>CM060945.1:488145200-489395200 GCA_030765085.1 Allium cepa
CAATAGTAGAATTTTAATATTATGGGATGATAACATTTGGAATTTAGTTAGACACTCATTAAATTTTCAATACATTCACTGTTTGTTTGCAAATAAAGGGGGTCTAAATCTAGAGATCACCTTTGTTTATGCTTCAAATTTTGAATATGAGAGGCTTGCTCTATGGAATTACATTGAAACAGTGAATAAAAAAATCACCCATCCTTGGATTTTAATGGGTGATTTTAATTCCATAATGCATGCCTCTGATAAAAGAGGTGGTCTCCCTGTCCCCTTTAGTAAGCTTGATTTTTTTAATAATTTTTTTCTCAGAACTGGCCTTACTGAAGCCTTAATTAATGGGAATAAATTTACTTGGAAATCAGGTCAATTTAGGAACATTCATTGTAAACTTGATAATATTCTATTTAATCAAAGTTTTTTAAGTATTTTTCCACATTACAAATGCTGTACTCTTCCCCAGGCTACTAGTGATCATACTCCTTTACAAATTCTCCTCACTAACAACTTACAATATAAAATTAATACCCCATTCAGATTTAAGAATGGATGGGTGCTTGAGGACAATTACAAAGCCACCTTTGATAAAAGTTTTTCTTTCAATATTCATGGAACTGCTCAGTTCAAGTTTTCTAAATTTCTTCAAATTGCTAAAGGGAACTTTAAGAGCTGGAATATTAGCAAAAATAAAAATGAAATAAAGCAATTAAGAGCTAACTGCGAGAAAATACAGAATGATCTTGATAATAATTGCTCAGACAGTAATATCATCAATAGTTTTTTTCAAGCTCAGAATAATCTTAGTACATCCCTTCATATTCATGCAATAAATAATAGACAAAAGGCCAAAATTGACTGGCTAACTAATGGTGATGCAGCTAGCAAATTTTTCTATGCTAAAATGACTACTAGAATAAACAGAAATGCCATTGACAAACTCATTGATGCTAATGGTATTGTGCTAAAAAGTTTATTTGAAATTGAGAAGGAAGCCATTAATCATTTCATTGAGTTATTTAATTCAGTGAATTATTTGACTTCTTTTCCTACCATTAACACCAACTTCATATTAAAAGAGTGTAGTCAGGATATTTTATTAGCTCCTGTTAATATCTTGGACATTAAAAATATTGTTTTTAATGCTGATAATGACAAAAGCCCAGGTCCAGATGGCTTTAATGCTAAATTTTACAAAACTCACTGGGAAGATATTAAAAACAATATTTCAGATGTTATTTCTGAATTTTTTAAAACTGGAAAGCTTTTAAAATCTTTCAATCACACTTTCATTACCCTTATTCCAAAAATCAAAAATCCAGTTGGTTTGGATGATTATAGACCTATCTCCTGTTGTAATTTCATCTATAAAATCATTTCTTCTATCTTATGCAATAGAATTAAAATGTTTTTAAAATTCCTTATTGCTGAAAATCAATGTGCTTTCATTCCTGGTAGGCTTATATCTGATAATTCCTTATTAGCTCATGAACAAATTAGAAATTTCAACAACATAAACAAAAATGCAATGTGTATTAAAATTGACTTGCACAAAGCCTTTGATAAAATTAATAGACACTTCATTATTCACATGATGTTGCAAATGGGCTTCAATAAAAAAATTTGTGGCCTAATTAAAGAATGCATAGATAATGTTTCATATTCTGTAATGATTAATGGTTCTCCAAAAGGATATATTCATAGCAATAGAGGTATTAGACAAGGAGACCCCCTCTCTCCTTATCTATTCACTATTGTTATGGAATATTTATCATTACTAATCAATTCTGAATATAAAAGGGGTAATCTAAAAACTTTAAATAGAATCAAACCCTCCATTACCCACCTTTTATATGCAGATGACTTGCTTCTGTTTTTTCATGCTGATGCTAAAAGTGCTTATTCTATTGTTAACATTTTCAAAAAATTAGAATCTTTTGCTGGCTTAAGAGTAAATGAAAGTAAGAGTAAAATCTATTTCAGTAAAGGTTGCAAATGCAAAGAGGAAATTTCAAATATTTTCAAATTTAAAGAAGGTAGTTTGCCAGTCAAATATTTAGGCCTGCCATTAAGTATTAATCAGCTTAATGAGAGGGATTGTCTAAGATTATATGACATCATTCAGAATAAACTTGATGGATGGTCTAGTAAGCTATTATCTTTAGCTGGCAGACTAGAACTCACCCATACTGTCATCACTGCTATTGTTATGTATTGGATTCAAGCTCATAATATTCCCATAAAAGCAATTTGTAAAATTGAAAAAATGTGTGCTAACTTTATTTGGCAGGGCAAACATCACAAGGTTGCATGGGACAAAGTCTGCATGCCCAAAAATGCAGGTGGTTTGGGTATTAGAAAAATCAAAGATTTGAATGAAGCTGCCAAATTCAAACTTTTTTGGAAATTTATTGAAGGAAAATCCCTTTGGGCTAGATGGATGAGAGAAAAATATCTCAAAAATAAAAAATTTTGGACTACAAGGGCTGAAAATCATCATTCACACACTTGGAAAAATATTCTTAATTGCAGGGAGAAAGGCAAATCTCTTTTAGAAAGGAAATTCAGAGATGGTAATATGACTAGCTTATGGTTTGACCCTTGGATCTTTGGAAAATCCCTAATTGATCTTTTAGGATGGAATAACATGTATCTATTGGGAAATGCAACTGAAAAAGTCCAAATCATCATCCATAATCAAGCATGGAACTCGAAAAATCATCAAGCTGCCAGTATTTTTAGAAATGCCATTAATAATATCTCAATTGATCACAATCTCTAGAAAGACACTTGGATTTGGAAACTCAATTCAAAAGACAAATTCTCTTTTAAAAAAGTTTGGAAATTTGTCAAGGGGGATGACACTGAAGTCAGTTGGCACAAGGTTATTTGGTGTAAATCAAATTGCCCCAAAATGGCTCATTGTTCCTATTTTGCCACCATCAACAGGCTTCCTACTAAAGAAAGATGTGTCAAATGGTCTAAAAACTTGGATAAAAGATGTCTGTTATGCAATAATGATGTTGAAAATGCAGACCACCTCTTCTTTGATTGTATCTACTCGAGGCATATTTGGTTCAATGCAAAAAAAATTTTAAGTTTCAATCAACATCAATCTATTCAAAACATAGAAGAAAGCATTCTTTATATACAAAGCAGATACAAGTCAAAGACGAAGGATTTCAAGCATGCATCTATCATGTTAACTACTGTTATCTACCATATATGGAGAGAAAGAAACCAGAGACTTCACAGAAATATAGAGAGAAACAGTAATCAACTTTGGATCATCATCTATTCTGACTTTCAAATTCTTTGCAGGAAATCAAACAATCATCAAGGTAATAGCAAGATGGACATAATCGAAACAGAAGTAGAAGATTTCTTACTTAGGGGGAATCATTCAACTGATATTCCCCAAAGAAAACACAGTCAATGTCAGACTTATGCTCCCAATAATTCCAATATCACTTCTATCTTCGGCCACAACAGTCACTCCTGGAGTTATCTATCTGGAGGCGGCCATTCCAGCGCTGAGAACAATATCTGCAAGGGAAGTGCCCATAATTCTATCAGTAATAATGCATTTTCACATCATATTATGAATAGTAACACTAGTTTCTTACCTGTTTCAGCACGAAGGAGCTACCGCGCATCCAGCAGTGTTTCCAAGGAGATCAAGTTACTGTCCATGAAAGATCTAATCAATTTCAGTATCAGAGACAACAATAATGAGACTCTTTTCTATAAAAGTTTGCTGAATAACAAAGTTTATCACTCATCTTGCTGGAGCAAGGGTGAAAGTAGCAAGACAGTTGATCAAATCAGCTTCATTTCTTCCAGTCGCCGCTATTCTACAGATAATCCGCAGAATAACAACGATTACAGGAAGAATAAAGCATCCTACTTCACCAATTATCAGCTTTCTGATGAAGATAGTATAGATCTGGAGAAAAGCAATAAGCTTCAGAAGAAGAAGAGCCACATCTTCGTCAAATCTCCCTTTTTTAGTGATAAGCTTCAAACTTGCGCTGCTAACGAAGATTTTAGTGCGAAGAAGAGGGATTGGAAACCCCCGTGAGGTGTTTTCGTGCGTGTTGGCTGTTGATTTTTTTTGTTTTCTCTCGTTTTGCCCCTTTTGTTCGCCATTTTTATTTCCCCTAAGCTTGCGGCTAGGGTTTTGTTTTTGTGAGGGGTGCGTATTTTGTTTTGTGTTTGGGTTGTTTGTTCTGTTTTCTTATTATTAAGCAGGCCTTGGGCCTTTTCCTTTTCAAAAAAAAGATATGTGTTAGGCGGCCATACTAATTTTGTTATCTGCTTGAGCTCTTTTTAACATGCTAGACTCAAATATGAATGTCCTTTTTCTTGTTTCTTTTCTTTTAAAAAAAAGAAAGATTGGTGTTTTTTTACGCACATAATGATATTCTTGTGTTACTTTAAGATGCAAAATTTGAGCTAATGGCAATTAATTGCTTCAACTAATGAAAAAAATTCTGACCTCAATGCGGTGACTATATCACAGTTATGCATCAAATTATTTTGTTTTAAATTTAAATTCAAATCGGTTAATATTTTAGTGAAAAAAAACTATTTTTCAACATATGAAATTTTTTTTACAGAGAATGATTTTTGAAAATTTTCTGATTAAAACGTCAAAGTTCGTCTGATCAAATTCTAATTTTTCTAGCATTGTTTATGGCAATTTCAAATTTGTTCTACGTTTTAAATGACGTATTTAGCAGTAATAGTGAAATTTCCACACGAATGTTAACATTAAAAATTCTTGGTGCTAATTTTTGTGTGGTTTCCAGTGTGTACTGTAAAGCTGTTTAAATTTATATCCAGGGCACACTATAATTTAAAACAATGTGCGTGCACAAATATCCTTGTACTTCTGAGTCGGTGAGAATTGGTTTAGTACCACTGTCGTTTTGTTTTGGGTTTCTCTTAACACGCCAACCAAAATTTGAGATTAAGATCAGTTACTTTATTTTGGAATATGAAATGTTCATATTCGTTAAGCATAACCTTCCACATATCTATATTCCGATTCATAAACCGCACTATTCACAAAGAATAACTACTGTTCATTTTCTTTTTCTTTTCACTTGCTCCTTCCTTGTTTTCATTCATACCTTTCCGCCTCAAAGCTTCAGCATGTTATCTTTTATTTTTGTTTGTTTCAGATCCATTTCCCACCGTGCCTTTCCACCTCCCTCCAATCTCGGCCAGCCCATCACCACCTACCGTGCAATCACACTCGACCAACACCTCCTCCCCTACACCCGAACTGCCCTGCCAAACTCCACTCGCTGCCGCCAAAGCCTCCATCACCCGAAGCCTACCTTCCACCACCTTTCCCCTCGCCTGAAGCTCTCCACCACCTGCTTTCACTTTTCACCTTTCCAATTGTTTACAATGTGTGTTTTATAATTTTTTTTAATATTTTTTTTTTATTAACAGTTCTATAAGCTTCAAGTGGATATATGACTTTGGATGTACATACAATCTTGAGAATATTGATGCTTCGAAACATCTATCAAGTCTTTCATATGTGGAGGTTTTCAAATAGATGCAGTTTCATAGATTCTGGAGTATGTTGGTTTTGTTTATATGCTGTTTTATGCGTGGCTTTGTATATAAAATTTTAGCATATTTCAGATTCCTATTAAACCGGATTTGAATATATATAATTTTCAAACGATTTATCACTTATTTCAGAAGATTTTATATGATCTCAAGTGTATCTGATAAATTTTATGTAGTCTTAACTGCAAGTTGAATTTCAAGTGTAGTATACACATATAAAAATATGAGAGTTTTGTAAATACCAGACTTTAGAAATACAAATATGAAATATGTTCATAACATGCACCATTGTCCTTACACCGAATTGCAAAGCTCACCGGAGACCTGCAGGCTGCACCTGCCTATCACCAACTCCATATTTCCAATCGAACCTCAACTACCTAGTTTGCTCTAGAACCAGATCCGTTGTTGTGATCCGAGTCAGTGTCATCAATCATGTACTCTAGTGTCCGTTGGTTGAGATCTGTGCTTTGTCAAGTTGTACTGTGCGGTTTTCATTTTGCATATGGAGGTGAGTGTTTTAACTTATGAAATTCTATCAATTCTATTGTAAGTAGAATCAACGTCGTGTTGTGATAATTTTTTCGTTTGATGGTTGTGAATTTAAATTGACATTGAAATTGGATATCATTGCTTGTTGAACACCATCATATGCGATAGTTTCTTATTGTTGTGATATATGTTTAAATTAGGTTATATGCCTATAAGTTGATAATAATTGATATGGTGATTATATATATGTTTGGCCATTGATTATACCTGTTACCAGCTTGGTGAATTATTGATGTTATATTGATTGTCATATGCACCTGTTAATATGATAAAAACCCTCGGACATTTTACATTGACATATGGAAAAAGTTTTAAATAATTTTATTGTTTTTGCCTAAAATGTGATTTTTGACAAATTTTGCCAGTTTTTCCTTAATAAAAAAAATCTGATATGTTAAAATAAATGATATTTTGAATAATATAGTCTAAAATTTGGTAGTAAGTTTACATGTAAAATTTGTATAATAAATTATTTAATTAGATATGAATAAATAGTCGTTTTGAAAAATAGTGTTCTTTTAAATTATATTTTTTATGTAACTCCATCTCAGCAAAAAAACATATTTGTTAAAGAAACTTGTACCAAATTCTATCATCTAGTATTTTCTATATTTTATTCTTTGGAAAAAGGATTATTGAAATTTCGTAAATACAGTATTTTAACTAGAATTTTTTTTGTGCATCCTGCATATTATTTGGAGAATATTTAATAAAGGGACTTAAATTTATTCGGCCATCTAATAATTTTAATACTTTAAGCTTTGGAATTAGCCCTTTGGAAAATTGGGAAAATTATCAAATTGATTTGGAAAAATATGAAACTTTGTTGAAAATTCTAGAAATGTGTTTTAAGAACTATGAAATTTAATTTGAAATATTGTGCAAATTTTCAGACTTTTTGAAATTTAACTAGTGTAAAATCTAATGTATTTTGACTTTTAAAAGTAATAACTATTTTTGAAAATTTTCTTAAACATTTTCTCTAAATTTTCGAAGTAAAATGAAGGATTTTTATGTTGAAGATTCTTAACTGATTTTTCTATAAAAATTAAAATGGAAAAAATTGCATACTTTTATATATTGAATGAATGGTTATTAAAGAGACCAAGGCTGAATATTGTCATACTCTCTGTTAATACTGGAACCACTTTAATAACCATGTACTTGGTTGATGTTATCCAAAATGTAGAAGCTGAATTGGTGAACTTTTATTGGAATGAAGAAAAAGAAAGATAATGGATGATCCTAATACTTTTGTCAATTTCAAATGACCAAAACATGAGTCTATATCTGGCCGATAGGTTTGCTACCTACAGCGGACATCTTTCCCCCATTTTATCATCTTGATTTTAAACTTGGTTGGTGCACACCTTTTATTTTGTGAGTGATGGACGTGGTCAGCCGTTAGGGGTTATGTGATGACCAGTCTTTTCGACTCTTGCAAATCGACACTAATATATCCTCGATATCCACCTGCCGCAAATTCAAGTGTCGAAAAGGCAAATTGATCAAGGAAAAAAAAAATAAAGACGGAACAGAGTACAAAATAGAATCTCACACGAGTGGAATAATCATATATTATTAACCAAAAAATCTTTTACAGCGGAAAATTTTGAATATAATATCGGAGTCTAACCTAGATTCATCCTGGACAGCTACAAATCCGTTATCCTTACAAATGCTGTAAAACAACAAAACAAATGCAGCGGAAAAATATAATATATCCATACATTGATGAAGATCTCCTCTCTCCTCTGGAAACTCCAAGCGTCCATAGCTAAACCTGAAACTACTCGGATCTGACCGAAGTACTAAAAATACCTGGATCTGGCTTGCTAAACTTGCATGAGAAAACCCGAATTATAAATATATATGACAATGTCATAGATCAGATTGATGCCAATCGCTACCTTTGAAAAGAAAGGTATCTCGTAAGACCACGGTGCACATAAACACGGCTGAGTTTTTACCTTACGATAGCGAAAATACTTTATACCAAAAGAAATTAGATATTACCATTAATGACATTGATTTGAAAATACTTTCAAATAAATATATACACAAAGTGTGTATCAATACCCCGATAATGTCAAACGGTGCATATGATACCAAAGGGGTAACTAAAATATTTACAAAGCATTACACCATTTTCAAAATACAACTAAAACCATAAAGCTCGTGTTGGAATTGGATTTCCAACACGATAAGGGACTAGTAGCCATTTCTTCCGATGCGAAATCCATGCATAACATCCTGGTCTTCGGTGACTATTCACTTTTCTCAAGCAAGCCTTTATACTATATTGTTACACTGTCATGGAACAACGATTTTAGTGGCTTTGCTCTTTCTCAATCAGGCCTTCGTTACCTTCCCGTTTAAACCATTGAAGGTCCAAACACCACTGGACTCCTCCATCTTCAATAAAACCGATAGCCTAAAATATATGTTCTGTAGACTACACATTATCCCGTATCATTCCTGAGATGAGAGGCTTTGAAGCCACGCTCTTCTTTCCATAAAGCCATGCTTTTTTTTTTCACAAAGCCACGCTTTACTTCTCACAATGAAAATTCCAAGAATGCCACATTGCCGTTTCTAACAACATGCTATTGATTTTCACAAAAGTACAACCTCTGAGCACCCCCGTGATCTTCCTCGTGTCTTCTACGGCCGTCGGAAGCCATCGGTTAGTCCATTGGTAGCCATTAAAAATGAGCCGACGAGAGTTGTCGGAAGCCATCGAAAATCCTATTCGGCGATGGGTATTTTTGTTACGGCTTTTTTCCACGGTTGTTGACGGCCGTGAGCCGTCGAAAATTGTATTGTTTCTTGTAATATAAAGGCTTGCTCCATCCTCCCTCCAGGAGATGCCCTATGGAACACTTCATATTTTTGTTAACATTATCTAGGATATTTAATTAGTTTAATTAAATAAAATAATGTGTTGATTAGGGGATTGAGATTTGATTTTAACTAAGAGTACCCGTGCCATTTAACAGTGAACTAAATAAGGATCTAAATTGAAATAGAGGAGGGGTAAAATAGGAAAGAGGCTATTCCTATATCCTTTCCCTTAGGCCATGTATCCCATACACATTCAATTCTCATTTGAAAATTTTATAACTAGAGGTCGGCCACCAATAACAAAGAAAAGAAGAAGAAAATCTAGAAGGAAGCTTAAGCAAATCAAATCTATTAATATCTCAATCTTTTTAATCATAACTAAGGTGAATAATGTTTATATCTCATTTTCATTGTATTTTTGGTTTTTAGATGATTGCCGAATATTTTGCAATGATTTGCCACGATTTTGAATGATGGAATGATTATATATAAATGTTGATGATTTATGTATATTCACATTGATTTCATGATATATTTTAAGGTGAAAACCCTATAAAATGACATCCAAATACCTTGCGAATTTTTGTGAAGACCATAAATATTATTTTGGTGATGGGTTTCAATTTTTAGATTTTTTGAATTTTCGTGGAATTAATATGAATTTTGGGTTATAAATTAAGTACAAGTAAATAAT
The DNA here is from genome assembly GCA_030765085.1 of Allium cepa. NCBI lineage: Eukaryota > Viridiplantae > Streptophyta > Magnoliopsida > Asparagales > Amaryllidaceae > Allium > Allium cepa. The sequence continues at coordinate 488,154,877 of CM060945.1, forward strand.
TAATTATTTGGGTCTGAAATTTTTATATGTTAGAAAACACATGTAATGTAATTTTTTTGGAATTTTTGTATATTTTTCCTAAGAGTTTTAAGGATTATATAAAATTATTTAAGGTATGAGACTTAAATGTTTATATAACTTAAAGAGGAGAAGAGGTTTTTAGCAAAATAACTTAAATTATTAAATCTGAAAAGTCAGCAGCCCTTTTCACAAAGTGCAGTAATTTTTATTGGTAAATAAGGTGGCAAACATTCATAATTAGACGTGTAAAAGAGGTTAGGTGAAAGTAAATATTTGCAACATGTTTCCACTGTTTCGTCTCAATCAGCACTAGGTTTCACCTCCATACTATGGCCTCCGACGCAATCGAAACCAATGCATATGGTATCAAGCAACTGATACGTAATGAATTGGACGTGGGCGAAAGGTATAGGGTCGTTTCGAAGGGGTTGAGGCAATACTTTGTTTCTAAATTGAAAATGTGCCTGCTTACTTTCGACAAAGTAGCTTTCGACCAGGTCAAATGATTTAAAGGAAATGCTTTTGACTGGGTTGCGTCTCTATTTTTAAATAATTGCTTTCGACTAAGTTGACACAACCTTACTACTGCCTTTTTACCTTTCAACTAAGATGGTTTCGAAGGGATAGTTTTGTTTTTAAAACCTGGCCGCCTCTCTAATGCTTTTGAAGGAATGGTTTCAACACCATCACTTCATTACTTAGGAAATGGTTTCGAAGTATTAGCTTTCGTCTTAAATGTTTTAAGGACCCTTTTCTATAAGCAAAGTAAAATCCAAATGATTTTGAAAGAGATAATTTTAAAAGGTTTCAAAACAAATGCTTTTGACTATAATGGGTTTTTGATCCTTTTTCTCCACTTGAAGGCAGAATGCAAATGGTTTCGACCTAGACATTTTTTAATGGTTTTGAAGGAATGAAATTTTGAATAGTTTTGAAAGGTTTTCACATGTTTTAAATTGAACCTAAAGTGCTTTCGAAAGGATTGAGTTTTGACTCTTTCGAAAGGTTTTAATGAATGGTTTCGAAAGGGGTGGTTCCCTAGGATTTCGAAAGGGTTGTAGGACAGGGTTTTTCCCTATGTTTTCGAAAGGCGGTATTTAAAGGTTTTAAAGGGGGATGTCTAATATTTTGGTGCTTTCGGAGAAAAGAAAGAAAAGGTTTTCCAATGTTTTCAAAAGGCTATATTTAATGGTTTCGAAAGGACCTATCGATGGTTTGGAAAGGTAAGATTTGGCCTTTTGGCCTAGATTAAGTAAAAGGTTTTACTTGGTTTCGAAGGGTTGCCTACAAGGGTTTCGAATGGGTTGTTTAAAGGTTTGAACAAAGGTTTCGTATATATTTAATATTTAGATTAGCCTAAGTGTTTTTAAGTTCAAAAATACTTTAACTTATTTTGAAAGGATAGCTAATCCTTATTATGATTCATCAACATTATTTTGAGCAAAGTGTATATAACGTAGCAAAATGGCTTAGAGTAAAGCTAAAGGTATATTTTCCTTGTATATATATATATGATTTGAAGGACTATATCATTTTGAAAAGGTTTTCAAGGTAAATTTAAAGGGTAGTTAACTTGCAAAAATGATTCGAAAGTTAGTCCATTTTAATTCAGACAGTTAGTCGAGTTTGCGGGTAGTCAGCCCGATTTTGTGAACAGATAGTTCATTTGTAGCATAACGGACCTTGCTATTATGTGTGAGCAAATAGTTCACATATTAATTATTTTTACGGATAGATGGTCCATTATTTAGCATAATGTATATTGCTATTTGATATAATCTGTTTGATTAACCAATTTGATTGCAGGAAAGGATTTGCAAAATATATGTTTTAAAGAGGATATAAGTAAGGGAAAACTGGCTCCTCTAAGTAGCATGATCTCACTTAATATCAGTAAATCGAGATGTAACAAAATTATTCATACCAAGCTTTATGTCTAACTTATAGTTTTTGTTTCCTCTTAAATTCTCGGGTATTCAAAATTGATTTGAGTAGGCTGAGGGTTGAGGTTTTCGGGTTTTTAGTCTTTTGGCTAATAAAGCTTCCGAAGACGAGCGGGTAGCTAATGGATAGCTATTTAAGAGTTTCTTTTTGTTTTCATTCCAATGTGTATATTAAGTCAGTTATGACTATATTGCTTTGACCAACCAAGGGCATCGTCATAGGTCACTCTTGGTGTATTTTGTAAATGATATATTTAATCATTACCCGAGAAACGTTCAGAGTTTATGTAACATGGATATGAGTTATTGTTTTGAAATGTAATTAGCAAAATGTTATTTTTTAAATTTGTGATTATGTCCATATTCATATGCTCCTGACATAATGGATACCATTATCATTACCGTATTTTGTCAGCAAAAGTTTATACTATAGATGATTGCAGCACCTAAAGCACTTAGCTTTTGGCCTTAGGATATGGGATGTTACAACTTGGTATCAGAGCATGGTTTATGAAAAACTTTAAACTAAAAATGCTTTTTAAAATATATTCCTAAGGAATTAGAGTAAGATTGAGGTATGGGATAACACTATAGTAACGTAATTATATTTGTTATGTACAAGTATACGCTTTATCTCTAGTCTCCTATCATAACTAGGTTACTTTTCCGTATCTCATAATGTTTGAATGAAAAAATGGAAGGAAGAAGAGGAAGAGTTAACCAAGGAGGGGAGGGAACGGAATGAATTGTAGGGCCTAATGTGAGAAGAGGTCAAGGTCAGGCAAAAGTAGAGAACGTGGGCACTAAAGGTCCACAAGTTGGAATGGAAGCTATGTTTCAGTTTTTTGTGAATATGATGCAAGCTGGAGTTGTAGATAGAATGGTCAGAGGAAGAGCTGCAGGAGTAAGGTATTCGAAAGTTCCGGTGTCACGACCCGTATTTTACGTGTCGACAGATCGTATAATAGTTGCCACTAGGTCGTTAGTATTGTTTGAGTCATCCAGAGTTAGGTCGTGTGAGCGAATTAGGGAAACTAACGACCTAAGGAGTGGGTCGAGTTAAGAATTTGGAGCGACCTAGTAGTTAGCCGGCTTAAGATAGTAACCGACCTAGGGATTCGACCGACCTAAGTATAGTGGACGACTTAGGAGTTAACGAGATGGACCGACCTAGGAAGGTCACCGACTTAGTGGAGTGACCGACCTATAGTAGTAACCAACCCATAAAATTGTCCGACTTAAGGTGATTGGCTGACCTAAGGGAACTAATGGCTTAGGGAATGCCGACTCAAGGGTTAGTGGCTTAAGAGGTTAAGCGACCTAAGGCTTAGGTCGTGAACGAGTTAAGGGTGTTAGGTCGTTGGGTCGCTAAGCCGTGTGTGTTGAGTTGTCCCTTGTGTTAGGTCGGCAGTGTAGTTGAGTCGTGAGTCGTGTGCGTTAGGCCGGCGGTATGAGATGAATCGTTAGGTCGGCAAGGGTTGAGTCGTGACCGACTTAGGGGCGATCGAGTTAAGGGATTTTCAGCCTATAAATAGAAGTGCCTATCTTCATTTTTGGGATCCGGATTTTGAAGCGACGAAGTGCTGTCATTTTGAGAGCTCGACTACGACACTTATTCACTTCTTTTCTCCACTCTAATCTAGTGCTTCCTTCCATCCAAGATTGAAGATCAAATCGAAGATCCAAGAGCCAAAGTTGAAGATCTCCATCCTTCAAAGAGAGATTTCATCATTTGAAGGGAAGCCTTGTCGGATCAAGCTAGATCCTTTGCTGTGCAGATCTGGAGTTTGTTGTTTTTGAGGAGTTTAGGTGATTTGGTAAGTGGTGATTATCTCTCACACGTACCCAAAGGAGTATATTGGATCGGTGGCTTGTTTGTGTGTTAAAGATAGTGATTTCATACATTTTCCTCAAGTCTGCATGTAGATCTATTGTTCATGAAGTTTTGATATCTACTTTACTACATGTTAACCTATGCTAGTTCATTCATCAAGGTATTACTTAGAATTCATACTTGTTAGATTTGGACTCTTTATTTACGAAATTGCCATTATTGTTATAACTGTTTATTTAGATCTTGTTTGAATGCTTGATTACTTGGATTAATGATTGATTTGATTGATTAGTTGATTAGTGATTGAATTTGGACAAGTTGGTCGAAGATGATTCAAAAGCTAAGTGGAAAGGCTCTTGAATAAGGAAAGCTGCTTGGGGCATATGAAGCGGATGATAAAGCTCATATGGACAGATTTGATCATGATGTTGAGAGGGGACTTTGCTATGATGCGATGAGGCAAAGCATGATGTTGAGATGGGACTTTGCTATGATGTGACGAAGCAAAGTATGATATAAGAAAGCCTTGGTTTAATTCAGACGGAATCATTCCAAGCATGTTGATAACTCGGTGATATGGTTCGAGTTTGATGATAATGGTTGGCTCGAGAGGCGCTTGAGCTAGTATGTGAATAATCGTCGAGGAGGATGACTAGAAGGCTGAGATTTCATCGTTGTTGAAGGTTCTAGCATGCTCAAAGCAAGAGTACGTTGGGACGGGTCACGACGACGTACCAGGCACGGGTCACGATGACGTGTTAGTACTCTGGGCAGATTCGATAGTCCTAGGCACGGGTCACGACGACGTGCAGAGTTATGTCTAGAACCGGGGTTACCATTAGCCCTTGGCGGACGGATGAAATAATGGGCCGGTCATTCAATTAACGGTGAAATCGAGGCAATGATAACAGTGATAGCCAGAGTCATGGATGTTTGGATGTTTTGGTTGTATCATCGCTTGGGCCAAGAGCGATGTTTTCGGAGTGCTTACCTGATCTTGGTTTAGGCCTTGGGGGTTTGTACTTGGAAAACATCGACCTTGACTCGAGTGATAATTGCTTTACTTTAACTGTCTTCTTTGCTATGTTTGTTTCTGCTTAGTGTGTCTGGGGGCTATCACTGTAGAAAGAGGTGGAGTAGGATGGTTGAGTTTCTATTCCTTTTTACCCTTTATGCTCTTTTGGTATGTTTGATAGTTGATTTACTGCTCACTAAGACTTTGGTCTGACTCAACGTTTTATGTTTAACTCTTATCACCTTGGGATGTTCATCCATGTTGGGATGGGTAGACTAGGTAGCAGGTGACAGGTGCTGTTCTTAGTGATCAACGCTGTTGATGACAAAGATGAGCTGGAGGCTTTTTGCATATTGTTTTCTTACTTTATGTACTGGATGTTCCGCTGTTTGTATGATTCTCTGAGTGTTATGTAGTGAGGCTTGATGTATTGACTTTCCAGATTGTTGTACCAAACTATTATGAGTTTATACGATGAGATGTTGTTCTATAGAGCTTCACTATGTATACTTTCTATTGTATTTCATCCATGCGCTGTGAGTAATACGATAGAGTTTATTGTTTTACCTTACCCTGACGATCATCCATGGCTGCCTGGCACACTTTACAGCGCACTATTCCCTTTTTGGTGCAGGAGTCATGGGAGGTCGTCACATTTGGTATCAGAGCTTTGGTTAATCGATTTTTGCCAACGCTCGCTGACGTAACTACGTATGAGAGATGTAATTGTATTTTGATGGATGATTACTATATATAATATATTAGTTTAGAAGGATTAGAACTTCTTATGTAGTTGTTTCTCATGGTGTTCTAATCATTCTTTTATAGATATTAAGAATGAGTCGAAGAGAGAGACAAGCTGCTAGGAAAAGCCGTGCTACTGAAGAAACTGCTGATTATGCTGCTATGTTTGAGGCGATGATGACTTCGATCATGAGAAGGATGCCAGTTCCAGGGCCAACGGTAGATGTTGGAGTTCAGGTTCAAACTCCAAAACCAGTGGATTTTGCTAAGTTGTGTAAAGACTATACTGCTCTTGGAGGAAAGGTTTTCTTGGGAACAGAATCAACCATAGAAGTCCAGAGATGGATAGATGCTTGTAGAAGGATCTTTGGTGATTTGGGAATTGAGGATGCAACCAAAAGGAAGCTTGCATCAAGACAGCTTCAAGGAAGAGCTTCTGATTGGTGGAATTCCATCAAAATTGATACTCCAGAGGAAGAGATCACTTGAGAGTAATTCCAAGCTAGATTTGAAGCTAAGTTCATTTCTACAGCTCAGAAATCTGTTCTGTTTAAGAAGTTTGTGGAGCTCAAGCAAGGTGAAAGACTAGTTCTTGAGTATGTTTTTGAGTTTGAACCTTTGTCTAAGTATGCTTGGTCATATATCGAATCTCCCTATCAGAAGAATGAGAAGTTTGTGACAGGCTTGGACAGTTATCTTAAGAGGCAGTTAGTGGATCATTTGGATGACCCATTTGAGAAGCTTGTGGAGAAAGCTCTCAGGCATGAGAATTTGTTTCCTAAAGAAGGATCTGTTGTGGCTGTGATCAAGGAGCAAAGTGGAAACAAGAAGAGAAAGCAGCAGCAGCAGAAGGGTAAGGATGGGCAGAAGAAGCCGAAGGGTGAAGTGACCTGCTACAACTGTCGGCAGAAGGGTCATCTCTCCAGAGATTGCAAGAATCCGAGAGTGCCGGTGAAATGCCACAACTGTGACAAACCAGGGCATATCAAGAGGAATTGTCCAGAACCGAGGAAGGACAAGCAGATTGTGCAAGCTTATGCTTTGGGGGCTGTGCCATCATCTTTGAAAGCTCCTACTGTGGAAGAGAAAGGGAAGAGTGTGGTGGTTCAAGGTACTCTTTCCATTTGTGGTGTTCCAGTTAGAGTGTTGTTTGATACTGGAGCGTCGCACTCCTTTGTTTGTAGTGAACTGGTAGACCGGTTGGGTTTGGAACCAGATATTGTTGATAGACCATTGGTTGTGACTAATCCAGTTGGGGGTTCGTCTTGTTTGTGTATGATATGTTGTGGTCTGGTTGTCTCGAGTCATGATTGATCTTTTGTTTGTGATTGTTTTGTTCTGAACTTTGCGGGGTTCAGAATTATTTTGGGTATGGACTGGCTTAGGAAGTATGCGACAAGGGTTGATTGTAAGAGGCTAGAGGTGACAGTCGAGAATGTGGAAGGGCGAAAGGTTGTGATACGATGTAAGCATGAGGAAGGCGTCTTCATGAGCTTCATGTATTCGTTGGTTGTTCCACGGGATGGACTGTCATCGGTGCCTATTGTGAATGGATTTGAGGATGTCTTTGACGAGGTCAAAGGGTTACCGCCGCATAGAGAGATCGAGTTTCATATCGATCTAGTTGAAGGAGCCATACCTGTTGTGATGCCTCTTAAGCGGATGGCGCCTAGGGAACAGCAAGAGTTGAAGGTGCAAGTTGATGACCTTTTACAGAAAGGATTCATTCGGCGTAGTGTGTCCGAATGGGGTGTACCAGTTGTGTTTGCAACCAAAGCGATTGGATCGTTGAGGTTGTGTGTGGATTATCGTGAGCTGAATAAAGTGACTAAGAAGAACAAGTATCCATTGTCGAGAATAGATGACTTGTTTGACCAACTTCACGAAGCTAAGGTGTTTTCTCAGATGGATTTGGCAACGGGATTTCACCAGTTGAGAGTGGCAAAGGATAATGTTCCAAAGACTGCTTTTAGGACACCATCTGGTTTCTATGAGTGGCTGGTAATGCCGTTTGGATTGACTAATGCACCAGCATATTTTGTGGATCTTATGAATAGAGTGTTCAGGGATCAGTTGAACAAATTTGTACTTATGTTCGTGGATGATATTTTGATTTATTCCAGAACTGAAGAGGAACACAAGACACACTTGTGGGTTGTTTTGGAAATCTTGCGGAAACAACAGCTGAGGGCTAAGTTTTCGAAGTGTCACTTCTGGAAGAGCGAAGTGAGGTTCTTAGGCTATATTATCTCTGGTAATGGAATAACAGTTGATCCCGCTAAGGTGGCAGTAATTCAGGATTGGGTTAGACCTAAGAATACATCTGATGTGAGAAGTTTTCTTGGATTAGCAGGACATTACCGTCGGTTTATCAAAGACTTTTCCAAGATAGCTGCACCGTTAACAGGATTGACGAAAAAGAATCAAGTATTTAGATGGGAAGCTAAGTGTGAGCAAGCTTTCGGAATCTTGAAAGAGCGACCGACAAGTGCTCCTGTTTTGACTATTCCAAGTGGAAATGATGAGATGGTGGTTTACACCGATGCATGTGGTACTGGACTTGGAGCAGTGTTGATGCAAAAGGATAAAGTTGTTGCATATGCAAGTCGACAACTAAAGCCGCATGAAAGGAATTATCCGACTCATGATTTGGAGTTAGTGGCGATTGTATTTGCTCTGAAGATGTGGAGACATTATCTATTTGGAGTTCGATTTGAGTTGTTTGCAGATCATAAGTCGTTGAAGTATCTCTTCTCCCAAAAAGATTTGAATCTTCGACAGCAACGATGGCTAGAGTTTTTAGCATCATATGATTTTGGTATAGCCTATATTCCGGGAAAGGGTAACGCAGTGACAGATGCTTAAGTCGAAAACATGCAGGATTGGGAGCCATGTTTTGAGAATGGAAGAGCCTTGAGTATTTGGCTAGATTTGACTTCAGACCTAGATGTGAATTGGAACCTGAGATGTTGGCAAACTTATCGATAAGACCTACTCTAGTGGAAAGAATTGGCGAGAGCCAAAAGAGAGACGATAAGCTTGTCAAGATTATACGAGATTTGGAATCTGGATCAGACCCAGAGAAGGATAAAGGATTCGAAGTCGATCGAGAGGGTTGGCTTCGGAAACAAGGACGACTAGTTGTTACCGATATAGATGGATTGAGAGATGAAGTTCTTATGGAAAGTCATCACTCGAAGTTGACAATTCATCCAGGTGGAAATAAGATGTATCGGGATATGAAGAGAACCTATTATTGGGAAGGTATGAAGAAGGATGTTGGAAATTTTATTTCCAAATGTATGAACTGCCAGTTAGTAAAAGCCGAACAGAAGAAGCCAAGTGGATTGCTTCAGCCGTTAGAAGTTCCTACATGGAAGTGGGAGCAAATATCGATGGATTTTATCGATGGGTTACCTAGAACCAGAGCAGGAAATGAAGGGATTTGGGTCATCGTAGATCGATTGACTAAGAGTGCAAGATTCATTCCTGTTCGATCAACTAGGACTGCATCGAAATTGGCTGAGTTGTATGTTAAGTGGATAGTTCGATTCCATAGTATTCCGAAGAGTATAGTGAGCGATCGAGACCCATTGTTCACTAGTGGATTTTGGAAGAGCTTCCAAGAAGTTTTGGGGACCGAGTTGTGTTTGAGTATAGCTTATCACCCCCAAACAGATGGTCAGACCGAGAGAGTCAACAGAGTTTTGGAAGATCTCCTTAGAGCATGTGTTTTAGATTTCGAAGGATCATGGGAAGATCATCTTCATTTGGTGGAATTTGCATATAATAATAGTTATCAGTCAAGTATTGGTATGGCACCGTATGAAGCATTGTATGGAAGACCGTGTAACTCTCCGACATGTTGGTTGGAAACTGGAGAAAAGCTGATACTTGGGCCCGAAATGATTCGACGGACTTCGGATTGCATAGAGATCATTCGGCGACGAATGAAGGCAGCCCAAGACCGTCAGAAAAGTTATGCCGATAAGCGTCGTAAGGATTTGGAATTCGACGTAGGAGATATTGTTTTTGTGAAGATTTCTCCACTAAAGAATGTTATTCGATTCGGGAAGAAAGGAAAATTGACTTCGAGATTTGTTGGACCATTCCCGATCATCGAGCGAATTGGAAAGCTCGCTTATAAGTTGGAATTACCAGAAAAGATGTCGGGTGTGCACAATGTTTTTCATGTATCGTATCTATGGAGGTATGTGCACGACTCGAATACAGTGGTTTCTGTTGATAGCTGTGAAGACTTTGAGATTGATCCAGTTATTAGAAGACTTCTTAAGCCGCTTCATGTTGTGGAAACTGACACAAAACAGCTTAGGAGGAAGACGATTACGTTGCTCAAGGTACAATGGAGTGATGATGTCAATGACTGTACATGGGAGGAGGAAGAGAGGATGAAGGCAGCTCATCCTGAACTCTTCGAGGTATGGCCCTAAGGTGTCGTGAAATCTCACGAATTTGTAACTTGTTCTAGTCTTAGAATTCTGCATGCTAGGTTAGTAATTGGATGCATGGTTTGTTGATTGCTATGGATGGTAGGCATGCAGAATAGTTTGGTTGTTCTTGTTTGTTTGGAATTTCGGGGGCTAAATTCCTAATGAGGAGAGAATGTAACGACCCGTATTTTACGTGTCGACAGATCGTATAATAGTTGCCACTAGGTCATTAGTATTGTTTGAGTCATCCAGAGTTAGGTCGTGTGAGCGAATTAGGGAAGCTAACGACCTAAGGAGTGGGTCGCGTTAAGAATTTGGAGCGACCTAGTAGTTAGCCGGCTTAAGATAGTAACCGACCTAGGGATTCGACCGACCTAAGTATAGTGGAGACTTAGGAGTTAACGAGATGGACCGACCTAGGAAGGTCACCGACTTAGTGGAGTGACCGACCTATAGTAGTAACCAACCCATAGAATTGTTCGACTTAAGGTGATTGGCCGACCTAAGGGAACTAATGGCTTAGGGAATGCCGACTCAAGGGTTAGTGGCTTAAGAGGTTAAGCGACCTAAGGCTTAGGTCGTGAACGAGTTAAGGGTGTTAGGTCGTTGGGTCGCTAAGCCGTGTGTGTTGAGTTGTCCCTTGTTATCCCATTTTTTGGTCAAAACTAGGATATCCATGTTATGTGCGTTTCCACCACGACCGGAGCAAAAAGAAGCAAGCAAGCATACATAAGTCAAGGGTTTCACTCAAAGTTCACATATAAAAGTTCATTCGGCGCTCCAACACTCAAGCCCATTCGGCGTCTACAACATAAAGTCCATTCGGTATCAAAGGATTAAAGTTTCATTCGGCATTCAAGGCGCTTTGTTTCATCCGGCGTTCCCAATACAAGAAGCATTCGGCACCTCATTCGGCAGAAGCATCCGGCACCTCATTCGGCAGAAGCATTCAGCACCTCATTCGGCAGAAGCATTCGGCACTCCCCTTCCTACCGAATTAGCTACAACCCACGCTCCACCGGACCATACTCCTACCACCGAACGAGCTCCACTCAACCTACCACCGGACCAACCTACCACCGGTCCAACCATCCTTCTCTCCAAGCACCGCCGAACCGAAGAATGCCGAACCAAAGTTTCCAGTCCAGATTGCTTCAGCCCAAGCCCACCAGCAGCTATAAACATCCAAGACCCCTTCCCCCAGCCTCATTCTATAAATAGAGGGGCAGGGGTACAACAATGGAGACAAGTTTGAGAGCTCAAGCCTGGAAGGAACTCTCAAACAACTTTAGATACTTGTAATCAAAGCTTTGTACTTGTAATCTGAAGAAAAAAGGAGAATAACATATAAAGTGGACGTAGGCACGTTCGGGCCGAACCACTATAAATCCGTGTGTCTTTTACAGTTTAGTCCCTGCTTTTTATATATTTGCATAAATCACCCAAATCACTAAATACAACATAAAATCGACCAACTCATACGACATTGGGTGTTTGCCCATTTTTTGCGCAAACATTTTGGTGCTTTCACTGAGAAGAACCAGCTCCCGCTACATCGGATAGAAGTTGAATTTGAAAATCTAAGAGTTCAGATCTAAGAGTTATGACGAGACAAACAAGTAGAAGGCAAAGGTCGAAGACAGTGAACGAGAACTACAGCTTGGAGACAATGACAGATTAGCAGAGATGGTTAGAAGAGCTATGAGAGGCGGTTTTGTAAACAGAGATTTGGAAGATGTAAACAGGAGTCCTTTTTCTTCTGCGATTAGGATGGCTAGGAACCCACCAGAATTCAAGCTACCATCATTGGACATGTACAACGGGAAAACGGACCCCACGGTCCATCTAACGAAGTATATGAGACATATGGAAGTGCTGGGGGCATCAGAGGAGGTTATGGCCCGGTGCTTTCCACTGTATTTGACGGACATTGCAGCGTTATAGTTTAGGCAACTGGAGAGCGGCTCCATAGGAACATGGGCAGATTTAACTGAGAGATTCATGAGGCAATTCAGGGTTCATATTGCGAGACCCAAGAATGTGATGACTTTGGCAACCTTGAAACAGAAAACTGGAGAGACTTTGAGGAGCTTTCTAACGCGATTTAATGCGGCGGCAGCATCAGTGGATCGACCAGATCCATCTATGGTCATGATGGCGGCTGTATCTGGAATAGCTGGTAATACAGAGTTCAAGAATTCATTAACCAAGGACCCGCCTATGAATCTGGGAGAGTTCTATCATGAGGCTGAAAAATTTCTGCGTTTGGAAGATGCTAGTGCAGAAAGAGAGGAAGAAGATGACGTTTACGCAATCAAGAGCGGAAACCCACCTGGAAAGGGTGCGGAGACTAGCAAAGGAAAAAGAAAGACTGAGGATAATGATGACAGGACAAAGTGGCTACGAAGAGAGCCACGATTCACCACCTATTCAGAGCTGAATGAGAGTTTGGAACGGATTTATCAGGATACCAAGGGGCAGGTTCCGTATCGTAAACCAATGCGAAGGGATCCAACCTCTGACGAAAGAAAATCAGATAAGTTTTGTGTATTTCATGAATTGAATGGTCATAACACTAATGATTGCAGGCATTTGAAGGACGAGGTAGAAGGGCATATCAGGAACGGTATGCTCCTTCAGTATGTGAGGAGGCGAACTCCAGCGGTGGAGCCAGAGCGACCGCCCTCTACGTCAGCTAGAGGTGACCCTAGATCGGGGCACCATTTGATTATCCCTTGATTGCTTGATTAAAATAACGATGAACAGGTCGTAAGCTTCCACTAACGCAATTAAATCATTTACACATGTACGAGATCGCGAACGATCTCCAGGCATGCTCTGAATGATCATTGACTGCTTCGGAGTGGGAACTTACACTTTGACATCCTTGCTTTGCTTTTGTTTCGATTTGAACATTTGAATTCTTCCTGTTTGGACATTTCTGCTGTAAGGTACTATTGCTTTAACATTTACAATTCTATGAAAAAATTATTTACTTGTATGCCCGTTGGATCGCGAACGGTCCACGAGCACCTATTGCATGGCAACGAACTGCCAAAGCCTTTGATTCGAAAAATTCCCCCAAACAATGACTCCAACACTGATAATATTAAGTCCCCCCGGGCACACTCATTCGCCTCGAACGGCACCCGACTTCGAACAGTCACAATTCGCCTCGAACGGCACTCGACTTCGAACAGTCACAATTCGCCTCGAACGGCACCCGACTTCGAACAGTCACAACTCGCCTCGAACGGCACCCGACCGCGAACGGTCACAAACTCGCCTCGAACGGCACAACTCGCCTCGAACGGCATAACTCACCTTACCTCAAATGGCTCGATCGCGAACGGTCGTCATTTGAGGTCCGCCACCTGATCACTGACTGTTACGCCTTACCTCAAATGGCTTGATCGCGTACGGTCGTCATTTGAGGACCACCACTTGACCGCGCACTGTCGCACTTTACCTCGAATGACTCGATCACGAACGATCGTCATTTGAAGTTAAGCGCTTGACCTTGAACGGTCCCCACTCGACCGCGCACTGTCGCACTTTACCTCGAATGACTCGATCCCGAACGGTCGTCATTTGAAGTAAAGCGCTTGACCTTGAACGGTCACATTTCACTGCAGATGACTCGATCCCGAACGATCGACGCACGGGTCTATGCGCTTGACCGCGCACGGTCGCACTTCACCTCAAATGACTTGATCACGAACGATCGTCATTTGAAGTTAGGCGCTTGACCATGAACGGCCGCGCTTCATCCCAAATAGCTCGATCCCGAACGGTCGTCATTTGGGGCCATATAAAATATCAAACTCTTTACAGATCATCAACAGGATACGAACATCCAGCTCATGGCATTACAAAACACGCCTTCCTACCGCAAGGCATATTTTGGGGAGCAAAGTGTTATCCCATTTTTTGGTCAAAACTAGGATATCCATGTTATGTGCGTTTCCACCACGACCGGAGCAAAAAGAAGCAAGCAAGCATACATAAGTCAAGGGTTTCACTCAAAGTTCACATATAAAAGTTCATTCGGCGCTCCAACACTCAAGCCCATTCGGCGTCTACAACATAAAGTCCATTCGGTATCAAAGGATTAAAGTTTCATTCGGCATTCAAGGCGCTTTGTTTCATCCGGCGTTCCCAATACAAGAAGCATTCGACACCTCATTCGGCAGAAGCATCCGGCACCTCATTCGGCAGAAGCATTCAGCACCTCATTCGGCAGAAGCATTCGGCACTCCCCTTCCCACCGAATTAGCTACAACCCACGCTCCACCGGACCATACTCCTACCACCGAACGAGCTCCACTCAACCTACCACCGGACCAACCTACCACCGGTCCAACCATCCTTCTCTCCAAGCACCGCCGAACCGAAGAATGCCGAACCAAAGTTTCTAGTCCAGATTGCTTCAGCCCAAGCCCACCAGCAGCTATAAACATCCAAGACCCCTGCCCCCAGCCTCATTCTGTAAATAGAGGGGCAGGGGTACAACAATGGAGACAAGTTTGAGAGCTCAAGCCTGGAAGGAACTCTCAAACAACTTTAGATACTTGTAATCAAAGCTTTGTACTTGTAATCTGAAGAAAAAAGGAGAATAACATATAAAGTGGACGTAGGCACGTTCGGGCCGAACCACTATAAATCCGTGTGTCTTTTACAGTTTAGTCCCTGCTTTTTATATATTTGCATAAATCACCCAAATCACTAAATACAACATAAAATCGACCAACTCATACGACATTGGGTGTTTGCCCATTTTTTGCGCAAACATCCCTTGTGTTAGGTCGGCAGTGTAGTTGAGTCGTGAGTCGTGTGCGTTAGGCCGGCGGTATGAGATGAATCGTTAGGTATGCAAGGGTTGAGTCGTGACCGACTTAGGGGCGACCGAGTTAAGGGATTTTCAGCCTATAAATAGAAGTGCCTATCTTCATTTTTGGGATCCGGATTTTGAAGCGACGAAGTGCTGCCATTTTGAGAGCTCGACTATGACACTTCTTCACTTCTTTTCTCCACTCTAATCTAGTGCTTCCTTCCATCCAAGATTGAAGATCAAATCGAAGATCCAAGAGCCAAAGTTGAAGATCTCCATCCTTCAAAGAGAGATTTCATCATTTGAAGGGAAACCTTGTCGGATCAAGCTAGATCCTTTGCTGTCCAGATCTAGAGTTTGTTGTTTTTAAGGAGTTTAGGTGATTTGGTGAGTGGTGGTTATCTCTCACACGGACCCAAAGGAGTATATTGGATCAGTGGCTTGTTTGTGTGTTAAAGATAGTGATTTCATGCATTTTCCTCAAGTCTGCATGTAGATCTATTGTTCATGAAGTTTTGATATCTACTTTACTACATGTTAACCTATGCTAGTTTATTCATCAAGATATTACTTAGAATTCATACTTGTTAGATTTAGACTCTTTATTTACGAAATTGCCATTATTGTTATAACTGTTTATTTAGATCTTGTTTGAATGCTTGATTACTTGGATTAATGATTGATTTGATTGATTAGTTGATTAGTGATTGAATTTGGACAAGTTGGTCGAAGATGATTCAAAAGCTAAGTGGAAAGTCTCTTGAATAATGAAAGCTGCTCGAGGATATGAAGCGGATGATAAAGCTCATATGGATAGATTTGATCATGATGTTGAGATGGGACTTTGCTATGATGTGATGAGGCAAAGCATGATGTTGAGATGGGACTTTGCTATGATGCGATGAAGCAAAGTATGATATGAGAAAGCCTTGGTTTAATCCAGACGGGATCGTTCCAAGCATGTTGATAACTCGGTGATATTGTTCGAGTTTGATGATAATGGTTGGCTCGAGAGGCGCTTGAGCTAGTATATGAATAGTCGTCGAGGAGGATGACTAGAAGGCTGAGATTTCATCGTTGTTGAAGGTTCTAGCATGCTCAAAGCAAGAGTACGTTGGGACGGGTCACGACGACGTCCCAGGCACGGGTCACGATGACGTGTTAGTACTCTGGGCAGATTCGATAGTCCTAGGCACGGGTCAGGACGACGTGCGGAGTTATGTCTAGAACCGGGGTTACCATTAGCCCTTGGAGGACGGATGAAATAATGGGCCAGTCATTCAATTAACGGTGAAATCGAGGCAATGATAACAGTGATAGCCAGAGTCATGGATGTTTGGATGTTTTGGTTGTATCGTCGCTTGGGCCAAGAGCGATGTTTTCGGAGTGCTTACCTGATCTTGGTTTAGGCCTTGGGGTTTTGTACTTGGAAAACATCGACCTTGACTGGAGTGATAATTGCTTTACTTTAATTGTCTTCTTTGCTATGTTTATTTCTGCTTAGTGTGTCTGGGGGCTATCACTGTAGAAAGAGGTGGAGTAGGATGGTTGAGTTCCTATTCCTTTTTACCCTTTATGCTCTTTTAGTATGTTTGATAGTTGATTTACTGCTCACTAAGACTTTTGTCTGACTCAAGGTTTTATGTTTAACTCTTATCACCTTGGGATGTTCATCCATGTTGGGATGGGCAGACTAGGTAGCAGGTGACAGGTGCTGTTCTTAGTGATCAACGCTGTTGATGACAAAGATGAGCTGGAGGCTTTTTGCATATTGTTTTCTTACTTTATGTACTGGATGTTCCGCTGTTTGTATGATTCTCTGATTGTTATGTAGTGAGGCTTGATGTATTGACTTTCTAGATTGTTGTACCAAACTATTATGAGTTTATATGATGAGATGTTGTTCTATAGAGCTTCACTATGTATACTTTCTATTGTATTTCATCCATGCGCTGTGAGTAATACGATAGAGTTTATTGTTTTACCTTACCCTGACGATCATCCATGGCTGCCTAGCACACTTTACAGCGCACTATTCCCTTGTTTGGTGCAGGAGTCATGGGCGGTCGTCACATCCGGTAGTTAATCATTATGCTAAGCTGAGTGGAGATTACACTAAGCTTGGAGGAAAGCGGTTGGTAGAGCGGAGGATGCCATTGAGGTAGAGAATTGGCTATTGCACTTCGAAAGGATTTTTGCAGATTTGGGGCTCAATGGTGAGCAAAAGTGGAGGTTGGCATTTAGACAGCTACATGTAGCAGCTCTGTTCTAGTGGAGTGGTGTGACAATGATGGTGGATGAGGAAATTATGACCTAGGAAGATTTCAAGGGAAGGTTCTAGGAGGCGTTTATGTCAGCAATGGCACAGTCAACTCCGATCAGGAAGTTTGCTGAGTTAGAGCAAGGGGAGATTTCAATTCTAAAGTATGCTAGAAAGTTTGAGGAGTTGGCCAAATATGGTTGTGCTTCAGTAGATACAGTCGTGAAGAGGAACAAGAAGTTTATCATGGAGTTGAAGCCTACGTTAGCTAGGGCCACGTTATTTCTTATTAGAGACCCTTCTGACTTTGTTGTGGATATGCCTTAAGGCATAAGGAGTTGCTTGATTCTCTAGAGACGAGTAAGGCTAAAGAAATCCAGGTTGGTCAGAATCAGAAGAGGAAGTTCTTTCCAAAGAGGGCGCTTATAAGGGTGGAGCAGCTAAGAAGGGGAAGTCTGAGATTGTATGTTTCATGTGCGATAGGAAGGGGCACTATGCTAATGAGTGTCATGCCATGAAGGCTAAGGAGGTGGTTGGGAGGAAGAATGTAAGGTGCTACAAATGTAACCAGATTGGCCATCATAAGAGCCAAGGAACCCGCTAAGGATGGAAAAGGCAAGGTGTATGCATTGAAGCCTACTGCTTCTAAGCCAACAGCTCAGGAAAAAGGAAAGGCAGTCTGAGGCGGTATGCTTCAGATTCATGGTATGACTGTTAGTGTTCTATTTGATACTGGTGCATCGAATTCTTTTATATCTAGATGTTTGATAGATAAGCTTAATCCAGAACACGCATATTTAGTTACCTTCTTACGGGTTGCGAATCCAATAGGAGGGCATGTAACACTAGGGATGAGATCTGATCAGTTAAAGTTTGACCTGTTAGGTCATACTTTTGTTTGCAGTTTGCATGTGTTTGATTTTGTGGAGTTCATGATTATTCTTGGTATGGATTGGTTAAGTGAGTATGATGCTAGGATATTTTTCCAGGATAGGAAAATATCTCTTAGACACTTTGATTATCGTGATTGAATTGTTTATACCGTAGAAGGTTATAGCCGTGAGATGTATGTTTTATTGGGTGTTATGTAGTCGGATGATGAGTTGAGCTAAGTTTTCATGGTTAGAGAATTCAAAGATGTTTTTGAGCCTGTAGTTGGACTTCCACCGAAATGAGCCATTGAGTTTCGGATAGATTTGATTCTTGAAGCAGAACCAGTATGTAGACTGCCAAGCAGGATAACCCTAGAAGGCAAGAGTTTTATCAGGCCGAGCAATTCGCCTTGAGGAGCAGCCGTAGTGTTTGCTAAGAAGCCGGATGGATCATTAAGGCTATGTATTGATTATCGTAAGTTGAATGAGAGGATGATAAAGAATCGATATCCATTGCCAAGGATTGACTATTTGTTCGACCAGTGAGTGGAGCCAATGTATTTTGACATTTGGATTTAGCGATTGGTTTCCGTTAGCACAGGGTAGATGAGGATAGTATACCTTTGACGACATTTAAGACCAAATATGGGTCGTACGAATTATTAGTTATGCCGTTTGGACTCACTAATACGCCAGCTTTCTTTGTGGATTTGATGAACCAGGTTTTTTGAGAGCACTTGGATAGGTTCGTATTGGTTTTCATATACGATATCTTGATATACCCTAAATATGAAAGAGAGCATGAAGTTCATCTTATAGTGGTGCTTGAGACGTTGAGGCAGCATCAGCTGAAAGCGAAGTTTTCAAAGTGTCATTTTTGAAAGAATGAAGTGAAGTTTCTTGGTTATATAGTCTCAGAGGTAGGAATATTAGTGGATCCAACTAAGGATGAAGTAGTGAATAGTTAGAAGAGACCCGAGACAGTAACGTAGATAAAGAGTTTCCATGGGTTGGCGGGTTATCATCGGAGGTTCATTAAGGATTCCTCAATAGCGGTGCCAATGACCAAGTTGACAAGAAAGAATGTAAAGTTTGTATGGATCGATAAGTGTGAGGAGGCATTCCATAGTTTGAAATACTTATTGACCCATGCACCTGCGTTGGTTGTTCCAGAAGGGAATTAGGATTTAGTGGTTTATGCGTGTGGAATAGGATTAGGAGCCGTCTCATGCAGAGGGTAAACTGATTGCCTACACTTCTCGACAGCTTAGACCGCATGAGGTCAGATATCCAACGTTTGATTTGGAATTGGCTGTAGTAATTTTTGCTTTGAAGGTATGGAGATACTATATTTTAGGAGAGAGGTTTGAGTTATATATAGATAATAAGCCGCTGAAGTATTTGTTCTCTCGAAAGGAGTTGAATATGGGAAAGCAAATGTTGTTAGAGTTTATTGCTTCTTATGATTTTAGGATTGAGTACATGCTAGGGAAAGGCAACAAGGTTGAAGATGCACTTAGCAGTAGACATCAGAATGCAGTATTAGCGATGATTATTGAGTGGAAAGATTTGGAAGCATTAGCAGATAACAGAGTGTTGTGGAGATCTAAGGCTGGGTCTAGTGGAGATACGGTTATATTATCTTGTTTGGATGTTTGACCTTTGATGATCGAAAGGATTGTTTCTAAACAGGGAGAGGATTCGGTATTAGCTGAACAGATCAAGAAGCTAAGAGAAGGAACCGAGAGTGATGACTTGAAAGATTTCAGTCTTGACCAGAATAGGTAGTTGAGAAAGAAAGGAAGGCCATGTGTTCCGAGTGTAGGAAACATAAGGAAAGAAGTTTTAGAGGAGTGCTATCATTCAAAGTTCTCTATTCACCTAGGAGGTACTAAGATACATCAGGATATGAAGAGAAGGTTTTTATTGGAAGGCATGAAGCAAGATACTGGGTCATGTGTGAAGCAGTGCATGATTTGCCAACAGGCAAAGGCCAAACACAAAAAACTAAGTGGGTTTCTTCAGCCGTTAGATTTTCTAGTATGGAAGTAGGATTCTATCTCCATGGATTTTATTGACGGATCGCCAAGGTCGAACAAGGGAAATGATAGTAAATGGATCATAGTGGACAGATTGACCAAGAGTGCCTCTTTCATTCCAGTTAAGTCAAGCAGAATGGCTCCTATTTTGGCAAGGATGTTCATAAAGAATTTGGTTAGACTACATGGAATTCTTAGAAGCGTAGTTAGTGATAGAGATCCTTTGTTCACTAGCAAAATCTAGAAGAGTATGTAGGAAGTTTTGGGAAACAAGCTCAACATGCTTACTGCTTACCATTCGTAGACAGATGGGCAAACAGAAAGAGTTAACAAAATCTTATAAGATTTGTTAAGAGCCCGTGTGTTATATTTCGGGCGATCATGGAAAGACCATATGCATTTAGTCGAGTTTTCGTATAACAACAGTTATCAGACTAGTATTGGAATGGAACCATTTGAAGCTTTGATTGGAAGGCCATGCAAATTCTCATTTTTGGCTAGAGACCAGGGATAGGTTGGTTCTTGGTCTAGATTTAGTCAGAGAAACTGTAGAAATGATTGAGGTCATTTGGGCTAGAATGAAGGAGGCTTAGTCTAGGCAGAAGAGTTATGCCGATAAGAGACGAAAAGATTTAGATTTCTCAGTTGGAGATTAGGTTTTCATCAAAGTGTCACCAATGAAAGGTGTGATTAGATTTGGGAAATTGGGGAAGTTAGCACCGAGATTCATTGGACCTTTTCCTATTGTTGAGAGAATCGGAAACTCGCATATAGAGTTGAGTTACCGAGTAGTTTGGAAGGTGTCCATATGTTTTCATGTTTCTTATCTCAGAAAGTGTGTTAGAGACCCATATACTACTATTGTATCGACTATGCTAGATGATTATGTGGTAGATTTGGATTTGACTGTTGTGAGAAAGCTAGTTCGCATAGTTGCAAGAGATAAGAAGAGGCTTAGAACCAAGATGGTCAGATTAGTCAAAGTCCAATGGAGCGACGATGACAGGAACTGTACTTGGGAGATTGAGAGCAGGATTAGAGATACTTATCCTGGCTTGTTTGATGCTATGTTTTCCCTTCTTGTTTGATTTTTTGTGTACCTTATCGTAATTTCAAGGATGAAATTCTTTAAGGAGAGGAGAGGAGTCTATAACACCCCAGATTTTTGGTAACATTATTTGAGATATTTAGTTAGCTAAGTTAAATAAAATAATGTGTTGATTACGGGATTGAGATTTGATTTTAATTAAGGGTGGCCGTGCCATGTAACAATGAACTAAAGAAGGGTTTAAATTGAAATAGAGGAAGGTAAAATAGGAAAGAGGCCATTCCTATATCCTTTCACTTAGGCCTGGTATTCCATACATATTCATTTCTCATTTGAAAAAATTATAACTACAGGCCGACCACCATTAACAAGGAAAAGAAGAAGAAAAGCTAGGAAGAAACTTAAGCAAATCTAATATATTCATATATAAGTCTCTTTAATCACAAAGGCTAAGGTGAATAATGTTTACATCTCGTTCTGATTGTATTTTTGGTTTTAGATGATTACCGAATATTTTGCAATGATTTGCCATGATTTTAGATGATGCAATGATTACATGTACATGTTGATGATTTATGTATACTCATATTTATTTAATGATATGTTTTATGGTGAAAACCCTATAAAATGACATCCGAGTGCCTTGCGAATTTTTTTAAAGATCAAAAATATTATTTTGGAGATAATTTCAATTTTTAGATTTTTCTGAATTTTCATGGAATTAATATTAATTTTCTACAAAATAAAATATTTTGGGTCATAATTAATTAGGGGAAAATAATTAATTATTTCCATGTGAAATTTTTATATGTTAGAAAATATATATAGTGTGATTTTTTGGATTTTTATTTTTATTTTTCTTAAGTGTTTTAAGGATTATATAAAATTATTTAATGTATGGGACTTAAATGTTTATATAATTTAAAAAGAAGAAGTGGCTTTTTGCAGAATAACTTAAATTATTGAATCTAGAAAGTTGAAAGTTAGTCCATTTCAATCCAAACAGTTAGTCGAGTCTGCAGGTAGTCAGCCCGATTTTATGAACAGATAGTTCATTTGTAGCATAACGGACCTTGCTATTATGTATGAGCAAATAGTTCACATATTACTTATTTTTACGGATAGATGGTCCATTATTTAGCATAATGGATATTGCTATTTGATATAATCTGTTTGATTAACCAATTTGGTTGCAGGAAAGGATTTGCAAAATATATGTTTTAACGAGGATATAAGTAAGGGAAAACTGGCTCCGCTAAGTAGCGTGGTCTCACTTAATATCAGTAAAACGAGATGTAACAAAATTATTCATACCAAGCTTTATGTCTAACTCGGAGTTTTTGTTTCCTCTTAAATTCTCGAGTGTTCAAAATTGATTTGAGTAGGCTGAGGGCTGAGTTTTTCAGGTTTTTAGTCTTTTGGCTAATAAAGCTTCCGAAGACGAGCACGTAGCTAATGGATAGCTATTTAAGAGTTTCTTTTTGTTTTCATTCCAATGTCTTTATTTAGTTGGTTATGACTATATTGCTTTGATCAACGAAGGGCATCGTCATAGGTCGCTCTTGGCGTATTTGTAAATGATATATTTAATCATTACCCGAGAAACGTTCAGGGTTTATGTAACATGGATATGAATTATTGTTTTTAAATGTAATTAGCAAAATGTTGTTTTTTAAATTTATGATTATGTCCATATTCATATGCTCCTGACATAATGGGTACCATTATCATTACCGTATTTTGTCAGCAGAAGTTTATACTATAGATAATTGTAGCATCTAGAGCACTTAGCTTTTGGCCTCAGGATATGGGATGTTACAACTTGGTATCAGAGCATGGTTTATGAAAAACTTTAAACTAAAAATGGTTTTTAAAATATATTCCTAAGGAATTAGAGTAATATTGAGGTATGGGATAACACTATAGTAACGTAATTATATTTGTTATGTATAAGTATACGCTTTATCTCTAGTCTCCTATCATAATTAGGTTATTTTTTCGTATCTCATTAGGTTTGAATGCAAAATGGAAGAAAGAAGAGGAAGAGTTAACCAAGGAGGGGAAGGAACAAAATGAATTGTCGAGCCTAATGTGAGAAGAGGTCAAGGTCAGGCACAAGCAGAGAACGTGGGTACTAAAGTTCCGCAGGTTGGAATGGAAGCTATGTTTTGGTTTTTTGTGAATATGATGCAAGCTGGAGTTGTAGCTAGAATGGTCAGAAGAAAAGCTGCAGGAGTAAGGGTTCCGGAAGTTCCGGTAGTTAATCATTATGCTAAGCTGAGTGGAGATTACACTAAGCTTGGAGGAAAGCGGTTGTTAGAACGGAGGATGCCATTGAGGTAGAGAATTGACTATTGCATTTCGAAAGGATTTTTGCAGATTTGGGGCTCAATGATGAGCAGAAGAGGAGGTTGGCATTTAGACAGCTACATGTAGCAGCTCTTTTCTAGTGGAGTGGTGTGACTATGATGGTGGATGAGGAAACTATGACCTAGGAAAATTTCAAGGGAAGGTTCTAGGAGAGGTTTATGTCAGCAAATGGCACAGTCAACTCTGATCAAGAAGTTTGCTGAGTTAGAGCAGGGGGAGATGTCAACTCTAAAGTGTGCTAGAAAGTTTAAGGAGTTGGCCAGATATGGTTGTGCTTCAGTAGATACAGTCGTGAAGAGGAACAAGAAGTTTATCATGGAGTTGAAGCCTACGTTAGCTAGGGCCACGTTATCTCACATTAGAGACCCTTCTGACTTTATGGTTGATATGCCTTAAGGCATAAGGAGTTGCTTGATTCTTTAGAGACGACTAAGGCTAAAGAAGTCCAGGTTGGATAGAATCGGAAGAGGAAGTTCTTTCCAAAGAGGGCGCTTATAAGAGTGGAGCAGCTAAGAAGGGGAAGTCTGAGATTGTCTGTTTCATGTGCGATAGGAAGAGGCACTATGCTAATGAGTGTCATGCCATAAAGGCTAAGGAGGTGGTTAGGAGGAAGAATGTAAGGTGCTACAACTGTAACCAGACTGGCCATTATAAGAGCCAAGGAGCCCGCTAAGGATGGAAAAGGCTATGTATCGATTATCTTAAGTTGAATGAGAGGATGATAAAGAATCAATATCCATTGCCAAGGATTGACTATTTGTTCGACCAGTGAGTGGAGCCAATGTATTTTGACATTTGGATTTAGCGATGGGTTTTCGTTAGCACAGGGTAGATGAGGATAGTATACCTTTGACGACAATTAAGACCAAATATGGGTCATACGAATGATTAGTTATGCCGTTCGGACTTACTAATACGCCAGCTTTCTTTGTGGATTTGATGAACCAGGTTTTTTGAGAGCACTTAGATAGGTTCGTATTGGTTTTTATATATGATATCTTGATATACCCTAAATATGAAAGAGAGCATGAAGTTTATCTTAGAGTGGTGCTTGAGACACTGAGGCAACATCAGCAGAAAGCGAAGTTTTCAAAGTGTCATTTCTGAAAGAATGAAGTGAAGTTTCTTGGTCATGTAGTCTCAGAGGTGGGAATATTAGTGGATCCGACTAAGGCTGAAGTAGTGAATAATTAGAAGAGACCCGAGACAGTAACGGAGATAAAGAGTTTCCATGGGTTGGCGGGTTATCATCGGAGGTTCATTAAGGATTTCTCGATAGCGGTGCCAATGACCAAGTTGACAAGAAAGGATGTAAAGTTTGTATGGACTGATAAGTGTGAGGAGGCATTCCATAGTTTGAAATACTTATTGACCCATGCACCTACGTTGGTTGTTCCAGAAGGAAATTAGGATTAATGGTTTAACTGATGCGTGTGGAACAGGATTAGGAGCTGTGCTCATGCAGAGGGGTAAACTGATTGCCTACACTTCTAGACAGCTTAGACCGTATGAGGTCAGATATCCAACTTTTGATTTGGAATTGGCTGTAGTAATTTTTTCTTTGAAGGTATGGAGACACTATCTTTTAGGAGAGAGGTTTTAGTTATATATAGACCATAAGCCGCTAAAGTATTTGTTCTCTCGAAAGGAGTTGACTATGAGAAAGCAAATGTGGTTAGAGTTTATTGCTTCTTATGGTTTTAGAATTGAGTACATGCCAGGGAAAGGCAACAAGGTTGTAGATGAACTTAGCAGTAGACATCAGAATGCGGTATTGGCGATGATTATTGAGTGGAAAGATTTGGAAGCATTAGCAGATTACAGAGTGCTGTAGAGATCTAAGGCTGGGTCTAGTAGAGATACAGTTATATAATCTTGTTTGGAAGTTCGACCATTGATGATCGAAAGAATTGTTTCTAAACAGGGAGAGGATTCGGTATTAGCTGAACAGATCAGGAAGCTAAGAGAAGGAACCGAGAGCGATGACTTGAAAGATTTCAGTATTGACCAGAATAAGTGGTTGAGAAAGAAAGGAAGGCTATGTGTTCCGAGTGTAGGAAACATAAGGAAATAAGTCTTAGAGGAGTGCTATCATTAAAATTTCCCTATCCACCTAGGAGGTACTAAGATACATCAGGATATGAAGAGAAGTTTCTACTTGGAAGGCATGAAGCAAGATATCGGGTCACGTGTGAAGCAGTGCATGATTTGCCAGCAGGCAAAGGCCAAACACAAAAACTAAGTGGGTTGCTTCAGCCGTTAGATATTCTAGTATGGAAGTAGGATTCTATCTCCATGGATTTTATTGACGGATCGCCAAAGTCGAATAAGGGAAATGATAGTATATGGATCATAGTGGACAGATTGACTAAGAGTGCCTATTTCATTCCAGTTAAGTCAAACAGAATGGACCCTATTTTGGCAAGGATGTTTATAAAGAATTTGGTTAGACTACATGGAATTCTTAGAAGCATAGTTAGCGATAGTGATCCTTTGTTCACTAGCGAATTCTAGAAGAGCCTGTAGGAAGTTTTGGGAACCAAGCTCAAGATGAGTATTGCTTACCTTTTGCAGACAGATGGGTAAACAGAAAGAGTTAACAAAATCTTAGAAGATTTGTTAAGAGCCCGTGTGTTATATTTTGGGTGATCATGGAAAGACCATCTGCATTTAGTCGAGTTTTCGTATAACAACAATCATCAGACTAGTATAGGAATGGAACCATTTGAAGCTTTGATTGGAAGGCCATGCAAATTCTCATTTTTGGCTAGAGACCAGGGATAGGTTGGTTCTTGGTCTAGATTTAGTCAGAGAAACTGTAGAAATGATTGAGGTCATTTGGGCTAGAATGAAGGAGGCTTAGTCTAGGCAGAAGAGTTATGCCGATAAGAGACGAAAAGATTTAGATTTCTCAGTTGGAGATTAGGTTTTCATCAAAGTGTCACCAATGAAAGGTGTGATTAGATTTGGGAAATTGGGGAAGTTAGCACCGAGATTCATTGGACCTTTTCCTATTGTTGAGAGAATCAGAAACTCGTATATAGAGTTGAGTTACCGAGTAGTTTGGCAGGTGTCTAGATGTTTTTCATGTTTCTTATCTTAGAAAGTCTGTTAGAGACCCATAGACTAGTATTGCATCGACTATGCTAGATGATTTAGTGGTAGATTTGGATTTGACTGTTGTGAGAAAGCTAGTTCGCACAGTTGCAAGAGATAAGAAGATGCTTAGAACCAAGACGGTCAGATTAGTCAAAGTCCAATGGAGCGATGATGACATGGACTGTACTTGGGAGATTGAGAGCAGGATTAGAGATACTTATCCTGGATTGTTTGATGCTATGTTTTCCCTTCTTGTTTGATTTTGTGTGTACCTTATCGTAATTTCGAGGATGAAATTCTTTAAGGAGAGTAGAGGAGTCTATAACACCCTAGATTTTTGGTAACATTATTTGAGATATTTAGTTAGCTAAGTTAAATAAAATAATGTGTTGATTAGGGGATTGAGATTAGATTTTAATTAAGGGTGGCCATGCCATTTAACAATGAACTAATGAAGGGTTTAAATTGAAATAGTGGAGGGTAATAGGAAAGAGGCCATTCGTATATCCTTTCCCTTAGGCCAGGTATTCCATACACATTCATTTCTCATTTGAAAAAATTAATACTACAGGCCGGCCACCGTTAACAAGGAAAAGAAGAAGAAAAGATAGGAAGAAGCTTAAGCAAATCTAATATATTCATATCTAAATCTCTTTAATCACAAAGGCTAAGGTGAATAATTTTTACATCTCGTTCTGATTGTATTTTTGGTTTTTAGATTATTACCAAATATTTTGCAATGATTTGCCATGATTTTAAATGATGGAATGATTACATGTACATGTTGATGATTTATGTATACTCATATTTATTTAATGATATGTTTTATGGTGAAAACCCCATATAATAACATCCAAATGCCTTGCGAATTTTTTTAAAGATCAAAAATATTATTTTGGAGATAGGTTTCAATTTTTAGATTTTTCTGAATTTTTGTGGAATTAATATTAATTTTCTACAAAATAAAATATTTTGGGTCATAATTAATTAGGGGCAAATAATTAATTGTTTCCATCTGAAATTTTTATATCTTAGAAAATATATATCATGTGATTTTCTGGATTTTTTCTAAGTGTTTTAAGGATTATATAAAATTATTTAATATATGGGACTTAAATGTTTATATAATTTAAAAAGAAGTGGCTTTTTGCAGAATAACTTAAATTATTAAATCTAGAAAGTCGACAGCCGTTTTGACAAAGTGAAATACTTTTTACTGGTAAAGAAAGAGGCAACAAATCACAATTAGACATATGCAGTAGGTTTGGTGAAAAGAACTATTTGCTACGTGTTTTCCACTGTGTCGTCTCCTTTGGCACTAGGTTCCACCTCTATACTATCGCCTGCGATGCAGTCAAAACCAGTGCATATGGTATCAGGCAACTGGTACGTAATGAATTGGAAGTGGTCGAAAGGTATAGGGTCGAAACCAAGGGTTTAGAAGGGGTTGAGTTAGTATTTTGTTTCTAAATTGAAAATGCACCTGCTTTCTTTCGACTAAATGACTTTCGACAAAGTAGCTTTCGAACAGGTCAAATGATTTAAAGGAAATGGTTTCGATTCGGTTGTGCCTCTGTTTTTAAATGATTGCTTTTGACTAAGTCGACACCATCTTGCTGCCTCCTTTTTACCTTTCGACTCAGATGATTTTGAAAGGGTTCTTTTGTTTTCTAAAACCAGGCCACCTCTCCAATGCTTTCTAAGGGATGGTTTCAACACCATCACTTCATTAATTAGAAAATGGTTTCGAAGTAGTAGCTTTCAACTTAAATGTTTTAAGGACCCTTTTTCTATAAGTAAAGTAAAACCTAAATGGTTTCGAAAGAAATAGTTTTAAAAGGTCTTGAAACAGATGCTTTCAACTATAATGGGTTTCTGATCCATTTTCTCTACTTGAAGGCAAAATCCAAATGGTTTCGACCGAGATTTTTTTCGAATGGTTTTGAAGGAACGAAATTTTGAATGGTTTTGAAAGGTTTCCATATGTTTTAAATTGAACCGAAAGTGCTTTCGAAAGGATTTAGTTTTGACCGTTTAGAAAGGTTTTAATGAATGGTTTCAAAAGAGGTGGCTCCCTAGGGCTTCGAAAGGGTTGTAGGAAAGGTTTTTTCCCTGTGTTTTCGAAAGGCGGTATTTAAAGGTTTTAAAGGGGGATGTTTGATATTTTGAAGCTTTCAAAGAAAAGAAAGAAAAGGTTTTTCTAATGTTTTCGAAATGCTATAATTAATGGTCTGAAAGAGTCTATCAATGGTTTCGAAAGGTAAGATTTGGCCTTTCGGCCTAAATTAAGTAAAAGGTTTTACTTGATTTTGAAAGAGTTATCTTTAAGGGTTTCGAATGGTTTGTTTAAAGGTTTAAACAAAGGTTTCGAATATATTTAATAGGTAGATTAGCCTAAATGTTTTAAAATTAAAAAGGACTTTAACTTATTTTGAAAGGATAGCTAATACTTATTAAGATTCATCAACATTATTTTGAGTAAAGCCTTTATAACATGGCAAAATGGCTTATAGTAAAGCTAAAAATATATTTTCCTTGTATACGTATATATGATTTTTAGGACTAAATCATTTTGAAAAGTTTTTCAAGGAAAACATAAAGGGTAGTTAACCCTAAGAAAATGATTTTGACAGTTAGTCCATTTTAATTTGGACAGTTAGTCTAGTTTGCAGGCAGTCAGCCTAGTTTTATGAACTGATAGTTCATTTGTAGCATAACGGACCTCGCTATTATGTGTGGGCAGATAGTTCATATATTACTTCTTTTTACGGACAACTGGTCCATTTATTTAGCATGATAGATATTGCTATTTTGATATAATCATTTGATTAACCATTTTAATTGCAGGAAAGGGTTTGCAGAATATATGTTTTAAAGAGGATATAGTGAGGGGAAACCCGTTCCGCTAAGCGGCCTGGTCTCACTTAATATCATTAAACCAAAATGTAATAGAATTATTCATACCAGGCTTTATGTATGACTCAAAGTTTTTGTTTCCCCTTAAACTCTCGGGTACTCAAAATTGATTTGAGTATGCCGAGGGGTGAGGTTTTCAAGTTTTTAGTGTTTTGACGAATAAAGCTTCTGGAGACGAAGAAGTGGTTGACGGATGGCTATTTAGGAGTTTCTTTTTCTTTTGATTCTGTTGTGTATATTAAGTCGGTTATGACTACATTGCTTTGGCATATTTTGTAGCTGATATATTTATATTTAATCATTACCTGGGAAACGTTTAGGAATTATGTAACATGGAAATGAATTATTATTTTGGAATGTAATCAGCAAAATTTTGTTTTTTAAATATGTGATTTTGTTCATATTCATGTGGTCCTGATATTATGGATACCATTATTATTACCATATTTTCTCACCAGAAGTTAATATTATAGATGAGTGCAGCATCTATAGCGCTTAGCATTTGGCTTCTAGATACAGGATGTTACACCCTACCCTGGCCATAGTGTGGCATGGATAAGGGCTTGTTTTTGTTTGGTGCTTTAACCTGGTGTAGTATGGCGCAGATAAAGGCTTACTCTTTCCTCCCTCCAAGATGTACCTTGACCCTACCAGAGACACGACCAAGGGATTGTCCGATGCTTTAACCTACCAACAGTGTGGCGCGGTTAAAGGCTTACTCCACCCTCTTTCCAGGAGGTGCTCTGCCCAGGCCAGCTCGACCCGGACAGAGGCTTTCTACCATCTTAGGTAGTATCCAAATGCAAGGAGTATTTCACTCCCAACCATGTTGATCTTTCTTAGAAAAGTAACTCTTCATTGATTTTTCCAATGTTCTATTTACAAAGTCATTCATCTTTCCTTAAAGGATGAAATCGAATATCATCCCCTCTAGGGCACTACAATGAATGATCTCATGTCTGTTCATCATGTGATAGTAATAGTAGGATCCCCGTATTACTTTTATGTTTTTGGCTTCATTTTCTTTGATAGCCAATAGTTAAGCTTATTCTTGGTTAGCAAGTAGACATTTTCTATTGATGTTGTCAAGTTGCATTCATTAGGAAGTCTAGACTTGAAACTTGATTCGTGAGGTTGACTCTTTGATTTTTTTGTTCCTTAGCCGCGTAGTTTCACACTCTTCGATCGCTTTTCTTTTTGCCACCTTTTGTAGTCCTTGTGTTGGAAGTGTTCTTGTTGTAGTTTGTTTCCATTTATGTGAAAATGCATTATAGTCAGCCATTATCTCTTTTTCAAAGATTGTGCCTTTGGAATAATGTTGAATAGTTCTTCTCATTTGACTAAATACATTATCACTTCCACTTTTCCTTCTTCCTAAGGAAAAAATAAGGGTGGGGCCAATATGAAAGGGGTTCAAGCTCCATTTCTCAGGATCATATGATTCTGCTTTTTTCTTGTTTATAATTCTAAGAGCTTCTAATGTATCCTTTGCTCTTCATTTTAGTTAGAATCCTTGATGGTTTTTGAAGGGAATCCTATCTCATATGGTTTGGAAGATCCTTTCTTAGACCTTATGAGTCTTCTAGCCATGATAATGTTAGACCAAAGTAGATGAGCTCTGAATTGAGATGGATTAGGTTAGAGACAAATGGTGTTTGGTGTTCAACCAAATCGGAGGTTCAAGCCCTCCTTCTAGTGCCAAAATGTTAGCAAGAAATCTTGCTAACACCCGTTGTGGAGTTAAGGGATAAGGTTAATCCTTTTTGGTTTACTTTATATGAATGGAGAAGAGTGGAATGTAAATGTCCTCTTAGGTTTTCCATTTAAAAAGGTTGCTATTATGAAAACTTGTTCAAATCAACCTTTCTATCTAGTTGAAACAACTAATTACTTTACCTAACAGCCTTTCAAGATTGCTAAGATAGATGGGATTTCCCTTCGAAAGCTCTCCTTTCGATTTAGTTAAGACACCCTGGTTAATTTTTTCTTGATAGGTTTCGACCCAATCAAAGGATTTAGTTGATTAGTAGTTAAGACTTAGATCAGGAATTTGGGATAAAGGTTTCGACCTTATTGAAAGCTAGATCCTTAGGCTCCTTAGGTAAGGTTTGGGTTTCTAAAGTTTAAGTGGATTGAAGTGAAGTTTCAACCTTGTCGAAAGGAGAAGTCTTAGGGAAAGTGATTTGAAATCTACAGTTGGTATTACTTGAAAATATAAGGGTTTCGACCTAGCCGGAAGATACCCTTCGATACAGTCGACACCTGTAACACAAGATTAGACCAGATACAAGCTTGAGAAACAATTAAGTAACTAGAGATGATGAAGACTTCCCTTTCTCAACTCAAAGAAGATCTTATTAATCAATTTACCTAATTTGATTTACAGATTAGGGTTTTACAACTCTTAGAATTATGAAGATGCAAGTTTAGAATGATTGAATTCCGATCCTCTAAACACGACCCCTTGGGTCTTGTCCATATATGCGGGTCAACACCTTTCAGCTCTAATGCTTTCGACCTAGTCGAAAGGTGGCTACCGTGTTGACTTTAGTATGCTTTCGCCTTTGTCGAAAGGAACAGTTGCACTTTTCTTTTCTTTGTTGCTTGGTAAGAGCTTTTGACTTTGTTGATAGGCTTTATTCAGTGGTTCTGAAGATGTTGAGATATTGATGTTGTTAGTAGCTTCTGACCTCTTGTCTGCGACTTGATGCGAAACCTCCTTGGATTATAGTAGCTTCGACTGGTTCGAAACGCTTAGTATAGCTTTCGAAAAGGTTATTCAGGCCAATACATGCTTTCGAATGGTACAAGGGAAGGCGAAACCTTTGTTTAGAAAGGTTTGGCGCGTATTTGAAGAATTGTCTTTCATTGTCTTCGAAAGGTGTTGCCTTGACTCCTTTGAAAGGCCTTCATGGATAAGGATTCACCTACTTCGAAAGGTGGTCATCGAAAACGAAAGGGTGCTTTTGACTCCCTTGACTCCTCCGAAAGGTAAAGAATCTTCTGGGACTTGACTGAAGCATCCTTTCTACCCCTTCGAATGGATCCAAAGCTTTAGGACTTTGGCTATAGGTCCCTTTGACTCCTTCAAAAGGTCTAGTTGGAACCTTTTCCTATTGCTCTTTTTTGACCTCTGCTCAAACCGGTTTCGATTAAGTCGAAAGGAATTTTTTTATAGTAACAATGAGTTTCTCAGAAGTATATTACTAGAGGTATACTTCAAGGGTGGTGCACCTTCCTAGTCATTTGTGGAAAAAATTTCCTTTCCTTATTTGATTCAAACGTTTGAATTGTTTTTCTACAATTAAAACGGAAAGAGTCAACCAATGTTCACGATCTTTATTTATGGTTTTGTCTATTCTATCAAGTTTGGACCGTTATCTTGTTTTGACTATTATGTCCAGTTTGGATTTTTCAGAATATTTTCGTTCTTTCAAGTCTTGATTGTTATAAAAAAAAAATTCCATCATCTTTGTTTGGATCTATTTCCTATTATTCTTTTCCATTCTTATGTTTGGTTGCAGTTTATGTAGGAGAAAACCTTTCCTGGTTAGCGGTGTGGTCCCACATAGTATTGTTAAATACACTCCATTTTGTTTCAGAGTTTTACTCATACCTGACATATTTTCTAACCCAAATTGTATATTTTCCCTAACTCTCGGGTAGTCGATTATATTTAAGTAGTCCGAGAACCGTAGGTTTCTCTTTAGAGCTCTTTGAAGACGGTGATCGAGCAGTGGCTCCTTAGTTATCTATTTATTTATTTCAACTGTATGATTATGTATGGGTGTTCTGTATCTAAAAATGAAAAATTCAGAATGTATTACTCGTAATCTGTTAGATGTAATACTTTTGTATAACTCTGATGACTCCATGTAAGAAGCAACCTTTTGCACTACATCATTTTGTATTATATATAACCATTCCGTAATGATTTTTTCTATTCTATTCTTTCTGTCATTTATTTTACCAAAAGACTACTTATCTTTTGGATGCTTGGGTAATGGCACACGAATACTGAGGATGTATTAAGTGTCGTTCCTAAGGGCCAGAAAGGTGGGTCGTCACAGTTGGTATCAGAGCTTAGATTTAGCGAACCTTTGTGCCCTATGGGGTGAACTCTCTAAGGATGGGATTAGTAATGCCCTAGGATAAGTCTGCGAGTATAAATATATTTATTGAGTGCATAGTTATTAGTGTCATAAAAATATTTTATATTGGATTCCTAACATTTGAACAGGCCTACCAATACAGTCTTGTTTTAAAATGGTAAATGAAATAATTTTACCTAGGAATATATTTTATACATACGAGGATGATAGTTAGATTTGTTTGATTGGTTGTTTAATTGAAATTAATTTAGACATTCCATTTAAACTGCTTAGGTTTTGTTATAGCAATTTTCGCTATACTGTCATTTGTTAAATATCATCCCCAAACCCTTATGTATGTGTGTGAGCTTGAGCTTGGGTTTTCACCAAAGTAGATGTTTAAAATTCATTAATCATTTTGATTAACGATATTTTAAAACGAATTAATCTTTTTGATTAACGAGAAATGAATTTAATTAGATCAATTTAATTATTGATATTGAACTTTAATTAATCATTTTAATTGACAATTGGTTAAATTTAATTAATTATTTTAATTAATATTATTTTGAAATTTAGTTAATCATCTTAATTAATGATGTTTGAATTTAACTAAATCATTTTAGTCAATGATATTTGAAATGTAATTAATCATTTTAACCGATGATCATTTTGAATCTAATTAATTGTTTTGATTAATAGTATGTAAATTTTATAAATCATTTTAGTTAATGATAGTTGAGATTAATTATCCATTTTAATCAATGATTATTTGGATTTAATAAATCATTTTATGATGATATTTTAAGTTAGTTAATTGGTTTAGTAAATGAGTTCAAAGTAAATTAATTTATCTGATGTAAGTGTTTTGGAAGTAATTAACTATTTTATTAAAGATAATTGATTTGTTTATTAAAGGAAATTGTGAATCTGATTGATTATCTTTTAGGATAATTAATATTATTTCAGATTTATAAAAGAGATTATAAATGTGATTTATTATTTATTAGGATAATAAATATTATTTTAAATTTAATAAAAGAATTTAAATTTGATTTTTTTTCTTTGGAAAATTTATATGGTTTTAAGGTTTTAAAACGAGTATTATAAATCATCCCCTAGGACGATTAACGTTGTTTTAAAATTTATTAAGGTATTTAAATTGTTTTATTATCCTTTGAGATAATAAACGTTGATTTAACATTGATAAATAATGGTTTTTAAATGTGAACTTTTAAATAGAATTGTTTATAAATAAATTTAAGTGTAAATTGTTTTAGGATTATTGGTAAATGATGTTTAAAAAGACATCTGTTTATTACCTTTGTTTTAATACACTTAGTATTATAAATTTGTCTTTCAAAATTACATATTAAAGAGTTTTTGGAAAAATTTAAATTCTAAAATTGTTTGAAATGATTTCAAAAGATTTTGAGAAAAGCAACAGCAATATTTTTTGGAAATGTTTGTAAAGTATAAGTATTCTGGAAAATAAATTTTACGTAGAGTGCTGTTTCTTTGAATAATTCAGAGGAATACATTTTGGTTATTTTTGTGGTAATCTGAATAATCTTCTAAGTGACAGTCAAAGGCTGCTTGGTGAAAGTCATGGAGTACTTTGTAAATTATTCTCTTTATCATTATGCGATCAAAATAAGTTCAAATAAGAACGAACCCAAAGTAAGTTTTAGAAAACAAATTGTTTGAAGTTATTTCATAAAAGAAATATATGTAGTATGCTTTCAAAGATGGGTTTTGAAATTATAACTGGGTATTTGATCGTTATGTTCTCTAAATAGGGAACTAATTTCAAAATAAAAAGTAATTTCGATAAAAGATTGTTTTGATAAATGAATTTTTAGCCTTAGATAAGATAAGGGATAATTTAACACTGATTTAAATTGGTCAGATTGTATAGTAAGGTTTTAATAGACATTGTTTTGTCAAAACCATAGCTTTTGTTTAAAACATGTAAGTGCTATAAACAATTTGTTATTTTAGACCAACCCATAAACATCGCTCATTTTAACACTCTAAGTTAAAGAGGTTGAAAGGATAACTTGGCTTTAAAGACCCAAAATTTTGCTCAGACCATTCATGTAAATTGTGAAAAGTGAAATAAACTTTGTATTTGTATGTCCTTTTAAGATATAAAAGAGTATTATACAAGTAAATAAACTGGAATAAGTTATTATTTGATGGTTTATAAAGAAATGACGTTATAAAATATTTCTAAACTTAGGTGAAAATTTATGAAATAATTCATAAATGATTTTGGTATTTAATAAAATACTAAATGGAAATTAAAGTGATTTAGAAATATTGGTATAATTAAGAAACCAATAATTTTAGAAAGTGACTTTCAATTTTGTCTAAAGGAGCACAGGCAATCCTTTAAGCAATAAACAAAGGCTGATGAGAAAAATGATATGCTTAGGAATTATTTATATTCTTAGGCAATCAAAAAGTTTTAAATCAAAGCTAAGATTTGTTTTTTAGTCATTTGACATTTAAAGTAGTGTTAAGTTTTAGATTTTTCCTTTACAGATTATGATTAGTTTGATTGAATTAATTGATTGGGTGATCTTATATAGCACAGTGTAACATCCTCACGTCCCGTTGAAGTCTCATACGTCCTTGAAGCCCAAAAATAACTAAGTTGGATATGCTTCTCCTTTGCTGAAATCTGTGATGAACTTCATCGTTATGCTCTTCATCTTTTGGACTACTCCAAACGCATCTCACTCTTTTATTAGACCCTAAGCCTAATCTTTTATTTTGCGTCTAGTTTACTTTTCTTATTCTATTAGCTACTTATTTACCCTAATTAGCATATTATTTCCCTCACCTAACTTCTGGCTATTGTGAGACCACCATTGATCTAACAAGGAATGCTGTTGGTACTGCCACTTCTATTACCTTGCTTAATTAACTCAATTTAAGTCTTAAGTTTATTAAATAAGCATCGTCTATTATCTCTGTTCTATTTGCTTATTAAATTAATTTGAATCTTATATAAGCCTTTCCGTTCTTTCTACTTTAATTATAAACCATGTTATAATTTTACTTGTAATTGTCATTTTTATCTTCTTTTATAATATGTATATGATTACAAATGTCTCTCTTCTATTCTAGGATGTCTTCACTTATTATGATATAGAATTCTCTTTAATTATATATTTCGCTTATCATAATAACTATCTTATTATATAGTATGTGCAGTAAATACAGATCTAGGTTCATTATCGTTTACAGCTTCAAATTCTTTTTTAATAATTTACTTGATTCCTTTCATATTTTACTATATTTTCTTCTACTCTAGGATATAATTCTATTTTATTTGGTTGGGTATGAACTATACTAAAAATCCATTTTCATATTTTATTATTAAATAATACTATAAAAAATAATTCATAACTGCAAGGTATTTCTTTTATTATTTTGGAATAGTGTAAAATACAGTGGTTTCTCTATTTTACATTAGTTTTCTTTTTCTTTCTTTTATTCTTGCAGTTACGTTTATCATTACCTTTTTAATATTAAATTATAGAAATGTATTGTATTTTCTAACCAACCAATTAATCTATTACTTACTTCCAAATCAAGTTATTAGATTAATTTATTATTCCCGTTTTAGCGTAATTTATTGCAGAATTCCATTTTTCAAGCATTATTCCAACTTTTCTTATTTTACGTCTAATATTGTATTTTCATCCATAATCGCAAATTTTATTTCCAACTATATTACTCACGTACAAAGAGAATAAAAAATCTAACATTTAGGCTAAATTATAACTTCAAATTAAATGTAAATAATTGCAAATTTCTTACAGTTCAGCAATAACTAATTAACAGAATTAATTACTAAAATATTGAACAAAATTATTTAATGGGAATTTAACAATAATATATCATAAATATAAAAGATATAATTAAATCCACTTACATTGCTAGCTTTCCAAATCTTCCTGTTTTTATTTCAGATCTGTCCCTAACATCTATATTCACCTCCCTTGTAATCCATATTTGGAATTATAAATTATATATTTATAGATCTATATTATTTGTAAGGGAAAAGGAAGAGATTTGGATTAGAAATAGCAAATAAAACTCAGATCTAGGGTTTTACCTTTGACATAGCCTTCTGATTTGAACCAATTCCTAATTCCCTAATTAATTCTATTCTCTTTCCATTTAGATCTAAATTCGTGTAAATTAGATCCAAAATTTTGTTATTAATAAAGTGTAGAAGAGAAAAAAAATGACAGAGCTTTTGTAAACAAGAGAAATATAATGGGAATAAAATGAGGCTCTGCGCCTATATATATAGTGGTTCAAATAAGTGCTAACCATTAGATATAAAACCCTAAAATTTAAAGCGTACACTCAGTCTATGGATCTTAAATTGATATGTTTTTTTCTACATTTTCTTTTATTTCAAATTGATTCTCCAACAATCTTTTAATTAATCACTTTCCCCTTCTCTCTCGCAATATATGGAAACATATATTTTTAAATTGACGTTTTTTAAAATAAGATTCCCTTATTAATCACCCAATTAATTAGATCATACATATATATGTATATGTATATCCAATATTAATTGATTCTTATATGTTATAATTTGTTACCTATTTGAAAACGTCAATTAACACCTCTATGAATTGATAGAATATGAAAGTTATACTTTTTTTTTATTCTTATTAACTTACATTCGTCATAAACTTAATTACTCCGTTTGATTTTTACACGCATTCCAATTCTTCTTTTTTCTTTTAACTTGGAAACAAATAGTCCTATAATTGGCGTTTTCTTCTAAATAATTAATTTACATCATTATCTATTGTAAGAAGGGGATGTCCTTTGATTAATTGACACCCTTTTTAGAACGTTCAACTAATTGCCAATTAGTTTATTGACACATTTTCCATTTTAATCGATATCCAAATTAATTCCTATGCATCACCCAATCATGCATTTATTAGTTGTTATATTTAAACAACAAATTCATTACCCAATTATTTAACATATAAGTTTCCCTCTTTTATCTATTGACACTTACTTAATGTGTTTAATTAATTTCTTAATTAATTGATTGCGTCAATTATAAATTAATATATATATATATATATATATATATATATGTTATCATTTAATTTATTCCCCACATACATTTCCCTTTATTAGAAGATCCTTTAATTAATTAATGTTATAAAAATGACATATTCTTTGACTAATTAACGCCTTTATGTTTCTTAGTTAATTCCCCTTTTAATTGATTAATGCGTCAATTAATCACACACTCATTGCTTGCGTAAACTATGTAACCTATTAATTCTTAAATGCAAATATTTGACATTTATATTCTATTTTTGCAATTATGTTAATTTAATTGATTTTATTTAATTATATAAAAATGCGGGGTATTACAAATCCCCATGATTATTTATAAAAATTCGTGATCCCCATAATTAATTATTTTCCTCAGGTATACCACATGTTTAACGTACTCCCATTGGTAGCCCCAATTAGGTTAAATTAAATAAAAACACATTGGTATCCCCAACGTATATTTTTGAAAGAATATTTCTATTTGTGACCTAAAACCATGTATCGAAAACATTAAACCCACCCCGGTGTCCCCAAGATTTTATAATATTCAATTTTAATAAGGATCCCCCTTACATATTCAAACAAAGATAAGTATTTTATGATATAACCCTTCGAATTAGCCCCTTCTAATTAGCAAAATTTTACTCAAGAAAAATAGCTAAAGACATCCCTTTACAACCCTTCGAACGAAGTCCCATTCGAAAGCAAATACGCCTTCGAAGTTAGCCTCTTCGAAAGCCATTCTTTTGAAAGCATCACAAAATCATACCCTTCGACCTTGTCGAGAGGCCCTACCTTTCGACATTGTCGAAAGGTTTCTTTTCGACCTAGCCGAAAGGTTCTACCTTTCGACTTTGTCGAAAGCTTGAGGTATCCCTCTATAAAACCATTCATAAACTTTTTAAAATCAATGAAATTCAAAACATTTCTAAATCATTGAAGGTAACCCCTTCGAAACCTTTCGAAACCATTCAAAAAACAATGAAGTATTGGTGTTGGAACCAACCCTTCAAAAGTATACTTCGGACATTGTTGGAAGGTTTACCATTCGACTTTTCTAAAAGTATTAAAACTTTTACTTTAAAAACAATGGGAGGTTCAGAAGTGACCCCTTCTTTCCCTTTGGCTTTGTCGAAGGCATCCCTTCGACTTAGTCGAAAGGATTAAAACCCCTTTTTAGAAAATATTTTAAAACAATTCTCTTGAAGGTTTAAACATTTAAAGATCCCCTTTGAAACGCATTCTTGGATATATAAAAAATTTAGTCTTTTATAAAATAATAGTGTCGAAGGATCCCCCTTTAACTTATTCGAAAGCAGTTATGTTTCTATTCGAAAGCAAAGGAAGCAGCCTCCCCATCCCTTCGCTATTTTTCCCTTCGACACCGTGCCTACCTTCCGACTTAGGCAGAGGGTAATTTTTTACCTTTCGTCTTAGACGAAAGGGTAAAAGCGGGCTCGTTGGAGTCGAGGGTAGAATCCGCCTACTGCAGTGATTTTTTATCTTGCTTGTCTAATTTTGATTCGCTGTGGAGCCTTCTCTGGTACTTCCAAATAGTAAAAAGTATACAAAAGTTAACTTTTTTCTTAAAACACTATTCTTTCCCATATCATTGCAGCCTTCCTTCCAAATTGACCAATTCGAAGGAAATTTTTCAGTTTAGCCCTTAGGCATAAATAATTTAATTACCTTAGTAAATCGCTAAGGAAAATCCCTAAAGATTAGCAAAAGTCTGATAAACCATATACTTCAACATATTAAAATTTCAAAGCATATTAAGATCATCACTACTTGGAGTTTAACCAAAATAAAAAAAAACATGTTGATTAGCCCATTAACATTTGAAACATCTATGCGTTATCCAAACAAAAGTTTAAATGGTTATATGCTAACCAAAATCACAAACATGAATCGGGTAAAACCTATAACCGATCCAAACACAGGAAAAATGAGATCATAAACAAAATTATTCACCTTGATTAGTTGATTGGAGAATGAGATAATTTCTAGCTTTAATTCCTTAGTTTTTTCTTTAATTTAAACTTTTCCTGGAGCTTTTAATGGCCGGTCGAAAGTTGGTGAGAAGTTATGAATGAGGAAGTGAGGGTTATTAAAGTGGAGGAAGAGATATATACTAAGAAATGTAGCCCCATTTCCAAGTTTACCCCTTAAGAAAATTCCACCTTCTAAATTTAGTTAAGTCATATTTAGTTCATTTAGTAAGACACGACCATTGGATTTATTAATCTCATCTTCATAACTATTCATATTATTCTATTTACTTTATCGAATTAAATATCCCGAATAATGTTAATTAAAATTCAAGGGGATTCAGACTCCCCCCTTAAAGAATTTTGTCCCCGAAATTTTAGTTTAAGGAAAAAAACAACAAGCATATAGCCCATGCAAGCAAAGCTAGTATAACCTACCGGCCAACTTCTACATAAACCCTATATAGAACATACCATCTAAAATAGTCCAGGAAAAGTAGTCCTAATCCTGTCTTCTGTCTCCCATGTACCGTCCTTCACGTTGTCCCTCCACTGGACTTTCACCTACCAGACCGTCTTGTTTCTTAACTTTTTCTCATCTTTTGCCACAACACGAACTAGTTGCCTCACAAAAGTTATATTGGGTTCCACCACTAAGTTCTCCATTGCTATCGGAGCGATAATAGTTTCTAGATCATGAACATACTTTCCAAGATGAGAAACACAAAACACATAGTGGACCCTGGCTAAACTGCTCGACAAATCTACTCGGTATGCGAGTCTCCCAATCCTCTATGATATGGAAAATAGTCCAACATATCTCGTTTCTAGCTTCCCAGTCTTCCCGAACCGAACTACACCTTTCATCGGCGACACCTTGATGAAAACTCTATCACCAACTGTAATGACCCGCAAATTCGTACCCTTTGAATCAATAATAAACCACACATGTTGGACCCAAAACGCATAGAATGACAAAAAATCAGGAGAAAGAAAAGAAGAGAGAAGAAGAGAATAGAAGAAAAAGAGAAGAGAACCAAACAGAACAATATAGAATCCCACATCGCAGCGGAAAACATATAATATCATATCAATGACCTTTATAAAATAGAAACTGTATATACACACATCAATCAGAGTTCAACAATCAATCAATAGTTATCAGCCTGGACAGTTATAATAACATGTCCTCACAATTGCCGATAATACAAACAACAATTAAGTAGCGGATAATCAAAACAGATACGTATATACGAAAACAAAGATCTCCAGCCCTCCTATTGGAGCTCCAAAAGTATCAAATCTAAACCTGTAAATATACTCGGTCTGACCCGAGCATTGAAAGGTAAGAATGCTCGGATCAGTCTAGTAAACCAGCGTGAGAAACACACTTAACTGAATTTATTAAATTACCGAATTTTTCCTTTTTAAAACAAAAGTATCTCGTAAGACACGCCCACACATGACACGCCCACACACAAACACGGACATGTTTTTACCTTACGATAACTAAAATATTTCATATCATTTCATTTGAAATTATACTAGTGTCTAATAAACAAATAATATGCAAATAGCCAAAATTGTTACCATTATTAAATTCCAGCATACCAGGCTCTACAAATAAAATGGAAGGTACGTAGTGGAGTTTAGATTTCCATGCAAATGACCGGGTGAAAGGACTACCTTCCAGCAGTAATCTCTAGAGGAATTTACTGAGGACCATCACAAAGGATCCTCTACCAACACAAAACCGGCCCATCTCCATAACTAGATGATACCAAATATATCATCCTCTGTTTCTTACCGACCTTTACCGAAGGCACTCTAAGCATACAAACCACATTAATCAGATACACGACGTCATAACATGTAAAGTTATATCTAGAAAAAGGATTATTATATCCTACTTAGGAGCTACCCACTTAGCCTTGCTGCATCTAACCCTGTTTAGGTCATTTCCACTTGATTAGGCATGAGATAAGGATTACCTTCCATAAATCACAAATCACAAATCATATAACTTTGAATGCCACACGGTCATTTCCGTTGACTACTAATTACCTTCCATAAAAATACAATCCTTAAGCTCATACGTCTAAAGGAGGTTGTTAAGCTAAGAGAAGTTGCCTTCTCCGCTGCCACCATTGTTCATTTGTAAAAAACCAATGTCCATAATCTTTAGAAATGCAATGTCAGACAAACATCCATACAATTTATCCACGAACAGGACAAACCGATGGTACTTTCCTACCACATCCTGTCGGAAAATCCCTAGGATTAGTAGCAAATAGTCCTTCCATTAGATATTTCATAACGAAGAGACTACTACTACTGGATGTATATTGGGATTTTAACCCCAAACGATCAACAAGCGATCCTCTAGTATGAAAATCTAGAATGTCAATATCATAATAACTGACCTACACAATCGTCGCATAAATGTTGGTCCGAAGTGGTTTTTAGATAAATATGAACAAGGTCTCTTCGCACCAACAACACAAAAGCATTTCTTAACCTCACACAAAAACCAAAGTCTCATAAACTTATTTTAACGATCCGGCAATTTTGAT
Organism: Allium cepa; assembly: GCA_030765085.1. Lineage (NCBI taxonomy): Eukaryota > Viridiplantae > Streptophyta > Magnoliopsida > Asparagales > Amaryllidaceae > Allium > Allium cepa. The sequence goes on from CM060945.1 coordinate 488,198,087, forward strand.
CCCAAAAATTCCAGATAGTTAGGAAAAGAAGAAAACAGAAAGAAGATGAAACAGAAAACAAGTCACAGAAACCTCACATTCGCAACGGATCAAATATAATATCAAATAAAATAGCAGTTATACAAAGAAAACTATATCATTTAATTTACATTTTAATACATCAGGGTTACACATATACATAAACTCTGGACAAAACAATCATGTCCAGATACTACAACATCACAGCGGAAACTCTTCATACGTTCCTGCCATCCAGCTCGCCTCCTGAGCTCCAGAACGTCCTTACCTGAAAATCTGTAATACTCGGTCTGATCCGAGCATTACATCAAAGTAACACCCGGGTCAGGCTGGAAACCAGCGTGAGTAAACTCATCTAACAAGGAAAATACAAAACATACAACTTATACGAACCCGGGTAACTTGTATCAATTTATAACTTCACAAGTTGTTATAGACATCACCTACATTACACATCAATTTCTAAATTCAAAACTTAGATTTAATGGTCCAATTTACTTAAAACATTCCATACCAGCTTATTGATTTCACATATCAATTTATAAAGAATCGAAGTGGTTTCGGATATTAAATAATACCCGACTCCGGTCTCTTCAAACCCAATGTCATCAGATCCCAAGATATTCAAGTAAATACAATTTATTCTTAAATACCTGATATCACTTACATAGCATTTCATCATAGATAACCAAAGTATCACTATTCAAACCAACATATTGTATTACACAAACAATTCATATCACATAGCATCACGATCACATACCGGGGATAACAATCAATTTAAAGCATTCAATATCGTTCAATCATCCATAAGCAAGATAAATAGTCATACCATTTCTAATTAATTCAATTATCTACCAATGAATTAAATTAATTACTTATTACTTATAAATCTTGCTTATATAACATTAAATAATTATATTCAATTAATTAATCATCTCTTAATTATTCATTTTGATTAATCAATCTTGATTAATCATTCTTTAATTACATTAAGTAAATTTCCCTTTACCAATTACACAAATTAATTATTCTCAAACCCCTCACATTAATTAACCTTTAATTACCATCTTACTTAATTACCCATTTGATTATCCATCAATCCATTGATTAACTAAATCTTCATAAATTATTCAATCTTTTAACTAAGTAATTAACCCTTAATTACTCTTATAAAGTAGTTAACAATAATTTGTTTAGCCATAATTAATTTTCAAATTCATTTATCTATAATTGATGAATTATCCTCTCATTAATCACACTCATTAACAAACTATCCCTTGATTTTTTTCCTTAATCAATAAGTCCTTAGTTAATTACTATATGAAATAAATCTTTAATTACTTCCATTAAGTAATTTTCCTTCAATTACTTAATCGAGTAATTATCTCATTTATTAATCATCCTTAATTAATTAACTTTAATCATTAATTAATTCAACCCTTATTTACAAATTAAATTAATTAATCCTTAACAAATTTATCTGTTAGTTACTTACATTGAGTATTAATCATTTAAGTAATTACTTATGTATCCCAAATATCTTATGTTAATTAATAACCTTTAATTTAGGAAATTAACCTTATATGACTTAAGGCCGTATTTAATTGTAGACAAACATATTTTCCAATTTATTACTAATTCATCATTTAAACCTTATTCCAATGATATGCTTGAACTTAATTTCATACGAAGTCACCTGAGTCCCTTTTTGTTAATTAAGGTTAATGCATAAATTTTATGCACTTCCTAAAATATTAGGAAATATTGGGAGTTTATAAACTGGTTCAATACTTTATTTGAAAACGTTTACTGGAAATTTATTTATAATTTGTCTTGCCTTAAAAGTTCGATCATTAAATCTCCATCTACAAAGAAACACACTCAACTTATTAGGTCCATCTTACAGTAGTATATTCATTCCATAAAATCTTCTCTGTTACATGGGTCTGCATTTACTTTCCTAGCCCTTGCAAACACTTTACACTTTTATTTACTTTCTTATTCTTGCAAACACAGCACACACATTTTTTTACACTTACAGAATACATCAACAGAGGCAACAGTTCCTCATCACTCACGCACTATCCAAGACAGTGCCAAACATGCATGCAGCTGACATACTCTTATCAAGGCATAGTTTGTTTGCATATATATATATATATATATATATATATATATATATATATCAGGTGGCTGTTGTAATAAACTTGAATAAAGTTAAGACAATTTTAAACCGTTAATCCCTACAGTTACCATATGAACATCTATAGGCGAATACAAGTATGTTCTGCTTTAAAACTTCAAACACAAATTTAAGATTCTATGCAAAATTTATAAGCAGTCATATGTACCCAGATATGTATGGTCAGACTAAAGCATATAAAGGCAAACATGTACAGTGTGCTCCTTTATGCACTTAAAAAATAAATAAAGTATCGAAACTACAAAGCAACTTGCATACATCTTCACTTCAGATTAAAAAAAATAGAAAAATTAACATACAACTGTCAACTAAATCAACTGCTCAAGCTTCAAACCTAAACAAAGTTATTCTGGTGTATACCTCTGCAGTTGTTCATGAACAAATGGATTTATTGTGTTCACTCCAAGTATTGCTTTCTATATTATTTCCAGTTGATAGACAAAACACACCAAGAATATGACTTCATTCTTAACAGAAACATGTTCACAGACAGTGAAGTAAAGCATGGAACTATAGCAATCACCAATGCAAAAATTTAAACCAGTTAGGTTCTTTTTCCTCAATAGTGCACCCACCAATGAACCGATGAAGCTTCATTAGTCAATCAGTGTTTATGATATCTGGAGCAGACATTCCAGATCAGCCCTGCACCAACCATTGCTTGGATTTCCGGCGTGGCTACCCCGTTTTTTTACAGTTGATAGGGTATAAATGCATACAAGTCATGTTTAACTACACAAAGGTTTTAGGAAATCAAATTAACAGAACTTAATCCCAGGCTCGGCTTCTAATAATATGAATTTCAAACTCAGCAACCATTGAGGATTTATCAAACTATGTTGCTGTTAAATAGATGAAAATGCACAAAACTTTAGCAGTTTCGCGTGAGCGTTACTCACCTAAATCGTTGTTGCAGAGATCGAAGCCAAAACCAAATCTTGATCACTATGCTGCCATGTCCAACTTTCACGACTACCTTACATCGGCGCTGTTCCACAATGCGACAATCAATCGCACGAACTAGGTCGCGGACTCCAAAGCTCGGTCGTCTACACAACGTCGCATCGCGCTCGGGATTCATAAGTAAATGATTTGGGGAAATTTGGGATTTGATTGAGATAACTTGAAGCTGTAATTTTTTTAAAACTAATCTGCTATGTGGGATCTGAAATTTGATGTAGAAGATAGATTGAAGAACGAAGAAAAAGAAAGAATGGACAAAGATAAGAGTCTACAGCCTATTACCTATTATTATTAATATATTAATATATCGAATCTAGAGAAACTAATGACACCTGTAAGTTGCATCTCACCATTTGTTTACACTTATAAACATCATGTTTTGATATGGTTATATATATATTTTATATAAAATTTTAAATGTTTTCATAAACTTTTTTTTATTTCTATTTAGTAATTACTCTCCTTAGTTAATATAAAAATATTTGAAACAAATTATGTTCTAATAAAATCATAAATATATATATATATATATATATATATATTATCCTATTTATTTTAAGATATTTTATCCTTTGAATTCCCAATTCAAGTTCAAATTCTAATTTAATTTCTACTCATATATATTCATATAACAACACATTTTCATTTGTTTTAAAAGATAATTTGTCAATTCTAAGTAATTATAATACGAAATTATCTCATAAATATTTATCCAGATACACACACACACATCAGAATTTCATTTGTTCAATTAACAAATAAGTATTTTAACAAATTTTAATCCTGTTAATTTCAAATTAACAGATGTCCAGAAAATCGGGTTATCACATTCCTTCCCCCTTCAAATCTTTTCGTCCTCGAAAAGGAACGAAACCAGACTGCTTGTAATCAAATAAATTTTTCTTTGATTATTTTTAAAACACCTTTAAAATCCACATAATATTATATAATAGTTTTTATAAAAATACTTTTTTAACTCGATGTCTCAACCAGTCTATCCTAGTTCTCACAGAAATTCGGTCATACGTCGATCAGGCGTAGGACTGAAAATCGATAAGTACTTAGCAGATCCATTTTCAACACCTAGTGAAAACACTTAAAAATTAATTTTATTGAAAATACTGAAAACAGTTTTTGAAAATAGAGGATATATCTTTGGTGAGAATGCTCTAGAAATCATCACCCCCATCCATGGTCGCAGTTACATTCCAGGGTTACGTTGGCATCGCAGCAAAAGTCCATGTAACTGTAGGCTCTCTGCGGCCTTTGATTTTCGCTGTCAAAATGAAACTTTTCCACTCCTATATAGGTCGCAGTCTACCGATATAAAATCAAACGCAGACTGCTGGCTCTCAGCGGCACACACGACTTTCGCTATGGTATATTCTACTCATAATCCCCAGGAACTAGTATTGTCCGGACTCCTCACATGATCAACTTTAGAACCCCCCTGGGGCTCAGGGCAGCACCACCCGGTGGTACTCATGAGAAGTTCATTTCAAGAGAGCGCCTTTTTCCCCAAAGCCATCATCAAAACATTTTATACTATACACATATAATCTTCAAATCATACACCTAGTATGATCTCGTACAAAGCTCCTTTAAACAAAATCGATTATTCCAAAATCGATGATTCTCAAACTAGGCTTTCCAAATTCTCATATTGAGTTTACCCAAAAATCAAAAGCCTTTCCAAATCCAAAGGTTTCCAAAACCTTTTCTAAAATCCTCATAAGATCTTATATATATATATATATAATTTTTAAAACTTTGGATCATTTCAAACTTGTATAAAACTCCTTTTATACTACAAACATTTTCAAAAACCCTTTTCTTCTGGCAAAAGATTCAACAAGGGAAGATTATCTTATATAACAAAGATATATAACTTTACTTATTTCAAATCAAATATTTAAATTTGATTACTCCATAAAGTCATTAACCATATTACTTATTCCAGAAAGTAAATTTCTATCATAGAAATATCCAGTTTCCACTTTACTTCATCATATACTTTCACAAAATATAACTTTCATTTCAAAAACCATTTCACATTTCTAATCCACAAATTCCCCGTATCAATTTTATTTAAAACCGTACGATGTACACATTCGTACGCTATACTAATCTGATCGCGCACTCGATCACTCGATTTCATTTCCGAACTAGTATCGTCCACCCGACTTCCTAATGCGGACCCAGATTTGGTTTCTTGATCAGAAACCGTTATTCTCCTTGCATAGTCATAACTATGGTTGAAAATATCTAGAACCAATTAACAATCCAGATCCACGTTCGTCGTCGAAAATCAAGCGAAAAATCCCAACTCGGAAATATATACTATCTCGAAATTCTGTGCTCGAATCTGGATCAAATCACTATGCAAATAGAATAACATAAGTACATCCTACGTATTTATCTTAATTGGTTGTTAGCCAAATCATTTCCATTTCTATTCACATTCACTTACTCACAATTGCTTCAATCCATTTGGATTATCACCTCTATTCTTATCTCGATTGGGTATTTAACCAATAACAATTTGAACTCCGACCAGTTTATTTAGAAAATATCTTGAAAAATTTAAAAATAGATAAGTAGTTGGAAAATAATTACTAGTTTGTACAAAATAATAGTAAGATAGTAATTTTATAAAACAGTTGGAAAATTGTTAAACAGTTTCAAAAACAATTGTAAAACAAGTATAAGATAGTTTGGCTTTTTAAAAGAAAGGTTGTATATATAATGAATAGCTTGGAAAAACAGGTTTATGTAAAACAATTTATATTAAAAAAAAATACTCCAGAGTCAAAACTGCTCACTTCCCAATCTCCATTCTCATTAATTCAATTTAAATTTCCACTTCTATTCAAATTGACCCAATTCCAATTTAGATAACTCCAGTTTCCATTAAAATTGATTTAACCCAATTCAAGTTGAATTAACCTCAGTTTCTTTCCAAATTTAACTTTATTCAACCTTGATCTCAAATTCTACTAATTCAAATAAATTTCAATTTAACTAGTTCCAATTTCAATTCATTTCAACTCCCGTGTTAATTAATCCCAATTTCAAACTCCATTTCCAAATCAAGTTGAATTATTCTTGATTTCCTTTCGAATTTTGTTCAAATTCCATTTGAATTTAAAACTATTCAACTTTAATAACAGATCGTTTCAAATTAATCCAATTCAAATTTTCCATTTGAATTTTATACTTATACATCTTCAATCACAATTTTAATTAATTCAAATCAAATTCAATTTTAAAAAATTTCAATTCAAATTCCAAATTTAAACCATCTCGAATTATATAAATTCGATTTAATACTTCAAATGTTGATTTAATTCCTTTAGAGCAATTTACCTTTAAGGTTTTTAAACAATTCAATTCACAGTTCAGACCTAACATATTATACCACAAATCAAACTAACCTTTAAACAAATTTAATTTTGAGTCAAATTCTCAAAACTCCATTTTAAATTATCTTTACTTAACTTTTTCCAAAGTTCAAATAAGAGTTCAAAACAATTTTATCCTTAAAAATTTAATTTATTACTCAATTTTGTCTTCCAGTTTAAAACTAGTTCCTTAAACAATTTTAATTTACAAGTGTAATTATTCAAATTTTCAGTTCAAAGTGATTCCTTATCCTAAATTTCAAATTAAAGTGTGATTTTCCTTTTACCCCCAATAATGGATATATTACCACACTTCATTTCTCATTTATTTAAAACAAATCCAATTCACAACTTAAAGATTTTTAACAACAATAGGATGATATCAACTTATTTTAAAACATCCATTCATTTTCAATTTTCTAGATTTCAAACCCATTTTGAGATCACACAAACTCTCAATTCCAATCAACCATTTAACTTCCCAAATTAAATCTTAATTTCATCTTCAAATTTCCAAATCAGGTTGATCATTCCAACTTATTTAACTTTTTCCCCAGTTAAACTCAATTCACTTAATCCAGTCGACCTTACCCAATTTGAATTTCCATTTCAAATTCTAAACTTCACATTAATAATCTTCCCATTTATAAGTTCAAAGACTTAGCACTTCATGTATAACATCTTATTCCAATTTCAAAACTCACCATTTAGAGTTTATTTCAAACTACCTTTGGTTTTTAATTCCAAACAAATTTCTTTAAATTTTCAAACAACTCTTGTTTGAAATAGGACCATTTCATTCAATTGCATTAAATAATATTATTTTTTATTTCTTTAAATTAATTACGTCATTAATTAATTCCAATTAATCACATTCGGTAATTAACTTATTTCTTAATTACCTTCATTAAGTAATTGTCTTTTAAATTACTTACCTCTAGTTACTTCATTAACTAACTCCCTCTTTTTTTATCATTTCCAATTATTATCCATTAATTAATCTCATTAAACAAAGTTTAATTAATTACACAAATTAATTGATTATCCTCATCCTGAAACCTTTCCAAATTCAAGATTTAATTTTCAGTTTGGTTGTATTTCTGTTACTTCTTAATTTAATTCAATAATTTATCACCCAATTCCCTTACTATTTGTTATAAAGAAATATTGCTTCATATATCAAAATATATTTTTAAATAAAATCATTTAAAATCCTTATACAAGAAAATAACAAGTACGCTCTCTCATATATACACTCAACTCATTCTAGGGTACCATTAACCCTTTCCTTAATGAGTAATCCCAACAGAGCCAAGGTTCTCACTTAACCTTCAGCTCTGATACCAAATGTAACGACCCAGAAATTTTGATCCCGAAAATTCCAGATAGTTAGGAAAAGAAGAAAAGAGAAAGAAGATGAAACAGAAAACAAGTCACAGAAACCTCACATTCGCAGCGGATCAAATGTAATATCAAATAAAATAGCAGTTATACAAAGAAAACTATATCAGTTAATTTACATTTTAATACATCAGGGTTACACATATACATAAACTCTGGACAAAACAATTGTAACGACCCGTTAAATTTATGATATTTAATAAAATGAATTAATATAATTTCTAATTTGGTTAAGAATAAATGTTGAAATTTGGTATAGTGGTTGCAATTTAGTGTAACTATAAAATTTTATGATAATAGATGTGGATAATGTAAATTTTCACAACTTGATTTAAAGTAATTTTGAAGAAACAAATAAATGTTGAATTTGTGAATGTTAGTATAAATATTAACTTAAATGGTGTTCATTAATACGAAGATGTAACTAGTGTAGATAGTAATAATTTATGCCTGTAGTGAAAGGAAAAGAAAACTAATAGAAACATAAAATTTATTTTATGTAAACAAAAGTATAGTTTTGAACAAACTTATGAAAATTGATAGAAACAGTGTTTGTAATCAGTTTGGTTATTTTATATTTGAAAGATAGAGATGTGTAAATACGTTAATGAATATAAAATGGGAAGGAATGGTAGAATGAAAAGAATATATATAATAATAAGCATTTGATTCAATTAAGGGAATTAAATTATAATAAATGGTCATTTAATAAATTCAACGTTTGTGAGAAATCATAATAGTTGTGTAAAATGTGTACAAACTTGGATTTGGAAGTTTATTGGATTTATAACGGTTTTGTTATTAAGTGTATGAGTTTAAAAGTTATTCCCTTTTGTAAAGTAATAGAAGAATGCATAAGATATAAACAAGGCTTAATAGAATTGACACTTAATGAATTGAATAAATTACCCATTTATGTAGATATGTATAGTGGACTATAAATGGCCTAAGCAAATATAAAATGGAATAATCATTGAGATTTGTACTATGAAAATAAATAGTAACATTTATTTGCAAGGAATAAAAGACTATTTAGGTGACTAGAATTTGGAGTAATGACTATTGTATGTTACCTACCCTTGTTTCTTGTTAATTTAGATTTTGGGAATCAAATTCAATTTATCCGCCAATTTACCGCAGTTAAAGTGAAATGAATTGGTGATTGAGAAATGTTAAATACAAATAAGATGTAAACCAAAGAAAATCCCATTTGTAATAAATTATGTAGAATAAAGTAAAGAAACTAGGAAATGAAAATGTGAAAATGTGGATGCAGTGAGATCTTAAGTGATAATAACCTTGTTAGGCAAGCGATAACAGAATTTTGTGTATATGTAATATTTACTGGTGTGTCAAGTAATAAACACATAGATGCAAGAAAAGGAAAGTTGGTAGCAATCTATATATGTTATTTATCTTACTTAGTATATTAAATAAGGTTTGGAATTCAAATTTTAATTAAAGGAGTTGGTAGCACGTTAGTAGGAAATAATTGTAAGGGTGGGATAACAACTACTATAAACTACCTAATTTAAATGAGTCAATGAACTTATTTGAAATAACGTTCATCTAAATATGAGTAATTAAAATGGCGGGGTCAACAATAAACGTTACTTTAGAATTAATTTATATTTTAACGGAAGTGTGAAAGTAAAGCAATAGAAGCGTAAACTTATCAAGGTAGAATTTAGTAGTGTAATGAAAAAAATGTTAAGAATGTTATAGTATAATGATTGATTGGAAATCAAAATTTACTTGTTTGAATGTAACTTTAGGGAAATTGGATTTAATTAAAATAAAAAGGAAGAAAAAAAAATTGGATGAAATTTAATGTTGGAATATTATGTAAATATAAACTTAGATAAAATTTAAGGATATCTACGTAATAGAGTGTAAAACCAATGTTAATTTCATCTATTTAATACTAATAGGTTAATAATAGAATGAAGAGTAAATCTAATGTTAAGTTAATATGAATTAAGGTAATATTGGGGAATAATGTGAATTTTCTTCATAATATGATAAGTTGTAGAATACAACGTAAACTTAAGTATAACCTTTGGATTGAAAACATTGTTAAGGGTTACCTGTTAAATTTGGATGGAATTGGCAATAAATGTTACACTTATGGGTAAGGAAATAAAAATGTCCAGAATTTGAGTATATTAAGAAATGGGGATTGAAATTGAAATCTTGCAGCGAATCTAATAATACGTTACATAAGTGTTAAATTAAGGTAACATTTGGAAAATATGGTAATGATTTTCAAATTGAACAAGTTGTGGAATTAATAAGGATGGAAGAAAAAAAAATCAAGATTTATTTTATTTATTGGAATGAAAAATTTATAATTTGATTTATTGCGAATAATTGAAATTTAATTTGGTAATTGGCGAAATGATTAATGATTGAATTAACATAGAACGTGTTGTTAGTTATTAAAATTGTTTAAGAAATCAAAGGAGAGAAATTTTATAAAATTTTAAATTTTGTAATTGGATTGGCTAAAGTGGGAAAGTGGAATTAATCAACGTCGTTACTTTTTATCTCCTTCCCTATTAGATCCTTATGTGATTGCATCCACATTTATTGTTGATTTTTCCTATATATTATCACCAATTAATCGTACTTGATGTATGTTTAGCAATTTTGTCACACAGTTAAAGTATGAATATATATATATATATATATGATGTATTCAAATTTTTATGTATCTAGCACTTAATTAATTTAGAATCAAACTAACGAAACGTGTCATTTATTTTTGTCCCTCCATATTCATTTTCTTTCTAATTAATAAATACCTCTTTTTAATACCTGCTACTTAAAAAAAAAAAAGGGACTGTTCATATTTGCTATATTTCAATACCAAGTGTTCATATTCACTTTATTTCTAATTAATAGCAGCCTCTCCTTTCAAATCTATTTGTCCCTAAACCTAACTCTAACCTTATAAATACGAAATGATGCAAATGAAACCCTAGCCTCCATTCAAATCTCCTTCTCCTTCTTTTCTTCTTCAAATCTCCTTATTATATCTCATTCTAATTTTTTTCCTTCCTCTTCAAATATTCTTCTTCAAGTTTTCTTCTATTTCATACTTCTTCTTTCTTTTCAAATCTAGATCTTCTCTTCCATTTTCAGTTCTTATTTTAATCCTTTTCTTTTTCAAATCTTCTTTTTCAAATATTTTTTTTTCTTTTCCAAACCTTTTAAAAATACATACATTCATATAATAAGGAGGAAAATTAAAGTAAATCGAAATAAAAGAAAAATTATGGAACAAAGCTTGAAATCAAGAAGAAGCATATGCATTTTTCACGTGGGAAGAGCGGATGTGGCACGGTATTTCATTTTCGTTTAATTTATTTTTGTTTGAATTTAATTTAATTTTGATTTTTCAAATGCATTAATACATTTAACTTCCACATACGAACTCCGTTTCATGCGCGATTTTTTTTTTAGGATCGTAATTAAATTCCATATTTTTTTGACGCTGGTTTGGACAGATTTGGAGACCGTCGAATTTTTGGGTTTAAATTGGATCTAAATCCAATTTAAATTCAAAAAAGGTGAGTGTTTTAACCCACTCACAACTTCTAAAAGTTTTTATGTTTGTTAAATTAATTTTAGAAATGAATAGAAATTTATTTATGAGTATTTGGCATGTTTATTTCATTCATATCTGTTGAATTGCATTTATTAAATTTAACTGTTAATTTAATTTATTTATTGCGTATTTATTTACAGTTATAATTTATTGGTTTGCATATAAACTGCTAGTTAACAGTTATATAAATTATTACTGAATATAAAATGTTAGATTAATAGTTGTTAAATTTAATTTGAATATAATTGACAGTTATTACCTGCTATATAATCTCATATATATATTGATTTTGATTGCTATTGATGGATGATTGTGATTTGGACAATGGATGATGTTGATGAATGGATGTTTATTTGATATCATTAAATTGCAAGTTATCATGCATTTTTCATTTCATTCGGGATTGTGGTTTGAAATGATATACAACCGCAAAATTTTATTTTTAAATTGCGGATTGAAATGATAAATATCCGTATCACTTGACCATAGGATAGAAAATTATATACAGGCACCGTTGTCTATATATAAATTATTTTAAAAGTGATTTCTATGGTTTGGATGGGATACGGTTTATAAAATTTAATTTTGATATTTTATAAAATATTTTTCTTCGAGATATACACATATGAAGTTAAAATTTTAAATTTAAGCTGTGTATAAACCTGTTGAATAAAATGATAAAAATTTGAGAAAATGGAATTTGGTGATTTATCTTATATGTTTAAATTTGGAAATTTTAAGGTATGATATTTATAAATGGATTTTCCAAGATTTACTTAAATAGAATATTTTAGTATAATTTAAATTTAAGAAAATAGTTAATTTCTAGAAATTGGAGTTTTATTTATAGATTTTATGTAAATATTCAAAACTAAATAATAGAACATTTAATTTGTTGAAAGAATAAATTCCAACTTTAGTTTTGAAATATTAATACTCCAAATGGATATATATATATATATATATATATATATATATATATATATATATAAATAGAAATTGAAGTGGTTTTGGAACTTGAAAGTGATATTTAAATTTGGTAGACTTTAAATAAAGAAGTATATTTGTAAAGCCCTGGAAATAATTTCTTTACAAAGTAACCTTAGAAGTAAACCATTTATTTTATATACTGTTGAATATCCAAACCATTCAAGTTTTAGAAGTATGGTTTTAAAAGTATGAATTCCGAAATATTATGTTTTGAAAATATAATTCAAATGTTTGGTTTCCAGATATTTATATTTTAAACCGGTATGATTTTGGAAAAAGAGTTATATTTGAGATAAAATGATATCATATTATTTTGGGTTTTTAAATTGATATCGAATTCATAGTTTTGAAATGGAAAATTTATTCTGGTTTTTAAAGTATAAACTACTTTTAAATGACCGCGGTGTTATAATAACGATGGGTTGGCAAAGAGACCGGGATCGGATATGGACATACTCTCTGTCGATACCGAAAACCACTTTGACTAACCGTGTACGCGGTGGAGATTCCAGAATGAAGTAGGTTGGTGGCGACGTTTCCTGTAAGGTAAATACGTGGACCCAACTCCCGTGAGTTGGCATAAGGTGGCTAAAACAGGAGCGATTGACGGGTTAATGAGGTCATTCCTCTGATCGGACACTCCTCTTCGATATTATACTTTGACTTTGGATTGATTCAGTGGCCACTTCTATTTTGATTTTGGGGAGTTTGTTCGAGGTGGGCGGTAGCTGCGGCTACGCGTTACCATCGACCCGGAAGCGTAATTGGTATATCTACCCTGGCATTGCCTAGTTGTGCCGTGTCACCTACCCTATCGCGCCTTGTACGAGTTTGGATTTCTCCCGTAGCCCGTGTGGTATCCTCTGGTGGCTTCCCGATCAGGAGGGACTATGATATTGGATGGACTACTGGGACTATTACGTGTTAAGGTGGAAAATGTAAAGCCTTAATGCTATTTAAAAGTATGTTTATTTTACTATAGACACTATTATAATAGCGCAATATACTACATAGTAAATAGTTTAACGGATCCTTAGGAGATGTAAATCCCGAACATCTTTTGAGTTATTGCACTCATATTTATTTCTGTTAATTTAACTCACATAAGATCTTTTAGTTCTGACTCGAGTGTTTTTGTCTTTTCAAATTCGCTCGGGTCAGTCCGAGCGTTTCAGGATCGAAGACTTTAGCTTTGGAGGACGAAGACGAAGAATTTGTATTATTATTATTCATAGTATTGCACTACACTCACACTGTTCCGCTGCATTGTTATTGGTATGTGTAACTCTGATATGTATTATATAAATGTTTGTAAACAGTTTTTATAAACTGTATATTTTCTTATTATATTTTATCCTTCCGCTGTGAGATTCTATTTGTTTTTTTTCTTCTCTGTTCTTATTTACCCCATAACAAATCCGGCCTTCCGTGTGGTTTGAATCGGCATGTGTGTCGGTTTAAATCGTGCGAAAAGGCGGGATGTTACAGTTGGTATCAGAGCTTTGGTTTAGCGATAAACCTTGGCTTTGTGGGGTTTGACTCTTTGTTAATAGGGTAGTAATATCCTATGGGAGTCGCTGAGTGTATATATATGAGAGAGCGTATTTGTTAGTATTAATAAAAAGATTTTTATATTGTGTTAATCTGTTCCGCTTTGTATTTATAAATTCTGGTTGATGCATGGGACGCTATGTCATCAATAGGGATTTCTAAACACTTAATAGGACAGACCGACATAATATTTGTTTTAATATAGGTAAATGAAAGAATTTTGCCTATTATATTTTCTATATATAAAAATATTTTTATAAAGATATATATATATATTTGGTTGCTATAGATTGGGTGTTAGGAAATAAAATATTTATAATAACTTAAGCTAAGTTGAAATTATGATAAATCAAATTGGAGATTTTAGAACTTAAGTCCGGGATTTTTTTCCAAATCTGCTTTCAAAGAATTTGTGAAATTTATTGATTTGGTTTATAAGTAATTTCTTATATAAATATTTCGTATAATTTGGAAGAATTGTTTTAAAGAAGATTTTGGGAAAGAAAAAAAAAATTAAATTCTGTACTTTCCTCTCTGTCACTAGAAAATAAATTCAGTGATGACGGCCGCATCATCGACTTTCATTTCGAGTTTCGAAGGGGAAAGGCCACTGTAGTAAATTCTACTGCAGGTTTATTATGAAATTTTCTAAAAAAATTTTCTTTTATTGTTCTAACTATAATTAGAGATTTTGAGTTGTAAGAACTTATTTATCTATTATTTTGAAATAAAATGAAATCTGACCCGGAATCCAATTCTAAAATTCTCCATTAATTAATCAATTGTTAAAATTGTAGTGAAATAAAAGTTAAGTAATAAATGAATTGAAACCTCTAATTGAAATAAGAGAATAATTGCAAAGCTATAAAGAGGAATTTGCATACATATGAGACAAAGAGTAATATGGATAAACATTAAATTTAATTAAAAGAATGGAGATTAAACTTGTATAAGTTCAATTGCAATTTCCTTAACATAAATAACTTACCCAAATATAAAAGTTGAAGTGTTAAATGAGAAACTGGAATTGAATATTTTACAAGTAGGAATTTAGGAAAAATGAAGTATTCAATAAATTACTGTTATAATAAGAATTTAATGGTATAAACTTAGGTTATAATTGAAATTTTACTGAAAAAGGGTTAAGAATTATTAATAGATGATATGAACCTAAGTATATAAAATGAAATTCCAAATAAGAATTGATTGTATGATTATTGACTTAAGTATGTTTTAATCTTCCCTATTCTAATATAATGGAAAGTAGGAAAAATTAAATGACTGCAATTCATAGTTAATGGATAAATAAAAACTTCCACTTATAAGAATGAATGTTAGCAGATTAAGAATTTAAGGGAAATCTTACAAGTGAAGAGTAAGGAAATGAAGATATTCAAAATATTTGTTGTTATTAATGAGAATTTATTTTATAAACTTAGGTAATAAAAGGAAACTTAAGTAATAAAAGGAAATACAAATATAATGAATTTTGGGATAATTGGAAAATAAAACTTGTAAGAACAAAGAAATCCCTCATAAATGAAGGGAAGAAAATCAAACCACTGAAGTATGAAATAAATGTATAATAAGCTATTTTGGTGTTGATTTGAATTGTTTGGTTGATGTATGGTTGTTGGGTAAGGAATTTTGAAGTTGTTGGATGGAGAAATAATCTATCTTTGTTCCATCTAAGACTGTTGAGTAAAGGATGCACTTGATAGTTATTTTACATTTCGTACAATTTCGGAATTTGAACCTAACAACTAATTGTTTGTTTGATTGAATGATTTTGTTTGCGGTGTGTGCTGTTTGTTAAAATGTATGGTTGTTGCATTTGATTGGATGTGAATGATTGAATCCACTAGAATAGTTCATTTTAAAATAAATATTTAACCTTTTAGGCTTATAAGAAAATACAGGTTATGGAAGCAACTGCTACTGCTTTTGGTTCCGTAATAATAAGCGTATTGCCCGACAAATAGGTACGTTTCCGTATTACGTATAAAGCGCTATTTTATATATTTTCCCGTGTTGGGATATTTTATTTGGATAATATGTGTAATATATTTGTATATTTGGATATTATATTTTCTCCAGAGTCCCTCCGTACAAAGGAGACTTTGCCAAAATTTTCAGGAAATTTTGGACTTAGAATTTTGTGAAAGTATTTTCCCAACTTTAATAATTCAAGTATTAAAGGATATAATGATTATAAAACAAGTATATTTCATTAAAGGAAATTAATCCAGTAAAATATTGTCTATAAGTTAATATTTGAAATAAGATGCACTGTAAATCTTCCTCCTCCCTTCTTTTTCCTTTTCGGGGACGAAAAGTTTTGAGTGGGGGAGATTGTAACGACCCGTTAAATTTATGATATTTAATAAAATGAATTAATATAATTTCTAATTTGGTTAAGAATAAATGTTGAAATTTGGTATAGTGGTTGCAATTTAGTGTAACTATAAAATTTTATGATAATAGATGTGGATAATGTAAATTTTCACAACTTGATTTAAAGTAATTTTGAAGAAACAAATAAATGTTGAATTTGTGAATGTTAGTATAAATATTAACTTAAATGGTGTTCATTAATACAAAGATGTAATTAGTGTAGATAGTAATAATTTATGCCTGTAGTGAAAGGAAAAGAAAACTAATAGAAACATAAAATTTATTTTATGTAAACAAAAGTATAGTTTTGAACAAACTTATGAAAATTGATAGAAACAGTGTTTGTAATCAGTTTGGTTATTTTATATTTGAAAGATAGAGATGTGTAAATACGTTAATGAATATAAAATGGGAAGGAATGGTAGAATGAAAAGAATATATATAATAATAAGCATTTGATTCAATTAAGGGAATTAAATTATAATAAATGGTCATTTAATAAATTCAACGTTTGTGAGAAATCATAATAGTTGTGTAAAATGTGTACAAACTTGGATTTGGAAGTTTATTGGATTTATAACGGTTTTGTTATTAAGTGTATGAGTTTAAAAGTTATTCCCTTTTGTAAAGTAATAGAAGAATGCATAAGATATAAACAGGGCTTAATAGAATTGACACTTAATGAATTGAATAAATTACCCATTTATGTAGATATGTATAGTGGACTATAAATGGCCTAAGCAAATATAAAATGGAATAATCATTGAGATTTGTACTATGAAAATAAATAGTAACATTTATTTGCAAGGAATAAAAGACTATTTAGGTGACTAGAATTTGGAGTAATGACTATTGTATGTTACCTACCCTTGTTTCTTGTTAATTTAGATTTTGGGAATCAAATTCAATTTATCCGCCAATTTACCGCAGTTAAAGTGAAATGAATTGGTGATTGAGAAATGTTAAATACAAATAAGATGTAAACCAAAGAAAATCCCATTTGTAATAAATTATGTAGAATAAAGTAAAGAAACTAGGAAATGAAAATGTGAAAATGTGGATGCAGTGAGATCTTAAGTGATAATAACCTTGTTAGGCAAGCGATAACAGAATTTTGTGTATATGTAATATTTACTGGTGTGTCAAGTAATAAACACATAGATGCAAGAAAAGGAAAGTTGGTAGCAATCTATATATGTTATTTATCTTACTTAGTATATTAAATAAGGTTTGGAATTCAAATTTTAATTAAAGGAGTTGGTAGCACGTTAGTAGGAAATAATTGTAAGGGTGGGATAACAACTACTATAAACTACCTAATTTAAATGAGTCAATGAACTTATTTGAAATAACGTTCATCTAAATATGAGTAATTAAAATGGCGGGGTCAACAATAAACGTTACTTTAGAATTAATTTATATTTTAACGGAAGTGTGAAAGTAAAGCAATAGAAGCGTAAACTTATCAAGGTAGAATTTAGTAGTGTAATGAAAAAAATGTTAAGAATGTTATAGTATAATGATTGATTGGAAATCAAAATTTACTTGTTTGAATGTAACTTTAGGGAAATTGGATTTAATTAAAATAAAAAGGAAGAAAAAAAAATTGGATGAAATTTAATGTTGGAATATTATGTAAATATAAACTTAGATAAAATTTAAGGATATCTACGTAATAGAGTGTAAAACCAATGTTAATTTCATCTATTTAATACTAATAGGTTAATAATAGAATGAAGAGTAAATCTAATGTTAAGTTAATATGAATTAAGGTAATATTAGGGAATAATGTGAATTTTCTTCATAATATGATAAGTTGTAGAATACAACGTAAACTTAAGTATAACCTTTGGATTGAAAACATTGTTAAGGGTTACCTGTTAAATTTGGATGGAATTGGCAATAAATGTTACACTTATGGGTAAGGAAATAAAAATGTCCAGAATTTGAGTATATTAAGAAATGGGGATTGAAATTGAAATCTTGCAGCGAATCTAATAATACGTTACATAAGTGTTAAATTAAGGTAACATTTGGAAAATATGGTAATGATTTTCAAATTGAACAAGTTGTGGAATTAATAAGGATGGAAGAAAAAAAAAATCAAGATTTATTTTATTTATTGGAATGAAAAATTTATAATTTGATTTATTGCGAATAATTGAAATTTAATTTGGTAATTGGCGAAATGATTAATGATTGAATTAACATAGAACTTGTTGTTAGTTATTAAAATTGTTTAAGAAATCAAAGGAGAGAAATTTTATAAAATTTTAAATTTTGTAATTGGATTGGCTAAAGTGGGAAAGTGGAATTAATCAACGTCGTTACTTTTTATCTCCTTCCCTATTAGATCCTTATGTGATTGCATCCACATTTATTGTTGATTTTTCCTATATATTGTCACCAATTAATCGTACTTGATGTATGTTTAGCAATTTTGTCACACAGTTAAAGTATGAATATATATATATAATGTATTCAAATTTTTCTGTATCTAGCACTTAATTAATTTAGAATCAAACTAACGAAACGTGTCATTTATTTTTGTCCCTCCATATTCATTTTCTTTCTAATTAATAAATACCTCTTTTTAATACCTGCTACTTAAAAAAAAAAGGGACTGTTCATATTTGCTATATTTCAATACCAAGTGTTCATATTCACTTTATTTCTAATTAATAGCAGCCTCTCCTTTCAAATCTATTTGTCCCTAAACCTAACTCTAACCTTATAAATACGAAATGATGCAAATGAAACCCTAGCCTCCATTCAAATGTCCTTCTCCTTCTTTTCTTCTTCAAATCTCCTTATTATATCTCATTCTAATTTTTTTCCTTCCTCTTCAAATATTCTTCTTCAAGTTTTCTTCTATTTCATACTTCTTCTTTCTTTTCAAATCTAGATCTTCTCTTCCATTTTCAGTTCTTATTTTAATCCTTTTCTTTTTCAAATCTTCTTTTTCAAATATTTTTTTTTTCTTTTCCAAACCTTTTAAAAATACATACATTCATATAATAAGGAGGAAAATTAAAGTAAATCGAAATAAAAGAAAAATTATGGAACAAAGCTTGAAATCAAGAAGAAGCATACGCATTTTTCACGTGGGAAGAGCGGATGTGGCACGGTATTTCATTTTCGTTTAATTTATTTTTGTTTGAATTTAATTTAATTTTGATTTTTCAAATGCATTAATACATTTAACTTCCACATACGAACTCCGTTTCATGCGCGATTTTTTTTTAGGATCGTAATTAAATTCCAGATTTTTTTGACGCTGGTTTGGACAGATTTGGAGACCGTCGAATTTTTGGGTTTAAATTGGATCTAAATCCAATTTAAATTCAAAAAAGGTGAGTGTTTTAACCCACTCACAACTTCTAAAAGTTTTTATGTTTGTTAAATTAATTTTAGAAATGAATAGAAATTTATTTACGAGTATTTGGCATGTTTATTTCATTCATATCTGTTGAATTGCATTTATTAAATTTAACTGTTAATTTAATTTATTTATTGCGTATTTATTTACAGTTATAATTTATTGGTTTGCATATAAACTGCTAGTTAACAGTTATATAAATTATTACTGAATATAAAATGTTAGATTAATAGTTGTTAAATTTAATTTGAATATAATTGACAGTTATTACCTGCTATATAATCTCATATATATATTGATTTTGATTGCTATTGATGGATGATTGTGATTTGGACAATGGATGATGTTGATGAATGGATGTTTATTTGATATCATTAAATTGCAAGTTATCATGCATTTTTCATTTCATTCGGGATTGTGGTTTGAAATGATATACAACCGCAAAATTTTATTTTTAAATTGCGGATTGAAATGATAAATATCCGTATCACTTGACCATAGGATAGAAAATTATATACAGGCACCGTTGTCTATATATAAATTATTTTAAAAGTGATTTCTATGGTTTGGATGGGATACGGTTTATAAAATTTAATTTTGATATTTTATAAAATATTTTTCTTCGAGATATACACATATGAAGTTAAAATTTTAAATTTAAGCTGTGTATAAACCTGTTGAATAAAATGATAAAAATTTGAGAAAATGGAATTTGGTGATTTATCTTATATGTTTAAATTTGGAAATTTTAAGGTATGATATTTATAAATGGATTTTCCAAGATTTACTTAAATAGAATATTTTAGTATAATTTAAATTTAAGAAAATAGTTAATTTCTAGAAATTGGAGTTTTATTTATAGATTTTATGTAAATATTCAAAACTAAATAATAGAACATTTAATTTGTTGAAAGAATAAATTCCAACTTTAGTTTTGAAATATTAATACTCCAAATGGATATATATATATATATATATATATATATATATATATATATATATAAATAGAAATTGAAGTGGTTTTGGAACTTGAAAGTGATATTTAAATTTGGTAGACTTTAAATAAAGAAGTATATTTGTAAAGCCCTGGAAATAATTTCTTTACAAAGTAACCTTAGAAGTAAACCATTTATTTTATATACTGTTGAATATCCAAACCATTCAAGTTTTAGAAGTATGGTTTTAAAAGTATGAATTCCGAAATATTATGTTTTGAAAATATAATTCAAATGTTTGGTTTCCAGATATTTATATTTTAAACCGGTATGATTTTGGAAAAAGAGTTATATTTGAGATAAAATGATATCATATTATTTTGGGTTTTTAAATTGATATCGAATTCATAGTTTTGAAATGGAAAATTTATTCTGGTTTTTAAAGTATAAACTACTTTTAAATGACCGCGGTGTTATAATAACGATGGGTTGGCAAAGAGACCGGGATCGGATATGGACATACTCTCTGTCGATACCGAAAACCACTTTGACTAACCGTGTACGCGGTGGAGATTCCAGAATGAAGTAGGTTGGTGGCGACGTTTCCTGTAAGGTAAATACGTGGACCCAACTCCCGTGAGTTGGCATAAGGTGGCTAAAACAGGAGCGATTGACGGGTTAATGAGGTCATTCCTCTGATCGGACACTCCTCTTCGATATTATACTTTGACTTTGGATTGATTCAGTGGCCACTTCTATTTTGATTTTGGGGAGTTTGTTCGAGGTGGGCGGTAGCTGCGGCTACGCGTTACCATCGACCCGGAAGCGTAATTGGTATATCTACCCTGGCATTGCCTAGTTGTGCCGTGTCACCTACCCTATCGCGCCTTGTACGAGTTTGGATTTCTCCCGTAGCCCGTGTGGTATCCTCTGGTGGCTTCCCGATCAGGAGGGACTATGATATTGGATGGACTACTGGGACTATTACGTGTTAAGGTGGAAAATGTAAAGCCTTAATGCTATTTAAAAGTATGTTTATTTTACTATAGACACTATTATAATAGCGCAATATACTACATAGTAAATAGTTTAACGGATCCTTAGGAGATGTAAATCCCGAACATCTTTTGAGTTATTGCACTCATATTTATTTCTGTTAATTTAACTCACATAAGATCTTTTAGTTCTGACTCGAGTGTTTTTGTCTTTTCAAATTCGCTCGGGTCAGTCCGAGCGTTTCAGGATCGAAGACTTTAGCTTTGGAGGACGAAGACGAAGAATTTGTATTATTATTATTCATAGTATTGCACTACACTCACACTGTTCCGCTGCATTGTTATTGGTATGTGTAACTCTGATATGTATTATATAAATGTTTGTAAACAGTTTTTATAAACTGTATATTTTCTTATTATATTTTATCCTTCCGCTGTGAGATTCTATTTGTTTTTTTTTCTTCTCTGTTCTTATTTACCCCATAACAAATCCGCCCTTCCGTATGGTTTGAATCGGCATGTGTGTCGGTTTAAATCGTGCGAAAAGGCGGGATGTTACAACAATCATGTCCAGATACTACAATATCACAACGGAAACTCTTCATACGTTCCTGCCATCCAGCTCGCCTCTTGAGCTCTAGAACGTCCTTACCTAAAAATCTGTAATACTCCGTCTGACCCAAGCACTACATCAAAGTAACACCCGGGTCAGGCTGGAAACCAGCGTGAGTAAACTCATCTAACAAGGAAAATCCAAAACATACAACTTATACGAACTCGGGTAACTTGTATCAATTTATAACTTCACAAGTCGTTATAGACATCACTTACATTACACATCAATTTCTAAGTTCAAAACTTTAATTCAATGGTCCAATTTACTTAAAATATTCCATAACAGCTTATTGATTTCACATATCAATTTATAAAGAATCGAAGTGGTTTCGTATATTAAATAATACGTGATTCCGGTCTCTTCGAAACCAATGTCATCTGATCCCAAGTTATTCAAGTAAATACAATTTATTCTTAAACACCTGATATCACTTACATAGCATTTCATCATAGATAACCACATTATCACTGTTCAACCCAACATATAGTATTACAGAAACAATTCATATCACATAGCATCACGATCACATACCAGGGATAACAATCAATTTAATGCATTCAATATCGTTCAATCATCCATAAGCAAGATAAATAGTCATACCATTTCTAATTAATTCAATTATCTACCAATGAATTAAATTAATTACTTATTACTTATAAATCTTGCTTATATAACATTAATTAATTATATTCAATTAATTAATCATCTCTTAATTATTCATTTTGATTAATCAATCTTGATTAATCATTCTTTAACTACATTAAGTAATTTGCCCTTTACCAATTACACAAATTAATTATTCTCAAACCCCTCACATTAATTAACCTTTAATTACCATCTTACTTAATTACCCAATTTGATTATCCATCAATCCATTGATTAATTAATTCTTCATTAATTAATCAATCTTTTAACTAAGTATTTAACCCTTAATTACTCTTATAAAGTAGTTAACAATAATTTGTTTAGCCATAATTAATTTTCAAATTTAGTTATCAATAATTGATGTATTATCCTCTCATTAATCACACTCATTAACAAACTATCCCTTCATTTGTTTCTTTAATCAATAAATCCTTAGTTAATTACTATATGAAATAAATCTTTAATTACTTCCATTAAGTAATTTTCCTTCAATTATTTAATCGAATAATTATCTCATTTGTCAATTATCCTTAATTAATTAACTTTAATCATTAATTAATTCAACCCTTATTTACAAATTAAATTAATTAATTCTTAACAAATTTATCTGTTAATTACTTACATTGAGTATTAATCATTTAAGTAATTACTTATGTATCCCAAATATCTTATGTTAATTAATAACCTTTAATTCCCAATTAAGAAATTAACCTTATATGACTTAAGGCCGTATTTAATTGTAAATAAACATCTTTTCCAATTTATTACTAATTCATCATTTAAACCTTATTCCAATGATATGCTTGAACTTAATTTTATACGAAGTCACTTGTGTCCCTTTTTGTTAATTAAGGTTAATACATAAATTTTATGCGCTTCCTAAAATATTAGGAAATATTAGGAGTTTATAAACTGGTTCAATACTTTATTTGAAAACGTTTACTGGAAATTTATTTATAATTTGTCTTGCCTTAAAAGTTTGATCATTATTCTTATCAAAATCTCGTTAAATCTCCATCTACAAAGAAACACGCTCAACTTATTAGATCCATCTTACAGTAGTATATTCATTACATAAAATCTTCTCTGTTACGTGGGTCTGCATTTACTTTCCTAGCCCTTGCAAACACTTCACTCTTTTATTTACTTCCTTATTCTTGCAAACACAGCAAACACATTTTTTTACACTTACAAAATACACCAACAGAGGCAACGGTTCCTCATCACTCACGCACTATCCAAGACAGTTCCAAACATGCATGCAGCTGACATACTCTTATCAAGGCACAGTTTGTTTGCATATATATATTATATATCTCTCAGGTGGTTGTTGTAATAAACTTGAATAAAGTTAAGACAATTTTAAACTGTTAATCCCTACAGTTACCATATGAAAATCTATAGGCGAATACAAGTATGTTCTGCTTTAAAACTTCAAACACAAATTTAAGATTCTCTGCAAAATTTATAAGCAGTCATATGTACCCAGATATGAATGGTCAAACTAAAGCATATAAAGGCAAACATGGACAGTGTGTTCCTTTATGCACTTAAAAAATATATATAAAGTATCGAAACTACAAAGCAACTTACATACATCTACACTTCAGATTAAAAAAAATTTAGAAAAATTAACATACCAGCTGTCAACTAAATCAACTACTCAAGCTTCAAATCTAAACAAAGGTATTCTGGTGTATACCTCTGCAGTTGTTCATGAACAAATGGATTTATTATGTTCACTCCAAGTATTGCTTTCTATATTATTTCCAGTTGATAGACAAAACACACCAAGAATATGACTTCATTCTTAATAGAAACATCTTCACAGACAGTGAAGTAAAGCATGGAACTATAGCAATCACCAATGCAAAAATTTAAACCAGTTAGTTTCTTTTTCCTCAATAGTGCACCCACCAATGAACCGATGAACCTTCATCGGTCAATCAGTGTTTATGATATCTGGAGCAGACATTCCAGATCAGCCCTCCGCCAGCCATTGCTTGGATTTCCGGCGTGGCTACCCTTTTTTTTTACCGTTGACAGGGTATAAATGCATACAAGTCACGTTTAACTACACAAAGGTTTTAGGAAATAAAATTAATAAAACTTAATCCCAGGCTCGGCTTCTAATAATATGAATTTCAAACTCAGCAACCATTGAGGATTTATCAAACTATGTTGCTGTTAAATAGATGAAAATGCATAAAACTTTAGCAGTTTCGCGTGAGTGTTACTCACCTAAATCGTTGCTACAGAGATCGAAGCCAAAACCAAATCTTGATCACCATGCCGCCATGTCCAACTGTCCTAACTACCTTACAATGGTGCTGTTCCACAACGCGACAATCGATCGCACGAACTAGGTCGTGGCCTCCAAAGCTCGGTCTTCTTCCCAACGTCGCATCGTGCTCCGGATTCTTAAGTAAATGATTTGGGGAAATTAGGGATTTGATTGAGATAATTTGAAGCTGTAATTTTTTTTTAAACTAGTCTGCTTTGTGGGATCTGAAATTTGATGTAGAAGATAGATTGAAGAACGAAGAAAAATGAAGAATGGACAGAGATAAGAGTCTACAGCCTATTACCCTATTATTATTAATATATTAATATATCGAATCTAGAGAAACTAATGACACCTGTAAGTTGCATCCGCCATTTGTTTACATTTATAAACATCATGTTTTGATATGGTTATATATATATATTTTATCTAAAATTTTAAATGTTTTCAAAACTTTTTTTTATTTCTATTTAGTAATTACTCTCCTTAGTTAATATAAAAATATTCAAAACATATTATGTTCTAATAAAATCATAAATATATATATATTTTATCCTATTTATTTTAAGATATTTTATCCTTTGAATTCCCAATTCAAGTTCAAATTCTAATTTAATTTCTATTCATATATATATATATATTCATATAACACCACATTTTCATTTGTTTTAAAAGATAATTTGTTAATTCTGAGTAATTATAATAGGAGATTATCTCATAATTATTTATCCAGATATATATACACACACACATCTGAAGTTCATTTGTTCAATTAGAAAATAAGTATTTTAACAAATTTTAATCCTGTTAATTTCAAATTAACAGATGTCTAGAAATTCGTGTTATCACACTTATCACGTCTCCAACTTTCAACTTGCTATCCTTCGGCCAAGAAGGAAGATTGATAGATTGGGGTTATACTCCGCACTATACGAATCAACATCCACAACACAAATGAAAATCAAGCCTATACAGATGGCTACGTACTAAGTGTAGAAATAAATAGTTCCCACATCAAGTCGAGAAACTAAAATGGCCAAATTTGATAGTCAGTTATTTGACTATCAAAGCAAACAAACAAATATTTAGCATCATATGCAATCACTAGGCCCTTTTAATTAGTCTATTATTAATTAAATCATTTGCCAAATATTCACTTCAAATTATCTTTAAAAATATATAATCTCAAAACCATTTCACTTTCTATATTGGAAAAAGTTTCCATATACTTATTTCGATAATATAAACATATTCACAAATCTCTTTATTTTCAACACTTATAAAATATTCCATATACTTAAATCAGATTAAGTATATATTTTATTCATTGAGGAAAACATTCTCTTAAAACATACTTATGTAGGTCAAAATGAATGTTGCGTAAAACATCGTTACAACAACCCAAAATCAATAGTATAGGGATCCGAAAATTAGATAGATGTATAAATCTCATATACTATATAAAACATTTCCTTTCGAAAATCATTTACTATTACAACAGTGTTATAGTCCATGCCTTCTTTACTTCTCGAAATGTCTATTTCAACAATGAATGTTGAAATCTATGTATTCAATACTTAACATATTTTAAAACATCTTTAAACCGGTTTAACTTCATTTTATAATATCACTTCCTAAAAATATCCATTTCATTTAAATATTATTCATTAGTTCATTTACCAAATCCAATAATTCTACACAATTATTAAAGGATAATCCACTGTCCAAAATCGTGAATTTAATTTCTAACCAAATTCGTTACTATTGCACTTTTAATTAAAGGACTATCCACTGTCCAAAATTGTGGATGAAATTCCTTTAGTTAACTTCTATATCTAGTTTATCAATTTAAATTGATTTCACATTTATAAAACAATGTTTATAAATTCCATATATATTTTATAAAAACTTCCATATATAAAATCCCTTTATTTACCAATTTCCTATATATCTCATTTACATACTAAAATCCAAATTACAAGTTAATTCACTTATAATTATCTTATTTCCAAAGTCATTCCTTTTATAACTTCATCAATTCATAAATTTATAAATCTTATCTACTTATAAAATCCATTTATAACTCCATTTTGAACATTTACAAAACTCGCTTATAGTTCTAATGTTTTGATTTATAAATTCAATTTTATAAATCTTATACATAAATCAATTATAATAAATTCAAAAATCTCAATTTAAACTATTTACAAAATAGTTAACTTCATATTTCAAAAATCACGTTCTAGTTATATTTCCCAAAAATCATAAATTTTTATAACATAAAAATAATAACATTTATTTATCTAAAATAAATTCATTACTTACCAATTCAAATTTAATAAAACATATATTTCCAGAATTACTTGAAAATCTTTTTTAATTTGAAATCACCACATTTACATTTTTAAAATTCCAGAATATGGCCCAATGCGGCAAGAGCTAGGGCTGCCAATGGGCAGAGTCGGGTTTGGGTCGGGTCGAGTCAAGTCGGGCTCGGGTTAATTTTAAATGGGTCGGGTCAACCTGTTTATTAAACGGGTCATAAAAACTCAACCCAAACCCGACCCGTTTATAAACGGGTTGGCCTGACCCGTGTAACCCGATTATAAACATGTCGGGTCGTAAATGGGTCGGGTCAACCCGTATAAGGTGTAAACGAGTCGTAAATGGGTCGGGTCAACCCGTATAAGGCATAATTGGGTCGTAGACGGGTCGGAACGGGTCGTAGACGGATCGGAACGGGTCATAAACGGGTCGGGTCAACCCGTATAACCCTATAAGTATAAACGGGTTGTTAACAGGTCAATTTCGGGTTAGCGGGTCAACCCGAAACCCACCCGTTTATAAACGGGTCAAATTCGAGTTGACCCAAAAATGACCCGCCAACTTAAACGAGTCGGATTAACCTGCTAATTTCTGTGCGGGTTTTGGGTCGTGTTTCGGGTCATGTAGGAAATTTACAGCCCTAGCAACAGCACCAAATACATCAATCAAGGCATCCAAAACATCATATATCACATGATAACAGCATATATCATAATATCTGTAAATAAAATCAATACTGGTGAGGAATACAGTTGGATCCCCCCAACCTATCACCTGTAATAAATATACATATTTGAATATATGTAAAATGTCCGCTTCGAGGCAGACACGCATACAAAGGGTCATCCGCTCATACATGGGAACGTACAGGCTCTCATCTGCTCCAATAGGCAGGAATATATCCAAATGTCAACCAATATATAGATAATTTATCATATATCATTCAAAAAATCATCAATCAGTATAAAATAAATTTATTCTCACTTATACAAAAATGTCATTGAGTTAGAAAGAGTGAGTTGTACTCACATTGGTTCCAATAGCAGTTGCAGTGTTTTATTCCGTCTAAAATTAAACAGTCGTTTAATTTTACCCAAAATTTACACTAGCTCCAATCAACTCCAAACTAGCTCTAAAATGTAGTGCTCATCAATACAAACCCAATGCAACTCGTTTCGTCAAAAACGGACATCATATGACAAAGTTATAGCTTTTTAAAGATTGTACGAATTAAATATAAATTAATTTACAAACTTTTTTTTAAAAACCTAAGTAATCTCAGCAGTTGATTTCAACTTCTTCCCCAAACTATATTGCGACCAAGAACCCATACACACGTGATAAGAAATTGATGGTCGCGCCTCCTATGCTCGTCTAGAGCTCCATCGCCGACCACCAAACGAAAGCCCTCACCCCTACGCACCTTCGCCTAGAATCCCACGAAGCTCGGCCCATTATTTCCCTCGATAAACGTGTACGAAAGGTAGCCACTTGAACGAGATTTGTCGATGATTGGCTTCGCTAAAGACGATTTCCACCGTTGGATTTATAGTTCTCGACGTGCCCAACGACTTTGTAGTTGAAGTTGAGACGTGGAAGCTAGTGGATTAAGAGAGATCAGATGGGAAAGTTTGTAACGTTTTCGGCGATTGATTGGTTACCCGACAGCTAAGGTTTTAATGGCTAGGGTTTTTGCAAAATACAAAAAAATGTGGCCTTTTATAGAAAATGCTGCGACACTATTCACCCGAATTTTTTTCGAACTCCAAATGAAGCGTGCTGCTTGGCGCTAATAATGTTTTACCCCTATTCCGAACACAGTGGAATATATATCGAGATCCAATTCGATCATATTTCAAAGATAAGTTTTCGAATCGATTTATTTAAATTTAAAATTTCACTTAAAGAAATTTCTATGCATTTTAGCTTGCCATAACTAAATCGTAAATCCGATTGACACGAAATTTAAAATCCTACAATATATAACATTATGGATCTAATGAAGCTGGTTTCATCAAAATACAAGATTGTATAAAAAATGACTACACGTTAATTAAATATTAAAATATTCAATTTCAATAAATTCGATTTTTATTCAATTTTAAAAGTTCACTAACACTATTCTAATTCAAATAGAATTTAGTTAAACTTTATAAATCATTTTCATTCGCATTAAATCCAGATTTCAATTATTTCTACAATTTCAAATATTAAATTAACAATTTAATTATCTAATTAAATCACTATATTTGAAATATAAGTTATTCAACTTATAAAATTAACTTGTGAATATTTAAAATCAATTAAATATATGAATTTCGAATGACATAAATTCAGAGTCATTACACCAACTAAGAACTCTAGGTCCTTACGCCTCTTGTCTACGCAACTCTTCTGCCTAGACTGAGCTTCCTTCATTCTTTCTCGTATCAAATCGATCTTTTCTGTCCCCTCTCTCGCCAAATCTAGACCAATCTGTCTCCAGTCTCTAACCAACATACTGGTGATTTGCATGGCCTTACATACAAAGCTTGAAAAGGCTTCATTCCTATAGTGGATAACCATTATTGCAGGAAGACTCCACTAAGTGCAAGTGACCTTCTCAAGAACCACTAAAATCCAGCACACAAGCTTTCATTAGACCTTTCAATACTTTGTTGACTCTCTCTTCATAGCCATCCATCTTAGGATGATATGTGGTATTCATCTTGAGCTTAGTACCAAACACATTCTGCAGGCTCTTCTAGAAATCGCTAGTAAACAAAGCATCTCTATCACCAACGATACTATTAAGAATTACATGCAGTCTAACGATGTTCTTCATGATCAACTTAGTCAAAATAGGCGCCGTTCTGGATGACCTTACGGCAATGAAATTGGCACTCTTGGTCAATCTGTCCACTATGACCCATATACTTTCATTACCACGGTTTGACCTTGGCAACCCGTCAATAAAATCCATGGATATCGAGTCCCACTTCCAAATGGGAAAATCCAAAGGATGAAGCAAACCCTAGGCTTCTAATGTTAGCCTTTTACTTGCTGACATTTCAAACACTGTTTTACCCATAAGCCAGAATCCCTCTTCATTCCTTCCTAGAAGAAACTTCTCCTCATATCCTGATACATCTTGATTCCCTTAGGTTGAATCATAAACTTCGATCGATGACATTCCTTAAGAACTTCCTTCCTAAGGTTTCCAACATCCGGAACGCATAACCGTTCATACTTTCTCAACCAACCCCTACGGTCAAGAATAAAATCCTTTAAATCATCAATCTTGATTCCAGCTTCTAACCTACTTATCCTCTCGGATAATACTAGATCCTCTTTCTGTCTAGAAGCAATCTGTTCGATCGGAACTTGTCGAACTTCCAAACAAAACATCATGGCGATATTCTGACTATATCCAGCTGTAACAACCCTAGATTTTGCCTATATATTTTAAATTTGACTTTATTTTATTTTTATTATTTTAAATTTGTTTAATTTCAAACATTTCATTTTTTAAATATAAATGTTGATTTTTATGTGAATTATAGTTTCAAACCTGTATAAATTGAATATTTTACTAAAAAGTGAATTTCTGGTCAAACTTTGACTTTTAAACTTCAAACTTAAATTATTTAAAATCTTAATTTTTTATATGAAAATAGATGAAATAACTTGAATACTGCTTTTCATTTCATTGAAAACGGATTTAAATTGTGAAAGTTATACCGTTTTCAATATTGTGTGTATATTAAGTTATTCAACAATATTCTTTGTTTTAATGTATATAAATGATATTTTACTTGATATATCTTATCCTAATTTGTATATTTATGTTATTGTATGTATATTTTTGTTATTATAATAATTTTAAAATGAAGTAAACAATTTTCCAAAGTCAATGGTGATTTATTTGTAATTTATGGACACCGTTTTGGATTTTTAAGCAATTTCTTTAAATCTTTTTATATTTTCTTTAAATTTAATTTTTTTTATATGTGTTAATATGTTATTTTAAGTATATATTGTCTTTTAAATATTTTTAAAGTAATGTTTGAATTTTTCCAAAGCTTATTGAATTTATTTCCAAATTTTAAAGCCTAGTTTCCATTTTTCTGCTATTTTCTTTATTTAAATTATATTTAAATTAAAATTTATATATATTTGTGAATGCATTTTTACTTTTATAGTGTTACCTTTGTTATAAATATTTTTACAAGTCCATATAAATTTTTCAAAGTTCATTCTGTTTATTTTGCATTTTTCTAGACTAGTTTGCAATTTTGTGCTATTTTCTTATTTTAACCTTATATAATAAATAAATATTTATATATATCTTATATTTTGTTATATATTCGAAATTTTGACTGGACTCATTATTAATTTCAGTAATATAAACTTATATGAATAAATTGAGGAAATACTAAAGGTTTTAAAAGCTTTTGAAACGTAAGTCGTTTCTTTTACCGTTTCTCATTTACTCTCTATAAGTTTTTATTTATTTATTAGCCTTTACTTCTTTTGGCTGTACATTAGTTTGTTTGGCCATTAATTCCAGTCTTCATTCACTAAAAAAAATTCCACTTCTCATTAATTGACGGCTAGGAGAAAAAAATTGGGTAATGACCTCCTCTTTTTGTACTTTTTCTTCTATTTTTTTTCATACTTTTGTCTTGTTTCTTTCTTCTATTTGCATGGCCTTCTCACTATTTCCATGGCCACCACTCTCTACATCTATTCCCTACCATCATCACTACCTACACTCCAGGTCATGACCATATCCGAGCCAACCTGGTGACAAAACCCCTCAAAATCCAACCTATGCCTTGAAAACATGCTAGTTTGAGCCTTGTTGCTTCACCACTTCATTTTCCACCACCACCACCACCTCTAGCCGCCACCACCTCTGACCAAACCACCACACACCACCCCAACATCATTACAGATCTGAACTTGAATGGCCAAGCCAAACCACTCCAAGGCCGTGCCCTTTTGTTGACCAAAACATGCTATTTTGCCTTAAACCCCTAACATTCTCAAGTTGTAACCCCTCCACCTTCAATGCCTTGTAGCCGTGCATTCTTGTATTCATACCTAAGCCATGCTATGTCCAAACCTGAGCCCAATACACCCCTAGGCCATGCAAAACAATAATAGAAAGCAAGGCAAAAGATCGTGTGTTCATATTGCTTTTTATTCCAAAGTTATTTCAATTCAATCGGGTATTGAATCTATGTTTATGTTTGGTTTTATTTATAGGTTGTGACAAGATCACTGAGCTTGGTTCTCTTCCCACTTGGATCTATTGTTGTGTCATCTTGCCTTTTAGAATCCGTTTATGTCGTTTGTATTGCAATCTCCAGCTAAAAAGGTGAGTAAAGCTCACACGACATTTATACTTATGCAGTTGAGAAACAACAACAACTGAATGTGTAGAAAAAATACGTGATGATATAACTGCCTGTGATTAATTACATATAATGTTAAACCTATTAAATTTCATGTCATATCATCTGTTATTATATATATGTTGTTACTGTTCATTTTTATATATGTTTATCACACTGCAAGTTCCCTGTAGATTAGAAATCACTATGGGTTGAAATGATACATACCCGAACGGACTTTAGAATAGGGAAAAATCATTATGGGCTGAAATGATAAGCCTGAACGGTTTTTCTTTATTTTATTTAACTTGGGATTGCGGGTTTGAAATGATAAAACCCGGATTTTTCTTTTTAAACTATGGATTGAAATGATACATATCCGTATCACTTGACCTAGGTTAGAAAACTATATACAGACCCGTGGTTATTTTATAAAGTATTTTGGATATCTTTATGCATTTTAAAATATAAATTTATGAAATTTGATTTAAATAGATTTTTAAATGTTTTAAAATATAGAAAATTATGATTTTTTTCTATGAGTTAAAAATGTAGTTAACGAATGGTTAAATTAGATTATTGAATATAACTTAAGTTTGGAAATTTGGAATTTTGGTTAAAAACGATATTTAAGTTATATGAATAAAATGGAAATTTAATTTTATTGGAAATTTGTAAATATGATAATTTGATTAAATTTGAATTTAAGTGATTTATTAAAGTATTATTGATTTTCTATGAATTTAAGTGGTTAAATATATGAATGCTTAAAAAGTGAAATTTGAAAACACAACTTGATTTGGAAATGTGGAATTTTGTTTTGTTTAAAGTTTTAAGTTAATTAAATAAATTGGGAATTTAGTTTAATTTGTGAAATGATAATTTGGAAATGTAAACGTTAATAAAGTTTTAAATGTAAAAATAGGAAGTTTACACTTGAATTTATTAATTGGATTTGTGAAATTTGATTAATTATAAAATGTTGCTTTATAAAAATCATAAATTAAAAGAGTATTTAATGAACATCTTTGAATGTTAAAATATGATTTCTATAATGTTTAAATGGTTTAAATTGAAATGTTTTCAATTATAACTTTCAGCGCCTTTTTCTGAATGTTGTAAAGGTTGAAATTTTCAATGTTTATGGTTTTAACTTAGTAAATGAACTCATAATGGTTTAAAACTTTGGAAATTGAATACTTGATTTGAAAGTATATAAACTTAAATTTTAAATGGTTTAAATGAATTATTTTGATTAAAATATAAGCTATAAAGAGTTTGATTTGGGATGATAATAAATGAATGATATCTTTAAATTTAAAGGGTATTTAAAGTTAAATATTTGGATTCGAACTTATATGATCATTTGAAACTAAAGCTTTGGAAAGATATGATATTTTGATATATATTAAATGTTTTGAAATTAAGCTTTGGAAAGATATGATATTTTGATATTAAAAAACATTT
The DNA here is from genome assembly GCA_030765085.1 of Allium cepa. Lineage (NCBI taxonomy): Eukaryota > Viridiplantae > Streptophyta > Magnoliopsida > Asparagales > Amaryllidaceae > Allium > Allium cepa. Next base: position 488,232,645 of record CM060945.1, read on the forward strand.
TGGAATGAAGTTTTGAAAGATATGATACTTTGATATTAAAAATGTTTGGAAATGAAGTTTTGAAAGATGTGATATGTCGATATTGAAATGTTTTGGAAATGAAGTTTTGAAAGATATGATATGTCGATATTGAAAATGTTTTGAAATGAAGTTTTTAAAGATATGATATTTTAATATATTAAAATAATTTGAAAGGAGTTTTGAAAGGATATGATAATTTAATATATTGAAATGGTTAGAAATGACTTGATATTTATTTTGATAAATATTTGAATTTGAAAGATATGGTACGTTGATTTATTGAAATGGTTTTGGAAATGATTTAATCTTTATTTCGGTAAAGATTCAGATTGAAATGGATACTTTATTTTGAAGTATAAAATATTTTTTTTAAAGTTATAACCACGGGTTATAATAGCGATTGGTTTTTAAAGACACCGGGATCGGATATTGTCTTATAGCCGGCCAATACCGAAAACCAGTTTAACAACCGTGCACGCGGTGGAGATTCCAGAATGATGTAGGATGGTGGTGACGTTCTCGAGGTATATTACGTGGACCCGACTCCCGTGAGTTGGCATAAGGTGGCTAAAATAGGAGCGATTGACAGACTAAAAAGGTAGCACCTTTGATCGGACGCACTTCTTCGTATGCCATTCTATTACTTTGTGATTGTTTGGTACGCACCTTCGATATGGGAGTGTTGTTCGAGGTGGGCGGTAGCTGCGCGCTACGCGTTACCACCGGTCCGGAAGCGTAATTGGTATATCTACCCTGGCATTGCCTAGTTGTGCCGTGTCACCTACCATAGCAAACCTTATACGATTTTGGTTTTGTGCCATACCTATGGAGTGCCCTCTGACGACCCCCGTTCCGGGGGAGATTACGGTACTGTATAGACTATGGGAATATATTATGTGTTAAGGTGGAAAATGTAAAGCCTTAACACTATTTAAAAGTAAGTTTATTTTATTAATAGACACTATTATAATAACGAAGTATTACTACGTAATAAATAGTTTAACGAATCCTTAGAGAATGGACGGTCCCAAGCATCCTTTAAGTTACTTGTATTTTTACTATAGTTCACTTGAGTTGGTTTACATTGTATAAGTATGTATGTCCTGACTCGAGTGTTTGTATTTTTTTTACGCTCGGGTCAGCCTGAGTTATTCACAGATTTGGATTTCCACTTTCTAGAGATTGGAATCGCTGGAGATTATCTACTTTCTAAGTTTTATCTTTTGCAGTCTGTTGTTCCTTTCTGCTCTTGTATTAGTAGACTTCTATGTAGTGAGACTTCCCTTGTACTTTATTTCTTCCGTTGTATTTTATGTAACTCTGATATTGTATATAGTAGCTTCATGAACTACTATTTCTTTTACTTCCGCTGCATTATTATTACTCTGTGTCTGTGAATCTGTGATTTTATTTACTGTATATTCTGAGATTTGCCAAATTTTTATGTACAACGCGGTATTTTGAGCAATTCAATTCCGGCATGAGTGTCTACATATACACTTATAATGAATGTGAATGTTTGAAAATACCGGGGTCGTTATAGTTGGTATCAGAGCTTTGGCTCTAGGCAAAACTTAGAATGTATGGTAAATTTGATTTATAGAATCATTTTCATTCGAGCTTAAATCTCTTCCTTTTCGAATTTTGGAACGTTCCCTGCGGTTCCAAAGTGCATTCGTCTCCCTCACTATCCATTTTCTTTCGATTCTTGAGTATCCCATAACTCCACTTCGGATGACCTTTATAGTGAATTGGCGGTTTCGCCAATATTCTAGTAAAGGGGTGAAACTCCTTTACAACTAGCATTGATTCACCAGAGGTTTATATTTATCCTTGGTTTATATGCTAGTATCTTTGGTCATTCCGAACTCTATCTCCTCAGATCGAATGTAGATTTACCCCGAAAATCCATATCGATCTTACTCTTTAAGTCACGGTTGACCAGGTTAAGATTGCCCGCGATTTATATAAACTTATCCAGTTCCTTATTTTGTTATTTAATCATCGAATCTTCTGATTCCCACTTATCATTAAATCAAAATTCTCTTTGATTTGAGTCCATCAAATTTGAATCTTTATCCTTGTTTTGAAAATTTTATTCCTATATTTGGAAAAAAATATAATATTATATATAAGTATAAGTTTTAGAATTTTATAACTAATTTAACTAGTTGTCAAGAGATAATAGTCTTTATTTATGGTTTTGTAAACCATGGGTTTTGTCTCATATAAATAATTGAATATAAACAATGGTTATAAATTAATTTGGAAAAGAAATGAATTTAAAACAAGAACTTGAGAATTCAATTTTCGATGGTTTCAAACCTTGTGTTTTAATTTTAAAAGGATATATTATTTAAAGTATTTTCGAATAGGAATTTGTTTTCAAAGAACTTGAAAGTTTAAAAATTAGTGCTCTTCTCTTTGTCGCTGGAAAATAACTTCGGTGATGATCGCGACATCATCAACGTTCATTTTCAAATTTTGAAGTGAAGAGACCGCTCTGTAGACTTACTACAACTTTATTTTGGTAAATCAAATTGATTTGATTTGAATTTCTAAAATATGACTTGATCTATAATATATACAGACATATGATTTAAATTTGATTTGATAAACTATGTACATACCTTTAGTTATCTCTAAATGGTTTGAAGAAATCGGAAATTTAATTCTTAAATTTTATTTTTAAAGAATAGTTCCAATTTTAAAAAGAAAATCAAAATTTTTGGATAAATAATTCAAACTTGAGATAATTGAATTGGAAAGTTTTATTTGTATAATACTCAATTGCATTCCAATATAACTCACCTTAATTTTAGAAGTTAACAATGTAATTGGATAATATACAATATAAAAAGTTTTTATAAATAAAATTTAAGTGGTTATAATAAATGTTATACACTTGTATTTTAATTACAAAATGATTAATAGAGGTAAATAGAATAAAGGGTAATTGAATAACCTACAATAAAATAATTTTAAAAGAACTAAGAATAAAAGAAAGCAGTTATAATAAGTGTAAGTATATTTAACATAAGTGATGAATATATTGAGAGGAATAATTTTAATTTTAATTAGGAATAAAGAAGAATAAAATTTATTAAGTACATTGTGAGTGTAAAAAATGATTATTTTTCAAACCATGGTTTGAAAAATTGTTAATTTAGGATGATTGGATAATAAGATAATGAAATTTGAGATAGTTAAGATTTATTTAACTTGTGTAAAGATTTATTCTCTATTTAAGTTAGAGATTTCCATGCTTTCAAATTTATTTCCTTATTTTGTTTTTCAGACTATCTTTTGGTTGTCCTTATCATCCTTATCTAGCTATAGACTGATATAGGCATCTTTCTATAGTCTTTCTGTTTAGAAATCTTTCTATAACTTTGATAATCTGCACCTTGTTAAACTTACCGATAACAATAGTTATCAGGTATAATTTCAATCTCCTTGTCATCTTATCTTAATCCTATTTCACTCTATCTTTGTCTGTGCTTTCTCGTACCTCATTCCTTTTCGGGGACGAAAAGCTTTGAGTGGGGAGAGTGTAACAACCCTAGATTTTGCCTATATATTTTAAATTTGACTTTATTTTATTTTTATTATTTTAAATTTGTTTTATTTCAAACATTTCATTTTTTAAATATAAATGTTGATTTTTATGTGAATTATAGTTTCAAACTTGTATAAATCGAATATTTTACTGAAAAGTGAATTTCTGGTCAAACTGGTCAAACTTTGACTTTTAAACTTCAAACTTAAATTATTCAAAATCTTAATTTTTTTATGGAAATAGATAAAATAACTTGAATACTGCTTTTCGTTTCATTGAAAACGGATTTAAATTGTGAAAGTTATATTGTTTTCAATATTGTGTGTATATTAAGTTATTTAACAATATTCTTTGTTTTAATGTATATAAATGATATTTTACTTGATATATCTTATCCTAATTTGTATATTTATGTTATTGTATTTATATTTTTGTATTATAATAATTTTAAAATGAAGTAAACAATTTTCCAAAGTCAATGGTGATTTATTTGTAATTTCTGGACACCGTTTTGGATTTTTAAGCAATTTCTTTAAATCTTTTTCTATTTTCTTTAAATTTAATTTTTTTATATGTTTTAGTTTTTTATTTTAAGTATATTTTGTCTTTTAAATATTTTTAAAGTGATGTTTGAATTTTTCCAAAGCTTATTGAATTTATTTTCAAATTTTAAAGCCTAGTTTCCATTTTTCTGCTATTTTCTTTATTTAAATTATATTTAAATTAAAATTTATAAATTTATTTGTGAATGCATTTTTACTTTTATGTTTTTATATTTGTTATAAATATTTTTACAAGTCCATATAAATTTTCCAAAGTTCATTCTGTTTATTTTCCATTTTTCTAGACTAGTTTGTAATTTTGTGCTATTTTATTATTTTAACCTTATATAATTAATAAATATTTATATATATATCTTATATTTTGTTATATTTTCTAAATTTTGACTGGAATCATTATTACTTTAGTAATATAAACTTATATGAATAAATTAAGGAAATACTAAAGGTTTAAAAAGCTTTTGAAACGTAAGTCGTTTATTTTACCGTTTTCTCATTTACTCTCTGACAGTTTTTATTTATTTATTAGCCTTTACTTCTTTTGGCTGTATATTACTTTGTTTGTCCGTGTATTCTAGTCTTCATTCACGGCTAGGAGAAAAAATTGGGTAATGGCCTCCTCTTTTTGCACTTTTTCTTCTATTTTTTTCATACTTTTGTCTTGTTTCTTTCTTCTATTTGCATGGCCTCCTCACTATTTCTATGGCCCCCACTCTCTACGTCTATTCCCTTCCATCATCACCACCTACACTCCAGGTCATGACCATATCCGAGCCAACCATGGTGACAAAGCCCCTCAAAATCCAACCTATGCCTTGAAAACATGCTAGTTTGAGTCTTGTTGCTTCACCACTTCATTTTCCACCACCACCACCACCTCTAGCCGCCGCCACCACCTCTGACCAGACCACCACACACCATCCCAACATCATTCCATATCTGAACTTGAATGGCCAAGCCAAACCACTTCAAGACCGAGCCCTTTTGTTGACCAAAACATGCTATTTTGCCTTAAACCCCTAACATTCTCAAGTTGTAACCCCTCCACCTTCAATGCCTTGTAGCCGTGCATTCTTGTGTTCATACCTGATCCACGCTATGTCCAAACCTGAGCCAAATACACCTCTAGGCCATGCAAAACAATAATAGAAAGCAAGGCAAAAGATCGTGTGTTCATATTGCTTTTTATTCCAAAGTTATTTCAATTCAATCGGGTATTGAATCTATGTTTATGTTTGGTTTTGTTTATGGGTTGTGACAAGATCATTGAGATTGGTTCTCTTCCCACTTGGATCTATTGTTGTGTCATCTTTCCTTTTGGAATACGTTTATGTCGTTTTTATTGCAATCTCCAGCTAAAAAGGTGAGTAAAGCTCACACGACATTTATACTTATGCAGTTGTGAAACAACAACTGAATGTGTAGAAAAAATATGTGATGATATAACTGCCTGTGATTAATTACATATAATGTTAAACCTGTTAAATTTCATGTCATATCATATGTTATTATATATATGTTGTTACTGTTCATTTATATATATATATGTTTATCACACTACAAGTTCCCTGTAGATTAGAAATCACTATGAGTTGAAATGATACATACCCGAACGGACTTTAGAATAGGGAAAAATCGTTATGGGCTGAAATGATAAGCCTGAACGGTTTTTATTTATTTTATTTAACTTGGGATTGCGGGTTTGAAATGATAGAACCCGAATTTTCTTTTTAAACTGCGGATTGAAATGATACATACCCGTATCACTTGACCTAGGTTAGAAAACTATATACAGACCCGTGGTTATTTCATAAAGTATTTTGGATATTTTTAAGCATTTTAAAATATAAATATATGAAATTTGATTTAAATAGATTTTTAAATGTTTTAAAATAAAGAAAATTATGATTTTTTTTCTATGAGTTAAAAATGTAATTAATGAATGGTTAAATTGGATTATTGAATATAACTTAAGTTTGGAAATTTGGAATTTTGGTTAAAAACGATATTTAAGTTATATGAATAAAATGGAAATTTAATTTTATTAGAAATTGGTAAATATGATAACTTGATTGAATTTGAATTTAAGCGATTTATTGAAGTATTATTGATTTTCTATGAATTTAAGTGGTTAAATAAATGAATGCTTAAAAAGTGAAATTTGAAAATACAACTTGATTTGGAAATGTGGAATTTGGTTTTGTTTAAAGTTTTAAGTTAATTAAATAAATTGGGAATTTAGTTTAATTTATGAAATGATAATTTGGAATGTAAACATTATTAAAGCGTTAAATGTAAACATAGGAAGTTTACACTTGAATTTATTAAGTGGATTTGTGAAATTTGATTTAATTATAAAATGTTGCTTTATAAAAATCATAAATTAAAAGAGTATTTAATGAACATATTTGAATGTTAAAATATGATTTTTATAATGTTTAAATGTTTAAATTGAAATGTTTTCAAGTATAACTTTCAGCATCTTTTTCTAAATGTTGTAAAGGTTGAAATTTTCAATGTTTATGGTTTTAACTTAGGAAATGAACTCATAATGGTTTAAAACTTTGAAAATTGAATACTTGATTCGAAAGTATATAAACTTAAATTTTAAATGGTTTAAATGAATTATTTTGATTAAAATATAAGCTATAAAGAAGGTGATTTGGGATGATAATAAATGAATGATATCTTTGAATTTAAAGGGTATTTAAAGTTGAATATTTGGATTTGAACTTATATGATCATTTGAAACTGAAGCTTTGGAAAGATATGATATTTTGATATATATTAAATGTTTTGAAATGAAGCTTAGGAAAGATGATATTTTGATATTAAAAACATTTTGGAATGATGTTTTGAAAGATATAATACTTTGATATTAAAGATGTTTGGAAATGAAGTTTTGAAAGATGTGATATGTCGATATTGAAATGTTTTGGAAATGAAGTTTTGAAAGATATGATATGTCGATATTGAAAATGTTTTGAAATGAATTTTTGAAAGATATGATATTTTAATATATTAAAATGATTTGAAAGGAGTTTTGAAAGGATATGATAATTTAATATATTGAAATGGTTAGAAATGACTTGATATTTATTTTGATAAATATTTGAATTTGAAAGATATGGTATGTTGATTTATTGAAATGGTTTTGGAAATGATTTGATCTTTATTTTGATAAAGATTCGGATATAAAGGGATACTTTATTTTGAAGTTTAAAATATTTTTTTAAAAGCTATAACCACGGGTTATAATAATGATTGGTTGTTAAAGAGACCGGGATCGGATATTGTCTTATAGCCGGCCAATACCGAAAACCACTTTAACAACTGTGTACACGGTGGAGATTCCAGAATGAAGTAGGACGGTGGTGACGTTCTCGAGGTATATTACGTGGACCCGACTCCCGTGAGTTGGAATAAGGTGGCTAAAACAGGACCGATTGACGGACTAATAAGGTAGCACCTTCGATTGGACGCACTTCTTCGTATGCCATTCTATTACTTTGTGATTATTTGGTGCGCACCTTTAATATGGGAGTGTTGTTCGAGGTGGGAGGTAGCTCCGCGCTACGCGTTACCATCGGTCCAGAAGCGTAATTGGTATACCTACCCTGGCATTGCCTAGTTGTGCCGTGTCACTTACCATAGCGAGCCTTATACGATTTTGGTTTTATACCATACCTATGGAGTGCCTTCTGACGACGCCTGTTCCGGGGGAGATTACGGTACTGTATAGACTATGGGAATATATTATGTGTTAAGGTGGAAAATGTAAATCCTTAACGCTATTTAAAAGTAAGTTTATTTTACTAATAGACACTATTATAATAACGAAGTATTACTACGTAATACATAGTTTAATGGATCCTTAGAGGATGGACGGTCCCAAGCATCCTTTAAGTTACTTGTACTTTTACTACAGTTCACTTGAGTTGGTTTACATTGTATAAGTATGTATGTCCTGACTCGAGTGTTTGTATTTTTATTTACGCTCCGGTCAGCCTGAGTTATTCACAGATTTGGATTTCCACTTTCTGGAGATTGGAATCGCTGGAGATTATCTACTTGTCAAGTTTTATCTTTTGCAGTCTATTGTTCCTTTCATCTCTTGTATTAGTAGACTTCTATGTAGTGAGACTTCCCTTGTACTTTATTTCTTCTGTTGTATTTTATGTAACTCTGATATTTTATATAGTAGCTTCATGAACTACTATTTCATTTACTTCCGCTGCATTATTATTACTCTGTGTCTGTGAATTTGTTATTTTATTTACTGTATATTCTGAGATTTGCCAAATTTTTATGTACAACGCGGTATTTTGAGCAATTCAATTCCGGCATGAGTGTCTACCTATACACTTATAATGGATGCGAATGGTTGAAAATATCGGGGTCGTTACACCAGCGGTCGACCTCAACTGCACACTGCAAGCAACTGGTGCTTCTAAGTCTTTCCATTCCACCAACATAGCTAACACCACATTTTGATGTTTCCTGCTATGTGCATCCGCCACCTTATTTCCATTTCCTGATGTATAATCCATGTTAAAATCATAAGTTGTAACAAACTCCAGCCATCTCTGTTGTCTCATGTTTAGCTCCTTGTAAGAGAATAAATACCTTAGAGACTTATTATTCATAAATATCGCAAACCTTTCTCCAAAAGATAATATCTCCACACCTTCAATGCGAAGATTACCGTTGCTAACTCCAAACCATGAGTAGGATATCTCACTTCATGCGGTATAAGCTGTCTAGAAGCATAGGCAATAACCTTTCCATTCTGCATTAGCACCAGACCTAACCCAGTACCACATGCATCGGTGTAAACTACCAACCACTGATTCCCATCAAGAACTACTAACACGGGCGCAATAGTTAACAAATGTTTCAACTTAAGGAATGTCTCCTCACATTTGTCAGACCAAACAAACTTAATGTCCTTCCTAATTAGCATCCGCTATATGCAAGAAATCCTTAGTGAACCTTCGACAGTAACCTGCAAATCCAAAAAAGTTTCTAATCTCACTTATTGTGTCTAGTCTTTTCCAATTGTTAACAGCTTCGAACTTAACTGAATCAACTGCTAACCTTCCTCGAAAACTACATGACCAAGGAACTTCACTTCCTTCTTCCCGAAATGACATTTTTAGAACATCACTTTCAACTGATGTTGCCTTAGCATCTCCAACACTATTCTAAGATGATCCACATGATCCTTCTCATTCTTAGAATATAACAAAATGTCATCAATAAAAACCAACACAAACCTATCCATGTACTCTTGGAAAACCCGATTCACCAAATCCACGAAGAAAGCCAACGCATTAGTAAGTCCGAATGGCATAACCAACCATTCGTAAGACCCAAATCTAGTCCTAAATGCCATCAAAAAAATAATGTCCTCTACCACTCTTAAGTGATGGAAACATATCGTCAAATCCGGTTGGCAAAACACTCTGGCTCCACTCAATTGATGGAATAAGTCGTCGATTCTCGGCAAAGGATGCCTATTCTTGATCCTCCTCTCGTTTAGCATATGATAATCGATAAACATCCCTATCGATCCATTTGGTTTCTTCACGAATACCGTTGCCATTCCCCAAGGCGAACTGCTTAATCGGATGAAATTCTTTCCTTCCAATTCCACTAGCTGCGTCTTCAATTCCTTCATCTCCGTTGGTGACATCCTGCTAGATAGTTTACTTATGGGTTCAGCACTCGTTTGAGATCTATGTGGAACTCGATTGCTCTCTTCAGTGGCAAGGCCGAAACTGGTTCAAGCACATCCACAAACACTCTTGCAACATAAACCCGCCTCAACTCTGCTTCCACTACTATGACACCCAATAAGGCATAAGCATTTCCAGCCGAACTCCTTACTGATTAAATAACTCGGTTATGGCTATTAGTGTGCTCCAATGATATTCGCCCCTTCTGGAAAAATATCCTAACATCATATCTATCTAACCAATTCGTACCCAATATGGTCCTGAAACCCACGAAATCAAAAACATGTAAACTACATGCAAAATATGACCTAACAAATCAAGTTCTAACGGGTCATATCTCATTCCCAGAGTTGCATACTCTCCTACAGAATTCGCAACCCTTAAAGGAGTAATAAGATATAAAGGTTCCAAACATAAGCAATCTACCAAATACTAAGATATAAATGAGAGCGATACACCGGTATCAAATAATATCTTAACCAGAGTACTATGAATCATAAGCATACCTTCCATCATAGTTTTTCCTTACTCAACAACCATTGGTCTTGAGGATGATGGTTCCAACGCAAAGACTTTTCCCTGTCTAGACTTAGTAGCCTCGGGACACTTGTCCTTGTAATGCCCTATCTGGCCACAGTTAGAGCACTTCACATTCGGCCTCGCTACAACTACTCTTCCATCACCCGATTGACACTCATTAGCATAGTGCCCCTTGTCACACATGTAACAAACAATATCAATCTTGCTCTTCTTAGACGTTACCCCCAACTGGGCACCTTTCTTCTCGAAGAACTTCCACTTCCTTGAAAATTTTGAACCTCAAATGGTTTCCCTTTTCCAAAAGTAGAAAGCATCTCTTCATTCCGAATAGCCATCTCAACAACAATAGGTCACAAAACCCGGAGGTTTGGCATGGGTACTCTAGCGATCTCAAGATTCAACCCCGTAATAAACTTATCATTCCTCCGAATGACTATATCCACAGCAGCATATCCGTAACAGAACAGCTCAAAATTCTTTAGCATACCCAATCATCGATTTATCCCCCTGGACTAAATCTGCAAACTTCCTTAGCAATGCAGACTTGGCAACCTCGGATAGAAATCTTTCTTTGAACCTCCTTCGAAATTTAGCCCAAGTCAGATCTTCCTCTAGCACTCCCACTGTAGCTCCATTCCACCAAAATAATGTTGCTTCCTGCAATTGTCTTGAAGCAAGTCTTCTTTTCTGCATATTCATAAGGCCGAGATATGCAAATATCCTCTTACAATGCAATAGCCAGTTTTCCACTCCTACTGCATCCTCAGTTCCTAGAAAAGGCTTCCCTCCAAGACTAGCATAATCCCTGCTCAGCTTGGCGTAATTATGGCTAACTGGGGCCACCGAATTAACTTCTCCAGCGTTCCCTACAGCCACTCCCGCAGCTGCTCTAGCTTGCATCGTATTCACCAAGGTTTGATAAGTTATCTCCATATCAACCGACGGAATCTCAACACCATCATTGGCATTTGCATCTAGGTTTGCATTTGCCTGTCGACACTGGTTACTCCTAGTATTGGGTTGAACATTTCCACTTGATGTGGTGCATCTTCCACCTTAATGCACTCTTCCGTTTCCTACCTCCATATCTTACTTCCCTACCACCTGAAATCGAATCTTTGTAAGGTACAAAAGAACGGTCTAAGAGAGTGGGGAATACATACTTAGGTATTTATAGTAACGTACACATATGTTGCTACAATGCTTACCCAAGCCCAACCATGTTTTAGATTCATTAGATTGTGCTTTAAAAATCTTTCAAGGTTTAAATTCCATTTGAGTATATAAACCTTGCTCTGATACCAACTTGTAACGTCCCACTTCCGGAGGCTCAAAACTAACTGCTATGGATGCTGAAGTCATCCATAGATGTTATTTTAGAGTGACCGAAATCGATATCTTGAAACTATTGGCAGCACAGAAACACAAGAATTTGAAAAAATTTAAACTTCAACAAAAACTGAATTTCTCATTTCTTATGAATTTAAATTTAAGATTTAAATACATAATCCCAGACATAACCACGTTCAGATCACATATACATGTACGAAATACAATAAGAGCGAAATATGAAGATGTCCCCTTATGATGATCAAAGAACTAATAAATATGAACTTTACAGTTCTTAGTACATCATAGCGGAAAACACAAAATAGCTCCTATATAGCTAACACTACCTCCTGCACATCTCCAAAAGCTTATTCGTCTAAAAACCTGAAATTCTTCCACTCTCGGACTACTTAAATTAATTTTTAGTACACGAAAGTTTGTGGAGAAACACAAACTTTGAGTCAGACAATAAGTCTGGTATGAATAATCCCCTATCATCTCTTATCGTAAATGGATAGCTAGTGAGACCATGCCGCTTAGCGGAACGGGTTTTGCCCTCACTAGTATCCAAAACAAAACATGCGAATCATTTACTATGCCCCTGCACCCAATATGATTAGTCTTAATATAATATGAAATAAAACCATGAATCATATACATTGGACATACTATCCACCCATTTATTAGATATCCCATCTCAAGGCAATACACTAGATTTCCTATCTAAAATCAATTTATTAGAGTTCCCCTCTAAAATCTCTGAAATGACTATCCATTAATACTTTAAAAGGACTATCTGTCCCAAATTCATCAAAATAAATGCATATTATCCATCATACATTGTTTTATAAAAGTTAGTGTGGGTAATCCACCGCACACTCCACAGTTTTCCTAGGATGATTATAAATCCTTAGGTGCCAAATCCCGAGGCTAACCAACTCCGGCAAAACATTCTTTATCATAGAAAATTGATGTGGGCTATCCAACGCACATTCCATGGTTTCTAGGTTAACCAAGAATCCAACACTTGGCAAATTTAAAATATCAAGATCCCCATGATTATTTTTAAAAATTCATGATCCCCATGATTAATTATTTTCCCTAGGTATACCACCTATTTAACATATTCCCATTGTAGCCCCAATTATGTCAGATTAAATAAAAACACATCCATAGCCCCAATATATATTTTCAAAAGCATATTTTTGTTTGTAACCCCAAACTATGTCCCCAAGGTTTTATAACATTTAATTTAAATAAGGATCCCCCTTACATGTTCAAACAAAATATAAGTATTTTATGTTATAGCCCTTCGAATTAGCAAAACTTTACTGAAGAAAAATAGCTAAAAACAGCCCTTTACAACCCTTCGAATGAAGTCCCATTCAAGAGAAAATAACCCTTCGAAGTTAGCCCATTCAGAAGCCTTCCTTTTGAAAGTATCACACCTTATCGAAAGGTCCTTTCCACATTGTCGAAAGGTTTCTTTTTGACCTAGCCGAAAGGTTCTATATTTTCACTTTGTCGAAAGCCTAAGGTATCTCCCTCTATAAAAACATTCATAAACTTTTCGAAAGCAATGAAACTCAAAACCTTTCGAAATCATTGAAGATAACCCCTTCAAAACTTTTCGAAATCAAACCTTTTGAAACCATTCAAAAATAACAAAGTGTTGGTGTTCGAACAATACTTCAAAAGTATAATTCCGACCTTGTCGAAAGATATACCCTTCGACTTTTTCGAAAGGTATAAAAACTTTTACTTTAAAAACAATGGGAGGTTCATAATTAACCCCTTCTTTCCCTTCGGCTTTGTCGAAGGCATCCCTTCGACTTAGTCGAAAGGATCAAAACACCTTTTTAGAAAACATTTTAAAACCATTCTCTTGAAGGTTTAAATTTTCGAAGATCCCCTTCGAAGCCCCTTCTTGAATATATAAAAAATTTAGTCTTTTATAAAATGATAGAGTCGAAGGATCCCCGTTCAACTTATTCGAAAGCAATCATGTTTCTATTCGAAAGCAAAGAAGCAGCCTCCCCATCACCTTCATCCTCTTCCCTTCGACACTATGCCTACCTTTCGAGTTTAGCAGAAGGCAATTTACCTTCTGTCTTAGACGAAAGGTACCTTTTGACTTCGTCAAAAGGGGAAAAGCGGGCTTGTTGGAGTCGAAAGGCATAGTAGGGCCTATGAAAGTGATGTTTCTAGATAGTAAAAAGTATACAAAAGTTAACCTTTTTCTTGAAAAACAATTCTTCTTCCCTAATTAAATTTTCAAATTGCAACCTTCCCTTCGAATTGACTAAATTCGAAGGCAATTTTGCAGTTTAGCCCTTAGGCTTAAATGATTTAATTACCTTAGTAAATCACTAAGAAAGATCAAAATCACCGAAAATATGATAAATCATATACTTTAACATATTAAAATTTCAAAGCATATGAAAATCAAAATAACTTGGAATTTAGCAAAACTGAATAAAAACGTGTTAATTAACCCGTTAACACTTAAAACACATACGTATTATCCAAGTAAAGTTTTAAATGGTTATATCCTAACAAAAATCACAAACATGAATCGAGTATAACCCATAACCGATCCAAACACAGGAAAATGAGATGATAAACATGATTATACACCTTAATTAGTTGATTGAAGAATAAGATAATTTCATAGCTTTAATTCCTTAGCTTTTTCTTTAATTTAAACTCTTCTTGGAGCTTTTAATAGATGGTCGAAAGTTGGTGAGGAGTTATGAATGAGGAAGCGAGAGTTTATTAAAGTGGAGGAAGAGATATATACAAAGAGACTTATTTCCAAGTTTACCACTTAAGAAAATTCCTCCTTCTAAATTTAGTGAAGTCTTATTTTAGTTCAATCATTAAGACATGACAATTAGATTTATTAATCTCATCTCCCTAATTATTCATATTATTATATTTAATATACCCAATTAAATATCTCGAATGATGTTAATTAAAATTCAAGGGTATTACACATAGTTTATAGAGTTAAAATTTATAAATCAAGGTTTTTGAATTTTTATTATTAGGACCTAAATCTAGATGATTTTGAAAAGTTACTTTTGGGAAAATTTGACAAATTAATAGATTTTTTGCTCTAGTTGTTATTTTAGGAGGAACTGTAATACCATTGGAAGCTCCATATTGTTTTGATTCTACAGTTTAACATGTTTTGTTAGGAGGACCCCCTCCTTGACATTTTTTATTTTGGTTCTGATTTACTTCTCTTTCTAAGGAATTCGAAAATAAATTCTAAAAATATTTTGAATATAAAACCTAAGCATGTAGTTCTAAATTTTGGAAGTATTTTGAAAATGTTGGATGCACAACATTTATTATAGAATATTCTGTTTACTTTGTTGCATTACTTTTGGTTGCATCATGTTACCTGATCACATATGGTTGTGTTAGTGTTTATACTACATGTATTTATGATAGAAATAGTACAACTAAGGAAAATATAATTTACCAGATTTACTGAACACCAAGTAAGTAAATTGATTTTTCTTAGGTTGGCTATTACTTCTTCCACTCCATAAGGACAAAATTCCTTTAAGTAGGGAGAGTGTAACGACATGTAAACTAGTCACTTTGTATTTGAATATTTAAATCATTTTTAATATTGAAATAATGGATTTTAATAACAATTCTTTTAAATACTAGTTAATGATGTTAAAATCATTTTCAAATTTTGGTTACTGAAATAGTTAGTTCAAATAAAAATAGAAAATGTGATTGAAATATGTTTTCCGAATTCTTTGAATTTTCGGCATCGGAAAGTCATCGAAAATGTTGTGCATTTTTTTTCTATAACTCATATACACATGCACATACATGTACATATGTCATGTGATAAGTTAATTGTAGTGTTAAAGTAAATAACCATGCTTAGTTTAATATAAAACATGATTTGACTTAAAAATATAAAATATAACCTAAATAAACAAAGGTAGTGCACACCATCACCTAAGATACCTAAGATAGGACAAGGAGGCATGGTGAATGATGGGCTAAATGGGGGTAGATGTACTAGGGTAGGGGAGGGGTGAGGCTAGGTTGATTTCATGTTAACTTTAATATTATTTTAGTACAAGGACTTTTTAGCAACTTCACACTTCCTCTTTGCCTATATACACGCACCCTTCCACACTCATTCTCCACTTTACTAATCCCCTCTCCATTTTATAAACTCCTCCATATCTCCATGCCTGCTTCCATGGCTTCTAAAGGAAATTCCTAAGCTAAAACTAGTGAATACACTTCTGAAAAATTGCGCTAAATAGCCTTACTTCACTTCCAAATGTCATTCTCCACTAAAACAAACCCTTACATCACAAAAGCATATAGAGCCAAGCCAATTTATGCCCAAGCCAAGCATAACTTTACCCTTGGCCAAGCCACGTTGCACCCTACAAGCCTACACTAGGTCCTATTTGTTGTTAAGGCAAGTTGCTAAGAGTTTAGGCAAGTTCGGTGGAGCTTTAGCTCGGTTTGGAACAATTTTAGTGAATAAAACTCCATCCTTATAACCAAAGTTTATAAATTGTTTTAATGCTCATGTTATTAACCTGCAAATGCTTGTTTGGTGGTCGGTTTGGTTCATTGTAACGATCCAATATTTCACTCATTCGAATCTGAAATATTTAATTGATTTTAAATATTGAAAAGTTATTTTTTTAAGTTATATTGATAGGATTTCAAATATAGCGATTTATTTAATAATGCAAATTATTAAATTTAGTAAATGAAATTGTATAAATAATTGAATCTTGAGTTTATTTTAAATAAATGGATTTTAAAAGATTTGTTTAAATTCAATCTTTAATAACAAATGGTCAGTGTAAACTTTTAAATTTGAATTCAATGTGAATAAAATTGTTTTATATTAATCGTTTTAATTAAAGCGTGAAAATAGCCTTTCATGGCATTATCTTGGATTTTGATGAAACCAGTTTCATCGGATCCATAATAGTGAATTATAGCATGCCGTCAAATTTCGTGGCTATTGGACGTTTCGTTTGGTCGTGCAAGCTCGAAACACGTAGAAACTTAATTAAAGGAATTTAAATTAATATAATTTGATTCAAAAAGTTATATAATGGAATTGGATCCCGATACTAGTTCCATTATGTTCGGAATATGGATATTACATATAGAACGCCAAGCGGCACGTCTAATTTGGAGTTCGAAAATTTAACTTGTGGATAGTGCTTTGAAAATTTTCTATAAAAGGACCTTAACTCGCTTCTTTTGCAAAACACTAACCCTAAATGAACACAACCACCATTAAATAAAGCTGTATCCTATGGTCAAGATTGCATGCGGTAATCGGGGATAAATTAGGAGAAACGTTCAACATCAAACTTACGGAGCTCGTCACCACAAGTTCATCCATGGTTGTCGATCATCAAACGAAGAGGCGTGGCGGTGGCAATAGCCATTCAAAGGTGGCATGGTTGGGTTAGATTTCTGATGTTGACGATGATTTGAGGGGCGGTGCGGCAAGCTGGAGGTGCGAAAAGGTCAGGGCGGTGCACGGTCAGGTTGCGGCGGCGAACGACGCATTTCTAGTAGCGACGGCGAGGAGTTTTGTCGCGACGATGAAATTTGGAAAAAAAAGGGCAGCCTGGCGATGGAAACAAACATTATTCAGGTTAACTAAATTTCTAATGATGTAATTAATTATATTATAGAATTGTTAACTTATAAATGCTATATGTTATTTATACTAGGTCCAAATCGAATGTGACATGTTGCTTTGTGATCGTATCGACGAGTACTACGTTATGGAGTTTGATTGGATGGATTTCGAGATTATAGGAATTTGGGTTAAAATTGAACGCTTCTTCAGTTTTAATTCAAATCGAAGCATTTTGGTAATAACTGGAAATCAAGGTGAGTTAACTCACCTCTTTGGCCCACTTATATTTTTATATAAGGGTGGATAATTCTTTTGTTGATTGTTTGTTGACTGTTTGGATGATTTGCTATTTTGTTAGTTGGTTTGGAAATATTCCCACCCTTGGAGTGGATGAGACCCGATTATGCTTCTGTATAAGAGCGGATGACCATTTGTATACGATCTTATCTCGAAGTGGTTGATTTATATTATTTGGCTATATACTGTATATGATGCGGAGGATAGGTTGGAGGGATCCAATTGGATTCCTCACACTTTTGATATATGATGTATTGGATGCCATATTTGATGACATTGATGATTTTTCCCTATTTAGTGCTATAGTAGCACTGAGCCATATTTTTAATATTTCGAAATACTATAAAGTTAAGATTTAGTTTTTAAAAGGATTTTAAGTGATTTGGAAAATTTATATGTTAATAATTATTCTTGAGTTACTAAGAAGGAATTTATTTTAAATTAAATAAAGGGTATATTTTTAGATATTATAAATTAATGATTTCATAAAATATCCTAAATAGATATTTTTAAATTGTAAAATAAACATTTTTTAAATCTAAAAATTAGCCATTTTTATAATAAACGAATATATTTTAAAAAGAAGATAGAAATATTTTTTGCATAATATTTACTAATCATTTTTTATAAAATGACATATATACCTACACATATATGAAGATTTATTTATAAATGTGATAGCTTATAAATGTGTCATTTTACAAATAAAGTGTAAATTTGAAAAATTGGATTTTATAAATGAAAGGAAGATTTATAAACCGTGTTTATAAATAAAGGAAAACTTTTATCATTAGATAAATTGGGAAAATAACTCGCAGTTGTGAATTTATAATAATATGTGGAATGTTGTTTAAGAAAAATAGTTGATTCTATTTTGGAAATTGAAAGTGAGGGTAAATTTGGAGATGTTAAACGATATTTCATAAATAGATGTGAATTTATAAAAGAAATTTATATATATGGCGGCAACGTTAAAAACAGATTATAATTGATGTTTGAATGGGATTTTATGAGCAAGTGAGATTTATAAAGGGATATAGTTACAAATAAGATTTTATAAATAAAGGGATTTTATAAAAAGGAAGTTTTATAATAAAAATAGGTTTATAAATATAGTTTTATAAATATAGAAATGACTATGATGAAATTTAAGTATGAATTTTTATCGAGGAAATATATTTATATTTTTAAAAGTTAAAACAACCTTTTAAAGGAATGTTTTGAAAGTGATATTTTCGAATGGAGTTTTACGGCTTTAGAAAGTGATTTAAAATGTGTTAAGTGATTGGAAGATATGGATTTTAACATTTTAGTTGACATAAATGTTTTTGAGAAAGTGAGGAGGATATGGATTGTAATACTGTTGTTATAGTAGATGTTGATCGACTAAATTTCTATTGCTTTAGAAAATAGCCGAAAATTTTAGAATTAAATTTTACTGCAAGCACATGGCGTACACTTTGTAGTACGTGGCGAATACGGGTTGATCCATAGGGAATTGTGAGTGATTAAAAATCTTTTCAATCAAATTAGACCAAATAAGGAGAAACTGTTAACTAGAGATAAGATGAAGCTAAAACTAGAATTAAAAATTTGATCTATAAATTATTGAACTGGAGAACAATTTAGAAGCAAATCCATTCTCATATTTTTATAAATCAACAAACAAACAATTTGTGATCTCTAGCTTTTATATAAGTGAAATATTGTTGTATTTATCATAAGTATGATTTGTTTATGTTATTAATTAACATAACTCAAACCACCAAACTATAATACAACAAATAAACCACTTATAATTCTCATGAATATGAAGCCAAAGCAAACATTATTTTAAATATGATCTATTTATTATTATAATTAGTAATATAGGTCATCAAATTTCATTTTTACTTTAATTTCACAATCACAAATGGATTAGAAAATGATGATGCAAATTGTGTTTATGTTGAATAAGTATAGCTCATTTGCATAAGCAATATAAGCTATCAAACCCACTTGTATAAACTTGCATCAAAACTCAATTTCATAAAGCACAAACAAAGAGATCGTAAATTATAACAAATTTTGAAATTACATAATATTTGAGAGCTTCATTACCCCTAAATTGAAGGGGTTTAGCTACTCATTTGTGGAATTGAAGCAACACAAGCAAGTTTCAACATTAAAAGAGAAGAAAATAGAAAATAAGCAAAGAAAGAAAAAGAGATTAGCTACTAACTACTTGCATAAAAATATAAACTACACTACTTGCATGAATACAAATTTAAGCTATGAACATAAGGGGAAAGAGAGCATAGAAATAAACATTAACAATAAAACAAAGAAAAACATATAGGAAAGAGAGAAGAAAGAGGCTTGGAAGCCATTTTTATTTCATAGAACATTGAGCTTACACTTTGATCTCTTAATTTCCTAAGTAAAATAAAAGAGTAGAAGATACGTTCATGTACATAAGAGAGATATTTATACATGCATAAAAACCTAATTCCATTTTTAGCGAGCTTCCCTAATTGCCCTTGAGGTAGTGTAGCCACTAAGTAATCATTAGCATAAATTAACTCTCCACTTAAATATACATGAAGCTTTAATGACCTTTTAGCATGTGCTTAGCTCCTAATTGGAAATCAAGCTAAGTGGGTGGGGTCCTCCATGATCTTGAACTTGAATTATTTCCTCTTTATTCCCTTGTAGTTCCTTGTGCATGCATATATCATCATGAATCCCTCTTCCATATGCATCAAAATATCCTGTAAAAATAATAAAGATGGTCCAAGTAAAAATTCTTACATTGACACATGCACAAAAATGACCGTTTTGCCCCTGAATGAAGATGAAAATATGATGGTTTGAAAATAATTGAATTTTGGTTTTAAACATGTTAAAATGCCTAAATATGATGTTCTTTTAAATAAAAAGAGATAAAATATGGATGTAAATATATGCACATTTACGTGCACATCAAATACCCCCACACTTATATTTTTATTCTTCCTCGAATAGAGGAAAACTTAGATAAATCCGTTTTCGTAGGGAGCATGATTGCATTGAGCATATGCAACAAGCCGTTAAACCTCTAGGTGTCCCCATTGGACGAGTGTTGTCTCGTGAGGGTTTTCAGTGGATACTACCCACAAAATCCAAACGCAAAGTGAAAATGTTTACAAAATGCAAGATTTATTTACAAAGAGAAGAATGCGAGTTTTTGGAAATATTTTCAAATGAAAGGTTTGCTTTTAAATAGACACAAATAAGTTAAATACAAGTTTTGGTCATTGTCTGGAAAACTTAAGTCATTTACTCGTCAAAATTTCCACTAAAAGTCAAGTTGTCATAACAGATAAGCCATAGTTTGGCTAGTTGTTTCGGTTGATAACACCATGTAATTATGAAATGGATCCTTAGTTGATTATCAAAGTTTATTAAAGTGGTATTTTCATTTCTTTTCAATAACAAATTAAATCAAACAAGTTAAAATAATGCAAGGATTTCAATTGCTTGCTCTCTCATTATTTGCAAGAAAAATTACACACCTAGCTTAGGTAAACTGAGGCTAGATGTACCACCCATGCACTGCCTTTCAGGCTTACGTGAGGGGAGTACAGAGCATGATGAGTGCATACAATTTTGTGCGTACAGCTATCGACCGTAGGTGGTTTTTATGAAGTCTGTTTTTTTACATGTATTCCATACATGCATAACCGTGAGGACTTTTAAATGAGTACGAAAGCACATAATCAAAGATTCCAAGTAATTCATCCATGCATAACCGTGAGGACTTTTAAGTGAGAGTGAATACTTTAGATGTTATTATTATTATTATTTAAGAGAGAGAGTTTTGCAAAATCGTCTTAGCATCATTTAACTTCAAAGACATAAATGTTATATCCTTTACTTTAAATTTACCACCTTTTAAACAAACATTTTCAATTAGAACATACCTCATAATTAACATAGATGAACCTTCCTATATACTAGTTAAACCATTGTTATTTGTAATCAAACTTCATTTCTATTTTTGTTAAGACAAATAAATTTACAAAATTTTCAATTTATTAACCAAAACTTATACTTATCTCATAATATTCTTTAAAAATAAATCAAAATGCTAAAAAGAAAATGTTTATGATATTTAGGAATTTCGAGATTTTTTTTAAGTAAGAAAATGAAAATTCAAAAATGCCATGAAACTAAAAAAATTGAAAATGAGACTCCCCCCCCCGGACTTAATTTTGAATGTGTCCCCGCAGTCAATGCATGATATAATGAGTGTGATGGGGAAAACTATGTACATATTTACAGAAGAGGGTAAACATTCTTACTAGATGTAGCTTTGCTCATGAAGGACCATGAGATCCTCCTACTGATTACTAGGCAATTCCAAGAAAGGTTTCAAACGATGACCGTTGACTTTGAAAATCGATCCATCTCTAGGGTTTTCTATTTCTACGGCACCGTGTGGAAAAACAGTTCGTATCACAAATGGTCCGGTCCATCTCGATTTAAGTTTTCCAGGGAATAAATGAAGTTTTGAGTCATATAAAAGAAATTTCTGGTTAGGCGAAAATAATTTTCTTAGGACTGACTTGTCATTAAAAACTTTTGTTCTTTCCTTGTAAATTTTTTCGTTTTCATACGCGTCATTCCTAAGTTCTTATAGTTCGTTATGTTGCAATTTTCGATTTTCGCCAGCTTACTCAAGGTCAAAGTTTAAGTTTTTTATTGCCCACAATTCTTTGTGTTCAATTTCAATGAGTAAATGGCAAGCTTTACCGTAAATAAACGGAATGGGACATCCCAAGGTTAGTTTTAAAAGTCATACGGAAAGCCCAAAGTGCATTGGTCAATTTCTGAGACCAATATTTTCGATTTTTGTTGACATTTTTCTCTAAGATTTTTTTCTTTGACGATTCGAAACTTCAACTTGCCCACAAGCCTGAGGATGACATGGAGTAGATAACTTGTGGGTTATCGAGTATTTCTTCATTAAAGTTTCAAAAGAACGGTTGCACATGTGGGTTCCGTTATCACTAAATATTGTGCGAGGTGTGCCGAACCTCGAAAAGATGTTTTCTTTAAGAAATTTCACAACAATTCTGTGGTCATTCGTTTTGCGAAGAATGGCTTTGACCCGTTTTGAGATGTAATCAATAGCGAGAAGGATAAACAATTCCAAAAGACTTGGAAAAAGGTCCCGTAAAGTCGATACCCCATACATCAAAGATTTTGATCGTAAGAATGGAGTTGAGAGGCATCATATTTCATCGAGAAATTCGTCCGAGCATTTGACATCGATCGCAAGTTTTACAAAATTCAAACGAATCTTTGAAAGAGAAGGCCAATAGAAACCACATTGAAGCACCTGTTCCGTAGTTTTTCGAGGAACAAAATGTCCACCGCACACTTGATCGTGGCAAAATGAAAGAACATTCCTAATCTCATTATCCAGAATGCAACATCGGATGATTTGGTCTGGACTATATTTGAACACGTATGGATCGTCCCAATAGAAATATTTCACTTGGGAAATGAATTTGCATTTGCACTATTTGGACCAAGATGAGGGATTTCTTTAGTAATTAAGTAGTTCACTGTATCAGCGTACCACGGATCGATAGAAATCGAAGGAAGTTGTTCATCCGGGAAGTTTTCGTTGATTGGCAAAGAAGATGGTGCATCCGGAAGATAAGTGATCGGCTATGACATTATCGGATCCTTCCTTGTCCTTAATTGTAAGGTCAAATTCTTGAAGTAAAAGGATCCAACGAATCAAACGGGATTTCGCATCCTTTTTAGCAAAGAGATATCAAAGCGTAGAATGGTCAGTGTAGACCGTAATGTGTGAACCTATCAAGTAAGGTCGAAACTTTTCAAGCGCAAAAATTACATCTAGAAGCTCTTTTCCAGTTGTTGTGTAGTTAAATTGAGCGTCGTTCAAAGTCATACTCGTGTAGTAAATGACGTGGAGGATCTTGTTGATGCGTTGTCCTAAGATAGCACCAACAGAAAAGTTCGAAGCATCGCACATTACTTCAAAAGGAAGATCCCAATTAGGTGCACAAATGATTGGAGAAGAAATGAGTTCGTTTGTAAGACGTTCAAACGAAGAGATACAATCAGTGTTAAAATCGAAATGAACGTCCTTTCCAAGAAGAGTCGTCAAAGGACGAGCGATTTTGTTAAAGTCTTTCACAAAGCGTCGGTAAAACCAGCGTGTCCTAGAAATGATCGAATGTCCTTAGCAGATTTTAGAATGGGCAGATTTGTAATGACATCGATTTTCTCTTTATCTACCTCAATGCCTTTATTTGAGATGACATGTCCAAGGACTATGCCTTGTTTGACCATAAAGTGGCATTTTTCCCAATTCAAAGTCAAATATATTTCTGTACATTGATTTAGAACCAAGTAGAGATGATGTAAACATTAGGAAAAGAATCGCCAAAGAATGAGAAATCGTCCATAAAAATTTCTACAAAGCGCTCAATCATGTCGGAAAAGATTCCCACCATGCACCGTTGGAAAGTTGCAGGAGTGTTATAAAGTCTGAATGGCATACGCCGATAAGTGAAGGTACCGAATGGACACGTGGAAGTTGTTTTCTCTTGATCTTCGGGAGTGATTGGAATTTGGTTATAACGGAATAATCATCAAGGAAGCAGTAAAATTCATGGCCGGCTAAACGTTCGAGCATTTGGTCGATGAAAAGGAGGGGGAAGTGATCCTTACATGTTGCGACATTTAGTTTTCGATAGTCAATGCAAACGCGCCAACCCGTTTGAGTACGAGTTGGAATAAGTTCTTTGAATCGTTCTTGACAACTGTTAGCCTAGACTTTTTCAGTACAACGTGAATTGGACTAACCCATGAACTATTGGAGATTGGATAAATGATTCCGTTGTCGAGAAGTTTAAGAATTTCATCATGCACCGCATCTTTTATTTTTGGATCAAACCTTTGCTGCGTGTCACGAACAGGCTTGCATCGTTGATTAAATGGATTCATTGATGAACAAGAGAGGAACTAATTCCTTTTATATCGGAAATTGACCATCCCATCGCTTCCTTATTTTTCAAAAGGATAGAGAGAAGAGAAGCATCTTGGTCAAGAGAATGACTACTTGAAATGATGAAAGGACAAGTTTTATTTTCACCTAAGTATGCGTACTTAAGGTGGTCGAGAAGTGGTTTCAGGTCCAACTTTGGGAGGTTTTAGATCGAAGAATTGGGTTGAGATTCATACTCAACTTGAAGCAATTCGAAAGGAAGAGTATACTCAATCTCATAGGGAATTTCGTGAAATAATTTATCGTACTCGGCTTCGCGTTCATTATTAAGATCAAGTGCTTCGTTTTCAAAGTTTTCATGAATGGCACTAACTTCCAACGTTTGGTCTTGAGGTTCATTCGATTGGCTTTCAAGATTGAAAATGTTGAGGTCCAAAGCCATGTTTCCAAAAGAGATTTTCATCGATCCGTTACAACAATTGATTAAGGCATTTGGGATGGCTAAGAATGGTTGGCCTAAAATCAATGGAATTTGACTCGAGGGATTTGTCACGGGTTGTATCTCGAGAACGATAAAGTCAACAGGGAATATGAATTGCCCTATTCGAATGAGCACGTCCTCGATTTCTCCCACGGGCTTCTTAATCGAACGATTGACGAATTGAAGCGTAACTTTTGTGGGTTTGAGCTCACCTAAGCCTCTTTGTTCGTACACAGAGTATGGAATCAAATTGACACTTGCACCTAAGTCTATCAAGCAATCGTTAATCGTCTTATCTCCAATTGTACAAGAAGTCATAGGGCAGCCATGATCTTTGTATTTAATGGGCATGGATCGGGACAAGACTTCACTTAAACTAGAGGATATGAAGACTTTTTTGGGCACTCGAGTGTGTTGCTTTTGGGTGCATAAGTCCTTAAGAAATTTTGCGTAAGTGCGGACTTATTTAATGATGTCATGAAGCAGGATATTAACCTTCACTTGTTAAAAATTTGCAACATCTTTTACATTTGGTCCGAGTGTTTCTTTGGTCGAAGGCGATGTGGAAATGGGACACAATACTCGGTAGACGGGTCTACTCGAGTAGAATAAGAAGAATTTTGACTGGCATTCGACTCGAAGTTTTGGTTCATATTTTGTTCAGATTCGTTCGTTGTTTTAGAAGCGTCGAGAGAAATTTCTGGTTCGTTCGGGTTAAGACTTTATTATCGATTTGTTTACCAGAATGTAAAGTTGTGAAAGCATTCAATTGGGTAACGTTGCTATCTTGAACAACATGGGCTTGATTTGAATTTGCATTTTGATTTCTAGGATTTAGAAGGGGCTGACTTGGAAATTTTCCCCATTGGCGTTCACTTACAGACGTGGCTAATTGACTCATTTGCATTTTGAGTTTTGCAATCGATTGGTTTGTGTATTGCATATATGAAGTCAATAAATTTTGCAAATTGCTGTTTGATCGAAGGTTTTGAGTAGTTGCCTTAGGCAACGTTTCAAGAGTTTTCTCAAGCAAAGTTAAATGTTTATCGACTTGGGGAGGATGAGCAGAATTTGGTTGTTGCGGTTGATTATGAGACAGACCCGCAAAGTTTGGTTGAAAATTATTGGGCTGAAAGGGCGGATTCGAAGCATTATTCAAAAATGCTTGGAAATTGGGAAGAATCATGTTCATGTTGGGATTATTTTGGTTCCATGCAAAATTCAGATGGATTCTCCAACCAGGGTTGTACGTTGGAGAAAAAGGGTCGTTTTTGATTTTATTGAAAGCATTGATTTGTTCGATAGAATTGGGACACTGATCGGCTATATGATAGGATCGTTGCACTTATAACACATTGGTTGGGAAGCTTTGTTCATTTGATTCAATGAGAAACGTTATCAAATTTTTTAATCATTGCGTCGATCTTAGCTTCAAAAGCAAAAGAAGATCCATTCAAGTTTGCACTTGATCGTGAGCAAATTGATTTTTCGCTCGAACTTCCCGTTGAGACGACTTTTCAGCATGGTTTTAAAAAAATTGCCAAGCATCGTCATGATGTTGGGAAAGAAAGTTGCTTTGGCACATTGATTCGAGCATTGTTCGTGAGCTGTTTTCGAGTCCATCGTATAAGATTTGGCAAATTGTCCATTTTTCAAAGTTATGGTGTTGACATTTTATCAAAAGCTCTTTGAATCTTTCAAAATATTTTCTAAATGGTTCTCTCTTAAATTGATGAAAATTTACAATTTCATTTCAAATTCTACTTTTTTTTCCAAATGGTAGAATTTTTTCAAGAAAGCTTTTACGAATTCTTCCCAGGTTTTAATAGATTTTGATGGTGAGTTGTACAACCATTTTTCACCGTAATCCGTAAGAGCAAATGGGATTAATTGAAGTTTGATTCCGTCATCGGACAGTTGTTGGAGATTGAAGGTTGCACAAACTTGTTCGAATTTACTTAAGAAAATGTATGGGTCATTGTGCTCGTAATTGCCAAATTTTGGAAGCGTGGCAATATGGTTCGAGTGAATTTCGAAATGGTTACCCGATGGGTAATGTGATGCAAGATGGAATAGAAACTCTATCGGGAAAGATTCTATCTATAAGAGTTCGAGGGGCATCCTCGTTCGCCATTTCGGGAGGATTGTCTGTTCGAGTATAGCGGTTTGTAGAAGGATCGCGTATCCAAGTATTCATTGTTGTGTCACGAATCCAAGCACTCATGCACTCGTGAAAGTAGCTGAGAAGAGAAAAAAGTTAGAAACGAGTTCATCGGACAGTTGTTGGAGATTGAAGGTTGCACAAACTTGTTCGAATTTACTTAAGAAAATGTATGGGTCATTGTGCTCGTAATTGCCAAATTTTGGAAGCGTGGCAATATGGTTCGAGTGAATTTCGAAATGGTTACCCGATGGGTAATGTGATGCAAGATGGAATAGAAACTCTATCGGGAAAGATTCTATCTATAAGAGTTCGAGGGGCATCCTCGTTCGCCATTTCGGGAGGATTGTCTGTTCGAGTATAGCGGTTTGTAGAAGGATCGCGTATCCAAGTATTCATTGTTGTGTCACGAATCCAAGCACTCATGCACTCGTGAAAGTAGCTGAGAAGAGAAAAAAGTTAGAAACGAGTTTAGAGAATGAAAGAAGATTTGAAAACTTTTTTATTTTTGTTTTTTGAATTTTCTCTTTTTTTACAAGGAAGAAAACTATTTACCAAGTAAGATTTATTTTCAAAAGAAAACTTGGGATTTTGTTTTGTTTTTGGTTTTTCAAGAGTTTTTTTAATATGTTTTTGTTTTTTCTGAATTTTCAAATATTTATCAAAAGGATTTTTTGTTTTTAGAAAATGGAAATTGACTTTTGTTTTTGAATTTTCAAATTTTTTTCTTTTTGAAAAGATTTTATATTTTTTTTTGGATTTCTGTTTTTGATTGAAAATTTTCAAAGGAAAGAACAAGGATTTTTCTGAATGAAAAATCAAGTTAAAATTTACAATTTTTTTTGGATTTTGGGTTTTTTAATTTTTCTTAAACATGCGTGAACTAATTCTACTAAATGTGTGACGACCAGATTTTCCATTCCCAGAAAATCGGACCATCGATTAAGAAAGAAAGGGATAGAAGAAGAAAAGAAAGAGAAGAAGAAGAAACAACACATCAGAATCTAAACAGCGGAACGAATAAATTATATTAATAACATAAAATATTACATAGTTTACAACCATAATCAGAGTACATAGATATACATCACATACTAGACAGTTATAAATACCTGTCTAGTATTTACAACATAATACAACTCAGAGACAATCACAGAGACACACAACGGAATACTATATATATATATCTAACGCAGAAGCCTCCTGCTCCATTTGCTCCTCCATAATTCGTCAAAGCTAACCTGAATCCCTTGGCTACTCGTAAAAAAACTTGAGTACCCAAGAAGTTATGAAAAACAAAAGATAAACTCTGGGTCAGACATGGGTCTGGTGTGAGTAAAAGGTTAAAGTTGCTTAACTTTCAAAAACCTTTTGAAAAGAAAGGTATCACGTAAGACTTTCCACACATAAACATGGAAAAGTTTTTACCTTACGCTAACCAAAACATTTGATAGGAAATCCAGTGATATTATAATAATGTCTAGGGTTTTCAAGTAAATAAGAAATAGCCGAAATTGTTATATGATTAAATTCCAGCTACTAGCCACAAAAGTGGGTAATACAATCAAAACCGTTGGAACTTATTGGATTTTGGATTCCATACAATGACAGAACTACTGGGGTACCGCCCATCAAAGTACGTGGCCAAGATCACCGTACCGAGGAGTACTCCCACTCCCCTGCAACACAAAGCCGGACCCATTCCTTACTGAACAGTTCCGAACAAGACAACCGCGCAGTTGGTGTACATCCAACTGCCCACACAGCCGAAATAAAAAGGGACCTCCAGACAGGGATCAATCTTGCTCTCAAGTGGGTGCGACCCACGAAGCCTTGCCGCACCTCCCCTGTTTTAGCCATTCCCGGTTAATGAGGCTTGAGGCTACGATTACCTTTAGAGGACACATCTCTTAGAATGCCCATCGTCCACCTGACGATGTTCTGAAAGCATTCAATCCATACAAGTTCGTTCCGGGTTCGAACGAAACCGAAGGCATTATCTCGTTACACTCATTAAGGAATCACCCATAGAGTTAACGACGATAACCCTTGCATTCTAAACCTATATCTCGAATCTATAAGTACTATTCCGTCGAACTCATTACGGAATCACCCACAGAGTTATACTGACGTATAGCCCTTACACCTCGAGTCTTCACTTGCTCCACTTAAATTCACGACCTAACGTTAATTGGAATCGATGTGGTTTTCGGATATCCAAATATGGAAACCCGATCCCGGTCTCATCGAAATCCAAAGCGTGTCTTTTAAGGCCAAGTTGTTTTAAAGGTTTAAAACAATTCAGTTATACATACAAATAGATAAATCATAGATCCACAATAGATAATCAACATTATCATAATATCAGATAAACCGTATTATCACTATCTAAAGGATAATCCATATCAATATCACAATGCAACCAATGCATCCAAAACACTTAACATAATTTATCTCATGTCTGAGATTCAAACCAATCAAAACAAACAATACTAACCAACCATATAGCAATGATTAACCACACCCAAACATAATTAATTTAAATTAAATTAAATTAATTACATCATTCTATTAATTTAAAGTAAATTAAATTAATTACTTCACCAATATCATCCTTGCTTATCATTATTAATTATCAACCAAATAATTAATCATCATCCAGTTATTCCTTTTAATTAATCATCCCAGATTAATTAACTCTTAATTACATTCAAGTAATTATTTACTAATTAATTTCTTAAATTAATTATACTTAACCAAATACAGTAATTAACCTTAATTACTTCATTAACTAATTAACTATAATTAATTACATTAATCCTTAATTAATTACATTAATTAATTACCTTTAATCGCTTATTATTGATTAATTAATCTGAATTAATCAATCTTAGTTACATCATTAATTATAATAATTAATGATTTTCTAATTACATTTTAATTACCTTATTTAAATTAATTACTTTAAGAAATTAATCTTAATTTAAACCATAATTGTTAATCACCCTTGATTAACCCATTCAGAAATTAACTACTCTTAATTACTTTACCAAACGATTTAATTACTTCATAATTAGTTATCTCTAATTAATCCTTTGATTAATTTGCAAAGTAATTATACTTAAATTGCTTCAAATATCAAATCACTTTTAATTAATTACATATAGTAATTATTCATTTATTACTTCTCTAAGTAATTACTCTACATTTAATTACATTAAGTAATTATACTTCACAAATCATCATATGATTATTTTAAATTAATTAAACTGAATTAATTAACTTAAACTAATCAAATTAACTCGATTAATTACAATAAGAAATTAATTCCTTAATTACTTCCATAAGTAATTATACTTAACAACTCACAATTGATTATCTTTAAATTAATTAATCTAATTAATAATTAAAATTAATCACATTAATTAATTATTAAATAATCCTTAGTTAATGACCTTCATTAACTATTAACAATTCATTAATTATTTTCTAAAATAATTAGTTTATTTTAATCATTATTAATTACAAATTAATCAATCATTAATTAACCCATTAATTAATCCCTAATTAAGTAAATAATTAAGTGTTAATTAAAACTTAATTAAATCTATTATTACTTGATTAATTAGTTATTAACTAAAACTAATCTTATTTAATTAATTATTCTTAACTACAAGTTAATTATTCAAAGATTAATTAATCCTAAACTCTTAAGATTAAACCTTAATTACCTTAAGTAATTATTTATTTCATTAATTTATTAAATAAATTAATTATTCATTTAATTACCCTAATAATTAAATGAAATACAAACATTAAATTATTTTTAACTTTAATAAGTATTAAAATCAATCTAAAACCTTAATTGACAATAAAACTTTCATTATAAAAGAAATTTTACAAAAGTTAAAATAAATTTCTTTTTAAAATTTAACCATTTAAATTTTCCATTATTATTCAAATTTGGTTTGAAACACTTAAATTTATAAAACTTAAATTTATTTTTAAACCAAAGATTCAAATCCAAATTTGAATCAAATTTTAAAACTTTGTTTAACATTACTTTATATTCAATTTCAAACTTAAATTCAAACTTCTTTTTAAAACATTTTTAAACAATAAACCCCCTTTTTAAGTTATTTGTACAAAATTTAAGTTTTACATCTTCATCCACTTCTAGCTTGTGATTCAAATTAAAACTTGAATTCGTAATTTAAGTTAGATTTAAACTTACTTTAATTCTTGCTTCCCTTTTAAATTTAGTTTTAAATTTTGGAAACAAGACAAATTCCAAACTTCAGCAAACTAACACAAGTTAAACACTAAAGTAACTTGAGTAATTTGATTAACAACTTCCTTTCAATTTATTCTGAAATTATCAAATCAAACACTGACAGGTTAAATGTTAAACCTGTAACACATTTTCCCTTGAACCCACAACCCATCCACTTCGAGTCTCCTACCCAAATTCTTCGAGACAAATGTTCAGGAACTTCGAGCAAAACCTAAGACAACCCGAGACAACACTGATACTCATCTTCCCCAATCAACTGATACACCATAAATCTCGTGCACCTGCACCTCCGCCGCCATCACTTCCAGTCACTCGCGACCCCTTGAGCAAGTCGGCAACCACCATCATACTTCAAATCCACCTTCAATCCAACTGCAGAAGCCTTACCTCAAAATCCAAGCATCGAACTCGAAAAACAGTAACAATGGCAAATCTGAAAATTTGCCTCAACCACCAAGCTCCGACCATCTGAGAAACATCACCTCCGGCCACAAACTTCTCCATACCCCTTCTACCTCCAGCTCGAACTAGAGGGAACTCGATCACTTAATTTGATCACAGCGATCAAATTCTTCAAACCCAGGAAAACTAGGGCTTAAAATTTTGATTCACAATCCCATCACCTCACTGATTTAATCTACCATCAACCATTTTTCTCTGCAACTTAGTTCACCAATCTATCACCAAAATAAACATTGGTCATTCTAATCACCTAGGTTGTCAGTTCAACCCCAATCACCATTTCCAGACAAAAACAGAAATGCTCTGTCAAAATTTAAACTAAATTTTATGAATTTAGTTTTAAAATTCAATTTTTGATTTATGTAATTGGTTTAATGTCTTAAATCAAAGAATCAAGGTGATCAATTCCTTACTTATATATGAATTGTTCTGTAATCTCTGAGCTTACAGACAATATACAGGAAATTTCATGTTAAATAAAAATATAAACTGTAACCAATGTTAACATTCATATGTTAAAACTTAACACATATCAATTTAAATAGAGTGAATATTTAAAGCAGTTCCTAAATCTGTAACTTGTATACAGAAAGGCAAACTCATATCAACATGTACAACTATACACATATATTATACCAGAAATGAACCTTAAATATAACATGCAAACATACAGAATTTTAGAAATAAACAAGCAA
The DNA here is from genome assembly GCA_030765085.1 of Allium cepa. Lineage (NCBI taxonomy): Eukaryota > Viridiplantae > Streptophyta > Magnoliopsida > Asparagales > Amaryllidaceae > Allium > Allium cepa. Next base: position 488,265,450 of record CM060945.1, read on the forward strand.
CCAATTTATTACTCAAGTTTACTTAGTAAAATTGTTACTCACCTGATTTTATGGAGGCAGAGCACAAAGCTTCAAATTTTACTTTTTGTTTTGCTTATTGAACTTCAGATTGTTTTTTTATATAAAAAAACTGCAAATGCTCTTTAAAATTTCCATCCTGCTTACTGATATGCTCCCTGATCTACATGCATGTTTGTTTCCAGGTGATCACTTGCAGGCTTCCAGAGAAAAGATGCATTTGAATATTGATTTCAAAGGGGACTGCAGGCTTGGTTGAACTGCTGTTGCCTGCAATTTTAGATTGCAGGATCAAATTGCAATTTGAAATTTCAAGTTAATATATTTGAAGAGAGCTTCAGTTTTAAAGATGATTGGCATACTTTGATTTCTGGGTTGTGGATAATTCAAATAGTTTTTGGTTAAGAGAATACTTGGTTTTAGATTTTGGTTAGAGAGGGGTTTGCAGGTTGGTTTTGAACAGATTGAATAGATTTCTGCTTCTTTTTTTAAATGCAGATGGATTCATATTTTGAAATCTGAAAGTTTTCTTAAGTTTGAAGAATAATGGGAAAAGGAAAAATAATAAGGCAAAGAAGATATGTTTATATAAACAAAATTCTTGATTTAATTAAAATAAAAAGAAAAGGAAGTTTAAATGAGACACTTGTCTTCTTAGTACTCTATGTTTAACATTTGTCAATTAGGGTGTTAATAAACTTACATATGTAATTTAGGTATTTAAATTTTTATTCTAAATTATTTATACAACTTTAATTTTTTTTATAAGAGCTTTTAAATCTTGCTTTTATTTCTTGTGTACATATAAATGAGTTTATCCCTTTCCTTTTAAAGAAAAACAAAACAAATCAATTTTATAAATAAAAGCCTGTTCAAATACCTTTAAGTATTTATTCTTTAAAACATTAAATTCAAACTTTAAATCAATTTATCAAATCAGATTTTAATAATCAAGTTACATATGTAAAGATGCATAAATAACTCTTGTAAAAATTAAAAATAACAAATCCTATTACTACAAATCTATTTATGTTTATAAAAACTTAAGTATTAAAATTTTTATTTAAAAATAAAAAAATAAACAATATTAAATAATTTATAAATGAGATTATAAATTTCCTTTATCACTCAATATGTTAAAATCATAAGTAAATTGTATTTTAAATTCTTATATAACATTTTCAAGCAATACCCTTTTTTTTTAAAATAAAATAAAATAAAACAAAGCTTTGATGTTAAACAAATTTAACTTCAAATTTAAGTTAATTAAAATATAAATTTAAACAAATAAGATTTTTCTTTAATATAAACCATATAATTATTTATTAAATTGTCTTGAAAAGTTAAATGTTAAGTTTAAATCAAATTTCCAATTTATCACATATAAATTAGAGTTAGAAAATTAATTCATTTACTAAATTCAAAAATCAAAATTTATCAATTTACAATATATACAAATATATATTATAAACAGAAAATAATTTATTTATTTAAAAGGGTAAAATCTTTCAATTAAAATATTTATTAAAACATGATATTAAATCAAATTCCAAATTTTATTATTACAATTATCAAATTAAATTAAATTTATAACACAGATTATTAAATTTATATTGCCCAATTTCCGGGATATCACATTCCTTCCCCCTTAAAAGAATTTCGTCCCCGAAATTTAAAAGCAAAGGTAATTTAATAATCTATCTTAAGATTTTTATTTTAAAACACAAGCATATATTATCAAGCATATACTAACAACTATAGCAACCAATTCAAACAAAACAAACCTACTTATCCAGAAAAACCTGGATACAACTTCCACGAGTTTCCCCGGTATAAATATCGGGATACTCGCTCTATAGAATCTAAACAACCAATACTATTAAGCTATAGAGCTCCTATCCAACTATATCTACAAAACTAAACAGGATATCAGACTACATACGATTCTGAATCACCCACCACATCCTTCTGAACTGCTGGTTTCACAACCAGAGATAAACCATACACGTACACCCTCAGAGATACGTGAAACACATCGAATTCCAGTTATCCAAACTGGCAATTCAATCTTGAAAATCAAACACCAATCCTCACAAACACAGAAAAGATCCAAAACATCTCGGAGCGTACTTACCCAGTCTTACTCAATCTTATAGCTCCTTAGATCAGAGAAAACTTCCTTAAAATCAAATTTCCGACTCAGGAATCCAAATTCCTTCGTCTCTTATCCACCAAACACTTCTGACAATCCTGGGCTGTCTTCAACTCTCTTGATCAGCTCAACCTTTGCTGATGTCTCTAGAAACTCACAGAACCAAAAACAATCCAACAAAACGATCTTTTCCAGATCAATCCCAAACCAAGAACACCAACTCTACTCCACAAATATCATAAAACTAACTTACTTCTCCTATCCGGAAAAGATAAAACAAAAGCACTTCCAATCTGCTTCCGTTGTACAACTCTGATTTGAAGCGGAAGAAAAACTCGAGCATAAACTGGATAACACATCACAGAAATACGGTCCAGCAGATCCATAAAGAAAACTCAGATGCCCTATTTGATTTAAAGTTGCTTCACTAAACCTCCGGTTTCACTCCTAGAATCCAGTCGATAAGAAAACTCAACCTCTAGGTACGGACAAACTTCTCATAACTCAAGAGAACACTCAAACTATCGCAAGTCACTATTGCGATCAATCAGTCCAATATCCAAAGAAAACTGTTCTCTCTTTACCAATCAGAACAGCTAACGCTTAACTAGCCAATCCATCAAAGAAATGGTTCTACTCTGCTATTTCCGAACTCTATCTCCAGAAAAACTGCTAACCAGAAGACCTTCTTGCCAGCACAGAACACTTCGAACTGCACTGCTGACACCGACGCCAAAGATTACCTAGTTCAAAGCTCTTCGAGAAACTCAGGCTTCAAACCGGACAGAAACATCCTGCTGAATCCAGCCACAACATCGAAGCAGACTCACCTCCTTAACTTGTTCCAAAGAAATCATCTTCGAGAACATCCATAGTCACTGCATCCCATCACGCAGCTACTACTCCCTGAGATATCAAGATACCATCATTCTCTTCTGCCGAACCGACAGATCCAAACTCTACTCATCCAACTCATAGATAGACTCTGAACCTTAACAGGTTACCTTCAGAGATCTATGAAATCCTATACTCCGCACAACTTACTCGAGACGGTATTCGATCTACAGTCTTGAAAAATACACTTCCAACTTCAACGCTCAAAACTCCAATCCATAGGTGGTAGTCGTGTTACATACCCCACTACCTTATCTACCTTTATAACTTATATTGGATATCCCGAACAGGTAACCCAACAAATAGGTAGAAGTAATTATATAAATATATATAATAAAACTACAAATACGCTCTCTCAAGATAGACACCACTACAGAGCCTAGGTATTCACTCAACCCAACGCTCTGATACCACCTGTGACGACCAGATTTTCCATTCCCAGAAAATCGGATCATCAATTAAGAAAGAAAGGGATATAAGAAGAAAAGAAAGAGAAGAAGAAGAAACAACACATCAGAATCTAAACAGCGGAACGAATAAATTATATTAATAACATAAAATATTACATAGTTTACAACCATAATCAGAGTACATAGATATACATCACGTACTAGACAGTTATAAATACCTGTCTAGTATTTACAACATAATACAACTCAGAGACAATCATAGAGACACACATCGGAATACTATATATATATATCTAACGCAGAAGCTTCCTGCTCCATTTGCTCCTCCATAATTCGTCAAAGCTAACCTGAATCCCTTGGCTACTCGTAAAAAAATTTAAGTACCTAAGAGTTTATGAAAAGCAAAAGATAAACTCTGGGTCAGACATGGGTCTGGTGTGAGTAACAGGTTAAAGTTGCTTAACTTTCAAAAACCTTTTGAAAAGAAAGGTATCACGTAAGACTTTCCACACATAAACATGGAAAAGTTTTTACCTTACGCTAACCAAAACATTTGATAGGAAATCCAGTGATATTATAATAATGTCTAGGGTTTTCAAGTAAATAAGAAATAGCTGAAATTGTTACATGATTAAATTCCAGCCACTAGCCACAAAAGTGGGTAATACAATCAAAACCGTTGGCACTTATTGGATTTTGGATTCCATACAATGGCAGGGCTACTGGGGTACCGCCCGTCACAGTACGTGGCCTAGATCACCGTACCGAGGAGTACTGCCACTCCCCTGCAACACAAAGCCGGACCCATTCCTTACAGAACAGTTCCGAACAAGACAACCCCGCAGTTGGTGTACATCCAACTGCCCACACAGCCGAAATAAAAAGGGACCTCTAGACAGGGATCAATCTTGCTCTCAAGTGGGTGCAACCCACGAAGCCTTGCTGCACCTCCCCTGTTTTAGCCATTCCCAGTTGATGAGGCTTGAGGCTACGATTACCTTTAGAGGACACATCTCTTAGAATGCTCATCGTCCACCTGACGATGTTCTGAAAGCATTCAATCCATACAAGTTCGTTCCGGGTTTGAACGAAACCGAAGGCATTATCTCGTTACACTCATTACGGAATCACCCACAGAGTTAACGACGATAACCCTTGCATTCTAAACCTATATCTCGAATCTACAAGTACTATTCCGTCGAACTCATTACGGAAGCACCCACAGAGTTATACTGACGTATAGCCCTTACACCTCGAGTCTTCACTTGCTCCACTTAGATTCACGACCTAACGTTAATTGGAATCGATGTGGTTTTCGGATATCCAAATATGGAAACCCGATCCCGGTCTCATCGAAATCCAAAGCGTGTCTTTTAAGGCCAAGTTGTTTTAAAGGTTTAAAACAATTCAATTATACATACAAATAGATAAATCATAGATCCACAACAGATAATCAACATTATCATAATATCAGATAAACCGTATTATCACTATCCAAAGGATAATCCATATCAATATCACAGTGCAACCAATGCATCCAAAACACTTAACATAATTTATCTCATGTATGAGATTCATACCAATCAAAACAAACAATACTAACCAACCATATAGCAATGATTAACCACACCCAAACATAATTAATTTAAAATAAATTAAATTAATTACATCATTCTATTAATTTAAAGTAAATTAAATTAATTACTTCACCAATATCATCCTTGCTTATCATTATTAATTATCAATCAAATAATTAATCATCATCCAGTTATTCCTTTTAATTAATCATCCCTGATTAATTAACTCTTAATTACATTCAAGTAATTATTTACTAATTAATTTCTTAAATTAATTATACTTAACGAAATACAATAATTAACCTTAATTACTTCATTAATTAATTAACTATAATTAATTACATTAATCCTTAATTAATTACATTAATTAATTACCTTTAATCGCTTATTATTGATTAATTAATCTGAATTAAACAATCTTAATTACATCATTAATTATAATAATTAATGGTTTTCTAATTACAATTTAATTACCTTATTTAAATTAATTACTTTAAGAAATTAATCTTAATTTAAACCATAATTGTTAATCACCCTTGATTAACCCATTCAGAAATTAACTACTCTTAATTACTTTACCAAACAATTTAATTACTTCATAATTAGTAATCTCTAATTAATCCTTTGATTAATTTGCAAAGTAATTATACTTAAATTACTTCAAATATCAAATCACTTTTAATTAATTACATAAACTAATTATTCATTTATTACTTCTCTAAGTAATTACTCTACATTTAATTACATTAAGTAATTATACTTCATAAATCATCATATGATTATTTTAAATTAATTAAACTGAATTAATTAACTTAAACTAATCAAATTAACTCGATTAATTACAATAAGAAATTAATTCCTTAATTACTTCCATAAGTAATTATACTTAACAACTCACAATTGATTATCTTTAAATTAATTAATCTAATTAATAATTAAAATTAATCACATTAATTAATTATTAAATAATCCTTAGTTAATGACCTTCATTAACTATTAACAATTCATTAATTATTTTCTAAAATAATTAGTTTATTTTAATCATTATTAATTACAAATTAATCAATCATTAATTAACCCATTAATTAATCCCTAATTAATTAAATAATTAAGTGTTAATTAAAACTTAATTAAATCCATTATTACTTGATTAATTAGTTATTAACTAAAACTAATCTTATTTAATTAATTATTCTTAACTACAAGTTAATTATTCAAAGATTAATTAATCCTAAACTCTTAAGATTAAACCTTAATTACCTTAAGTAATTATTTATTTCATTAATTTATTAAATAAATTAATTATTCATTTAATTACCCTAATAATTAAATGAAATACAAACATTAAATTATTTTTAACTTTAATAAGTATTAAAATCAATCTAAAACCTTAATTGACAATAATACTTCATTATAAAAGAAATTTTACAAAAGTTAAAATAAATTTCTTTTTAAAATTTAACCATTTAAATTTTCCATTATTATTCAAATTTGGTTTGAAACACTTAAATTTATAAAACTTAAATTTATTTTTAAACCAAAGATTCAAATCCAAATTTGAATCAAATTTTAAAACTTTGTTTAACATTACTTTATATTCAATTTCAAACTTAAATTCAAACTTCTTTTTAAAACATTTTTAAACAATAAACCCCTTTTTTAAGTTATTTATACAAAATTTAAGTTTTACATCTTCATCCACTTCTAGCTTGAGATTCAAATTAAAACTTGAATTCGTAATTTAAGTTAGATTTAAACTTACTTTTAATTCTTGCTTCCCTTTTAAATTTAGTTTTAAATTTTGGAAACAAGACAAATTCCAAACTTCAGCAAACTAACACAAGTTAAACACTAAAGTAACTTGAGTAATTTGATTAACAACTTCCTTTCAATTTATTCTGAAATTATCAAATCAAACACTGACAGGTTAAATGTTAAACCTGTAACACATTTTCCCTTGAACCCACAACCCATCCACTTCGAGTCTCCTACCCAAATTCTTCGAGACAAATGTTCACGAACTTCGAGCAAAACCTAAGACAACCCGAGACAACACTGATACTCATCTTCCCCAATCAACTGATACACCATAAATCTCGTGCACCTGCACCTCCGCCGCCATCACTTCCAGTCACTCGCGACCCCTTGAGCAAGTCGGCAACCACCATCACACTTCAAATCCACCTTCAATCCAACTGCAGAAGCCTTACCTCAAAATCCAAGCATCGAACTCGAAAAACAGTAACAATGGAAAATCTGAAAATTTGCCTCAACCACCAAGCTCCGACCATCTGAGAAACATCACCTCCGGCCACAAACTTCTCCATACCCCTTCTACCTCCAGCTCGAACTAGAGGGAACTCGATCACTTAATTTGATCACAGCGATCAAATTCTTCAAACCCAGGAAAACTAGGGCTTAAAATTTTGATTCACAATCCCATCACCTCACTGATTTAATCTACCATCAACCATTTTTCTCTGCAACTTAGTTCACCAATCTATCACCAAAATAAACATTGGTCATTCTAATCACCTAGGTTGTCAGTTCAACCCCAATCACCATTTCCAGACAAAAACAGAAATGCTCTGTCAAAATTTAAACTAAATTTTATGAATTTAGTTTTAAAATTCAATTTTTGATTTATGTAATTGGTTTAATGTCTTAAATCAAAGAATCAAGGTGATCAATTCCTTACTTATATATGAATTGTTCTATAATCTCTGAGCTTACAGAAAATATACAGGAAATTTCATGTTAAATAAAAATATAAACTGTAACCAATGTTAACATTCATATGTTAAAACTTAACACATATCAATTTAAATAGAGTGAATATTTAAAGCAGTTCCTAAATCTGTAACTTGTATACAGAAAGGCAAACTCATATCAACATGTACAACTATACACATATATTATACCAGAAATGAACCTTAATATAACATGCAAACATACAGAATTTTAGAAATAAATAAGAAACCAATTTATTTCTCAAGTTTACTTAGTAAAATTGTTACTCACCTGATTTTATGGAGGCAGAGCACAAAGCTTCAAATTTTACTTTTTGTTTTGCTTATTGAACTTCAGATTGTTTTTTTTTAAAAAAAAAAACTGCAAATGCTCTTTAAAATTTCCATCCTGCTTACTGATATGCTCCCTGATCTACATGCATGTTTTTTTCCAGGTGATCACTTGCAGGCTTCCAGAGAAAAGATGCATTTTAATATTGATTTCAAAGGGGACTGCAGGCTTGGTTGAACTGCTGTTGCATGCAATTTTAGATTGCAGGATCAAATTGCAACTTAAAATTTCAAGTTAATATATTTGAACAGAGCTTCAGTTTTAAAGATGATCGGCATACTTTGATTTTCGGTTTGTGGATAATTCAAATAGTTTTTGGTTAGGAGAATACTTGGTTTTAGATTTTGGTTAGAGAGGGGTTTGCAGGTTGGTTTTGAACAGATTGAACAGATTTCTGTTTTTTTTTAAATGTAGATGGATTCATATTTTGAAATCTGAAAGTTTTCTTAAGTTTGAAGAATAATGGGAAAAGGAAAAATAATAAGGCAAAGAAGATATGTTTATATAAACAAAATTCTTGATTTAATTAAAATAAAAAGAAAAAGAAGTTTAAATGAGACACTTGTCTTCTTAGTACTCTATGTTTAACATTTGTCAGTTAGGGTGTTAATAAACTTACATATGTAATTTAGGTATTTAAATTTTTATTCTAAATTGTTTATACAACTTTAAATTTCTTTTATAAGAGCTTTTAAATCTTATTTTTATTTCTTGTGTACATATAAATGAGTTTATCCCTTTCCTTTTAAAGAAAAACAAAACAAAACAATTTTATAAATAAAAGCCTGTTCAAATACTTTTAAGTATTTATTCTTTAAAACATTTAATTCAAACTTTAAATTAATTTATCAAATCAGATTTTAATAATCAAGTTACATATGTAAAGATGCATACATAACTCTTGTAAAAATTAAAAATAACAAATCCTATTACTACAAATCTATTTATGTTTATAAAAACTTAAGTATTAAAATTTTTATCTAAAAATAAAAAATTAAACAATATTAAATAATTTATAAATGAGATTATAAATTTCCTTTATCACTCAATATATTAAAATCGTAAGTAAATTGTATTTTAAATTCTTATATAACATTTTCAAGCAATACCCTTTTTTTTTAAAAATAAAATAAAATAAAACAGAGCTTTGATGTTAAACAAATTTAACTTCAAATTTAAGTTAATTAAAATATAAATTTAAAAAAATAAGATTTTCCTTTAATATAAACCATATAATTATTTATTAAATTGTCTTGAAAAGTTAAATGTTAAGTTTAAATCAAATTTCCAATTTATCAGATATAAATTAGAGTTAGAAAATTAATTCATTTACTAAATTCAAAAATCAAAATTTATCAATTTACAATATATATAAATATATATTATAAACAGAAAACAATTTATTTATTTAAAAGGGTAAAATCTTTCAATTTAAATATTTATTAAAACATGATTATTAAATCAAATTCCAAATTTTATTATTACAATTATCAAATTAAATTAAATTTATAACACAGATTATTAAATTTATATTGCCAAATTTCCGGGATATCACAAAATGAATGCAAAGGACATAATTATAGGTTTTTGTCCTTAGTAGCTCCTACCCCAGAATTGTATAATCACACTTTGTCTTAAATCAACAAAAATATTTCTCAACCAGATAACGACAGGAGTTATCGATGCACCACAAATCACCGTAGCAATGCAGCCGAAGGTTTAAGTACCTTCAAAGGAGCAACCAGTATAATATTTACGTATCACCGTAATTTTTATAACTGATTATTACTCTGCCGTATCCTAAACATCAAGAAATAAAATTGTTCAAATAAAACAACTGTGAGATACATTTAAGCCATAAGTGAGCTCGTGACAACCTTAGGTCCAACGTCTAACCTTTGTTATTAGTGAAATTCTACGATGAAATGCGTTTGCGGGCTAAGAAAAGGGTGATGAAATCCCCCACCTTATGTGAACTGAGGTATTGCTCTTAGAAAAGAAAAACAAGATGAGATGAATGTAAAGAAGAAATTAAGCGTGAAATTAAGATGCAACTAAAATGAAGTTTGTTTTTGTTTTTGGATTTTGAATTTTTATTTATATATACACAAATGCAAATGCAAGCAACCAACAATGCAAATCAAATAAAAAGAAGAGAAAAAGTGCACGATACCAGAGCGTACAGATTATTTAGCAATTTCCTTTTAGCGGCGATTTTTTAGCAAAGAAAAACAGTTTATTTTTGGCAAACACTTCTTCCTTTTGAATTTTTGCTTTGGCAACCTGAAATGAAGAACAAGATAAATTTACATTTTTTTTTGGATATATCAAAGAAAAACCAAAATAAACAAATGAAAATAAAATGGATTGAAATTTGTTATTGGTTTTTTTTGAGAGGAGAAAGATAAAACAGAACTAAAAACAAATTAAACTAACAAATTAAAACAAACCATTTATATAAAAAAATTACTCAGGCCTTTTAAAAAAAATTAACTCGGCACAGTTAAAACGAACGCAAATAACAGCTCATTTTCACCTTCACGATGTTTCCCATAAGAACTAAAAAAATTTCAAATCGATGTACTTGAAACTCAAATTATCAAATCAAATTTCAATTCTTCCAATCAAAAGTTTCTCTTTTTTTTATGGGAGTCGGCTCGCGTGCAGTTGTCGATTGGAACGTTTGGAGATTCGAAGGAGCTTAAGATTGCGGTGGGTTATTCAGTTATGGTGATGGGTATTGGCAGTGGAAAGCGCGGGTTCAAGGGGATTTGGCTTCGGGGATCAGGTGATTTTGGGTGCAGTTGCCGATTTGAAAACGACGTTGGCATGTGGTAGTTTGTGGGTAAGGGGAGTTGCGTGTCGAGTTGATGCAGTTGAAGTTGCAGTTCGAGTTTTTGGAGGAATTTTCGGTTGTAGTTCGAATGCGAGGCTAGTGGTTTCAGTGATTTCTGGTGAGTAGGAACTCTCTATTTTTTTTGATGTGGTTGCGATTGGTCGTATGAGGAAGAAGGGATAAGGTCGGCGATTCAGGGAGGCAGGCGATTGTGGAGGATGTGCAATGGAGTTGTGGTGATGTTCGAGTGCTGCTGTGAGATTGTAGTGTGATGGAGGTGATTTAGGGATTGTCAAAAGCAGTTGGTTTGCTGCAGGCGATTGAGCTTGTGGTTGCGGTGATTTGGCGAAGGCATGTTGGTTCTGGTGATTGTCGTACTGTTGAAATATTTATGCTAATGTAAGACTAGTCACTCCAAGGCAAGAAAAATCTTTGTCTTTCAAGAATGTTTTCCCCTTCTTTATCATAACGAGTAGAACGAAAGCCTTCTTTCAGGATACAATAGAGATTTATCCGAGCAAGTTGTGATTACTTGCTCAGATCAGAAGAAACACTCAGAAGTTTTTTTTACGCCAGACGAGTTTGATATAGAAGAAAAAAGAAGAATTCAGTCTGTGCGTTGATGGAATTCTCAGTTATATAGGGATTTGCCACCACCAACCCCCCCTCCCCCCCCCCCCCCCCCCCCCGTGAAAAAACATTCAATAGTCGTGGCTGAATTTGGGGAAGTAGGTAACTTGTTCAAATGTAAGCCAGTAATTGTGGATCGGAGATGTGGTATTGAATGGTTAGTTGATGGTTGGAACTACAGCTGAATGTTTGGAGTGTGGTTGTGATTTGTATGAAATTGGAGTTGTTTTGATGATTTGGAAGTTGGTCTGGGCAGTTTGATGTTGGTCAGTTTGATTGGTTTTGAGCAGCGGTAGGGTTGTTTGTAACTAGTGATGGAAGAAGTGGCACTGTGATGTAGCAGGCAGGGCTGATGTGGAGATCAATGGTGTTGAATGGTTGATATGATAAATTATGTAAGTAGTTAATATAGGAGGGGATAGCAGTGCAAGGAAGTGGACAGAGATGGTGATGATTGTTGAAGTTTGTGGAAGGGATAGCTGGTGGAGACAGTTGTATGGATGTGGATGTGGTATCAGGTTGAACTGAAGTTATGTGAAGTTATGCTGACCGAGCATGGTTATGTGTGCACAGTGGTGCACAGTGGCAGTTGAATTTGCACTGGAATGGGTTGTATTAGGTGAAGTTGAATCAGGAATATGTGTGCAGTGTGAGTTGTGGCTGTGGTGAACTTGAGTATGGGGATAATGAGTGAGGTGTCTTAAGGAGGTTAACAGGGAAGTGAAGAAGTTTGATTGTGTAGACAGTGGGGTTTGATTTGTTGCAATTGTTTGTGGTGTATGTGGTTGAGATGTTGCAGTGAACGGGTTGTTTGTATAGTAGAGGATTAGGAAGCTGTGGTCGTGGTTGCTGTTTATGACTAGTGAGTTGACAGGCCGAGATGATGATGAGAGGGAGGACAATGTTTGTGTTGGAGTGCAGTGGAGTGTTTGTAAGCAAGGTGACTGGTTTGGGAAATGTGGCAACAGAAAATTGTATGGTAGTTATGACAGAGCGAGGGTGAAAGCAAGGCAGAAACAAGAAACTACAGTGCATAGCAATGCACAACTGAAAATTTGGCAATGTAAAATGCACAACGTAAAATTTGTACAAAGAAAGCAAAAATTGTAAATTGAAAATGATGATGAAATAAATAATTTTTTTATTTGGTATTGTGTATGATTTTTTCTATATATGCAAACGCAAATGAACAACACACTAGAAAAGAAAAAATGCAAACAACAAAGTCAAACTACACAGACAACAATTTTTTTTAAATTGCAAACAAACACACAAAATAAAAACACAAATAAAATCACACAAAAATCAAAGAAAAATAATTCGAAGAATAGGAAATCAAAATCAAAACAGCTCCCCGACAATAACGCCAAAAACTTGTTGATCGACTAAATTTCTTTCGGTTTAGAAAATAGCCGAAAAATTTCGAATTAAATTTTACCGCAAGTGCGCGGCATACACTTTGTAGTACGTAGCGAATACGGATCGATCCGCACAATCAAATTAGAACCAATGAGAAGAAATTGTTAACTAGAGAAAAGATGAAGCTAACAAACAAACAATTTGTGATCTCTAACTTTTTTTATTAAGTGAAATATTGTTGTATTTATCATAAGTATGAATTGTCTATGTTATTAATTGACATAACTCAAACCATCAAACTATAATACAATAATAAACTACTTATGATTTTCATGTAAATGAACCCAAAGCAAAACCTATTTTAAGTATGATCTTTTTACTATTGTAACTAGTAATATAGATCATCAAAATTCATTTTTATTTTAATTTCACAATCAAAAATGGATTAGCAAATGATAATGCAAACTGTGTTTAGGTTGAATAAGAATAACTCATTTGCATAAGCAATATAAGCTATCAAACCTACTTGTATAAACTTGTATCAAAACTCACTTTCATAAAGCACAAACAAAGAGATCATAAATCATAACAAATGTTGAAATTACATAATATTTGAGAGCTTCATTACCCCTAAATTGAAGGGGTTTAGCTACTCATTTGTTGCATTGAAGCAACACAAGAAAGTTTCAACATTAAAAGCGAAGAAAATGGAAAATAAGCAAAGAAAGCAAAATAGATTAGCTACTAACTACTTGCATAATAGTATAAACTATATTACTTGCATAAATGTAAATTTATGCTATGACTATAAAGAGAAAGAGAGCATAGAAATAAACAATAACAATAAAACAAAGAAAAGCATGTAGAAAAGAGAGAAGAAAGAGGCTTGGAAGCCATTTTTATTTCATAGAACATTGAGCTTACACTTTGATCTCTTAATATCCTAAGTAAAATGAAAGAGTAAAAGATATGTTCATATACATAAGAGGGTTATTTATACATGCATAAAGCCCCAATTCCATTTTTGGGGAGCTTCCCAAATTGCCCTTGAGATAGTGTGGCTAACAAGTAATCATTAGCATAAAGTAACTCTTCACTTGAATGTACATGAAGTTTTAATGACCTTTTAGCATGTGCTTAGCTCCTGATTGGAAATCAAGGTAAGTGGATGGGGTCCTCCATGATCTTGAACTTGAATTATTTCCTCTTCATTCCCTTGTTGTTCCTTGTGCATGCATGTATCGTCATGAATTCCTCTTCCATATGCATCAAAATATCCTATAAAAATAATAAAAATTGTCCAAGTAAAAATTCTTACATTCATACATGCACAAAAATGACCGTTTTGCCTCTGAATGAAGATGAAAATATGATGGTTTGAAAATAATTGAATTTTGGTTTTAAACATGTTAAAATGCCCAAATATGATGTTTGTTTAAAAAAAAGAGATAAAACATGGATGTAAATATATGCATATTTACGTACACATTAGTAGATTATTTTCAAAAGAAGATGTTTTTTTAGTATACGAGATTTATTTCTATATCCTATATTTGATATTAAGTTTCGAGGTGTCTAACTTACATCCATTTTGAAGTTAAGAATGTCATCCATTCAAGTTCTGAGAGGTAATGTGATGAAGGGCATACCTCAACTCGATCAATTCGAGATCGCCGATCCTCCTCCCTGAGTCGCGCTGCCCTAGGTCGTGGCGAAGAGGCCCAAACCGCTCCAGTAGGTCGAAGCTCCACCCTAGGTCGCTCCGCCTTGAGTCGCTCTGCCGTGCTCCTTAGGTCGTGCATGCAAGAAGCCTCAGTAGGTCGCAAACGACTTGTGCTAGCTTGCGAACGACATGACGACCTGACCAAGGTCGCGGAGGCGAAGGAACGAACGAGCTGATGATTTGTTAGTTCGTTGAATTCTCCTTAGGTCGCGAACGAAGAGAGAGGTCGTGAATCACTCTCCGTTTCTTGAGTCGCTGTTGATTTTAGGTCGCGAATGAAGTTTCTTTAGGTCGCTGTTGATTTTAGGTCGCTCCAGTTAGGTCGTGTACAACATTTCCTTATGTCGCGAAGCTTTATGTCACTGCCGTGTTGAACCTGTTAAGTCGCAGTGTTTATAAAGTCGTTGAACTGTTTGTGTTGTAAATTTTCTTAAGTCGTGTAAAGTGATGTAACAAGTGTTGAGTTGTAACTTTCCCTATAAATAGGGGTGTGTGATCACTTGTAAAGGGGGATTTTTGGAAATAAAATTGGTTTGTTCTTTGTGCCTCTATTAAAATTGGTAGTTGAGTGCTATCTCCTATCTCCACTTTCGGCATTCGAGTGCGCTTGAATCAATGATTATTGTAGCCAATTCACGGAATAAAGTGCGCTTGATCACCGTTCGAAGAATTGAAGATCTTCTCTCATGGTATCATGGGCGATCAACGTGTCGAAGATTTCTAAAGTCCGGTATCTTCGTGATCAACGAATTTGGGCCTTTCGGTATTCTTAAATTCATCGATTCACCGATTATTTTCGCTAATCGTGTGAGATCCTGGACGGATTCGATTTACGTCGTCAAATTTGCTTCCTACGCTGCGTCAGTTTGGTATCAGAGCTAGTGCGCAAGAAGTTTGCGTCATTTGAAGTTTGGAGATTGGATTTGCAATTGTTGAGAAGTTTGGTGTTCATCGTGTTCATCTTGAAGTTGCAACAAGTTGGGAGTTTCGATCCATATCATTTTGGGTCAAAGTTCGAAAAATGTTTGAATTTTTTTAATTTGTTTGAAGTTCAATCATGCCACCGAGACGAGCTCAACGCCATCGCAATATTAATGCTTTGTATGTAAAGAAGAGGCCGATGAAATGGAGCAACAAATCAACGAGATTTTCACTGAGAAGTTGAATGAACGGATTGGTCGATCAGAGAGAATAATGCTTGAAATGAATCAAAGTAAAAGAAGGGTTTCACTTGAATTAAGTCATGGGGGAAACAGAGTTTCACCACGGTCAGATCGGGAGAGAAGAGGAGATCATGATCGTAGGAATGTTGATGACCGTGATAGGAATGTTGATGAACGAAATCGGAGAGATGTTGTGACGACTCGGGAATTTTAACGAATTATATTGGAATAATTAATTGATTTTAAAATATTTAAAAGTTAATTTTAACTTGAATTCAAGATATCAATATTTACTTGATAATGAAACCATTGAATTTTATAGTTTAAATATTGAATTTAATAATTGAAATTGGGTAAATTGTTGAATCTGAGATTCTAAGCCTGTTTAAAATAATTTGAAGGCTTATAAAATTTATAAGGATGATACTGAAGATAATAGGATAATTGAAATTTAATTTAAAAGTAATTTGTTCAATTTTAATAATATATCGTTTAAATTGGAATTTAAAAATAGCCTTCCGAGGCACAGTCTTGGAATTCGACGAAACCAGTTCCATTGGATCCGTCATAGTTAGTTATTATCAGATTTCAATTTTCGTAGCAATCAGAATTTGTCATTTGACCCTGGCAGCTCAATATGCTTAAAACTATTTTAATCGATTTAATTGAAATTTAATCGTTTTCTTTTGTAACTCACACATACGATTAAATAAACTTCTGAAACGCGTTCCATCGTGTTCGGAGTACGGGTAAAGCTTTAGAATCATCTAGCGGCATTCCTTAAGAGGAGTTCGAAAATTTAATAGCAATTAACGGGACGGTTTGGAAGTTTTATAGTATAATAAATTTATAGTACATAT
Organism: Allium cepa; assembly: GCA_030765085.1. Taxonomy (NCBI): domain Eukaryota; kingdom Viridiplantae; phylum Streptophyta; class Magnoliopsida; order Asparagales; family Amaryllidaceae; genus Allium; species Allium cepa. Next base: position 488,282,153 of record CM060945.1, read on the forward strand.
AGTCAGAGATATTTTTTTATATATATAACGCGTACGCGAGAAGCTATTCCAAATATATATCATTCTTGTCCCCTTTTTATTCTCAAACAGATCGCAATATATAAAAAAAACGAAATCATGGCCGAGGTCTTCGAATCATAAAAAAAAAAGAGAAGAGCAAGCATTCATTCGTTCGACCTAATTTCAGATCGAAGTCGAAGGGGGGGGGCATGGCTTGGGTTTTGGAGAGGTCGCGGTTTCGAAATCATGGCCGAAGGGGAGAGTCGCGCCCGTGTTAGAGTTGAGTGCTCGTCGTAAGCAGCGCCTTGGGATGTCGCGGCCAAGGAGGTAGACGCTGGTAGCCCGCGTGCGCTGAGACATCCAGGGGTGTCATCGTTTCCATGGTTTGTCCTCGGCGGCAGGGAGCTAGGGTGAATCGCGAGATGTCGTCGGCAATCAAAGGGCTTTCGTACTAGGGTTTCAAACATGCTGTAGCAAATTATACCGTTGAGGTGAGGATTCCTGCCCTATTTAATTTAATTCAATTTATGTCTATGCAGAAAAAAAGAGAACAGTATAAATATTTATGTTGTTTACTGAAGGAAGAAAATAAATAAATATTACAATAAAGTTAAAAAAAATTCTTGTTTATTTTATTTTATTACCTATATATATAGTTTTGAAAATAAAAGTATAGGAATTTTATAAATGTTGAAGTGTATATATAAAATTAGGCTTTTGAAATCTATAGATTTTTTTCGTGTAGGTACAAGTAATTTCATAAGAAAATAAACAATTAACTAAGTAAACTTATCCAAAGAAATTGTCCAGTAAGTTTACATATTAATAGATCATCCATTGTTTATCCAAGGTCAATGATCGTGAAGGACAAGTCTTAAAGAAAATGGGCTGCAAAACAATAAAGGTGAGTAAATCTCACTATGTTGGATTTTTATTTAAATTTAAATAGTTAAATTTAAATAGTTGGTTGAATGATTAAATGGATTTGATGTGCACTAATGATGATGTGGCTTCGGTTTTGATTGGTGCTCGAGTTAACTGCAGTTTGACTCGAAGTATTTGGATTTTAAATTGGTTTAAACTTAAATCGTAAATAAGAAAATGGTTTAGTTTAAATCAATAAAGGTTTAATGAATTGGTGACTCATTAAATGGGTAGAAAAAAATTAAATGAATAATTACTTAATTAAATTAATTAAAGACTGGGTTAATTAATTTTAGCTCAAATTAATTAGAAGGAACATTGGATGGTTTAATAAATAGTTAATTAATACAATTAATGAAATATAATTACCTTATGTAATTCATCGAGAGAGAAATCAAGATGATTAATTAAGGATAATTAATTTATTTAATGAAGTAATGGTTAATATTGTGGTTTAATTAATATAATTGAATTAGATTAAGGTAAATTAAATATAATGGGGAATCAATAACTTATATAATTAAAGACGTAATTAAAGATTGATTAATTAAGATAGATAATCGACAATGAATGAATTATGAGAAGTCAATATATAAGTAATCAAGGATTAATGTAACTAAAACCGTTAATTTGTTCTTGAAGCATTTAGGATTACTTATCGTTTGGTTAAGGATAAGTGATATGGTGAAGTTAATTAAAGATAGTTGCTTGAATGAAATTAAAGGTAATTAATTCAGGTTGATTAATTAAGATGAATATTGAAGGGACGATAGAGTTATTTGATTTTGTAACTAATTAATTAACAAGTTAAGAAATCTAAGTGATTGAGGATTGGAATTCAATTTGAACTAATTGAATTTATTTGGAAGTGATCAAATTTGCTTACGGATCATCGAATGGTATTGGATATTTTGAATAAGTGATATCTCTGGTATGAAACGTTGTGTATTTCATTTGGGTAACTTGGGTTAGAATGACATGGGTTTCAAAGAGACTGGGGTCGGGTATTAGGAAATACCCGAAACCACTTCGAATATTTTTATAAAGTGTTTTGTGAAATTATATGCTGGAGTGAAGTGATTTAAAGGAAAATTTGACTATTTAAAACTAAGACTTGGTACCTAGGAAATGGATGTGTGAAATAAAGGATGTCTATAACTAATTGTGGCTTTGTGAATTGAATCGAGTTACCCCGGGTTTTATATATAAATGTTTGGCTTTGGTATTCCATGTTAGTTGAGTTTACTCACGCTGGTTTCCAGCCTGACTCGGGTGTTACTTTGGTGTAATGCTCGGGTCAGACCGAGTATTATAGATTTCCAGGTAGGTACGTTCTGGAGCTCAGGAGAAGAGTTGGATGGCAAGGGCGTATAGAGTATTTCGGTTGTGTTTATATTATTGTAAATCTGAGTCATGATAATTGTATATGTTCAGTGACTGTATATATGTGAAACTCTGATGTATATTAAATATAATCGACAGATATAGTATTCTTTTGTGAACTGTTATTATTTATTATTATATTTTATCCTCTGCGAATGTGAGATGTTTGGTGTTTCTGTTCTTCTTCTTCTAACTTTTTTTTTCTTTCCATAACTATCAGGAATTTTCGGGTTGGAAATTTCGGGTTGTTACATTTGGTATCAGAGCTGAAAGGTTAAGCGAGAACCTTGGCTCTGGTGGGAATTACTTATTTAATAGAGTTCGTAGTACTCTAGAATGAGTTGAGAGTGTGTGTGTGTGTGTGTGTGTGTGTATATATATATATATATATATATATATATATATATGTATGTATGTATGAGCGCGTACTTGTTATTTCTTATAAAAAGATTTTAAATGATTCTATATAAAATATATATTTTGATATATAAAGTAATATTTCCTTCTAATAAATATTTAGGTGATTGGTTGTTAATTATTGAAAATTAAAATTAAGGAATAATATAATACAACCAAACTGAAATTTAATAAAGGTAAGTTTGAAATGGATTCAAACCGAAATTGAAGTCAGTAGAAATAGAAATACAACCAAATTAAAATTTATTTGATCAAAGATAAAATTCTAAATCTGGTACCAGAATTTGAAAATTTTGTTTCAAAGTGATGAAAAATAATAAATAAGTATTATTTGGATAACTGGGACTTGTTGAAAACTATGGGTTGTTTGAAATTTGATTTGAATTTAAAACCCAGGGTGGTTTGAAATTTTAAAACATGGCTGGGAGGGCCAAGAAATAAATATGTACATATGTATGGATATACATAATATCCAAGATAATTAGAGATAAACTCTAAGAGGTTGAGTTTTGATTTTTCCTTGAGATGTGATATAAAAACCAAAAGTGATATAAGTTTTGAACTTATAAGAGGGAAAGAATTTTTAAGTTTGAAGCAGGAATTCAAATTGAGTAAGGTTGATTGGATTAAGTAAATTGGAATTCAACTTGGAAAGTTAAATGGTTGATTTGAACTGGGAATTTGTGAGATCTCAAATCGGGTTTGAGATTTAAAAATTGAGAATGGATGGACGTTTTAAAAATAAATTGGATGATATCATTCTATTGTTAATAAAAATCTTTAAATTGAGAATGGTATTGTATAAATAAAATGAATTTGAATCATTGAAGTGTAAAATAAACTTGTTTAAGAACTGGCTTCAAAACTAAAAGATAAAATTGAATAATAAATTAAAATTTTAAAATAAAATTGTATTGAACCATGAAATACATAAGTAAAGATGATTTAAAATGGAATTTTGAGAATTGAACTCAGTAATTAAATTGTTTAAAAACTTTAAATAAAGATTAATTTGGTTTAAAAGGTTAAACCAACCTTTGAAAATTTAACTCGAATTTATACAATTCGAGATAGTTCAAATTCAAGATTTAAATTGAATTTGGTTTGAATTAAGTGGATTAGTGATTGAAGGTGTATAAGTTCAAAAATTTAAATGGAGATTTAAGTTGAATTGTTGGGGAAGTGGACAGTTGGCTCTTGACTATTTTCAATATAAATTGTTTTGATATAAACTTATTTTTCTAAGCTATTAAATATATACAACCTTTCTTTCTTGTTTTACGATTATTTTTGGGGCTATTTAACCATTTTTCAACTGTTCTCTAAACTAATTACTATTTTTCAACTATTGCGCAAACTAATTTTTATCTTACAACTATTTTGCAATTATTTGAAATTTCCGAAATTATTTAACTATTTTATAGCTATTTTGCAAACTAATAATTATTTTTCAACTACTTATTTATGTTTGAAAAAAAAATTCAAGCTATTTTTCTAAACTGGTCGGAGTTCAAACTGTTATGGATTTAATACCCAACTGAGATAGGAATTGAAGTGATAATTCAATAGAATTGAGGGAATTGTGATTAGAAAGGAAATTGATTTGGTTAATAATCGATGAAGATAATTACGTAGGATGCACGTATATTATTCTATTCGCATAGTGATTTGATCCAGATTCGAACACAGAATTTTGGGATAGTTTATCGATCCGAGTTGGGATTTTTCACTCGATTTCGACGGTGAACCTGGATATAGATTGTTGATTGGTTCAGGATATTCTCTATCATAGTTATGGCTATGCAAGGAGAATGACGGTTTCTAATCAAGAAACCAGATCTGTGTCCGCACTAGGAAGTCGGGTGGACGATACTGGTTCGGAAATGAAATTGTGTGATCGGGTGAGCGATCAGATTTGTATAGCGCACGGATGATATGTGTACATCGTACAGATTTGGATGAAATTGATATTGAAAAGAGTAGTCAAATTGGGATATTTGGTTTTTAATAAACAAAGTTGTATATCTTTGTAATTTAAGATAAATCTTCCCTTGTTGAATTTATTGCTGGAAGAAAAATGTTTAGTAATGGTTGAAGTATAAAGGGGTTTTGATTTTGGCTAAAATCAATATATGGAATTTGGAAAGCCTATTTTGAGAATTATCGATTTTTGGATAATCGATTTTGTGTAAAGGAGCTTTGATAAAATTCATACTAGGTGTATGATTTGAAAGATACTATATTTGTATATAGAATAAAATGTTTTGATGATGGCTCTAGGGAAAAAGGCGCTCCCTTGAAATGAACTTCTCAGGAGTGCCACCGGGTGGTACTGCCTTGAGCCTCGGGGGGGGGGGGGGGGTGTTCTAAAGTTGATCCTGTGAGCAGTCCGGACAAAACTAGTTCCTGGGGATTATGAGTAGTGTATACCATAGTGGAAGTCGTGTGTGCCGCTGAGAGCCAATAGTCTGCGTTTGATTTTATATCGATAGACTGCGACCTATGGTATAACATAGCGAAAGTCGTGTGTGCCGCTGAGAGCCAACAGTCCGCGTTTGATTTTATATCGGTAGACTGCGACCTATGTAGGAGTGGAGAGGTTTCATTTTGACAGCGAAAATCAGAGGCCGAGGAGAGCTTGCAGTTACATGGACTTTTGCTGCGACGACAACATAACACTGGATGTAACTGCGATTTGTTGTGTGGGATCCATGGCTTAATTGAGAGGCCGCGGAGAGCCTGCAGTTACATGGACTTTTGCTGCGACGACAACGTAACCCTGGAATGTAACTGCGACCATGGATGAGGGTGATGATTACCAGAGCATTCTCACCAAAGACATTTCCTCTCTTTCAAAATGCTTTCAATATTTTCAATAAAATTATTTCCCAAGTATTTTCACTGGATGTTGAAAGTGAGTCTGCTAAGTACTTATAGATTTTCAGTCCTACGCCTGATCAACGTATGACTAAATCTCTATGAGAACAAGGATGGACTGGTTGAGACATCGAGTTATAAAAGACTATTTTTATAAAGAGTTATTTTATTAAGTATGATGTGAATTTAAAAGCATTTCTAAATTTTTTTAAATAAAGGTGTTGGGATTTTAGGAAAATTTAAAAGAGATTCCAAACTGGAATTATAAAATAAAATTGAACTCAAGAAATTTATTGAAGTGATTTTTTTGTAATAAAAAAAAACGAATGTTCATTTAAATTGTGAAAGTAAACTAATCAGCTAAATAAATTATTTAATAGAGTATGTTAATAAAATTGAACTTGGGTAACTAAAATGACTTGTAAATTAATAATGGAATTTGACAATGAATTCAAACTGTAAATAGAATTTGACTTGGATTTGATAATGAAATAAATAAGAAGAGATGTTGTAAAATAAAAATAAAATAGAGTTGGATTGAAAATGAGATGATTTGAATTACAAATAAAATTCAAGTGTGATTTGAATAATATTTAATGAAATTTGCAAGTAAATTGGATATAAGAGAAGTGTTGTCGTATGATATGGAAGTGAATAATAATAGAAATGGTTGGGTTGCAAACAAAACCCAAATGAATAGAAATAAATTGAAAATGACTTTGTATTAATAAAATAAATTTGATAACGAATTAAGTAAGTAAATTAAAAAATTTAAGTGGGTTAATTGAGTTGAATAATAAATGGACGAAGTCTGGTTGAATAAAAACTAAATCAAAGTTGTGATTGTAATTGGATTATCAGACTGAACTTAAATTTGGTGGTATATTAATTTGAAGTATAAATGAGATAAGTATGTTCTTGGATATTATTTGTTAAATTAAAAGGTGAATTTAAAAATTAAAATTTAAAATGGATGACCAACTGAATTTAATGGAAGTTGATTAAATGAGAATTAAATAGAAGTAGACTTAAGTTTGATGTTGGAATAAATTAAAATAAATGAACTTAAAGTTTAAAATTTATGGAAGCTTGGCTTTGAATAAGAGCGAAAGCCCATTAAAATAAAAACTTGGATTAAATTAGTTTGGGAAATAGTTATTAATCTATAAGAATGGAATGCGCCAAGCTTAATAAATCATTTTGCATGAATCTAATGCAGAAATAAAATGAAATGCAATAAATGGTTGGTTAATAAATTAGAAATGAAATGGAATTGGATACAGAATAAGTTGAAATTAATTTAAGTAACTATAAACTACATGAATACTCTATTAAACGAATATCGTCGAAATTGCATAAAATGGTTGACATTCGGCGTAGATAAAAGTAATTAAACTCAATGAGCTGATAGAGATTAAATAAAATTGATTATGGATCATTTGAAGTGAATATGAGCTTGTTTGGATTAAAAAATCAATGGAATGTAAGAAATTAAGTTGCAGACCATTGAAACTGAATGGAATGGCTTATAAATTGATTGAAAGCAATTGAATTAGCTTAAAAGTTATATAAATCGCTTATGGAAAGCGTTTTGGTGCTAGTTGCTTATGATATATATATGTGTTTAGCTATTAAATATAAGTGAAACGCTTGTGATTTGCTATTAAAGTAAATGAAATGCTGATAAATACTCTATAGCACTTACATATTTAAATTGAGTAAGTACAGGTATCTAAAGGCCATTTGGTTGGATTTGGATTGCACTAATTGCTAAAATAAATAAGCTGCTTGCTTAAAATGCTAAATAAGGTACGTCTACGCAATAAAAATAGGAAATATGAACTGTTTGTGCTTTTTCCGACCGTGTGGGTCGATATATATATATATATATATATATTTATATCTCTTGTCAAATTGTAAAAGCTCCTCCGTACAAAGGAGACTCTGCCAAAATTTTCTGAAAATTTTGGGAGTTAGAAAATTTTTGAAAATTTTTGGGGAATTTTTGTTAACGACAAAACAATTTCAAATGGAAAATTTAGAGTAAATTGTAGATGAAATTAATATGAATCAATTTAAATGAAAGATAAAACTCAATATCAGAAATCGAAAATAAATTGAATTCATATGAAACGGTGAAAACTAGTTTGAATAGAAATGGCTATGAAAACTTCTGTAAGGAAAAGTATGTAAAGATTTGAAAGGGCTATGATTAGATATTATTGCTAAGTAGGCTATGCAGGTATTGAAAGGGGGAAAAGAAAATTGAATTTGATTCCAAAAGATAAATGTGAATTGCCCGACAAAAGGTATGTATTTTAAGTTTCTGTATGAAATTGGATTGAGTTTTTGATGTAGCCGCTTGGCTTTGGTTTTCATTTGGAATTTGGGAGCCCGTAGAGGCCTTTTGTAGTTGTACCGAGCTAGCCGAGCAAAGGAGACGCTGGCAAAAAATTTCGGAAATTTAGAAAGTTAGAAAATTTTTGATAATTCAAAATTTGATTTAAAATTGAAATTTAGATAATTGAGCAAAGTGATATGATTTGACACTATGAAAGGTTTTGAGAAGTTGGTTGATGTGATAATAGGTTTTTATTAAAAGATAGTTGGTAGGATGTTGAATAGTGAATTGTGGAAAGAGGAAAACGGGTATTGGACCATTCTTCCTAGCTAGAAATTTCGGGGACGAAATTCTTTTAAGGGGGGAGGAATGTGACGACTCGGGAATTTTAATGAATTATGCTAGAATAATTAATTGATTTTAAAATATTTAAAAGTTAATTTTAACTTGAATTCAAGATATCAATATTTACTTGATAATGAAACCATTGAATTTTATAGTTTAAATATTGAATTTAATAATTGAAATTGGGTAAATTGTTGAATCTGAGATTCTAAGCCTATTTAAAATAATTTGAAGGCTTATAAAATTTATAACGATGATACTGAAGATAATAGGATAATTGAAATTTAATTTAAAATTAATTTGTTCAATTTTAATAATATATCGTTTAAATTGGAATTTAAAAATAGCCTTCCGAGGCACAGTCTTGGAATTTGACGAAACCAGTTTCATTGGATCCGTCATAGTTAGTTATTATCAGATTTCAATTTTCGTAGCAATCGGAATTTTTCATTTGATCCTGGAAGCTCAATATGCTTAGAACTATTTTACTCGATTTAATTGAAATTTAATCATTTTCCTTTGTAACTCGCACATACGATTAAATAAACTTCCGAAACACAATTAACGGGATGGTTTGGAAGTTTTATAGTATAATAAATTTATAGTACATATAGTCAGAGATATTTTTTTTATATATATAACGCGTACGCGAGAAGCTATTCCAAATATATATCATTCTTGTCCCCTTTTTATTCTCAAACAGATCGCAATATAAAAAAAACGAAATCATGGCCGAGGTCTTCGAATCATAAAAAAAACAGAGAGAGAGAAGAGCAAGCATTCATTCATTCGACCTAATTTCAGATCGAAGTCGAAGGGGGGGCATGGCTAGGGTTTTGGAGAGGTCGCGGTTTCGAAATCATGGCCGAAGGGGAGAGTCGCGCCCGTGTTAGAGTTGAGTGCTCGTCGTATGCAGCGCCTTGGGATGTCGCGGCCAAGGAGGTGGACGCTGGTAGCTCGCGTGCGCTGAGACATCCAGGGGTGTCATCGTTTCCATGGCTTGTCCTCGGCGGCAGGGAGCTAGGGTGGCTCGCGAGATGTTGCCGGCAATCAAAGGGGTTTCGTACTAGGGTTTCAAACATGTTGTAGCAAATTATACCGTTGAGGTGAGGCTTCCTGCCCTATTTAATTTAATTCAATTTATGTTTATGCAGAAAAAAGGGAACGATAGAAATATTTATGTTGTTTACTGAAGGAAGAAAATAAATAAATATTACAATAAAGTTAAAAAAAAATTCTTGTTTATTTTATTTTAATACCTATATATATAGTTTTGAAAATAAAAGTATAGGAATTTTATAAATGTTGAAGTGTATATATAAAATTAGACTTTTGAAATCTATAGATTTTTTTCATGTAGGTACAAGTAGTTTCATAAGAAAATAAACAATTAAGTAAGTAAACTTATCCAAAGAAATTGTTCAGTAAGTTTACATATTAATAGATCATCCATTGTTTATCCAAGGTCAATGATCGTGAAGGACAAGTCTTAAAGAAAATGGGCTGCAAAACAATAAAGGTGAGTAAATCTCACTATGTTGGATTTTTATTTAAATTTAAATAGTTAAATTTAAATAGTTGGTTGAATGATTAAATGGATTTGATATGCACTAATGATGATGTGGCTTCGGTTTTGATTGGTGCTCCAGTTAACTGCAGTTTGATCGAAGTATTTGGATTTTAAATTGGTTTAAACTTTAATCGTAAATAAGAAAATGGTTTAGTTTAAATCAATAAAGGTTTAATGAATTGGTGACTCATTAAATGGGTAGAAAAAAAATTAAATGAATAATTACTTAATTAAATTAATTAATGATTGGGTTAATTAATTTTAGCTCAAATTAATTAGAAGGAACATTGGATGGTTTAATAAATAGTTACTTAATACAATTAATATAATATAATTACCTTGTGTAATTCATCGAGAGAAAAATCAAGATGATTAATTAAGGAGAATTAATTTATTTAATGAAGTAATGGTTAATATTGTGGTTAAATTAATATAATTGAATTAGATTAAGGTAAATTAAATATAATGGGGAATCAATAACTTATATAATTAAAGACGTAATTAAAGATTGATTAATTAAGATAGATAATCGACAATGAATGACTTATGAGAAGTCAATATATAAGTAATTAAGGATTAATGTAACTAAAACCGTTAATTTGTTCTTGAAGAATTTAAGATTACTTATCGTTTGGTTAAGGATAAGTGATATGGTGAAGTTAATTAAAGATAGTTGCTTGAATGAAAAAAAAGGATAATTAATTTAGGTTGATTAATTAAGATGAATATTGAAGGGACGTTTGAATTATTTGATTTTGTAACTAATTAATTAACAAGTTAAGAAATCTAAGTGATTGAGGATTGGAATTCAATTTGAACTAATTGAATTTATTTGGAAGTGATCAAATTTGCTTACGGATCATCGAATGGTATTGGATGTTTTGAATAAGTGATATCTCTGGTATGAAATGTTGTGTATTTCATTTGGGTAACTTGGGTTAGAATGACATGGGTTTCGAAGAGACTGGGGTCGGGTATTAAGAAATACCCGAAACCACTTCGAATATTTTTATAAAGTGTTTTGTGAAATTATATGCTGGAGTGAAGTGATTTAAAGGAAAATTTGACTATTTAAAACTAAGACTTGGTACCTAGGAAATGGATGTGTGAAATAAAGGATGTCTATAACTAATTGTGGCTTTGTGAATTGAATCGAGTTACCCCGGGTTTTATATATAAATGGTTGGCTTTGGTATTCCATGTTACTTGAGTTTACTCACGCTGGTTTCCAGCTTGACCCGGGTGTTACTTTGGTGTAATGCTCGGGTCAGACCGAGTATTACAGATTTCCATGTAGGTACGTTCTGGAGCTCGGGAGAAGAGCTGGATGGCAAGGGCATATAGAGTATTTCCGCTGTGTTTATATTATTGTAAATCTGAGTCATGATAATTGTATATGTTCAGTGACTGTATATATGTGAAGCTCTGATGTATATTAAATATAATCGATAGTTATAGTATTCTTTTGTGAACTGTTATTATTTATTATTGTATTTTATCCGCTGCGAATGTGAGATGTTTGGTGTTTCTGTTCTTCTTCTTCTATCTTTTTTTTTCCTTTCCATAACAATCTGGAAATTTCGGGTTGGAAATTTCGGGTTGTTACAGATGTGGATTATCGTGATCGGAGGAATGTAGATCGAAGGGATGTTGGTGGTAGAAATGGTGGCAGTAGGGATGTTGGTGGTCAGGATCGACATCGATATGCATCAGATTTTAATGAGGAGTTTGATGGTGATAGAGGAAGTCTTCATTATCGAGATCAAGGTCAAGTGCGAAATCGAGATCAAGATTTTGAAGATGATAGTAGATGGGAATCGGGAATGAAAATGGAAATTCTAGAGTTCTAGGGTGGTATGCAGGCTGAAGAATTTCTAGGTTGCTTATCTAATGTTGAAGAGATCTTTGATTTCAAGGAGGTTCCAGAAGATCGTAGAGTGAAGTTGATTGCCATTCGTTTGAGAGGGAGAGCAATGGCGTGGTGGCAGCAGACAAAACTTACACGAGAGAGAATGGGGAAGTCAAAGCATTGTTTAATGGGAGAAGATGAAGAAGTTAATGAAAGCTACTTTCTTACCTTACAATTATCAGTCTCTAATGTACCAACGTTTGCAGAACCTGAGGCAGGGGACAAAGACTGTTAATGATTATGCTGATGAGTTTTATCAACTGATTGCTCGAAATGACATCATGAAGACGGAAGAACAGTTGACCGCTAGATTTGTTGGAGGGTTGAGGATCCAGATCCAGGACATGGTAAATATGTTTGACCCTAGATCTGTGGCTGAAGCGCACCAGAAAGCGTTGGCTTGGGAGAAGCAGGGAAGGCGGGGTGGTGGTGTATTTACAAATTCCAGCAATCAAGTAAAGGGAGCTAGTAGCAATACTACTGTTACAAAGGCTGTTAGTAAACCAGTTGTGAATGAGGTTGCGAAGGCAAAAGTCAATAGTAGTATCAAATGCTTTAATTGTCAAGAGTTTGGCCACAAGAGCAATGAATGTCTAAAGCCGAAGAAGCGGGCAATGATTGCTGAGATTAAAGATGAGGATGTTGATGAAGGTCATTCTAGTCCAGTTGAAGAGGATGAACACGATATCGCATCGGGAGATGAAGGATGCAATCTAATGATGAGGAGGTCTTGTTTAACACTGAAGCAGGAAGATGAGGCTAGTTGGTTGCGGAGTAAAAATTTTCAGTCTGCATGCACTATACTGGGGAAGGTTTGTAAATTTGTGATTGATGGAGGAAGTTGTGACAATATTATTTCTACCGAAGCTGTAAGAAAGTTGAAGTTAAAGACGGAGAAGCATCCAAATCCTTACAAGTTAGCGTGGTTGAGAAAAGGAGGAGAGGTGAAGGTGGATAGGCGAGTTCATGTTCCATTTTCTATTGGGAAGAAGTATAAAGACAAGATCTGGTGTGATGTGGTGGAGATGGATGTTTGTCACTTGCTTTTTGGAAGACCATGGCAGTTTGATCGAACAGTGCAGCATGATGGTCGAACCAATAGCTATAGTTTTATGTTTGAAGGTATTAAGATCATTTTAGTTTCCAAGAAGAGACAGCAAGGAGAGAGCAAGTCAGAAGAGATTGAGGAGCTGAAGACTTTGTTGACTTTGAAAGATTTTGTTGACGAGGTAGAGGAGAGTCTAGAGGTGATCTTGTTGATTGGACAAGAAGCTATTGAATCTGTTGAGGTTCCAGAGGAAGTCAAGCCGGTATTGGAAGAATTCAGTGATGTGTTTCCTGAAGAATTGCCAACGGAGTTACCACCGTTGAGGGACATTCAGCATCAGATTGATCTTGTGCCAGGGGCAGTATTACCACGTAGGCCACATTACAGGATGAGCCCTAAGGAGCATGAGGAACTAAGAAGGAAGGTGGAGGAGTTGTTAGAACAAGGGCGTGTTCAGGAGAGCTTATGTCCATGTGCAGTGCCAGCTTTATTGGTGCTGAAGAAGGATGGTTCGTGGAGGATGTGTACGGACAGTCGAGCTCTAAACAAGATCACTGTGAGATATAGATTTCCTATGTCGAGGTTCGATGATTTGATTGATCAGTTGAGTGGGGCTGTTGTGTTTTCGAAGATTGACTTGAAGAGTGGGTACCATCAGATTCATATTAGACCTGGTGATGAGTGGAAGACTGCTTTTAAAACAAGGGAGGGTCTATACGAATGGTTGGTTATGCCGTTTGGCTTGTCTAATGCTCCTAGTACTTTCATGAGAGTGATGAACCAGATTTTCAGACCATTCATTGGGAAGTTTGTGGTAGTTTACTTTGATGATATTTTGATTTATAGCGCTAGTACAGAGGAGCATATTCAACATTTGCGAGAGGTGCTAATTATTCTTCGACAAGAACAATTCTATGCAGCAACGAAGAAATGTGTGTTTATGGCCCGGAGTGTCTTATTTCTTGGATATGTTGTATCGAAAGAAGGAATACAGGTAGATCAAAGTAAATTTAAAGCATTCAGAAATTGGCCACAGCCCAAGACGATAACAGAAATCCAAAGTTTTCATGGGTTGGCTTCATTTTATCGAAGGTTTATTCCACACTTTAGTAGTGTGATGGCGCCTATTACCGATTGTATGAAGGGCAAGCAGTTTTCGTGGTCGGAGGAAGCATAGTTTGCTTTTGAGCAAATCAAGGAACTCATGACGTCAGCACCAATTCTAGTATTGCTGGATTTTCAGTTGTTGTTTGAGTTACATGCTGATGCATCTAAGGTTGGAATTGGAGGGGTGTTAAGTCAGAGAGGCCGACCAATTGCATATTTCAGTGAGAAGCTTTCGGGATCCAAGATGCGAGATAATACATAAGATGTGGAATTTTATGCTATTGTGCAAGCTGTAAAGCACTGGAGACATTATCTGTTTCAAAAGGAGTTTGTTCTTTATACGGATCATAAAGCTTTGAAACGTTTGCAAGGGCAGGACAAAATTTCAGCTCGACACGCTTCATGGATCGCGTATCTGCAGCAATGTTGTGAAGCATAAATCGGGAGTGACAAATCGTGTTGCGGATGCATTAAGTCGAAGGAATCATTTGTTGACGACGATGAAGGTTGAAGTGACATTATTTGAAATATTACCAGAGTTGTTTAAAGAAGATCCTTACTTTGCGAAGCTTGTTGAGAAAGTCAAGGATGGTAATACTGATGAGTTCGTGTTGGTAGATGGATTCTTATTCAAGGGGAATCGATTGTGCGTACCAGATTTTAGCTTACGAATGAAGATAGTGAAGGAGCTGCATGAGGAAGGACATGTGGGTAGAGACCGAACATTGCAATTGATTTCTCAATCATATTTTTGGCCTTCTACGAGGAGGGAAGTTGAAAAGTTTGTTCGAAGATGTCATGTTTGTCAAGGTTCGAAAGGGACAGCTACAAATGCGGGATTGTATATACCTTTACCTGTTCCTACAAAAGTGTGGGTTGACGTAAGCATGGACTTTGTGTTGGGTTTGCCGAGGAATCAATGGGGAAATGACTCTATTATGTTGTGGTGGACCGTTTCTCGAAGATGGTACATTTTGTTGCTTGTAAGAAGACGGCGGATGCAGTTCATGTGGCACAGTTGTTCTTCAAAGAGATATATCGTTTACATGGTTTACCGGAATCTATAGTTTCAGACAGGGATACCAGATTTCTAAGTCATTTTTGGCTAAGTTTGTGGAAGATGGAGGGAACAAAGTTGAAATTTAGTAGCGCTTATCATCCACAGACAGACGGACAGACGGAGGTTGTGAACAGATCGCTGGGAAATTTATTACGGTGTCTTGTGAAGGATAATCTGAAAAGTTGGGATGTGAAGTTATGTCAAGCGGAGTTTGCTCATAATCATGCTATCAACCGTAGTATGGGTTTCAGTCCATTTCAAATTGTATATTCAAGTTTACCAAAGGGGCCGTTGGATTTGACAATAGTGCCACAACCGAAGGGGACAGTTAAGCGGGCTGCTGATTTTGTTGATGGATTGACAGAATGCCATAGAATCGTTCAGGAACGATTGGAGAAGACGAATGAGAAGTATAAACAAATGGCGGATAAGAAACGAAGAAGTGTTGTCTTAAAAGAAGGAGATTTTGTATATGCAGTATTGACCAAGGATCGATTTCCTGTTGGTACTTACAACAAACTAGCTGCTAGAAAGATTGGTCCTTTAGAAATCATAAAGAAGATCAATGATAATGCGTATCAGTTAAGATTGCCGGAAGAGGTTCATACTTCTGATGTTTTCAATGTCAAACACTTAATTCCGTATTATGAGGAGGAACCTATCGAAGATGACGAGAGTGTGAATTCGAGGACGAATTCCTTCCAACAAGGGGAGGATGATGAAGGGCATACCTCAATTCGATCAATTTGAGGTCACCGATCCTCCTCCCTGAGTCGCGTTACCCTAGGTCGTGGCGAAGAGGCCCAAACCGCTCCAGTAGGTCGAAGCTCCACCCTAGGTCGCTCCGCCTTGAGTCGCTCTGCCGTGCTCCTTAGGTCGCGCATGCAAGAAGCCCCAGTAGGTCGCGATCGACTTATGCTAGCTCGCGAACGACATGACGACCTGACCAAGGTCGCGGAGGCAAAGGAACGAACGAGCTGATGATTTGTTAGTTCGCTGAATTTTCCTTAGGTCGCGAACGAAGAGATAGGTCGCGAATCACTCTCCGTTTCTTGAGTCGCTGTTGATTTTAGGTCGCGAATGAAGTTTCTTTAGGTCGCTGTTGATTTTAGGTCATTCCAGTTAGGTCGTGTACAACATTTCCTTATGTCGCGAAGCTTTATGTCACTGCCGTGCTGAACCAGTTAAGTCGCAGTGTTTGTAAAGTCGTTGAACTGTTTGTGTTGTAAATTTTCTTAAGTCGTGTAAAGTGATGTAACAAGTATTGAGTTGTAACTTTCCCTATAAATAGGGGTGTGTGATCACTTGTAAAGGGGGATTTTTGGAAATAAAATTGGTTTGTGCTTTGTGCCTCCATTAAAATTGGTAGTTGAGTGTTATCTCCTATCTCCACTTTCGGCATTTGAGTGCGCTCGAATCAACGATTGTTGAAGCCAATTCACGGAACCAAGTGCGCTTGATCATCGTTCGAAGAATTGAAGATCTTCTCTCACGGTGTCATGCGCAATCAACGTGTCGAAGATTGCTTAAGTCCGGTATCTTCGTGATCAACGGATTTGGGCTTTCGGTATTCTTAAATTCATCGATTTATCATCGATCACCGATTATTTCCGCTAATCGTGTGAGATCCTGGACAGATTCGATTTACATCGTCGAATTCGCTTCCTACGCTGCGTCATAATGGCACCCCAACTTGATTAGCTTCATTATTAAGTAATAAATAGTTTGAGTTCGACATCAAAAATTAATATTAAATATAACAAATTGGATCTCTATACTGGTGTTTTTAGATTGTCGTAACGATGTTTTGCACAACATTCGTTTTGACCCAATAATATGTGTTTTGGGAAATAAGAAGTTTTCCTCACAAGGTGTAAATATACTTATTACAGATTTAAGTATATAGGGGCACCATCTAAACGTTTAAAATGAAATGGTTTGTGAATATACTTATGCCGTTAAAATAAGTACATGGAAATGTTTTCCCAAATATGTAAGATTAAAGATGGTTTTGAGAACATATCTTTATAATGATATTTTGAGGTAAATATTCGGTATGTGTTTTAATTAATGAAAAAATTAATGAAAGAGGTTTAGTGTTGCTTCGTGCTTAACCAGTGTTACTTCCTTTGGAAATTGATCTCTGGTTAGATTGTTCATTTATATTGATAGTTAAATAACCGACTATTAGATTTTGGTTAGTTATAAACTAACTTATCGGGTTTGGAGAGACCGGAATTGGATATGTTATCTGAAAAACACTTCGAACTTGCATAAGCATTTCGAATTGGAATATCTAAAATCTAATCGAAACGGAGCTTTTGAAGTGCAAGGGCTACTTCCTACTAATCCTGAGGTTGATTCCAAAATGGATGTAGTAGAAGTGGTGCCTTCGGTTTTGTTCTGTCCCAGAACAATTTATTATGGATAAATGTTAGCATTGCATTGTTACCTGGATGACAACGTTAGCATTCCAAGCGGTAATTGCTATATAAAGGTAAAACATAGCCTCAAGCCTCATCAATCAGGAACTAACAAAAATCAGGCATGTAGTAGGGCCAGGTGGGTCACTTCCATCAGGGTATGGTCATCCCAAAATCTAGATTGATTACCATCTGTTCATGTATGCTTCGAGGCCCATTAAAGAAAGGGGCAATCATATTCGGTGCTACTAGTCAAGTGGCAGGCTAATCCTTTGTGGTATGGGTATAAGATGTTCTTGTCAGATCCTGGTGCATTTTACCTAGAGATGTACCATCGGAAGGTAGTTCCTTACCTTGTCAGAGTATGGAACCCATTCTCCAATACGAGTTTTACAGACTTAGTTGTAACCAACTATGCTGAAACGTGATATGCAAGCAATCCAGCTATTTTATATATTTATTTTTAATTCCTAGACATTATTATAATATAACTGGATCTTTTATACAAATTGTTTTGGTTATCGTGAGGCAAAAACAAATCTGTGTTTACATGCGACGTTGTATTACGAGATACCTTTATTTCAAAAAGAGTTTGACAACTTTAGAAATCCAACTGGGTGTGTTTTCTAACGTTGGTTTACCAGACTGACTCGAGTGTTGTTTTATTTTAATGCTTGGTCAAGACCGAGCATATTTTCACATTTCTTTTGGATGCGTTGGAGCTCAAGAGACGAGCTGGAGTCTTCAAGTCATATTCACGTATATGTTTATTTTCCACTGCATTGGTTATTTTAATTATCAGCAATTATGAGGACGGGGTGTTATAACTGTCCAGGCTGATGATTGTGATTCGTTTCTGTACTCTGATGGATGTATGTATAATACAGATTCTCTTGTGTAAAGATCATTGATATTATATTATGATTGTTCCATTACGACTGTGAGATTATGTGTTGTTTCAATTTCTTTTTCTCTTCTACTTCTTTTTTCTTCTTTCTTTCCCGTAACTATTCGACTTTTCGAAAGATTTGGGTTGGACATGTGTGGTTTATTGTCAGCTTGAAATGTGCGGATTTGTAGGTTGTTACATTCATGTTGCAAAAAGTTGTTGCATTTGAAAGTTAGTTTGCATGTAGTAAGCGATATGAAGTGTTAGTGGATAGAGTTAATTATATTGTAAGAAAATGTTTGGTATATGTTGTGTTATAGTAAATCACTATGTATATTTGTTTATACCATTGCTATATGATGTTTGGTAGTAATGTTAATGCTTTGGACTTGTTTTCCGAACTACCCATATAAGGATAGTCGTTTTATCGGTACTTTCGGAAGATCACCTTTTATCGAAACCATTTGGTTCATCTTCGTGCTTGGATTAGTTTTACTAGTTAAGAAAGTTTTGAACTAATAACGATTCCAAATTTAATTAATTATTTTAATAAATATTATTTAATTTAATTAATTATTAAATTAACAAGGATTAAGGTTAATGAGGTGTTTAAATTTAACTAATTACTTAGTTAACGATCTTATGGAAATTAATTAATTTTTTATCTAATGATATTTAAAGATAATTAAACATTTAAATAATAATGAATTTACGTTAATTAATCAATTAACTGATGATGTTTTTAAATTAATTAATCTTTTTAATTAATGGCTTTTCAAGTCAATCAACTTGTTTTAACTTTAAGTAATCTTTCCTTTAATGATGTTTTAAAGTTGTTAACCATTTTAAATAATAATATTTAATTAATTATTATTTAATTTAATTAATTTTATTTAAATATTACTAATTAATTTAATTAAAAATGTTTTAATGGTGATTTACCCTTCTCAAATAAAGGCAGTCGAAGTTAATTTGTCAACTTAATTAATGAAGTTTCAAAGTGAATTTATCAAAATAACTAGGATGTTTTCACTTTGTTATTCATTTTAGTTAATGATAATGAAATATTTATTTACTTAATTTAACTCATTATAACTAAAAATTAATTTAATTAATGGTGTTTAAAAGTCATTAGCTTCTTTTGGATTAAAGGCAACTGAAGTAAATTCATCAACTGAATTGATGAACTTTTAAAGTTAATTAATTAACATGATAAGGATGTGTTTAAGTTATTGAATCCTTTTTATAATGACGTTTAAAGTTAGTAAACTCTTTTAACAAAGTGTTTAAAATTAATACTTGTAATGTTAAGCCCAAGCATGAATTTGGTTTTGAAAGTAAATGTTTGATTCGATTATGGAGCTGAATTAAGTTCCGTAAAGCGATATCACTTATATGAAAATGATTTATTTGTGTACTTAACATTAAATGTCGATGAGGCAGACTTGTCCATATTTCAAAAGTTAAGAATGGCCATAGGACATGACTTTGAGGTGACATTGCCTTGACTTGTCCAGCACTATTGTTAACCAAGGAATAGTACCAGTTTGAAAAGTGATGATGGGTATACAAGACTTGATTTCCATATATCATCATTTAATATCCTCGATAGTTGGTATCCCTACTATTGGTTATTTTAGGTTCTTGGTTTTCGTCATTCTAGGACGATTTGATGCTCTTTTGAGCTTTGTTACCCTTTGTCGGTAAATGACTGAACCCAAAGCATGAAAGGACATCTAGCTATGTGAGGTTGCTGCCATTAGGGAATTTTCCCATCTCATCTAGATCAGATTCGTTTGCGTATTTAGATGTGAAATATTCAGATGCTTGGTAAGGTTTGGAGGGGTCCGGCTGGTACCTTTTTGAGAAGTGTCACAGAATATGTGAGCTTTTCAGAAGTATATTACTGGAGATATACTTCAATGGTGGTTCGCCTTCCTAGTCATTTGTTGGAAAATTTCCCTTCCTTATTTGATTCAAACCTTCGAATTGTTTTTCTGTAATTGCAACGGGAAGAGTCAACCACTCTTCACGATGTTTAATTATAGGTTTTGTCCATTCTATCAAATTTGGACTGTTATCTTATTTTATCCGTTCGGTCGAGTTTGGATTTTATTCAGACTATTTCCATTCTTTCAAGTAATGATCTTTATACTATTTTTTCCCATCATCTATGTTTGGATTTGTTTCCTATTTCTCTTTTCCATTCTTATGTTTGTTTGTTGTTTATGTGGGAGAAAACACGTTCCGCGTTAGCCACGGGTCGCACATAATATTGTTAAATACACTCCCTTTTGTTTAAGAATTTTACTCACACTATACATATTATCTGACCCGAATTTATTATTTTCCCTAATCTCTCGAGCACTCAATTATATTTGAGTAGTTCGAGAATAGCAGATTTCTCTTCGGGGCTCTTTGAAGATGGTGATTGAGCAGGCGGCTCCTTTGTTTTCTAGTTATTCATTTCCACTATATGATTATGTATGTGTGTTTTGTATCTAAAAGTGAAAATTCAGAATATATTACTATCAACTATTAGATGTAGTACTTTTGTATAATTCTAACAACTCAATATAAGGAGTAACCTTTTATACTATATCATTTTTGTATTATATATAACCATTCCATTGTGAGGTATGTCGATTCTATTCTTTCTGTTATTTAGTTTACCCCAAGATAACTTATCTTTCGGATGATAAGGCAATGACACGTGAATACCGAGGATGCATTAAGTGTCATTCCTATGGGTTAGAAATGTGGATCGTTACAATAAGCCGTCTGAAGCTTATGAAGAAATGAGGACAGTACACTTCTATAATGGCAGAAGAGATGTCGAGTAACAAGGTTTTAAAGATGTTGAGCGATAAGGTTCTAGAGATGTCGGATCTTTGCAGAGTATGTAACAAAAGAGAGATGCTGCATCATTAAAGGATGACGAATATCTAATCACAAAAGGCGAATAGTGAGTCTCTATGCATAACAAGCCTATGATGTATCAACCGTTATCGAGCCTTTCAACTTTAGCTGTTGTAAAGCAACAAAAGATATTGAAATTCAACAAGGATGATGGATCTTAGCATCAACAAAGGGAGCATCTAAAATTATACAAATTATCAAGCACTCAACACCATGAAGGTTATCGAGTAAATACGATGGTACGGGATGATAAGAATTAACATTGCAAAGGGGATGTCGAGTATTAACAATGCAAAGAGGTTAACGAGCATCTACTTGGATGGACACGTGGTAGCCATCCCACCTACCACTACGTCCATAAATAGACCCACTCCACTACTTGGAAGGTGACGAATTTTTCTTCCTCTACTTCTCAAATTACAGGTTGTAAACCCTAAATTGATTTGAGGATTTCTTGAGATAATTGTAACTTTCGCATAAAAGGACTTGGATAATAAAGTTTGCATTACACAATTACCTCGATATATGTATCTTTGACTATTACTAACAAAGGACATGCATATGACTTATCATTGGACTTGGACTTATGTTTGGACTTGCATTTTGTCAACTTGAACAAGGACACTTAAGCCCTTGCCTAAAATTAAAGCTTATTTTGCATAATGACCATCACGCCCATTACATATGAATAAAAAATGGTGATTCATGCGAATTGCCTATTTTCCTTATTAACAAACGAGTAATGGAGTACAATGCTACTTACCTATTTTACCTTGGACATATGACTTAAGCTATTGAATGAATTCCTCACTAAATTAGAACTCACGGGCATTATTGGTTCTATTTGAAATACTATTATCTTGTACTACATCTTAGTTATTGAGCCAATTTTTGTTTCAACTCTTGTATTCTCCCATTTGAATTTCTTTCACTTCTCTTATTCCTTCCTCGTTCTCTAATTATTGACTTCATATCCTCTCATTGCCAAAATTTTACATTTTTTCCTAAAATTAAATCCAAACAAATTTACAAGGTGGCTCATTTTATTCTTGCAAAGTTGGATGTTGATTCAAGAAATATAAGGAGAATATTCAAATCAACCTCTCATTGATTGGCCAGATCTATAGGATACTATTTCTGTTTACATTTGTAAAATTTTGTTGTATTATCCTATGTATGTATATGTATGTGTGTGTATATAAGTCGAGAAATAATTTTAACTAATTCACTACTTTAATATAAACATAAGATTGACATATTGTTAAAAAATTAAATACAACATATATATATATAATGCATATATAATAAAAATTTTATAACTAGTCAAAAGGAGTTTCAAAATTAAAAATCATATAGTAAGTGCTAAACAAAATGTGAAAGTATTTCATGTTTTAACATTAATTAAAACCAAAATTGTTTATTTAATCTAAGAAATATTAACTATTTTAGTTTAGAAAATAATTACAATTATGTTAAAACATATTTATAGTTAAAACTATTTTTTTCTTTATATATATATATAGGTTTAACAATAGTTAAAATTTAATCAAGTCATTTAATTAATCATCTAGATTTTGATATCAATTATATAACATGGCAAGGCAATAATATATACCTAAAATTATATATATCTTTAATATTATTATTTAGTTAATTACTGGCCCATTTTATTTATTAAATATGACCTAGGTTTTATTTGAATAGTTCTTACCAAATCAAATAAGATATTTTAACCAAGAATTTGAATTTTAAAATTCCAACTTATCAAATTTTGCTAGGTTTCATAAAATCCATGTTTATGTTGTCGGTACAGTTTTCACAACATTTTATAATCATACATGTATCTTTCATTAATCAATTAAATAGATGTCAATATATACATGCCTAGACATTGAGATTTATATCTACTATGTATATAATCAGGGGGGTGTGTGTGTATTATACACACACATAGTAAATATAAATCTCAATATCTAAACATGTATATATTGACCATGTTATTATTTGTTATTATATTCCATCTACTACATTATTATTACAAACTTATTAAGATCCAAATAAGGATTTTTTTTCAAATCTACCTATTTTACCCCCTGCGGAAAAAACAAGGCTCCTTCCGTGATCACTCCAATATTCTCATTACTCTTTTTTGGAACGAAAATAAACACTAAACATTTAAATGCAAAAATGCTTGAAATTTTCACCAGGATACCAAAAGGACATTGAAAGAAGTATCAATATAAAAGATAATGGTAACCCAATGTTTAGCTTAATTTCTAAATCAAATAGAATTATGTTAAGTTTCAAGAACTAAAATAATAATAAGTCGAGCATTAAAAAACAATGTGAAAACATTAGAGACAAAAACAACATATTATATCTGTAGCTACTAAACCATCCTCATAATCGAAGATTCATTCAAGAATATAAAAATAGCATGGTATTACTACAATCAATTTCTCATTCAAAGCAACGAAAAATATACAAAAAGCTAAAATAATATGGCTAACGTAAGGAGATCAATGCTCAAAACATTTCATGCAATGAAGTCAAATCAAAAAAGTAGAACTTAAAGACACAAACTCATAGATGAAAAAGGCAATATACGAACTAAAGAAATTAGACTAACAATAAAGTAATGAGCCACTTCAGTGCCCATTTTTCAATAAAGATAATAAAAGAAAACTTCTAAATAATAGTTTGTAAAAAAATATGATCTGAAAATGCAAAAAGAAAATTGAATAAACCAACTAACATAGAAGAATCAAGAGATGCTACATTTCAAATAGATGACAGTAGCAGCCCATGGCTAGATGGTTTCAAATAAATTTTATAAAAATAATTAGAGGTGAAGAAGGTGAAGTGGTTGCAAGCTATCATGCAGGCCTTTCTCATGGAAGTTCACTAAATAAATAATTCGTACATTCATTACCCTATTGCTTAAAATTGCCACTTCTAGTAATATAAATGATTATAGGCTATATCATGTTGCAATGTAATATACAAAATCATAATAAATATAATCTGCATCAGGATAGGTGGCTTCATAAATGAACTAATTAATCATAATCAAAATGCTTATATTCCTATTAGATGCATATCATATAATTCTCTACGTGCTTATTAAATGTCAAGAATTTTAGTAAAAGACAAAAAAAGAATGTTTATAATCGATCTCCAAATAGCTTATGACAAAATCGATGAAGGGTCTGTTAACAAATTTCTTCATCAACATCCAAAAGTGTTAGAAAAGTGGACTTTGATGAGATATGCTTTAACGACTCCTAGGAAAATAAGTAAGTATGTCATCAGTTCGATGTCAACTCTATGATGATCTTATGCACATTCAATGTTAAGGCTATGATCATGTCATGAGTCATAAAAGGATTAAGTTAATACGCTAATCACAAGTTTGAATCAAGTCGTTATGCTCTATGTTAACAATAAACTCATTGCCCCCAAAGTAAATAGGAAGTAAAGCCAATCGAAGAGGGTCCTCGTCCTGTTGAATATGCTAATGTATGATTATTTTTTAATGGTAATATATATATATATATATATACTCATTTTAATGTACAACTTCAACCACGTACCAATAACCGATTCCCAAAATATCTTATCACTCGATCGTCAAGAGGTGCAGCAAGGTTTCGTGGGTCGCACCCACTGGAGAGCGAGATTTACCCCTGTCTAGAAGTCCCTTTATATTCGGCTGTATGGGTGGTTGCTAGCTACAACCACGGGGTTATCTTGTTCGGAACTGTTCAGTATGGAATGGGTCCGGCTTTGTGTTGCAGGGGAGCGGGCGTACTCCTCGGTACGTTGATCTAGGCCACGTACTGTGACGGGCGGTACCCCAGTAGCCCTGCTATTGTATGGAATCCAAAATCCAATAAGTGCCAATGGTTTTGATTGTATTACCCACTTTTTTGGCTAGTAGCTGGAATTTAATCATGTAACAATTTCAGCAATTTCTTATTTATTTGAAAACCCTAGACACTATTATAATATCATCGGATTTCCTATCAAATGTTTTGGTTAGCGTAAGGTAAAACCTTTTCCATGTTTATGTGTGGGAAGTCTAACGTGATACCTTTCTTTTCAAAAGATTTTTAAAAGTTAAGCAACTTTAACCTGTTACTCACACCAGACCTATGTCTGACCCAGAGTTTATTCTGTTTTTCTTAAACTCTTGGGTACTTAAATTTTTACGAGTAGCCAAGGGATTCAGGTTTGCTTTGACGAAATTTTGGAGGAGCAATGGAGCAGGAGGCTTCTGCGCATAGATATATATATATATATATATATATATATATAGTATTCCGCTGTGCAGTTTTCTCTGAGTTATTTCTTGTACTAATTTGAGTTGTATAACTAGACAGGTGTTTATAACTGTTTAATATGTGATGTATATCTGTGAACTCTGATATTTGTTGTAAACTATGTAATATTTATGTTATTAATATAATTTATTCATTCCGCTGTTTAGATTCTGATGTTGTTTCTTTCTTCTCTTCTTACTATTCTCTTATCTATCCCTTTCTTTCTTAAAAATGATGCGATTTTCTGTGGTAAGAAAGTCGGGTCGTTTCAGCTGTTGTTATTGTATTATTTTATTTTTCACATAATTAAATAAATATTTCTTGAATAAAATAAATAACACTGAATTTAAATTCAAACAAATATTTTATTCAAACAAATATTTTATTAAAATTTTTTATAGTACAAGTTTGAGCTCTCACTATATATACACATTTTCAATTACATTACAATTTCGATTACATCACAAATTTCAATTTACAATGTTCACATCACTACGTAACACTCACACTCATATTTTTATCGTCAACTCTACTCCAGTCTGTATTCAACATTTGAATTATCTGCAAAATAAACACTAACACGGTAAAATTGAAAAAGAAATATTCTACAGTGAACAATAAAAGTGTGTGTTTTTGAAAATGTTATTTGCCTCAGTTATTTGGGTTGTTCGTCATTTATTTCGTTTGAATCCATTCATACACGAACAACTTATGACATGCACAGTATATCACCGTACATGCCATAAGGCAATGCACACCGATATACACTAGATAAAATTACATGAACAGGTGAGCACGAGGCCAAACCCAACCGAATGGTGGATTCTACTCGGGTGCAATACAAAACAAAAATAAGATGGTCAAGGACGAGTGTCAATGGTCAGCCAACATGAACAAAAGTCCAATAAAATAGCAGGACTCAAATGTACACAAATAGATCACACATGAACACTTGAGTCATAAACATGTACATAAGTGTGTCAACACAACCAGACCCAATAGACCATACAACAAATGATTGGGTGCAAAGCAATGGAGCAATAATTAAATGGCAGTACATGAGCATGATATGATCAAGCATAATATCTGTAGAAGTTCAATGAAATAATCAAAGAGAACAGTCAGTACATACATATATACAAGTATGTTCACACATGTATACATATCTGAAGCAACCAAACCTGACATGTCACAAGCTCCAAACTCAAAGCAAACCATGGAACAAAATATGCATACAGACTCAACTAAATAATACTCTAAATGCAACAAGCACCTAAAAACAAGTCATACCACCAAATGGAACACTGCATCAATCACATAATAGTTACAACATAAACGAAAAGGAAACCAGACTGGAAATGTGAAACAGCAAGTTCACATGCGTACAACATGAATACCAGTTCTATACATATGCATACAAGATGACTACATTTTAAAGTTTAAATTACATTAAGTTTTTAATATTCACCAGACTAGAAACAAGGGCTGCAATAAGGATGGAACCAGATGTATGGAGACCATTCAAACATGAACAAGCTACAACATGATAAACATGAATGCAAAATGAACTAAAAAGCTACGAAAGGGATACAACATAGACCAGGTCTATTCGACATAAAGCAATTGAACAAAAAATCAAAGGAATCAAACCAAACAACATGTGAATCAGTCTACAAAAAAAAGGACTTAGCAACATGACTTGATCATGTTCAATTACAACAGACTTCAAATGCTTTGACCAGACTCACAAACCAAAGACATGAACACAAGTGAATGCAAATCGAAAGCCATCAAACTGCGTAGAAGAAGCTCAAATTGCAAAACTACCAAGACAACAACCTAGATTGACATGTCAAATTCATTCAAGGCCATTAAGTCTGGAGCATCATCAACACGGCAAGTATGAATCAAAAATGGTCAGAAGCCATGGTGACCAAGGTAATAACAATAGTATTTCGCAAGTACAATGAACAAGTCAAGGCCGAAATAAACAAAGCATATTCAAAATCATTCAGCAACATGTATAGATGAACGAGTCAGAATAAATCACAAGCATTCAAGTAATAATCATATGGCGGAGCAAATTCATGTGAAGAATTCAATCCGAAATTATATCAACGTAAAATAAGGGATTCGAACCCTATAAATACTCAAAAATCGTCATAGTCAAAGGTATTCGAGTTCAAGAAAACAAATATAGAGGCAAGTTTCAAATTAAATCCCAAATCAATAACTCGAATAGAGTTTGAGCCAAAGCAAAACAACAGAGGAAGTAAACAGGAAAAGTTCATGTGCAAAATTATACGGTCGAACTCAAGACCTTTAAGCAGCCAGAAGCAAGCAAAGTGAATTGAAGAACGAAAGATAATAAATTTGGACTCCAAGTTGCGGCTTCAAGGGATTCAACAAAACCCTAAATTCCAGAACGAGAAACAAAAGGGAGCGGCCACGAAAATAAGAAATGGGAAGACCTTCTCTTCATTTAAGTATTGAGTGGGCCGGTTATATATTATATTGGGCTTAAATTATATGAAAATGGTTTTTTTGTATTGTTTTTATTTTTTACTTTTCTTTTAAACTTTTGTAAAATTCTAGTCATGTAACTAGGGACGAACTACGATGGTGTAGTTTAAGAATTTGCAACTTAGTGGCTGAGTTGTGGGGTTTTGAGCATAGAGTAAGGTTAGTTGATAGCATGTGTCGCAAGTTTACGTGTATAAGGATCTGAATACTTAGTTTCTAGTTAAAACCTTGGGGGTAGCACGTAGGCAGTGTTTTGCCGAAACTAGGTAAATTTGTGCTGTTTTATTTCTAATTTTATTATTTTGCTATTATTTGTGCTGCAATTATTATATATATCTCTGCATTAGTTTTTATTATTTTTAGTACCACCCTACTCACCCCCCTCTAGGGTGAAATTGATCCTACAAGCTGTACCAGAGCGAGGAATAAAAGCCAATTTTTGTCTTAAAATTTTGATTTTTCAAAATCCAATTTTTGTTTTTAAAAATTTTGATTTTTTAAATGGCTTCTTTTAATAATGCTTTTGCTGAGGGACAATGTATAGTTAGACCACCCATGTTCAATGGTGAATATTCTTACAGGAAAAATAAAATAATTTTTTTTGAAAGCCATTGATGCTTGGAATATAGTTGAGGCAGGATACAGGA
The DNA here is from genome assembly GCA_030765085.1 of Allium cepa. Classification (NCBI taxonomy): domain Eukaryota; kingdom Viridiplantae; phylum Streptophyta; class Magnoliopsida; order Asparagales; family Amaryllidaceae; genus Allium; species Allium cepa. The sequence goes on from CM060945.1 coordinate 488,310,857, forward strand.
TACCAACCATAGTGGTAGATAATATGGAAATTGAAAAACCGATGGATCAGTGGACAGGTCTTGAGAATAAACTACAGAATGGTAATGCCAAAGCTGTGAATTCTATTATTTGTGCATTGGATCAAATTGAATTTAATCGTGTCTCACATTGTTTAACTGCGTAGGAAATTTGGCACACACTTGATGTGATTCATGAAACCTTCTAAGTCAAAGAATCTCACCTTGCCATGCTTAGTAACGAATGCAAGAACTTCACAATGGACAAGGATGAAAATGTCAAGAGATGTATGGATGACTTTCCAATCTCGTATATAATTCAAAACTCTCGAAAAACCATACATGGAACTGGAAATAGTTCGAAAAATTCCTCAGAGTCCTTCCATGAAATTTTAAAGTGAAAGTTAAAGCCATTCAAGAATCAAAAAGATCTGAAACAGATCAAAGTCGAAGAACTCATCGGAAATCTCACCACTTATGAGCTAGAAATCAAATTCAAGGAAGAAAGCAAAGGAGGTGACACGCGAAAGAAATCAATAACTCTTAAAGGAACAATGGAAAGTGATGATGAAGCAGCTGAATTAGCACTATTAATAAAGAGATTCAAAAGGTGGAACCACAAGTATGGAAATCCAGCTCTAAATCAACAATTAAAAAGCAGAATGGTCAAAATACTAGACAACTCAGAAGAGCAAGAAATCATATGTCACAAATGTTATAAACCCAGTTATATTAAGCCACATTGTCCTTAGAATCGACTTAGCCAAGGAAAGAAACTGAAAAGGAGAAGTTTTGTATCTACTTGGGATGAAACTGATGAAGATGATAAAAGCACTGGTAGTGAGAGTGAAAAAGGAAATCTGTGTCTTCGAGGAGAAACAACTAACAGTGATGATGATGAGCCAAGCGAGGTATCAAAACTTACTCATTTAGAATTAATTATATTTTTTTCATGAGGTAAATGGCTATTTTGAATGACTTAGGAAAAAATATGCTAAAATTGAAAAAAACAAAGAGATAGTTTGGTAGAATTAAATAAGCAGCTTGATCAATTGGTTAAAAACTATCAAATTAAGAGCCCTAAGTGTGAAAGTGTCCATCACTTGAAGAAGAAATAAAAAAATCATAAATAAAATTAAATCACTTGAAAATGAAATTCTAATTTTGAATGAAAGTGAAAACACGAGGAGAGAAAATTCTATTAAAAAGTGTACTTTGTTATTGAATGATAATGAATCTCTCAAAAAAACAAGTTCAAAAATTGTCTACAACTTTAGAGGAATTCTCCAAAGGAGAAAAATCACTAAATATGCTAATAGGGATATTGACATTCAATATTGTTAGAAAAGGACTTGGCTATACTCAATCTAAACGTGTTAGTAAGTGAAATTAATCAAGTCAATTCCAAGTTCACAATTTGTGGAAAAACTGGACTTAATCACAATAATTGCTGGTATAGACCCAAACATGTGAAAACCATTCCAATTTGGGTTCCAAAAGGCACGAATATAAAATCCCTTAAAGTCAAACAAATCTGGGTACCAAAAGGAATAAATATAAATAGTCTTAGGTCTAACAAACATATTTTTCAAAATCATTTGTGATTAACAATCATGGACCTATAAAAATAAACGAGTCATAAAAATCTTTCCTAGTATAGGTATGGTGGCAGGCTAAGGAACAACAACAGTGTTACCTGGATTCTGGCTGTTCTAAGCACACGTGGGGCGACAAATCAAAGTTCCTTAGCCTAGTAAAAAGGTGGCAGAGTCACAATGAGTATCAACGAAAAATTATTGGTAAAGGTAAAATAGGTAACGATACATTTATCTTGAAGGGTATACAAAATGTGAAAATCTGCACAATAATCTAATTTAAATCAGTCAGTTATGTGATAAGGAAATAAATGTTGATTTTGATTTTGATTTTGATTTTGATTTGTGCAAAAATGTTGACCAATCATCTTTTCATCTTTGAACTGGATCATGTAAATTTGTTTGGACTATGGTGTTTTATTGGTTGATGATTATTCTAGATACACGTGGATATAATTAACCTGACACTATATTTGTGTTTGTTTATTTGAATGGTTTCAATTCCAATCCAAAAGAAATTCATTTAAAAGCTGTAAAAAGATTTTAGGGTATTTGTTGCAACTTCACAGTCTGGCCTATGACATCCAACTAAAGATAATCTTGTGTCAAAGGGAAATTCGGATGTATATTACACTGGTAATCTAGTTGATAGAAAAATTACTAGTGGAACGTGTTTTATGTAGAGGCATTCATTAGTTGCTTCACATTTTCAAAGAAAATATCTGCATATTTTTCATTTCAAATGATTTTCAATTAGCAGACATTTTTCATATAAAACCCTTTCCAGAAAATAGCTTTTGCTAACTTCATTTTAGATTAGGCATTTTAGAAGATTGGATTTTATAATTACTTTTGGATTTGATCTTAATGACTAGATTAACTAATCTGTCTCCCTACTAATTATCAAAAAGATGAATAATGACTGGAAAAGTGATGAGTGTCGATATTAATCTTATATTATGACTTGAGAAAGTATATTTAGTAAATTTCTTTAAAAATTCTAAACAAGATTTATAATAACTTTTACTGGTAAAAATTCCACGAACATTTCTATTTCTACCATATTGCTAACAACCATCACTCATCAAAATCCAATATAGTATGTCAAAATATTGTATTTTAAATAGGAAATTATTCGTTTTTATTTTATTTATTTTTTGTAATAAAAACATCCAAAGTATTCACTCTCACTTAAAAGTCCTCACGGCTATGCATGGATGAATTACTTGGAATATTTACATATGTGCTTTCATGCTCATTTAAAAGTGCTCACGGTTATGCATGTATGGAAACATATCAAAATTGATTATTAAATAGACAATTTGATTCTAATCCCATTTAAAAGTCCTCACGGTTATGCGTGGTTAGAAGATGTTTGAATTTTTTTTAATAAAAATTGGAAATACTGCTAATCTCATTTGAAAGTTCTAACGGTTATGCATGGTTAGTAGATATTCAAAATTCCGATATAAATATACCACAAATAGACACAACTATATAGTTTTATATGCTGACATCACACCTATCACTCTAAAGTAGAGCATGCACCTAACAGAGTATTTATGATTTTTCTTTCATTTTTTATTGAAATTTAATATTTATACTCAATTGGCATTAATGTTGCATTAATGTCTAACACTTTATCTCTACTTTTCTAACACTATTACTCTTTTGCTGATAACAAAAGGGGGAGAGAAAAGTTAAGATTTTGGCGAATAAAATATTATATTTTTTATTTGCATATTCCCATCCAGGTTCATATGCATATTTTTATTTATTTTCATGCATATATGAAGGGGGAGCTTTGTTGTAAACAGGGAGCAATCAAATAAGGGGAGCAAATAGAATTCATCAATGACCAAATACATTTAATAAATTCAAAATCTTAAATATATATTTTTTATCATCAAAAGGGGGAGATTGTTGAATATGCTAATATATGATTTTTGTTTGATGATAATAAACATATATGTATATATATGTATATATATTCATTTAAATGTATTTGTTATTGTACTATTTTATTTTTCACATAATTAAATAAACATTTGTTGAATAAAATAAAAAACATAGAATTTAAATTCAAACAAATATTTTATTTAAACAAATATTTTATTAAAATTTTAAATAGTACAAATTTGAGCTCTCACTGTATATACACATTTTCAATTACATCACAATTTCGACTACATCACAAATTTCAATTTACAATGTTCACATCACTACATTTCACTCAAACTCGTGTTTTTTTCTTCAACTCTATTCCAGTATGTATCCAAAAAATGAATTATCTGCAAAATAAACACTAACGCGGTAAAATTGAAGAAGAAATATTTTTCAGTGTGCAATAAAATTGTGTGTTTTTGAAAATGTTATTTGCCTCAGTTATTTGGGTTGTTCGTCATTTATTTCGTTTGAATCCATTCATACACAACAACTTGTGACATGTACAGTGTATCACTGCATACGCCACAAGGCCATGCACATCGATATACACTTGATAAAATTGCAGGGAAAAATGAGCACAAGGTCAAATCCAACCGAATGGTGGATTCAACTCAGGTGCAATACAAAACAAAAATAAGATGGTCAAGTACGAGAGTCAATGGTCAACCAACATGAATAAAAGTCCAATGAAATAGCCGGACTCAAATGTACACAAACAGATCACACATGAACACTTGAATCATAAACATGTACATAAGTGTGTCAACACAACCAGACCCAATAGACCAGATACAAATGGTCAGGTGCAAAGCAATGGAGCAACAAGTAAATGGTAGTACATGAGCATGATATGACCAAGCATAGTATCTGTAGAAATTCAATGAAATGATCAAAGAGGAACAGTCAGTACATAGATATATACATGTATGTTCACACATGTATACATATCAGAAGCAACTCAACTTGACATGTCACAAGCTCCAAACTCAAAGCAAACCATGGACCAAAATATGCATACAAAATCAACTAAATAATACTCAAAATGCAACAAGCACCTGAAAGCAAGTCAGACCACCAAATGGAACACTACATCGATCACATAACAGTTCCAACATAAACAAAAGGAAACCAGACTGGAATTGTGAAACAGCAAGTTCACATGCATAAAACATGAATACCAGTCCTATACATACGCATACAAGATGACTACAGTTTAAAGTTTAAATTGCATTCAGTTTTTAACATTCATCGGACTAGAAACAAGAGCTTCAACAAGTATGGAACCAGATGTATGGAGACCATTCAAACATGAACAAGCTACAACATGATAAACATGAATGCAAAATGAACTGACAAGCTACAAAAGGGATACAATATAGACAAGGTATATTCGATATAAAACAATTGAACCGAAAATCAAAGAAATCAGACCAAACAACATGTGAATCAGTCTACAAAAGAAAGGACTCGACAAACATGACTCGATCATGTTCAACTACAACAGACTTCAAATGCATTGACCAGACTCACAAACCAAAGACATGAACAAAAGTGAATGCAAACCAAAGGCAACCAAACTGCACAGAAGAAGCTTAAAGTGCAGAACTATCAAGACAGCAACTCGGACTGACATGTCAAATTCATTCAAGGCTATTAAGTCCGGAGCATCATCAACATAGTAGGTATGAATCAAAAATGGTCAGAAGCCATGGTGACCAAGGTAATAGCAACAATATTTCGCAAGTACAATGAACATGTCAAGGCCGTAATAAATGAAGCAAATTCAAAATCATGGAGCAACACGTATGTATGAACAAGTCAGAATAAATCCCAAGCATTCAGGTAATAATCATATTGCCAAGCAAATTCTTGTGAAGAATTCAAACCGATATTATACGAATGTTAACTAAGGGATTTGAACCGTACAAATACCCAAAAATCATCATCGGAAAAGGCATCTGAGATCTAGAAAAAATTCATGGAGCCATGATTCAAATGAAATCCTAAATCAATAATTCGAATCGAGTTCGAGCCAAAGCAGAACAACAAAGGATGTAAACGGAAAAAATTCACCTACCAAATTATATAGTCGAAATCAAGACCTTGAAGCAGCCAGAAGAAAGTGAAGCAAATTGAAGAACAAAAGATAATAAATTTGGACTCCAAGTTGTGTCTTCAAGGGATTCAACAAAACCCTAAATTCCAGAACGAGAAACAAAAGGGAGCGGCCATGAAAATAAGAAACGGGAAGACCTTCTCTTCATTTAAGTATTGAGTGGGCCGCTTATATATTATACGGGGCTTAAATTATATAAAAAGGCTTTTGTTTTTGTATTGGTTTTATTTTGTAATTTTCTTTTAAACTTTTGTAAAATTCTAGTCGTGTGACCAGGGACGAACTACGGTGGTGTAATTCGAGAATTCACAACTCAGTAGCTGAGTTGTGGCAAAGTTTTGAGCATAGAGTTAGGTTAGTCGATAGCGGGTGTCGCAAGTTTACGTGTGTAAGCATCTGACTACTTAATTTCTAGTAGAAACCTTGGGGGTAGCACCTAGGAAGAGTTTTGCTGAAGGTGGGTAAATCTGTGTTCTTCTATTTCTGCTTTTATTATTCTGCTATTATCTGTGCTCCAATTATTACATCTATTTCCGCATTAATTTTTATTGTTTTTAGCATCACTCTATTCACCCCCCCTAAGGGTGAAATCGATCTTACACGTCAATGTTGGTTGAAGTCAATAGGTAGAAGCATACTTGATGCCAAGTTTATATTAGTTCCGAACATATTCATTGAAGTCACGTCGTTGGTTATGTATAATCAAAACCGATACGCAAGACAATATGCAAGTCACAATTCAAATATTAAGCAGTCAAATATGTTTTGCAATTGTTTTACATTTGATTCTTTATGTGTACAAAATTCAAGTATTACAATTGGCAAAAATCTCTCAGTTGATTTTGGTTTTACAAAGTTGAAAATATAAGAAGTGGGAGGAGAATCAAAAATCGTCCCCTTAAATGGGTGGTCCATATTTAGAAAGGAATAGCGACATGGCCTTCAGCATCACTAAGCTTCAGCATCGGTCTCGACAACCGTGCTGGCATCGGCTTTGATGACTTTGATGTTGTTATGCGCTAGGCTTCCTCTTTATCCCTTTAGTGGAGATATGCAGCAGCAATGTACCATGGCATTGGCGGCTTCTGACATAATAGTTGACGTCCTTTATGAGTGAGATGACTTCGGCTTGAGCTAACTCAGGTATGAAGCATATACAATCATAAGGAAGTATTAACGGCTTCATGGATATCGATGGCATCCACCTTCAACACCACATCGCTTGGACACAGGGCGTCCTCCATATGTCGAGGAAACGTGCTACATAAAAGGCGAAGTGCAATGTTAGGCATTTACAAAGAGTGGTGTTACTTTATATTCTTTTAGCATCATCATGGTGCAATATCTTCGAAGTGCTATGAATTATAGCACTGCTCTATTGTAATGCTGCCATCTTTTATGGTTACCGATGATGAGTTTGTCTTGATTATAATAGGTGAGTAGCGATGTTGATAGAACCTAGCTTCAATGAAATGCGCTATGTGTCACTTTGACACTCATTGATGGCTTTTGAAGTTGATTGTGCTTGATACCATTGCTCCTTTACTTACACGTGACGTTGTGTACATGTCTTCGATGCTTATCCATCTTCATGCTCCTAATATTTATTATTCGACGCCATAAGTGTATTGCTAGTCGCATGTCTTTGAGAGTAATGATGGAAAGCGACATATTCAAAGAATGGTTCTTCATCATGAAAGTCGATGTTGTTTCCATATCTTATGGTGTACATCTTCAAAGTTAATAATGGTGATATCACTTGTCATCATAAAGGCTAAAACACTTCTTCTTGTGATGAGGTTGGACATCATCTCCTGGGGCTTCGAATTAGAAACCATATACTCCAAAGAAATTATGTGGATGACATTTGCATCGCCCACCGAAGTATAGCAGAAGCTTGACTTTTCAAGTCAATAATCTCAAACGTATTGTCGTTTTTCAAATTATCGAGATCATTCAAAATCTTAAATTCCATATATCAGGTTAACCCTGATATAAGATTTTAACACTAATGCATTTTTCTTTATAGCATAACTCATATGGCATTTACTATTACTTACACGTCATGGTATGATTGGTGTTATATTAGAATTCTTTTATATTAGTTATCATTCAGATTTTTTGAACATACCCATAGACTTGTTCTTTTACCATAAGTTTAATATGTGTGTACTTCTAGTCAACCCAAAAGTTTAAGCTTTTCCTATGAAACTGACATTTCTTATTCAACGGTCCTCGACTTATTGTACAGGTTATTTTGGACTATGAACTTTTTAATGTTTCGGTATCATGTAAATTACTTACATGCTCTTAAGCATGAGTATTCAAATTTGGAATGATATCGCTTGATAGACAGATGGAGGGCTGGGCAAGAATCCCTTCAAGAGGACTAGTATAGGCTCCAAAGTTTTTTCCCCAAGCTAATTCTTCTTTGGTTGTCAAAGATTGGCCTTTATAATTGTGTTGCTTGTAATCATTTAGATCAGATTCCTGTGTCTTTCAACATTTTGTTCTTATCTTCTTATAGCAACTTCTATTTCAAAACCTGAAATGTACTTTGTTGATATGTTAGTGATTTAAGAAATTAGGATTCATTCGATGAAAAAACAAAAAACTATTTTGTACTAACTTTAAAGAAAAGGTTAGAAAACCATCTGATAATAATAAGAAAGCTTAGTAATTCGATACATCATTTGATAATAAGAAATCCAAACTACTATCTTCCGTCAATAAGAAACGAAGAATAATATCTATTAATAAAAAATCCAGAATATCCTCTGATAGCAAGAAATCAAGAATCACATCTGATAATAAGAAAACTAGAAATCCATCTGGTAATAAGAATTCCATAATCCCATCTGATAATAAGAAGACCAGAAATCCATCTGGTAATAAGAAATCCAAAATCCCATCTAATAATAAGATGACCGAGAAAACCATCTAGTAATAAGAAAGCCAGAAATCCTTATTTGATAATAATAAAAGACCAAAAATTCTCCTCTACTAATAATAGAAGACCAGAAATCCCTATTTAGAAATAATATAAGAATAGAAATTCTCATTTGATAATAGATGACCAGAAATCTCTATTTGGAAATAATAGAAGACCAGAAATCCTCCTTTGATAATAGAAGACTAGAATCCCACTTGGATAGTAATAGAAGATCAGAATCCCTATCTGGCAATTGTAGAAGACTTGAACTCCCTAAGAAAACCAAAAATTCAATGGGAATATAAAAAAATATCAATAAAACCAAAAAACCAAAAATTCATCCATAAGAGAAGGTAAGAAATTCATTTGTCAAGAAAATCAAAAATTCATTTGTCAAGAAAATCTAAATTCAATCAACAGTTCATCAGAATTTCTTTTGATAATAAGAAACTCAAAAGCCCATCCAATAGTAATAAAAGATCAAAAAATTGCCTAATAATAGTAATTCGAGTAGACAATAATTCATAGTTCAAACTTATTCTAGAATGTTATATTAGAAACATTTACCATGGACTAATACTTCGAATAGTAATGAAGATTCTCGTTTGTTCAGAGGACTGCTTCTTATTAGGAAATTTGTAGTTGTTAAGTTGTTTATTATTTAATATTATTATTATTACAAAAACATTATAACTAAGAAATTCTATCAGTCGTTCAGCGAAGTAGTTCCGTTCAACTATTCAACTGTTCGGCAAAGTGGTTTTGTTCAACCATTCAACAAGGTAGTTCCATTCAACCGTTCAATTTTTCAGCCATTCAACCGCTTAGTAAAGTAGTTCCATTTGGTTTTTTGGACGTTCAGCATGGTAGCCTCGTTCATTTGTTGATCCGTTCAATAGGGTAGTTTAGTTTGGTTGTTTAGTTGTTCAGTAGAATAGTTTCATTCTACTATTTGGCCGTTCAGCGAGCCCATTTAATTTATTGATACTTACTTCATAGACCTTTCTCTAAATGTTTCCTTATTTCTAGGTCTAGTGTAGATTTATTTGAAGTCCGTTTTCATATATTCCTTAATAACTATTCTTACTTTTATAGTAAGGATCAATTCATCGCTTGACGCCTTTTGACTCTCCATTTGGACTGCATGTCTTCTATCTCTACATCTTTTCGAGTTTTGGACATCCCAGTCCCTTTTCCCTTTGCCTCCTCTTGGGCTTTTTCTCTGCTTCAAGCTATGGACATCTTCGTCCTTTTATGTTTTGCACCTTCTTGGACCTTGTCTCTATTTTAGGCTTTGCACATTTTCATCCTTTTCATTTTTGTCCTTTATTGGGTTTTGTCCTCTAGATACCTTCGTCCTTTTCGTTTTTTCCCCCTTCTTGGACCTTATCCCTATTTTAGGCTTTTAGCATCTTCGTCCTTTTTTGTTTTTGCCCCTTCTTGGGCTTCTTTTTTGTTTTAAAGCGTTATAGGTTATACTTGATTGATCTTCTTCTAAAAGATTGTCAATTTGTGCTAAACAAGTTTGTCCTTCCCTCTAGGAGGTGCTTCGGAAGTTCATCGAAGGCTTTTGTCCCTCCCTCTAGGAGGTGCTCTGGAAGTGGGTCAGAGACCTTAATGGATTTTGCTTTTGAAATATTCGTTAGTGAAAATAATTTTTGTTCAATTGTAACGTTCATGAAAACCCCTTTGAACATCAACTTTTTTGTCATGGAACTTCTTTTTGGGAGAAAGAATTTTCCATAAATGGAACTTTTTGATAAATCGAGGAATTATTTCCTAAAATTGATCTGTCTTTTGAAAAGGTTTTGAATATTTGAAACTTTTGATAAAGAAGTCCTTTCCCAGTGTTGCCACTAAGAAGGGTTTTTGGGTCGCTCTCACAGTAGAAATGCTTCAAATAAATGATTGAGTGGTCATTATTCATAAACTAATAGTAATTTAATCAAGAGTAGGCTCTTCTACTAAGAGTTTTGCGGTGCTAATTAGTTTTGGTAGTTCTCAAAACTTTTCTTTCAAAATACGTGCAGGTTTTTCTTTTCTAATAACGTCGGAAAGCTTTGAAATTGCTTTTGTCAAGACATGCTCCACCAAATCTTTTGTGTCCATTCACTAATGCTAAGCAATATTTCTCGAAGATCATATAAATCTTTCTAGAAGTAGATTTTTTTTTTTGATCTATAGGATAACAAGAAATAATCCTTCTTGACTTCTGAAAGTAATTTTTCTTGAAGACGTGTTCAACAAATCTTTTGGTAATAAAATGGCTTGTTAAAAAAAATTGGTGTATATTGCTTCCACCTTTATATCATTTGCACCTCTTTAGGTTTTTCTTAGCAAAAAGGAATGCCTCGTTTATAAGTATGAAAATTCATGATTCATGTATGGACAAGAACATGCTTTTTTCTAAGGGTCCCTTATTTTGGGAAGATTTTGGACATTTACCTTTTCAAGGAATCGGTTTAGGATGGAAGATTGATGGTAATTCAAAATTCCATAAAAGAAATTCTTTATTATGCATTGATTCAAGCCTTGAGATAGAGAGCCATTTTTTCTTAGATGCTTGAACTATCCTTTCCTCAAAGAAGGTCAGATATTTATCATGCTTTTATAGGGAAATCCAGAAACTCCCAGATGTAAAAGATTAGTTTTGTTTTAACATGTAAAGAAACTCGAATTTTGTGTCAATACAGGATGAATTTTAAGTACAAATCAAATTAGAAATTTTTATGACTAAGAATAATCCATGGTGGGCAACTGCTACAAAATTTCATAGTTTAACTGGAGTCTGGATCTGGTGCTTTTCTTCTTATAGAAAAAGCTAGACTTTAGGCATTTGGGTTACTCTCTTCGAAGCGGGAAACATTCTAAGTTTCCTTAATGAATTCTTTTAGAAATTCCGACTTGGTCAATTTCTGAATTATGCCTACCATAATGCGGCATTCGTCAGTTTTATGTCCATTTACTCTATGGTAGGCACAATAGTCTTTTCTAATATTTGACTCGCGATAGCTACATATTTTATAGGGAGTGGGGAAATTCTCATTATCTTTTGCCACGACGAAGATGTGGTAAAAAGATTTGCCTAAGGCTATATAATTGGATTCAGAAATCTCTTTCCTACCTTCTCTTCTACTTTCATCCCACTTTGACTTTATGTTGGAATGACTGTAGTTAGACTTTTCTTCTTTCCTGGTTTGTTAAGATTTTTTTACGACATGGTACCTCTTGTCTATTTGAATGAATTTTTCAGCCTGGAAATAGAAGTTTTATAGGTCCATACATCCACAAATATGAAGTTATTTCCAAAATGGAGTTTTCTCAATTAGTCTTGATCAAACTACCATCAACTTTTCTCTATCGGTCGCATTTTCTACATTTAATGTTTCTGGGTTAAATCACTTTAGATATTTGCCGAGCAATTCCCCTGACCTTCGCTTCATATTAGCTAACGTACTGGAATCCATAGTTGGGTCTCTGTATATATGCAAAACTGAGCCAAAAATTCGTATGAAATTTTTTCCCAAGAGCAGATGTCCTTTCCTGATAATTCTTATACCGGTTGGTAGCTGCTCCATAAAAAGTTACTGGTAATAGTTTACAATGAACTACCCCAAAGACGTTATACAAATCCATTCAGTTTGCTAAAGCTTGAAGGTGATCATCCGGATCAGTGCTTCCATCATACTTTAGTAAAGGAATTTTGATATGAGATAGAATTCTAACAACAAATATTTCCTCTGACGAAGGAGTTCTTTGAAAGCTCTTATCTTGTCTTAGGTTAAGGATTTCTTCTCCTTAATCATGTCCTTTGTTATTTGATTGGTTTAGCCACCATAGTAGTCTCTATTATTTTCTTTGATTGAGCTATCCAATTGTTCGAGAGGCTTTCTTGCTTGACTTTCTTGATTTTCGTTTTGTTGACTTATCATGATCCTTTTACTTCTATTTGTTTGCAACTTTGGAGTGCATGTGTCTGATACCTCATCTTATATCTTGTTGGAGATTTGGATTCCTCGACCTTATTGCTTATGAGCTTTGTTAGAGTTGAAGGTTTTCCAACTTTTATATTCTCTAAATTGAAACTTGGGATGATATTGTCTTTCAATTTTGTTCATGATGTGGCTTCTTTATTGGGGATGTTATCATTATTTCTTCTGGTTCTCACCATTTTCTCTAAAACAAAAAAACTTTATACAATTAGTTTATGGAGAGAAGTATAGGAATCAGAGGTTCGGGGACTCCTTCTAGCACCAAAAGTATTATCGAATTTCTTTGTCAACACACAAAAATGTTAGAAAAGTGGACTTTGATGAGATATGCTTAGACGACTCTTAGGCAATTAAGTAAGTAAGTCATTAGTTCAATGTCAACTCCGTGATGATCTTATGCACATCTAATACCAATGCTATGATCTTCTTGTGAGTCATAAAAGATTAAGTTAAGATGTCAATCACAAGTTTGAATCAAGTCGATATGCTCAATGTTAACGAATAAACTCGTTGCCCTAAAAGTAAATAGGAAGTGAAGCCAATTCGAAGAGTGTCCTTGTCGAAGTTTGTCGATGTCAATAGGTAGAAGCATACCTTATGCCAAGTTCATATCAGTTATGAACATAGTCACTGAGATCACGTCGTATGTCATGTATGATCAACATCGTTATGTAAGGAAGTATGCAAGTCATAGTTCAAGAATTAAGTAGTCAAATATGCTTTGCCGTTCTTTGATATTCGATTCCTTATGTGTACAAAGCTTAAGTACTACAATTGGCAAAAATCCCCAAATTGATTTAGGATTTACAAAGTTGAAAATATAAGAAGCAGGAGGAGAATCAGAAACCGTCCCCTCAAATGGCACACCTGGATCCATATTTATAGTGGAAAAGCGGCACAGGCTTCAGCGTCACTAAGCTTTAACATCATTCTCGGCGATAGTGTTGGCATTGACTTTGAGGACATCGATGTTGTTATGCGCAAAGCTTCCGCTTTATCCCTTTAGTGGAGATATGCAACAAGACGAACCATGGCATCGACAGCTTCTGCTATGATGGTCGACGTCCTTTATGAGTGGGTGATGACTTCGACTAGAGCTAATGCAAATATGAATCAATGATAATCATAAGGCAGTACTAACGGCTACATGGATATCGATGATGTCCACCATCAACATTGTTTTGCTTAGGCACACGACATCCTCCAAATGTCGAGGAAACGCGCTACATAAAAGTCGAAGTGTTGTGTTAGGCATTAATGAAGAGCGGTGTTACTTTGTATTCCTTTAGCATCATTGTGGTACAATATCTTCAAAGAGTTGTGAAGTATAGCGCTACTCTAGTGTAATGCTGACATCATTTGTGGTTGTCAATGATGAGCTTGTTTTGGTACACTAGGTGAGTGGAAGTGCTGATAGAACTTAGGATCAATGAAATGCGTTATAGGTGACTTTGATCCTTATTGATGGCTTTCGAAGTTGATTTTACTTGATACCATTTCTCCTTTGGTTACACGCAATGTTGTGCACATGTCTTTAATGCTTATCCATATCTATGTTCTTGATGTTGACCATTGGTGCCATAAGTCTATTGTCGGTTACATGTTTTCAAGAGTAATGATGGAAGGAGATGCGATCAAAGAATGGTTCTTTATCACGAAATTTGATGTCATCTTCCGTTGTACTTCTTCGAAGTTAATGATGGTGATATCACTTGCCTTACGATGAGGTTCAGCATCATCTACTTAGAGCTTCGAATTAGAAACCATGCTCTCTTGAGAAATTATGTGGATAACAGAGTTCATTATGCTTATGATGAAAATGATAGGGTTTCCTCCTCAACTTCTTTCTCTCATTATTAGTGTTTATCCACCCCCACTTTTTCTATCATAATGAATGAAACCCCTATGGTCTTATTTATAATAGTAGGGGTATAATACAATGGGATCCTTTATCCCCTTATCGGTTTACTATTGCCATGGAATTTTTGTCCAAGTTAAACAGTGAGCACATCTTTAGCAAAATTAGTCCATTTTATGGCATAGAACCACAGTTAAATCACTTAAGTTATGCTGGTGACCTGATGATAATGGTAAAATAAAATATTTCAAGTGTTTTGCAATTAATCAGCCATTAAAAGAATTAGAATCTCAAGTAGTAGTAAACCCACAAAAAAAAGAATCAACGAGAAGGGGGAAGTTAACAAAGCAAAAATACAACAACAAATTAATGTACAAATTACCACATTAACAATTATATATTTTGGTGCAACACTCTCTAATAAATAAATCATAAATAATGGTCTTCGGAGACTTAATTGACATTTCATAATGGTTATAACCATTTCATAATGGTTAAATTCCTTACACACATAGGTAAATGCCAAAATTACCAACACTTATAATGGTTGTAAATTTGGTATAGCTGAACCATATCTCAGTCAAACTCTTACAGTATAATCACATATTATTTCATTCAACTATACAAATTCAAATTTATAGCAAAAGAAAACGTGAAACTAAATTTCAAAACTAACATGTCGTTCATTTTTTTAAAAAAACATCAAACATACTAATTAGTTCGTATCAAATTCTACAAAGTTTATTGTGACAACTTCAATTCACTACTAAAAATATTTTGAAGCTTACAAACAACGAATGCATATGTGTCGTTCATCTCACCGTGAAAAAACCACTCATCACATGTTGGATCTATACCGTAAATGATCAAGTGTTTCTCGACTGCTTTAAAGAATTTTTTTTTTGAATTTCTACCCTTTTTGTAGGGACAACTGCACATTTTAAAATCAGGGGTTTATTATGCCTTGCGAAGTTTATAAAATATCAAACCCTTATATGTACTCATCGGTATTCCTATGTCGACATCTAATCCTCTCTCGGAGTTGGTAATGACATTAGCAAGAACTTCCACCTCTTTCTATCAATTCATTAAAAAAATGAACTTGTGTAAATATAACAATAACATTGTAAAAATGAACACTGAATGGGACGGTTGACTAAATTATAATTTTAACCTGCATGCATCAAAATTCAATAAAAGTAACTAAAAAAAATGCCATACACAACTTGCTATGGGTTCTTTGATTATAACTTACAGTAACCTTGATTGTATACACCCTCAACCTTGTGCTCAAGTTGACATTTTACCGCCACCCTTTTCTTTTATTTCCCACAAGCTTAAATTCGAATGTCTTTTAATTCTTGTACCCACTCTGACTGTCCCTATCCACTATCCCACAAAGGCTACCCCAAAAATGGTCCATTCGCTTCTTTTTTTTCACACTAAGCTGTCAAAAGATAGTATCAACTGTATGGAACGCTTATAAAACGCAAACAAATGACAGAGTAATATCATTAAAATTAGATCAAACTGCCTACAGCAAAACTAATAATAAAATGATGCTTGTAATAGGAAAAACATTAAAATTAAGGTCCTTCGAGAAAAAGTTAAAATGTAATCCTTCCAGTTTGAGAAGCATATATGGGGCTAACTTGTCTGATGTGATATATGGATAGATTGTTAGAGAACCACATATTATCACAAAACCAATTGGTAATGTGAATGGACATCTGTTAGTATTTATGCATGATTTATGTTGTAAATTGTCCTATGTGAGGCTAAACTCAACACGCGTGTATCATCAGCCAAACACATAGACATTCATTGAGGGTGGGTGACGTGTGACACAATTAAACCCGCTCTGATACCATATTAGAGAATCACATATTATCACAGAACCAATTGGTAATGTGAAATGATCTCTTAGTATTTATGCATGATTTATATTGTAAATTGTCCGATGTGGAACTAATCTCAATATAGATAACAAATGCAAATGTTTGCACTGCAAATATATAAAGTTTGACGCAATGTAAACTTAAGATTATTGCTCATCAAATGATTTGCGTCTGCAAGAAATCAAAATACAGACAACTTATGGGAAGAGTGATTGCTTAGAGATTAGTGGAAGATGTAAGTAGAGATTTTGCTCACCAACCTAGATTATTGGAATTTGTTAGGAAACCGAGTAATTTTGCATTTAGACAGCAGTCCTTCAACTATTAATAGAATAGTTAATTTTACGAACTCTTCCATGAACTAAATTTATTTATATTCCACTGTCTACAATAATTAATATGTGAACAAATGGGTACACCATGGAAAATTATGAAGCTTGCCACAAAATAAGGTAGGTACAATTATACAAAGCTATGGCTGGAAATAATCAATTCACATTGTATTGAAATGTCCACTTTCAAGTTAATATCAAATAATTCATTCTTACTTTTATCATAGTAGATTGTCTTTGCTTCAAATTCACACATTAGTGAAGATTATTTCTATTACGTCTAATATACCAAAATAGAGACTAATCAATAATAAACCCGTCTCACAAGTTTACAAATTAGATTTCCACTATGTTGGAATTCTGTATTAGCTATTTTTAACAATAAGTATATTGTAGTTAATTAAAACAACAAACTAACAACTATAGTAATAATAACTATAGTGATAAATCAAACGTTATACTACTTAAGAAAATAGTACAACGTAGAAATGAAGCGATGTATATATATATATATATATATATATATATCAACCAAAAATCTAACCGGTTGAATAAGGAAATTTCGTCTGAGGCTTGTTGTAACAATTTCCTAAGGCTTTATTCAAAGTCTCCCAAGATACAATAGACGTAAGCTGCTCGAGATTATGATGCGTATAATCCTCTGTGTGTTAGGACTGATTATGATTTTAAGAAAAATGAAGATAAAGAAGAGATAATTCGGTTTTAAAACCGAGTGAAGAAAGTGATCAGGTTTCCTCATTATATATAGTCGAATTTCCAATGGCTACACCAATTGAAAAAATAGCATCCCTTCATTTGCAACGCCAAAAAGTGTTCTGTTTGCAACAGTCGTGTCTCTTCATTTGCAACGGTTAAAACCTGTTGTGCTTTGCAACAGTCGCGTCGTTTCGTTTACAATGGCCAAAACCTGTTGCGGTTTGCAACAGTCGCGTCTCTTCGTTTGCAACGGCAAAAAACTGTTGTAGTTTGCAACGGTCGCGTCTTTTCGTTTGCAATGGAGAAAAACTATTGCGATTTACAACAGTCGCGTCTCTTCGTTTGCAATGGTCAAAAACTGTTGCAGTTTGCAACAGTCGCGTCTCTTCATCAGTTTGCAATGGTCACGACCATTGGAAAACCATATCTTTTAAACACACTTCTGTTTTTAAAATCAGTCCATTCTTATTGGACCTGCACCCGACCAGGTTCGGTCGGACGGACGGGCGATGGCGCTCGTGTTAGTCCATGGCCATGTAGGTCCTCCCCATCGTACAAAATTATCCGATCCTAAGGGTAAATATTGAGATTGAGAGTACACTATATAAGCAAGAAAATGGACTTATTTTTGACGATGTGGGATATATCTCATCCACAATTTTTGAGAATTCTAACAATTTCAACCGTATAAGTTTAATTCCAATCATTGGTTTATGTATTGTCCATTTGTATATATTGCACATGTTTTGTCAAAATGGAGAATGGAATGAATAATGCATCACCGTTTTGGCAAAATGGAACTCTTCATTTTTGTTTAAAATGGAGATGAATCTATAAATGTTTTGTCAAATGATTTTTGTTGTCCAAACAAAAAAATTAATTTTTTTATGTACACAAGTCTAAGAATAAAATCAATATTTATTTAAGGTTAAGATATTTTATTATATTTTGCAAGGCAAACCGGTTTTATAATGGACCATCGGCTATTTTATATAATATTAAAATACAGACGTAAGGTGTAAACGCCTCAACAGCTGCAACTCACACACTACATAGTTTTCGATACATATCTTACAACCCAAAATCACTATAGAAGTACAAGATATATCACTTAATTTCAACCAAACATGCCACAGAGGAACCAAATATCACAGGTAGAAGCATAGCTTCACACCATTGCATCCTGATAGACAGTTTCAAGAAAGCAAGCTTTAACAATGGACAAGCCCCGGGATTATCAATCCATTTGAAAACATTAAACTACAAATACCATGCCAAGAGTAAGATAAAAGAAAAAAATACCAAAAAATTATTCATGAAACACCATTCACAACCATCAAACAGTCAAAATAAAGCATCCACACCCGAGCATCCTCACTAAGCTGCAATAAGCAGTCACTATGGAGGATGAATTATGAGAAGGAAAAGCGAAGCTACATGATAAAGAGAACACCACGACCAACCTATCATCAATACCTTGGATGATTACATGCTCAGAAACAAGAGGAGCTATGTAGTAGAAAATCAGCTCTAAGCCTCTAACCAAAAAAGGGACCACAAAAACAGTGAAAAAAACAAATCCCAACCTCTGAAACTGCCATACGACTCACCCTATTTCCACTAACACTTGATCGAAGCCACAACCATAGAAGACACATTGCACCAAAACCCATGACAGATTTGAAGCATCCATGAATCAGCACCACATCAAGGCAGTGTAAGAGAGTATAGGAGAATGACAGCCAAACAAACTCAAAAATTTCTAGTGCTTCTGGAGTTCTGGCACTGTGAAGATTAGCGAACGGTGAGGGAGATGAGGCAAGCCCATTTTAAAGGCTATGAGAATAAGTAAGAGATGATTGGAAGAGACAGTGAACAGGGAAAGTAGGGAAGCCAGCACTGTTAATGGGTAAACTACTGCAAATTTACGATCAGTCTGGTTTCTGCTTTCATAAAATCCCCAAAAAATTTACGGGTTAACTATTGCAACTTGTAAAAGCCAGTTTAATGCAACTCTGTTGTGCATCATATGCGACTAAACTGAGTTTGTTTAAATTAAGAGTGGTGCTTTGCACAGTTCTTTTCACCCATTCTATATTTCACCCAGTTCCTTGACCTTTTAAGCTTCCTTTCACCTTTTTTTCCAACTATCCTCTGTGTTAGTGTCTTTTTTAATCTAATTATTAGCACTGTTAATAGGGGGATGCTAATAATTATGAAAATTAATGTGGAAATATATAAAATAATTGCAGCATAAATAATAGCACAACAATAAAAATAGAAACAGAACAACGTAGATTTACCCAGCTTCGGCAAAACTCTGCCTACGTGTTGCCCCAAGGTTTCTACTAGAAATTAAGTAGTCAGACGCTTACACACGTAAACTTCTAACACCCACTGTCGACTAACATAACTCAACGCTCAAAACCCTGCCACAACACAACTATTGAGTTTCGAATTCTCGAACTACACCACTGTATTTCGTAACCTAGTCAAGCGACCAGAAAAGCACAATAGAATTTGAAAAAAGAAAATTATAATTTAAAAATATGGAAAAGCCCTAAAATTTTAATCACAAATCAAAAAATTGCCGGCCCAAAAAAATTTCCTTTCCATACTTCGACCGACTTTACTTTTCTTTATCTCATGAAAAAATATTCTAATGCGTTCTTGTTTCCTTCTTTCAAAATTAGGGCTTCGTGATTTGTTGAAGTCACCACTTGAAAAATGATGCTCGAAACCTTTGCTGGTTTGCTTATAAGAAACGAAGCTCAAATCGTATGTTGCTTTCATTCCTTCGCAGCTGCTTTTCGATCGAGTTCAATTCGAACAAAACTGATATGCGATTTCCTTTATTTATTCTCGTTGATACGCTTGAACTTGATGCTTTTGAATGCCGATGATATTAATGGTATTTATAGGGTTTGATTTCCTAAATTATCATTCGAATAAATCTTTTGAATTCGTTTGTTACTTTAGCTTGGAAATATGTGATTCATCCTGACTGGTTCAATTTCAAATTTTTTTCTTGATTATCACGGCTTATGTTTGCTTTGAATTTGGTTCCGTTCTTTTCTTCGTTGACATCTCTAATTTCGGCACTTTGAATTAGAGATAATATTTTCTAATTTCGTGATACTTGACTGGTTCATGATTTGCTGGCAATCGATTATGGTATATGAATTTTTGATATATTCTGGACTTGTTCAATTGGCTTTAACTTTGGCATTTAAACTTAACATGTTCAGTTTGAATTCCCTGTGACATTGACTTTGTTCATCTGTGTTTTACCTGCTAGTTACCTTCCTTGACTTATCGAACTGTTTCTATTTTATATACTTTGAGTATATTCCCTGAGCTTTTGCTAATATGTGTATGTATATAGTTGCATATATGCGTACATATATATTTTGTAGCTCTGGCTAGTTAGTCCGCTGCTTTGATCTAAGTCTACACTTCATATCGATCTTCCATGATCTACAACTGCATTGTTATGCTCTGTCCACTGTTCAACATGTTTGCTTATGTTAGCTTTGGTTCATATGCATGTACATTTTGTCGTCCGCTCTTGTTTTTGGTCTGGCTGCGCATACATATATATATTGTGGCCAGAGGCCAGACTTGTTTATGTGCTATGGCTTGTTTCTACTGTTAGTAACAGTGCATATATAAACATGTGTAGACATACATATATATGTATGTGTATATGTGTGTAACACTTGGTCGAGACTTGTTGCAGTGCGGTTCCTCCTGGATCACTTGTTGTTTGATGTGTGCTTGATGTTGTAGCCTTGCTTGCATACTGAACAACTTCCATTGTATCTCATATTGCCATTGCATATATATACATTTTTTTTACTGCTTCACTGCATGTGTATGTCTGCATTTCAGTGCACTGACCTAGTTATTGTAGTCTGGTTCTACAAGTTGTATATATTGAATCTTTATGTGTCTGGTGCCTTGTTCCATTTGGTGGTTTGGTTCCTTGTTGCATTGAGTGCAATTTTGGTCTGGGTTGAAAAAACTTGGATTGTTTCAAGTTCAATTTCTAGTTGCTTCGAGTTGTTTCATTTCTTGGTTTGTGTTGCATTGTGTGGTGAGTTGCTGTCTTGATTGCATGTAGTTGGGTTCCTTTTGAAGCTAACATGTCTGAGGCTTTTTGCATTCATGCATGTTGTCATGTTGAAACTGAATGCCTACACATGAAATTGTTTTTCAAGTGTTTTCCATTCATATCCACTATAGTTGGTTGAGTTGTCTGATCACTTGATTCAAGTCTGTTTGAGACATATCCTTGTGCTTCACTTTGTTGAATCAATTAAGTTGCTGGTTTTTATGTGTATACTGAGTTTGCATGCCTATGTTGCATATATGTATATGTTGTTTGTCATGTTGCTTTGAGCCAGTTCATATATCACAAGACTTGTGAGTCTGGCCATTAGAGGTTTTTTTCGTTCTTATAGTCACTACTGTTGACATGTGCATTTTGGTTTCACTTGAACTTCATCTTGATTTTGGAATTTGTCTGCACTTTGGTTGGTGGTGTCCGTACATACATGCATACATACATGCATACATACATACATGCATGCATGCATGCATATATATATATATATATATATATATATATATATATAAATTTGTTTGTACATACATGTGTGAGATTGGCGTCAATTTTGGTTTCAAATTTTTCACGACTCCACTGTCGTGTCTGTTCTCATGTGTACACATTTGTGTACTGTTAGCATGGTCTGGTTTTTGGTTCTTGTTGCTTGAGAACTTATACCCGACAATTCTGTGATGCTTTTGTATTGCACCTACGTTGAATCAGCCTCGGCTCGGGTTTGACATTTTTCTCACATGTCCCTGTAGTTTTATCAAGTACATATCGGTATGCACGTCCTTGTGGCATGTACAGTGATACACTGTGCATGTCACAAGCTGTTCGTGTAAGATAATTTCAAATTAAGTAATAAGAATAACCCAAATAAACGAGGCAAATAATATTTTCAGAATACACATTTTATTTTACAATGCAAAAAATATTTCTTTTTCAATTTTATTGGGTTAGTGTTTATTTTGCAGATCACTCAGATGCTGTATTCAGGCTGGAGCAAAGTTGACAATAACATACGAGTGAATGAATGATATGTCGTCAGGTGAACAATGTAAAGTGAAATTTGAGATGTAATCGAAATTGTGTTGTAATTGAAAGTCGTATATATAGTGAGAGCTCAAATTTTGTACTATTCAAAAATTGTAATAAAATATTTGTTTGAATAAAATATCCGTTTGAATTTAAATTATGTGTTATTTATTTTATTTAGCAAATGTTTATTTAATCATGTGAACATAAAATAGCACAATAACAAATACATTTAAATGAATATATATATATACATATATATATATATATATATATATATATATATATATATTCACTATCATCAAACAAAAATCATATACTAGAATATTTAACATAAAACTCACTGTCTCGATGAAGAAGATGTAGTCGACTTCGTCGTAACTCCAAGTCATTGAAGCTAGGTATTGCTTTGCATTCATTTTCGATGGAAATTAATTTGTTCATCACATTCCGACATTAACAATCTAAAATTTAAAATTCGAAAAACCTAATTTTTTTATAGATGGAACGTGATTCGACGGTATGGAATTTTTTTATAATAATTTTTGTACATTTTATGTATTGTTGAACGATTCAGTTAATGGTATAGACAGAAAGGGTAGTTAATCTGTGAAAGCTGACGCTGTTAATGGACGTTGAAGGAACTACAGTTCATCCAATTTTGAGGAGTATATTTCTACATTTTCTTTTGTTCAACTATCAAGAAAAGGTAAACAAGAGCGGAATACGGTTACAATGGAGGAACACATGTGATAGTGTGTGTTACCGTGTAACATTGATTTCCACTATTATGATCCGCTCATATATTTAGAAATCAAGGGCAAAGGGGGTAACCATGTATGTGTGCTATTGGTTAAATTTCCTTTTCTAGTGATGATTTATCAATGTGTAGAAACAAAAAAAACTTGTTGGAAGGGTCTATCAACATCCTACATTTTACTTTTCATGACTTGGTAAATTTAAAAAAATATTTATATAAATTTTCCTTTGTGTAGCGGCATGTCATAAATTATGTGAAATAAATCCATTCACATGATAAGAGTGAATACATAAAAATCAAGCTAGGAGCAAGTGAAAAAATATAAAGAATCAAGCTTCATTTGAACAAGAAAACATAAGAAATCAAGATTGAAGCGAGTGATGAAATCTAGCAAATCAAATTTGAAGTAAGTGGAGAAACTTAACAAACCACACTTACAGAAAGCAAAGCTAACATGGGTTTTCCTCTAGTAGATTGTTTCTTTCAAAACATCGTTTGTTCCTATTGAGTTTTATGCAACACATCGCTCATTCCTAGTGAGGTTTATGCAATACCATGTTCAGTCTGATGAGGTTTTATATAAAACCATGTTGAACCCAAATGTGATTTGTATTATAGAAAATGCCAATCTTAGATATTTTTAAAAATATGATTGTTTATGGAAATTTCAACCTCGTAACTAATTTTTAAATGCCATTAACAGTACCCTTGATTTTAACAATGCGGTTCAATAATATGATTGTTTACCATGTATACATACATATACCTCTCTGTGAAGCTTTAACTACCTAGTAAATTATCATCAATTCACAATGAAATTGCTCCATGTGGAACCCGATATGCATGGCACAAATAAATACGTAAACATTAGAGAAATAAATACAAAATAATTAAAGGCATTTCATTTATAAGTACGAGTGTAATGGCACGCGCTTCGCGCGTGAATTATTTTTGTTATAAATTGTATATATTTAAGTCAGTCAAAAAAATATTTTTTTATTTCAAGTGATACTAAGATTTGTATATTTGTAGAGACATATTTTGAATTTTAAAAAAATATTAATTTTATATCATATTTTTAAAAGCTTTTTGAATTTGTAAATTGTTTAATTATTAGATCCTACTTTTAGAGGCGTTTGAATTTTTATTTCTATTATTAACTACTAAAGAATGGATTTAATTTTATATTGGTTTAAATTTTTATTTCTGTTATTAATTAGTAAAAAATGACTTCGAAAAAAGTTTATTCGTAAGATCCTATTTCTAAGTGTAATAAGATAACACGTTTTGAATTGTTAAAAAAAATTAACTGTTAGATCCTATTTTTAAGCAATAGTAATATTTAATAATATTTGTAGAGGGGCATTTTTGGTAGTTCACGTTGATACCAAAAAAGTGTGACACCAAAGATATTACAACTATTATTAAAGATGACTATATTAGTTTTCGTACAAGGAGATAGGTTAAATGCTCCATGCAACTTATTATAAACTAATAGTCAGACCAGAACATAATTGTATTACTAATTGATTATAATCTACGTGCACCTGGGATCGAAATAAGCTAGAGTATATATGAAATCCTCAGCTAGTGTTTACTCCACTAGGATAGTTTTCAATGTAGCTTCAATTGATAATTTGGCCAGTTCCTTTTGAGATGCTACAGCACAATATTACTTGAGTGAATTGAATTCAATACTGTACATCTTTCTATATTGCCTCTCTACTTCTTTACTCTTTCTACAAAAGAAGTGATAACTTTTATACCTCTTAAAGATTAAACAGGGTATATATCAAAAGAAATTGTGCGAATAAACGTGTGTGCACAAGAAGATACAATATTGATTTGATGTGGCAAAGCAGATAAAATATTTGAGTAGAACAGCAGTTATCAGTGAAAACGGTAAAACTTTAGGTGCATAACATTAAAAACGTTGAATTCATTTTAGCGCTATGATAAACCTTGTATTACTATATTTAATTATTTTTATATGAGAAAGACAAAAAATTGTATTGTTTTTAAATTAAACTAACTAATTAAAGAAAACAACACATGAGGTTGGATGTATAAGGAAAAGGAATATTAAGATCCATTTGCTCACTTTAGGAACTAGAAGACAGTGACAACATGCTTAAATCCATACTTCTTTTTTTAAATTATTCCTTTTAAATAAAAAAATGAAAATTAAGTTTAAATGAAAATTTGTTATGGATACCTATTATTTATACTGGAGGTGGATTTCACTATCGATCAACATAAGTGTTAATCGCATTGTCAAGAAGTATGATAAGGTTGCTTTCATATCAAGTGGTCCAAACATAACCTACACGCTTGACTACTTGCCAACAAAATTTAAAAAGACAAAACATCAAAGGATGGGTTTCAAAAAGTAAAGTTATTACAAAATGCATGTGTGTATGTGCATACACACTGAAATTTGACGTCATGCACGTGTATGTCCAAATATAAGTTCCCTTCTAAGATTTTATCTGACACGTTGATCTGTTACATAGGACATCATGTTTATTTTCATACTTCTCGTGCAACAAAGGTTTGATTGAGATATACCATTCATTCCATATTTTTTTTTTTGAGTGAGGACAGGTAACTGTTAATGGAGGGATGATGATATTTTATCAAAGTTGGTTTCTAATGCAATCATTTTAACATTTCTATTGTTTGTTTGCCTCAACGAAAAATAACTTCCAACAAGTCATATGAAAATTTAACATAGTAATAACCTTATGGATAGCGTAATAGTTATTTTATGTAAAAACATTTTATGCTTTTTCACAGTTCTCCATTTACATAAAATCGTACTTAATCATTTTCCATTTTGCAAGTCATATTACCTTCTGTACTTGAATATCTAATCCTTTCATCATCTGTTGTGATAGCAATTTCTAGTATCCATACATTTTCATATGATGAAAAACTAATCTTAAATTGTAATTTAATTGCTAAGGACTAGCTAGATGCCATTGCCTATTCAAATACGGTTTAAGTAAAATCAAGCCAAGTAATGCTGAACCCATAACAAGATCGGGAAAAATCCAACTTTTTTCTTTGAAAAATCGATTTAACTTCTTCCATTTTTGGACATCTTTACGTGTACTATGTATGGTTATTATACTTGTATTCTGCACAGTTATCCCTTTTCGGATTTGTTTTTTTACCTAAAAAATGGAATAGCAGCCAACTTTTATGTGATTAATTACATATAAATGAGTTGTATCTTTGTTCATTTAACATTTTGAATAACCCTTATATTAGAAGATACAAGATCAATCACAAAATTCTGTATATTTTGTTTTTTTGAATATATTATTGAGTTTAGCTTGGACAAATGCAAACTGACCATTAAATTTCTCTCTATATAAGTCCATTCTTTAACTTTCACTTCAGGACATATTAAATTCATGTAAAACCCAAGTTAAATGAACTTATAGTAGCATCTTCTTCTAATGGTCTGATGAATATTTCGTTAATATGGAAAATGATATATATATATATATATATATATATATAAGGGGCACTCAAAATCAGTCAAGTCAAAGCTAGACTGCTAAATTTTGAGATTGTTGACCGGACGAACACATCTGGAATGGTTCTGCTTTCATGTCCAAAATGAATTTCTATCCTACATAATTTGTACTAAGCACGCATAGAAAAACCCCAATTGTAATTTGAGATTTAAAAAAATAAAAAGTATCTGGCTGAGGTGGTTATCAAACGAGGCGGAAGATGGGTGATAAACCCAGGATGAATGACAAGGCGGAGGAAGTAATAATCCTAAAATAATCGAGGCAGAGGGGGCAATAACCATAGAGGCGGAAGGGAAGATAGACCTAGAAAGATAAATTTTGATTTAGGAAATAATGCTGTCGAAGAAGCGTGAGAAATGGGACAAGTATTAGTGAAAAATAAAAAGACAATCCTATTCCTATGTTTTTTACCTGTTTACGAAATTACAATATTTGGTAACAAAAATAAGCATTGCAAACATTTATAACAGAAATATCTGTTAGAAATTTATAACAGTAATAATTGTTACAGATTAAAACGAAAAAGATGTTACAAAATAGCCTATTTTGGTGTAGTGTTTTGTGGCCGTCAATGACGAGCTTGTCTTTGGTATAAGAGGTGAGTGGAAGTGCTGATAAAACTTACAATGAAATGCGTTATGGGTCATTTCGACCCTCATTGATGGCTTTCGAAGTTGATTTTACTTAATACCACTGCTCCTTTGGTTACACGCGATGTTATGTACATGTCTTTGATACTTATCCATTTATGTTCCTGATGTTGACCATTGGCGTCATATGACTACTAGTGGTTGCATTTTTTTCAAGAGTAATGATGGAAGGATATGTGGTCAAAGAATGGTTCTTTATCATGAAATTTGACGTCATTTCCATATTTTTCATTGGACTTCTTTGAAGTTACTGATGGTGGTATCATTTGCCTTGCGATGAGGTTCAACATCATCTCCTTAGAGCATCGAATCAGAAACCATACTCTCTTGAGAAACTATATGGATAACAGAGTTCATTATGCTCATGATGAAAATGATAGGCTTTCCTCCTCAACTCCTTTATCTCATTATTAGTGTTTATCCACCCCTAATTTTTCTATCATAATGAATGAAACCCCTCATGGTCTTATTTACAGTAATAGGGTATAATACAATGGGTTCCTTTATCCCCTTATTGGATTACTATTGCCATGGAACTTTTGTCCAAGTTAAAGAGTGAGCACACCTTCAGCAAAATTAATCCGTTTTACGTCATAGAACCAGTGTTGTAATGACCCACATTTTGGACCATTCAAATCGACAATAAAACCATACATGTATGACTTGAATAATTCAAAACAATAGATTGTAATATAATTTGAAGAAAATAAAACCTATCATAGAATCACAGACACAGATAAGTAAGAATAACTCGTAGTAGAAATAAAATACCATAGTAGTTCATGAAGCTGCTACAACACAGACTCAAACACGGTTTCAAAACAAGTACAAAATCCAGAGTCTGAAAAATAAATACAACAGAAATCCCAGATACATAAATGTCCACTAATACATAAGTTGGATAGAAATACTTAATGGAAATAGATAACAACTAGATAATGGAAAATCTCCAGCAAATCCTTTAGCTCTAAAAAGTGAAATCCAAAGCTGAAACTCAGGCTGACTCGAGCGTAAAGCAAAACACAAAATACTAAAGTCTGGACATACATACTTATACAATGTAAACCAACTCAAATGAACTGTAATAAAATGCACAAGTGACTTAAAGGATACTTGGGACCGCCCATTCTTTAAGGATCCGTTGAACTATTTACTATGTAGTAATGTACGCTATTATAATAATGTCTAAAGTAAAGTATAATATAATTGAAAATAGTGTTAAGGCTTTATATTTTCCACCTTAACACATTTTACATATTCCCATAGCCTACAGAGTACCATAATCTCCCTGTACTAGGCGTCGTCAGAGGGCACTCCATAGTTTTGGTACAAAACCAAAATCGTATAAGGCGCGCTAGGGTGGGTGACATGGCACAACTAGGCAATGCCAGAGTAGATATACTAATTACGCTTCCGGGCCGGTAGTAACGCTTAGCAGCCACTATCTTCCACCTCGAGCCGTATTTCCAAAAATAAAAGGTGCGCACCGATCAATCACAAAGCAATTGAATGACATACCAAGAAGTGTGTCCCATAAGAGGACTACCTCATTAGCCCGTCAATTGCACCTGTTTTAGACACCTTATGCCTACTCAAGGGAGTCAGGTCCACGTACATACCTCAATACAACGTCACCACCATCCTACTTCATTCTGGAATCTCCACCTCATACACTGTTAAAGTGGTTTTCGCAGTTGACAGAGAGTATGCCCATATCCGATCCCGGTCTCTTTAACAACCAAACATAATTATTAACCGTGGTTATAAACTTCAAAAAAATGGTTTACATTTCAAATCAAAATAATTCATTTAAAGCATTTAAATATGAAGTTTTTATCCTTCCAAATCAAATATTCAATTTCCAGAATTGTAGCATTTCCTAAGTTCATTCGTTCAATTACAACAATTTCAAAACATTGTATTTTTCAAAAACAGCAGCACTTATAAAGTGTTACCGAAGATATATTAGTATTTCAAAAACAGTTCAATTTCAAAAACAACAGCAATTATAAAATGCTATAGTAGATAAAATTAGTATTTCAAAACCAGTTCAATTTCAGAAACAATAGCACTTATAAAATGCTACGGTAGATAAAATTAGTATTGTAGATAAAATTAGTATTTCAAAAACAATTCAATTTCAGAAACAGCAGTACTTATAAAGTGCTACTGTAGATAAAATAAGTATTTCCAAAACAGTTCAATTTCAGAAATAGCGGCACTTATAAAGTGCTACAGTAAATAAAATTAGTATTTCAGACCATAGTTATATTTCAGAAATGGTAGCACTTAGCAAATGCTACCTTAAAACTACAGCATGTTGGAAATGCTACCAATACAAATTCCAAATTTAGTATAACATTTCAGACACATTAAAATCTCAATTTTAGCCATTTTTAACTTATAAAAACATATCTCACGCTTTAGAAAATATTCATTTGAATATCATTTAACTGATTATTAAATAAAATAAAATTTTATAAATAAAATATCCAAATGAACCATAATTCATTTATTAAGTCAGTAGTATAATATTTTCTTAACTTTTTAACTTAACAAATAACTTAATACTTTATTTTAAAATACCCATTTCATAAACAAATTTTTTTATTGCTAAGTTAAGCTTAGAATTTCCATTTGAAAACTAATTTTTCAATTATCAAGTTAAGTCATATTTTAAATTACATTTTTAATCCATTTATTTACTTATATATTTTTAACTTATAGAAAATCACTATAATATTTATTTAAATCATTTAAATCCAATTTAAGTTAAAATTTCATATTTTAATTTCAAAAATACTTAATAATTTTCAAAAAATATTTAAAATTAACCACGGGTCTGTATATAATTTTCTAACCTAAGTCAAGTGATACAGATATGTATCATTTCAATCCGTAATTCAAAATAAAAATCTGGGTTCTATCATTTCAAACCTGCAATCCCAAGTCAAATAAAATAAATAAAAATCGCTTGAGCCTATCATTTCAGCTCATAATGATTCTATTCTAACAGGGAACTCGTAGTGTGAGAAATAGTAAATAAAACAAACAATAATATATGGCATATCATATCAGGTGATGTAGGAAATAAATATCAGGTTATAAAATCGTGAGATATCATATCACATGCATAAATAAATTACTATCATATCATCAACTACAATTCACATGCCATTTTTTCATAATTATACAAGTCCGAATGCCTAGAGTGAATAACTCACCTTCTAAAGCTGGAATTAGCAATTCAAGACACGTGAATAACTTCAGAAAGCACGACAAAGCACGACTTAGATTTGAGTGGATGGAGAGACAAGATTCAGATCATACAAATAAATAAAATACAACATAAAAAAAAATTCAACACAAGATTTTAAATCAAAACAATGTACAATGCATGAATCAAATGAAATAAAGATTGGTTTAATCACTCAAATGGGCTCGCCCACCTTCATGCATAGCTAGACCATCATCACATGGCTCGGCCATGATTGTTTTTGGAGCACCTAGTTTCGGCCAAGGCAAGAAAAGGCACTACTATGGTGTAGAATATGAAGTGATGGTAGGGTTCAAGCATTAGGAAGGCTAAAGGTCAAGGCGTGATTGTGCTTTAGGGTCGGCCTTATGGTTACATGGCTCATGTCTGATCTGGTCACACCAGGAAGGGACGGCTATAGGTGGTGTTGGTCATGGCAAGGCAAAGTGGTGAAGGAATGGGTGTGGCTGAGGCTAGCAAATAGGATTTGGCAGAAGTCGTAGAGATCAACTAGGGTTTCAAGGCAATCTTGGTGATGGATTGGATCTAGGGTTCACGGCAAGACAAAAGGGAGGTAATGAGGTGGTAGAGGCCGAGCATAGGTGGTGGTGGTGAGGAATTGTGGTCGGCAATAGAAGGATGACCAAGCATAGCATGAGTAAAAGAGGAAGGCAAAAGAAAAAGAAAAGAGAAAGGAAGGAGAAGAAGGCATGAATACTGACTGTTAAACATTCCTATAGGAAACAAATGAGAGAGAGATGTTTTGATAAATATTTGCATGTGAATTGAGAAAAGGAAGTGGTGGCTAGGGTTAGAAATGCAAGGCTAAGAAAATGAAAAGGCTAGAAAAGGAAAAGTCACAAGTTAAAGAAAAAGAAACCATTGAATTTCCAAGCCTAAAATCCAAAAAATATCAAATAGAAAAGTCCAAAAAATAGAAAATAGAAATTAAAATATACAATAGAGATGAATTAAAAAATATAGAATATAAAATAAACAGAAAAAATGCCGAAAATATTCGCGTGTAAACGCTCAAATTGATCAAATTTAAAAATTACAAAATAGAATTTTACAAACGAAAAGCAGCATGAATATCAAAATCAAATACAGTTTCAAAAAGAATAGAAATAAAAAATTCAAATTTAAAATTTTCAACTAAAAGTCAAAGTTTGACCACAGTTGACAAAAATATAAAAATTTCAGAAAATATTTATTTTATTGTATTTGGAAAATAATTTTTATACAAAATCCAAAATTACATTGGAAAATTCCAAAATTTCAAATTTAAATGATTTAAAAATCAAATTTTTCTTGAATTAAAATATTTATTAAAAATTATGGGTTGTTACACTCTCCCCCGCTCAAAACTTTTCGTCCTCGAAAAGGAACGAGACACGGAAAGCAAGGAAAGATAAGATTGAAAAGCAAATAGCACCTGAAACAAACAATTCCGGATTCAAAGCACGCATGCTCTCCTCCGTCTCCTAGAAACAACCCCGATCATCTGTACTCCACTGCACCTTGACCAGGTTGATAGATTTTCTTCTTAGCTACTTCGTACCTCTTTCGATAATACGAAGTGGCTTCCTCTTGATAGTCAGATTAGGCACAATATCCAAACTCTCGAGCGTAGAAGGCTGGACAATCAAAGATGGATCATGCAGATATCGAAGAAGATGCGAAATGTGGAATACATTATGCACTCAAGAAAACTTCTCAGGCAAATCCAGACAATAAGTTAAAGAACCACTCCTCTCCAAGATACAGAAAGGACCAACAAACCTAGGAGCACACTTCCCTCTTCGACCAAACCGAATCACATTTCTTAAGGGAGAGACCTTAAGGAAAACCAGATCTCCAACAGCAAACTCTAAACTCCTCCTACGACGATCAGCATACTTCTTCTGCCTATTCTGAGCAATCCTCATCTTGCTTAACAATGATATGATCCAAAAGAGGAGAAGAAGAAACAACAAGCTGACACAACAAAGCTTTCTTCTGACTCAAAGCATCAGCTACAACACTATCCTTTCCAGTGGTATAGCGAATGTCGAGATCATAAGAAGCAAGAAACTAAAGCCACCAAACCTAACGCTGATTCAAATCCTTCTGGGTGAAGACATACTCCAAAGACTAATGATCAATAAAGAGCTCAATCTTAGCACCCAAAAGATGATGCCTCCAAAACTTCAAAGCAAAAACCACAGCAAGCAATTCCAGATCATGAGCGCATAATTGGCCTCATGGGTCTTCAACTGGCGGCTGGCATAAGCAACCACCTTCCCATCTTGCATCAGAATAGCTCCCAAACCCTCACGACTAGCATTAGTGTATACCGTTAATCCCTCATTTCCATTTGGGATGGTAAGCGCTGGTGCAGAAGTAAGCTTACGCTTCAACTCATTGAATGCAGCCTTACATTTATCACTCCATATAAACATAGCATTCTTTCGAGTTAAAGCAGCGAGAGGTGCAGCAATTCAAGCAAAATTCTCAATGAATCTCCAATAATAACCGGCAAGACCCAGAAAAATGCGAATATCAGATGGAGTCCTAAGAATTTCCTAATCCTTCAATAGAATAGGTAGAAATAAGGACCATAGAAAAGATAGATCGATCAAATTACAAAAAGAGAAGAAAGGAAGGACTGACATTGATCGCAGCGATCTTGACTGGATCTATATAAACTCCATTACTAGAAACAATATGCTCGAGAAATCGGACTTCATCCTTCTAGAAATGGCATTTAGAGAATTTAGCTTTCAAGTGATGACTCCTAAGATTCCACAGAACAAAGCTCAAATGGGACTTATGCTCTTCCTTAGACTTAAGGAAAACCAGAATATCATCAACAAAGACTAGAACAAATTTGTTAAGCACGTCACGAAAAACACAATTCATCAAATCGACAAAGAAAGAAGGAGCGTTAGTTAAACCAAAAGGCATAACTAACCATTCTTAAAACCATTCTCAGTACAGAAAGCCGTCTTGGAAATACTTTCCTTGGCAACTCTGAGCTGGTGAAAACCTGTGGCAAGATTAAACTGAGTGAAAACAGTAGCTCCATGGAGCTGATCAAACATATCATTGATGCGAGGCATAGGATATCTATTCCTCATAGTGAGCTTGTTCAACTCCCTATGATCAACACACATCCTCAAAGAACCATCAGACTTAATTAAGAAAACCACTGCTACTCCCCATTCTGAATGGCTAGGTATGATCAGACCTTTGGAGAAAAAGTCCTCAATTTGCTTCCTCAACTCAACCTTCTCACGGGGTGCCATTCTTCTAGGAGGAAGAACTACTGGTCGAGCTTCGGGAATAAGATCAATACGAAATTCAATTTCCCGCTTAGGGTAAAGAAGTGACTTCACCAAATACATCATGATAGAGTTTAACCACAGGAGTAGAATCAAGATCATCCGAAGGTTCAAGAGAGTAAATAAAACTGTTGGCATAATCCTAAGGCATGCAATACTGAATCACTAAAGAATTACCAAAATCATCAACAACAGAAACAATCCGGGTTTTACAAGAGATAACAACAGCATGCCTCTTCAGCCAATCACCCCCAAGCAATAGATCAAAAGCATCAAAACCCAAAACATAGAAATCATCAAAAACCGATAGCTAGAATGGAAGAGTTTCGCATTTCTACAAATCCTACTAAGGTTCGCAGGACCACCAATTGGATTTGAAGCACAAAGGCACAGGAGCAAACTCGGGAGAAAGAAGAAGCTCAAATTTATTACAAAGATCCACAGAAATAAAGCTATGGGAAGCTCCAGTATCAAATAAAATACGAACGTCCAAATAAAACAGAGAAAAAGTGCTTTGAATTATACCTTGGTTATCAGCAGGAGCAGGTGTAGGTGCAGGTGGTGGAGCAAGCGAAGATGAAGAGGTAACATCAAAAATACCATATGACTTTCCCTTCTGCTGAGTAAGGAAGTCCTTCTTGAAATGGCCAGTCTGTAGACAAATGTGGCAAAGATCACGGCTAGTCAACTGAGCTGGAGGAGGAATAGCAGCATCAACTAAAGTAGGAAAACTATTAGCATAGTGTCCCTTCTGATTACATCTAAAACAAGTAATGGAGGATAGGTGTAACGACTCGAAATTTTCGAAGCCAAAAATTCCAGATAGTTATGAAAAAGAAGAAAGAGATAGAAGAAGAAGAAAAAGAACAGAAACATCAACATCTCATATTCGCAGCGGATAAAATATAATAATAAGTAATAATAGTTTACAAAGAATGATATTCTGTCTATTACATTTAAATACATCAGAGTTTCACATATATTCAACATTGGAAATATACAAATCAACATGTCTCAGATACACAATAATATAATACAGCGGAAATACTCTATACGCTCTTGCCATCCAGCTCGCCCTCTGAGCTCCAGAACGTACCACCTGAAAATCTGTAATACTCGGTCTGACCCAAGCATTACACCAAAGTAACACCCGAGTCAGGCTGGAAACCGGCGTGAGAAAACCCAACTAACATGGAATACCAAGCCAACAACTTATACAAAACCCCGGGGTAACTTATATCAATTTAACCAATTCACTGTTTGCTATAGACAACACTTATTTCACACATAAATTTCTAAGTACCAAACTTGGATAAAATAATCCAATTCACCTAAATCATTTCATTCCTGCCTATTGATTTCACAAATCAATTTATAAAAATTCGAAGTGGTTTCGGGTATTTCCCAATACCCGACACCGGCCTCTTCGAATCTCGTGTCATTCTAACCCCACTTATCCAAATGAAATATACATAACATTTCATATCAGAGATATCAACTCATTCAAAGCATCCAATACTATTCAATCATTTATAAGCAAATTTTATCGCTTCCAAATTAATTAAATTGATTCTAATTGAATTTCAAACCTCAATTTCTTAGATTTCTTCATTAATTAATTCCAAATTTCTTAGTTAATCAAGTCTTCCATATCCATTCATCTTAATTAATCACCACGGATTAATTATCTTTCTATTACATTCAAGTAATTATCTTTAATTAATTTCACAATATTAATTATCCTTAACCAAATTCAATAAGTAATCTTAATTACTTTATAAATTAATCAGTTACTTCATAAATTAATTATCTATATTAATTACATTAATTCTTAATTACTTATAGTAATTAATTTCTCATAAATCATTATTTATTGAATTGATTTAATCTTAATTAATCGATTTTTTTTAAATTACATCAATTATTATATAAATTAATAATTTCCAATTATATTTTAATTTGTTCTAATTCTAATCAATTACTTAATTCAACCACAATATTAATCATTCTCGTTCAATCTCAACATGTAATTTCTACCTTTTTATTTACTTCGTTAAATAAATAAATTATTCCTCAATTAACTATTTTAATTAATATCTTGATTAATTTCATAAAGTAATTATATTTTATTAATTACATTAAGTAATTACATATCAACCATTAATTGATTGTTTTAAATTAATTTAACTTAATCCTTAATTAATTCAAACCCTTAATTACTAAATTAATTAGCACAATCATCAATTAACTGAATTAATTCATTATCCATTCAAATTATTCTACCTATTTAATGAATCATCAATCATTAAACCCTTATTAACTCGAGAATCAAACAAAACCAGAGTCACAAATAATCGGCACACATTAAATCTACTCAATCAATCAACCAATTATTTAAATTTAACCATTTAAATCTAAATAAAAAAATCCAACAGAGTGAGATTTACTCACATTTGCTTTTATTTGCAATCCACTTCAAAATTGCCTTGGTTTCCTCGATTTTTGACCTTGTATAAATAATTAGATGATTTTATTAACATCCGAACAATCAGTCATCATTTAATAATTTAATTTAACAAATGAGTTAAATTTTAAATGAATAACTAAATTTCAAACTAAATTTCTTTTGAAAATCTTTTAGTAACTAAAATGATAAGTTAATTAAATACATAAATCACTATATTCCATTATTTTAAGATAATTCTAAAATTTTAAAATGTACATATTTATATTTATTATATTTTTCTTTTGAAACTACAAATATTTTTATAAAAATCTATATAACTTCCGAAATCTACTGTATATAAACTGTCAACTATTTTAACATTTTCTATTTATAATTTCCTACATCTTTCTACATATATATAGATAAACTCTCAGATAACATTTTTTTTACAAACCTTACCGTGTTCTTAAAATCAAATCAATCTGTCTTTATTTTATTAACATGATCGTTATTTTCCCTCTGATAAGATATACTCAATAAATCAGAAATAATCAGAGAAAAAAAAACTCGAATACCTCACAGCAGAGATCCCCTCTTACCAAGCTCGAGTTCGAGCCATCCACGCACCTAGACTTCATCACGCAACCACCGCCTTTAGGACTAACCCGAACGAGACGTCCATCCTGTCCCCCAGCCCTCGCCGACCATTGTTGCTTCGCACGAGCGCCTGACCGAAACCCTATCGCGACCATGCCCTAGCTCACGCGCGATCCAGATCGCGACTTCCATGACGAACCCAAAACAACATCCTAATTGCCACCCTACAGCAGACGCCGACCACCCCTAATCGAACGATTCCCCCCTCAATCGAGCGAGTCACGACCTGCTTCGAGCGAAAATGAGATGCCGAAGCCCCTTCAATCACACGTACGACGTTGCATTCCTTCCCTTGTTTTTAAGCAGAAAACTCCTCTTAAGGAATGCCGTTAGGCAATTACAAGGTTTTACTCGCGTTCCGAACACAATGGAATGTGCTTCGAAAGCTAATTCGATCATATGCACGAGTTACAGAAGAAAACGATCAATTTTAAATTAAATTGATTAAAATCGTTCTAAGCGTTTTTGAGCTGCCAGGGTCAAATGACAATTCCGATTGCTACGAAAATTGAAATCCGATAATAACTAACTATTACGGATCCAATGGAACTGGTTTCGTCAAATTCCGAGACTGTGCCTCGGAAGGCTATTTCTTAGTGTCAATTTAAACGATAAATTAGTAAAACTGAACAAATCACCTTTAAATTAAATTTCAACTATTTTATTATCTTCAGTATCATCATTAAAAAATTTATAAGCCTTCAAATTATATTTTAACTGGCTTAAAATTCCATATTCAAAATTTTACCAAATTTCGAATTATATAATTCAATAATTTAATTATCAATTAAATATTTATATTTGAAATTAAAGTTAAAATTACCCCTTTAAATATTTAAAATCAATTAATTATTCTATTTTAAATTTTTAAAAATTCTGGATCGTCACAATAGGTCTGTCGACGGCCTCTGAGATGAAGAAGATCCCATGCCAGGAGTCTTGTTCTGATTCTTTTTATGATAGTGAAAGTTGGGCTTTCTCTCCTTAGGATTACCCGAAAAAGACTGAGATGAGCGGAATGAGCAGCTGGAGGATCCTTGGAAGTAGGATTCTCATATCTAATGGCCATGGTGAAAGGGCTATGCACATGAGCAATGACATGATCATAGTACTCCGGACAGGCACCAGCAATGAACTTATCATTCTTCTAGAGAGGAGTGTCAATTAGATTAGGGCCGAACTTAGAAAGTTCATTGAGCTACCTCCATATTCAGCAAAAGGCATATCACCCTGTTTGAGATCCATGAATTCCCGATACAGCCGAGACTTCCTTGCCTCGGGCATCCATTTCACAACAAAAGCATCCCTAAAGCACGATAAAGAAATGTAAGAAAGATTTTAAAAAGAGAAAACTAAACCAAATGCAAGACAAACAGAAGATGATACCTAAACTGTTCCCAAGAAATGTCAGCCTCGGCATTGTGAGCTGTGACAAACTCCCACCAATCCAAGGCTGCTCCCTTTAACTACCAAGATGCCAACTGACGCCGTTGGACACTAGTGATCTCAAGACCAGAGAAAATCCTCTCCAGAACCTTCAACCACTACTGAGCCTCAATAATGCGCTCAGATTCGGTAAACTTGGTGCCACCAAGCTCAGCGTATTCCTTACTGAGTTTAGTGAACCCAACTGGTGCGGTAGGCTTAGGAGCTGGGGGTACACCACATCCCATACCTTTAGCATTCCTATGACTCATCTTGAAAAATCAAGAATGAATTTTAGGACAGAAGTAACTGAGAAACAAAGACAAGATTAGATAAGATAAGATTCAACAAGAACGAATATCCTAAACCAAGAAATTATTAACAAGGTGGATAAGGAAAAGAAGGAAGTTTAGAAAAATTTGGCTTCAAAATAAGAAAAGATTTATATCATAATACTATTTGAAAATCCTTTGAAAATCTTTTGAAAAATCATTTTATACTTTTAAATATGTTCTCTCGCAAAGAAATGATTCTAAGATTGACTTCATAGATTCCAGGGTATTTCTACCCTATTTCTAATGAGTTTTTGCTCCGTAGGCTAAGATTTGCTTAAAACCAAAGTTCTGATACCAAATGTAACGACCAACTATTTTGGACCATTCAAGTCGACAATAAAACCACACACATCTGACTTGAATAATTCAAAACAATAGTTTGTAATATAATTTGGAGCAAATAAAACCAATCACAGAATCACAGACACAGATAAATCAGTATAACTCACAGTTGAAATGAAATACCATAGTAGTTCATGAAGCTACTACAACGCAGTCTCAAACATAGTTTCAAAACAAGTACAAAATCCAGAGTCTGAAAAGTAAATACAACAGAAATCCCAGATCCATAAATATCCACTAATACATTAGCTGAATAGAAACACTGAATGGAAATAGATAACAACTAGATAATGGATAATCTCTAGCTAATCCATTAGCTCCAGAAGGTGAAATCCAAAGCTGAAACTGAGGCTGACCCAAGCGTAAAGAAAAACACAAAACACTCAAGTCAGGACATACATACTTATATAATGTAAACCAACTCAAGTAAACTGTAATAAAATGCACAAGTAACTTAAAGGATGCTTGGGACCGCCCATCCTTTAAGGATCCGTTAAACTATTTACTATGTTGTAATATATGCCATTATAATAATGTCTAAAGTAAAGTATAATATAATTGAAAATAGTGTTAAGGCTTTACATTTTCCACCTTAACATATTTTATATATTCCAGTAGTCTATACAGTATCGTAATCTCTCCCGTACTGGGCGTCGTCAGAGGGCACTCCATAGGTATGGTACAAAACCAAAATCATATAAGGCGCGCTAGGGTAGGTGACATGACACAACTAGGCAATGCCAGGGTAGATATACCAATTACGCTTCCGGACCGGTGGTAACGCGTCGCAGCCACTACTGCCCACCTCGAGCCACACTCCTAAACATCAAAGGTGCGCACCAATCAATCACAAAGTAATAGAATGGCATACGAAGAAGTGTGTGCGATAAGAGGAGCTACCTCATTAGCCCTTCAATCGCTTCTGTTTTAGCCACCTTATGCCAACTCACGGGAGTCAGGTCCATGTATCTACCTCAATAGAAAGCCACCACCATCCTACTCCATTCTCGAATCTCCACCGCGTACAAGGTTGTTAAAGTGGTTTTCGCAGTCGACGGAGAGTATGCCAATATCCGATCCCGGTCTCTTTAACAACCAAACGTTATTATTACCCACGGCTATAAACTTAAAAAAAATGGTTTATATTTCAAATCAAAATAATTCATTTAAACCATTTAAATATGAAGTCGTTATCCTTCCAAATCAAATATTCAATTTCTAAAATTGTAACATTTTCTAAATTCATTCGTTCAATTACAACAATTTCAAAACATTATATTTTTCAGAAACAGTAGCACTTATAAAGTGTTAGTGTAGATATATTAGTATTTCAAAAACAGTTCAATTTAAGAAACAGGAGCACTTATAAAATGCTACAGTAGATAAGCTTAATATTTCAAAAATAGTTCAACCTCAGAAACAGCAGCACTTATAAAATGCTACAGTAGATAAAATTAGTATTTCAAAAATAGTTCAATTTCAGAAACAACACTTATAAATTGCTAAAGTAGATAAAATTAGTATTTCAAAAACAGTTCAATTTCAGAAACAGCAGCACTTATAAAGTGCTACAGTAGATAAAATTAGTATTTCAAAAACAGTTCAATTTCAGAGACAGCAGCACTTATAAAGTGCTACAGTAGATAAAATTAGTATTTCAGACCATAGTTATATTTCAGAAATGGTAGTACTTAGCAAATGCTACCTTAAAACCACAGCATTTTGGAAATGCTTCCAATACAAATTCCAGATTTATTACAACATTTCGGAAACATTAAAATCTCAATTTTATCCATTTTTAACTTATAAAAACATATCTCACGCTTCAGAAAATATTCATTTGGATATCATTTAACTGATTATTTAATAAAATAAAATTTTATAAATAAATTATCCAAATTAACTATAATTCATTTATTAAGTCAGAAGTACATTATTTTCTTAACTTTTTAACTTAACAAATAAATTGATACTTTATTTTAAAGTACTAATTTCACAAAAAATATATTCTTATTGCTAAGTTAAGCTTAAAATTTCTATTTGAAAACTAAATTTTCAATTATCAAGTTAAGTCATATTTTAAATTACATTTTTAATCCATTTATTTACTTATACATTTGTAACTTACAGAAAATCACTATAAAATTTATTTAAATCATTAAATCCAATTTAAGTTAAAATTTCATATTTTAATTTAAAAAATATTTAATAATTTTTAGAAAATATATAAAATTAACCACGGGTCTGTATATAATTTTTTAACCTATGTCAAGTGATACAGATATGTATCATTTCAATCCGTAATTAAAAATAAAAATCAAAGTTCTATCATTTCAAACCCGCAATACCAAGTTAAATAAACTAAATAAAAATCGCTTGAGCCTATCACTTCAGCTCATAACGATTTTTCCCTATTCTAAAGTCCGTTCGGGTATGTATCGTTTCAACCCATACTGATTCTATTCTATAAGAAACTTGCAATGTGAGAAACAGTAAATAAAATAAACAATAATATATGGCATATCATTGTGATATCCCAGAATTTTTGGCAATATCAATTTAATAGTCTTTATTTAAAATTAAATTGGTTTGATAATATTGATTAATAAAATTTGAATTGGTTTAATAATCTAATTAAATAAATATTTAATTAGTGATTTTATCTTTTAAAAGCTAAATAAATGTCTCTATTTATAATGTGTATATATATATATATGTATATATATTATAGATAACTTTTGATTTGGAATTTAATAAATAAATAAAGTCTTATTTCAAATTCTAATAATATATTTAATAATTTGGAAATTATGATTTATATTAATATTGAGCTTTTCAAAGTTATTTAATTAATAACTCTATGGTTTGTAAATACTTAAAATAAATATTAATTGCTTAAGATTTTATCTTAGCTTAATTTTTAAATTTAAATAAAAAGGTTTGTTTTACTTCTTTTTAAATATTACTTGATAAATATGATTTGAAAATTTTGTATGTAAGTTTAAAATACAATATAGTATATGGCCTTAATTCATTTAATAATAGAAGTGATTTATAACCTCTTTTATAAATCATTTAAAATTGTTAAATTTGTTATTTTCAATGACAATTACAATACTTAGATTTTATAACCATACATAATTTTTAATGAATATAGAATTCTTATTTTTGAATTTAATAGGTGGTTATATATGTATATATACAACTTGATATTTTAATTTGAACTTGAATTTGAATTTAAAGTTTTGAAATTCAATGTATAGGTTTTATATTTGTTTGGATTTTAAAATATTTGTATAAACTTTTATTTATAAATATAATTGGTTTTTATTTTTTTTAAATTATTTATACATATATAAATACTAATTAACTAATTCATTAGGTTTGTATTAATCTTTCATTAACCTTTAATAATATAACTAGTTAAATTATGAGACATGTGTTAATATATTAAGTTATCTAATAACATGTGTTAAGTAATGAACAAAGATATATGACAAGTGTCATTCAAATTTTCATTTTTTTCTTTTATTTTGTTAAATTAATTTTAGCCTAATACATATACTTTTCTCTATCTATTCCTTTTCAAAAATCAAAAGCTAAGAAAAACTTAAACAACTTTTTTTTCAAATCTAAGAATTATCTTCATCTAAACCAGATCAAAACTAAAATTTTCTGTAATCATTCTTCAAAAACATAACCTGTTCAATTGCAAATAAAAAAAATCAAAGCCTGCATTTGAAACCTGTATCACTTCTTCAACCTGGAAAGCCTTTTTTTAAAACCTGTAATCTCATTTCCATTTTCAAAAGAAAATTTGAAATTTCACTCCTCAATTAAAAATTGCAAATCAAGAGCCCGTAACAAGATTTTCAAAGTACACCTGCAAAGCATTTTAAAAACTTGTAATTCCATCAATTCAACAACCTGGAATTTGGCTGGAGTAAGTTCAAGATCCTGTAACATCATTTAACAAGCATGCAACCGCTGTTTTCAAAAGCAAAAGACAGAGGAGCAACTCAGATTTTTAAAGTTTTCTTTATCAATTTTTTTTTTTCAAAATAAAGGAAATGTGCTCTGTTCTTCAATTATTTCCAGGTGAGTAACATTTTGTTTAAAAATAAATTAAGTATGATTCTGGTTGCCTGATTGTCTCTGGAAATAAGATTGCTTGCGTGTATATATATATAAGTGTGTTTGTGTGTGTATATATGAGTGTATGATGTGTGCATGTATGCTAATGTCTGAAATGTTCTGTTCCCAGATTCAAGTTCATCTTTTTTTAATTTAATCCCCTATCTCTTGATCTGGTCATTGATATGATTTAAGTTACAAACAGAAATTGTTTGGTTGATCATAAATTTAAGCTTAAAAATTTAATTCAAGTTAAAATAAATTTAAAATGGCTCTGGAAACCAAAATGGTCAGGCAGATATGAAGTTTGTTTAAAAATTCAAATACCCTAATTCATTAATTTAAGTTTATGATCTGAAAATTGATATGAAAACATGATTTTTAAAACCAAAATCATAATTTTTAACAATTAATCTAAGGAGCAGTTCTAGTTGATCAAAAAAAGGGGTTTTGGGTTACCTCTGGCAATATAGTAGCTTGGGATGGTTAGGGTTCACATTGGAGGAAGAAGAGTGATCTAGAACTTCGGCAAAATTATCAGATGTGCGAATAGTTCATCATGGCAGTTGTGGTTGAGGATCAAAGTTTGTAAACCTAGTTTAGACAGGATGAATATTTTAGGTCGAGGTGATGGCTCTGGTTGATCGAGTGCAACCGGGCTTTAGAAAATGGAAGAGTGGTTATCGACGAAGTTGTGGCCGGAGATGTAGGTATTCTGGTGATCGGAGATTGGGAATCGAAGACGTTCCAGGTTTTGGATCATGATCAGATTTTGGGTTGAACACTCGAATTTGGTTTCCAGTTTGTTATCGATGTTCTGTTGTTCGTAATATTGTGCGAGGTTGTTATCTGATGTGATGATGCTTTAGAAGTTGACCGGTGATGGTCAGAGCCACCATGCATGTGCACAGTGCTCTTTGTTTTCTGATGATCTGGGCATAATAGGTGGGGGTATTGTACTCGAGTAAATACTCGAGTCATTTGATGTTATACCCGAAGTAAGGTGAGGTAAGACTCGGAGTAAAATTGAATATGGCTCGAGTAAGTTTTAGTTTCAGGTTTTAAAAACCTGATAGTTTTTGTGTTTTAAAAATTTGAAATAAATAAAAAAAAGAAGCAAAGAAAATTTTAAAAAACAAAGGTTTTGAAAAGAAGTTTAAATTTGAA
Source organism: Allium cepa (assembly GCA_030765085.1). NCBI lineage: Eukaryota > Viridiplantae > Streptophyta > Magnoliopsida > Asparagales > Amaryllidaceae > Allium > Allium cepa. The sequence goes on from CM060945.1 coordinate 488,355,427, forward strand.
TTCAAATTGAGTTTGAATTCTAGTTTTTTGAATAAATAAGGTTTATAAAAGTGGAATGTTTTTAACAACTAAAAATTTGTTACAGTATTTTATAATGTGATTTAAAAATCTGAAAATGAGATTTGAACAAGATTTTAAATTTAATTTAAATCTGAATTCAAATTGAAGTTGAATCTTAGGTTTTGAAAAGAAAATAAAGGTTATAAACTCAAATGTTATAATTAAGTTTGAATGATAAAGTATTTTATAAGTGGTTTTAAAATCTGAAAATAAGATTTAAACAAGATTTTAAATTTAAGTTTAAATCTGAATTCAAAGCTTAGTTTGAATTCTAGTTTGAAGTAAATAAAGATTTTAGACTTAAATGTTTTAAAACAACTATGAGTGTTTTAAAATATGGTTTGAAAGTTGAAAATAAATTTGGTTTAAATTTCTTTTAAAATTTCTTTTATAAAATAAGTAATTCTTTAACATGTAATAAAAAGGTTGTTGAATTGTTTTAAAAACTTTGTTAAAGTAAAAATTTGTTTTCATTTTAAATCTTAAATTTAAAATGGAATTTAAAGGAAAATTTAAAAGCAAATTGTTTTTAAAATACTTTGTTAATGATAATTAAATCATTAATAAGATTTAGGTTTATCTTAAAGTTAATTGGAACTTAATGATTTATAATTCATTAAAATGATTAAGATAATTAAGATTTGTAATTAATTAATTTAATTAATTAATAATTAAGTTAATTAAGAATTAATTGATTTGTAATTAAGAAATCATAATTAGATAAGATTTGATTTTAAATTAATGATTTGAATTTCATTAACAAGTAATTAAAAATTAATTAAATGATTAACACTTGATTAATTAAATAATTAGAGATTAATTAATGGGTTTTATAGATAATTTAATTTGTAATTAATAATGATTAATCTCAGTTAATTACTTTAGAGAATTAGTTAATGAAGAACATTAACATAGGATTATTTAATAATTAATTAATGTGATTAATTTTAGTAATTAATTAGATTAATTAATTTAAAGATAATCATTTGAGAATTGTTTAAATGTAATTACTTAATGGAAGTAATTAAGAAATTAATTACTAATTGTAATTAATTAAGTTTATTTTGATTAATTTAAGTTAATTAATTAAGTTTAGTTAATTTAAGATAATCACTGGATAATTTAAGAAGTAATTACTCAAGAATAATTACTTAGTGAAGTAATTAAGAAGAAAAATTACTAGATGTAATTAAATTGAAGGATAATCAGGTAATGGAAGAGTTTTGGAAATTAATTACTTTGTGTAATTCATATGAAGAATAATTACTTAGTGGAAGTAATTAATAATTAATTACTTAGTGTAATTAATTAAGAATAGATTAATAAAGTTATTTGAAGATAATTAAGAGGTGTAATTAATTAAGAGGGATTAATTACTTAATGAGATTAACCTTGGGTGATTAATAAATATGATTAATTAAAGATTAATTATTAAAGATAATTAATTAAGGAGAAATTAATTTATCTAATGAAGTAATTAAGGGTAGTTAATTACTGAATGTGATCAATCAAGAGTGATTAATCAATATGGTTTAATTGATGATTAATTACTTAATGTAATTAATTTAAATAGGGAAATTATAAATAAAAATAATTAGAGATCATTAATCAATATAATGATGTAATTAAGGATTGAATAATTAAGATTAATTAATCAATAATAAGTGATAAATGAAGGAATTAATTAATGTAATTAATTAAGGATTAATGTAATTAATTATAATTAATTAATTAATAAAGTAATTAGAAGGTTAATTACTGAATTTGGTTTAGAATAATTAATTTGTGAAATTAATTAAAGGCTAATTGCTTGAGTGAAATCAAAGGGTGATTAATTAAGGTGATTTACTAGAAGGTAATTAATTAGTTGATTTGTAATTAAATAATAGGTTATGTAAGCAAGATTTATATGGATGAAGTAATTAATTTAATGTAATTTAATTTAAATTAATTAGAGAAGAAGTAATTAATTTAATTCATTTTAAATTAATTATAGAATGGTGATTAATAAGTCATTGCTTATGAATGTTGATTAATATTGATTGTCCTAAATAGTTGAGATCTCATATATGAGATAAGTAAGGTTGTGCGATATGGATGCTTTGGTTGCATTGAGTTGATAATATTAATTATCTGTTTATGATGATAATGTTGATTATCTATTGTGATATTGTGAGTTATCTATCTGCGTGTATATAGATAATATTGAAGTGAATTGTTTTAAATTTGTAAACAACTTGGACCTAAAAGACACGTTTTGGATTTCGATGAGACCGGGATCGGGTTTCCATATTTGGATATCCGAAAACTACATCAATCCAAATTAACGATAGGTCGTGAATCTCAAGTGAAGATGAAGATTCAGAGTGCAAGGGTTATCGTCGTTAACTCTAAGGGTGATTCCAAAATGAGTGTAACGAGATAATGCCTTCGGTTTCGTTCGAATCCGGAACGAACTTGAATGGATTGAATGCTTTTAGAACATCGTCAGGCAGACGATGAGCATTCTAAGAGATGTGTTCTCTAAAGGTAATCGTAGCCTCAAGCCTCATCAACTGGGAATTGCTAAAACAGGGGAGGTGCAACAAGGTTAAGTGGGTCATGCCCAAGTAGGATGAGATTTACCCCTGTCTAGAAGTCCCTTTATATTCGGCTGTGTGGGGCAGTTGATTGCAACAACTGCCGGGATTGTCTTGTTCGGGACTGTTCAGTGAGGAATGGTCCCGGCCTTGTGTTGCAGGGGAGTTAGGGTGGCTCCTCGGTACGGTGATCTAGGCCACGTACTGTGACGGACGATACCCCAGTAGCCCTGCCATTGTATGGAATCCAAAATCCAATAAGTGCCAGCAGTTTTGATTGTATTACCCACCTTGGTGGCTAGTAGCTGGAATTTAATCATGTTACAATTTCGGCTATTTCTTATTTACTTGAAAACCCTAGACACTATTATAATATCATCGGATTTCCTATCAAAGGTTTTGGTTAGCGTAAGGTAACAACTTTTCCATGTTTATGTGTGGGAAGTCTTTCGTGATACCTTTGTTTTCAAAAGAATTTTAAAGTTAAGCAACCTTAACCTGTTACTCACACCAGACCCATGTCTGTCCCGGAGCTTATCTTCTGTTTTCTTAAACTCTTGGGTACTCAAATTTGTACGAGTAGCCAAGGGATTTAGGTTAGCTTTGACGAATTATGGAGGAGCATTGGAGCAGGAGGCTTCGGCATTAGATATATAGTTTCCGCTGTGTGTTCTCTGTGTTGGTATCTTTTTGTTAAGTTGTATTGAGTTGTAACAACTAGACGGGTGTTTATAACTGTCTAGTATGTGATGTATATGCTCTGCAGCTCTGATTGATGTTGTATGTTATTAATATAATTTATTCGTTCCACTATGGAGATTCTGGTGTTTTTGCTTCTTTCTCTTCTTTCTTTTCTCTTTTCTGTCCCTTTCTTTCTTAAAGATGATACGACATTCTGTGGAGAAAAAGTCGGATCGTCACAGTTGGTATCAGAGCGCTAGGTTGAGTGAATACCTAGGCTTTGGAGTAATTTCTTTCTTGAGAGAGCGTATTTTCAATTTTGATATATATATATATATATATATATATATATATATATATATATCTACTTATTTATTAGGATACCTGTTCGGGTTTTTCCAATATAAATTATTAAGGTAGATAGGGTAGTGGTGTGTATAACGCGACTACCATTGGTTGGAGTTTGAATGTTTGAGGATGGAAGGGTATCTGTCGAGACTATAGACCAAATATCGTCTCGAGTGAGCTTCGTAGCTTGGTATAAGGATTTCATCGATCTCTGAAGGAAACCTGTAAAGGTTCGGAGTCCATTTTTAAAGTTGATGAGTAGAGTTTGGATCTGTCGGTTAGGAAGAAGCAAGTGATGGTATCTTGATACCTGAAGAAGTAGTAGCTGCGTGATGAGATGCAGCGACTATGGATGTTTCCGAAGGTATTTCTTTGGAACAAGTTTAAGGAAGTAGGTCTGCTTCGGTGTAGTGGCTGATTCAGCAGGGTGTTTTTGTTTGGTTTGAGGTCCGAGTTTCTCGAAGAGCTTTGGATTAGGAATTATTTCGTATCTGTGTCAGCATTGCAACTCGGAGTGTTCTGTGGGTCAGCAAAAGGTCTTCTGGCTTAGCAGTGTCTGAGAGATGGAGTTCAGGAGCGGTAGAGTGGAATCCATTTTTTTCTCGATGGATTGGCTAGACTAGCTTAAGCTTTTCTGATTGGTCAATAGAGAACAGTTTTCTTTGGATGTTAGTCTAGATTGATCGCAAAAGTAACTTGCGATAATTGAGTATTCTCTTGGATTGTTGGAGATTTTTCTGGATGTCTTCAGGGAAGTCAGAGGTTGTCCGCATTTAGAGATTTAGTTTTCTTATCGACCAGGATTCCAAGAGTGGTACCGGTGGTTCAACTAGTTGAAGGATGGTTCCTAGAGATAGAGGTTAATGAAGCAACTCAGGTTTCGGAGGAATTTCTGAGTTTTTCTTTATGGATTTGTGGAACCATATTTTTATGGGTTATGTTGTCCAGTTTGTGCTTGTGTTCATGATCAGCATTCTTTTCTACTCCAGATCAGAGTTGTGCAGCGGAAGCAGTTTGGAAGTGCATCTTCTTTTCTTTTCCGGATAGGAGAAGTTGTTTTGTTCTGATGGTTGTGAATGGAGTTTGTTCTTGATCTTGGCTGATCTTGGAGGATCATTCTGGTGGATTGGGTTTGGTCCAATTTGTTTCTTGAGACATCAGCGAGGATTGAGCTGATCAGGAAGGATGTTGGCAACCCAGGATCGTCCGAAGAGTTTTGTGGACCTGAATCGGAATCTGATTTTGGATAAGTTTTCTCTGGTTTTAGGAGCTATAAATTTTGGTAAGTCTAGTAAGCTAGCTCCAAGGAGTTTTGGATCTCTTCTGTGTTCTTGTGAAGATATGTGTTTTGGTCTGCAGGGTTGAATTGCCAGTTTGGATAACCGGGATTCGATGAGTTTCACGTATCTTTGAGGGAGTACGTGTATCTTTGGTTGTGGAATCAGCTGTTCTGGGAGAGTTGGTTGTTGAGTCGGACTTGTCTGTAGTCTGATATCTTGTTCAGTTGTAGATCTAGATGAGTAGGAGTTCTGTAGCTTAGTAGTTTTGATTGTTTGGATTCTGTAGAGCTAGTATCCCGATGTTTATACTTGGGAAACTCGAGAAAATTCTATTCAGAATTTTTGTCTGGATAATTAAATTTGTTTGTTTGGGTGAATTGGTTGCTATGGTTGTTAGCATATGGTTGTTAATATATGCTTGTGTTTTTAAAATTAAAAATCTTTAAAATAGATTATTAAATTACCTTTGTTTTAAATTTCGGGGACGAAATTCTCTTTAGGGGGAAGGAATTTGATATCCCGGAATTTTTGGCAATATCAATTTAATAAACTTTATTTAAAATTAAATTGATTTGATAATATTGATTAATAAAATTTGAATTGGTTTAATAATCTAATTAAAAAAATATTTAATTAGTGATTTTAAATAAATGTCTCCATTTATAATGTATATATATGTGTATATATATTATAGATAATTTTTGATTTGGAATTTAATAAATAAATAAAGTCTCCGTTAACTCCGCCCCGGTCATGGCTCAGCGACCTAAAAGGTTGCCGACCTAACATGGATGCCGATCTAACTGCCTAAGCCCTAAGAGGGATTCCGACCTTAGTTACTTGAGGGGATGCCGACCTAATGCTTTAACAAGGTTACCGACCTAAGACTTAACAAGAACGCCGACCCCAGACTTAAAGGATACCGACCCAACTGTCTAAAACAGGATGCCGACCTAAGATAGCTACCGATCTAAGATAGCTACCGACCTAACACGGGTGCTGGCCTGAGATAGAAGCCGATCTAACTATCCAGGGAGTTTGTCGCCCTAACTGCTCAGGACAGGGACAAGATCATGAACTATACTTGAGTCGCAACCGACCTATGGCCTATGTTAAGTCGTACACGACCCAAGCAAAGGAAGGAAAGTCCGATGCAGCTACTTAGCACGCGGCCTCTTAACTCGTACACGGTTCAGGACTTGTAGAGTTCAATAAGGATGTCGTTCTTAAGCGTCGACCCAGCATTTGAATCGCGACCGTTCCACGACCTAATTTAAGTCGTCCACGACCCAACTTAGGTCGGTGGCGATTTAGGACTTGGCAATATTTTCTGCTCAGAATTCCCTATAAATGGATGGCCATCTCCAACTTTCGAGGGACTTTTGGCCGATCTCTTTAAGCGTCGATACTCTGCTGAATTCTCGACTCACTCGACACTTCAAATAGGAAAGACATCTTAACAAACTTCAGGAGGAAATCTAACGCAATCAATATGGATTCAAAGAGTTCTTCTGCATCGAAGTTCTAGTTGTTTGTCTCATCAGTATTGTAATTGAAGACTGTTGTAAAGTTGTAATTGATTCAGTAATAAAGAGGATTAAAGTGGACGTAAGCTTACTTGAAGCCGAACCACTATAAAAACTGTTGTCTTTTCTGCTTTCTCTGTGACTTTTCTACTTGTTTTTAGTTCCCGTGTTCACGGGTGGTGCTTTCACTCAATCTCTATATACACCGGGGTGTTAGCGTTCGATTTTAAGCGTTAACATTTTTGGTGCTTTCACTGAGAATTGAACTCAGGATACTTCCATCATTGCTCCGCAAAGGTCTGTTGAAAGGATTTCTCTTAAAACCAGAAGTTTATTGGAAATAATGGCTCCTGGGAGAAAACGAAGTTCTGTAAGATCCGACAATGTTCAAGAGAATACTGCTACCTCTCCTCCTTCAAGTCAAGCCGCTCCAACTGTTGGAGTTACGCGAGCAGAATTGGACGCCGTATTTTTGGGGTTGAATCAACAATTGAATGCTCAGAATGCGCAGTTGGAATCCCAGATGCCCAGAATGCCCTGATCTGAAGTAAGTTGAATGATCTGCTAGGGGCAAATCGTCAACCAGTTAATAATGATGGGAACCCTACTGTGGGAGTTCAGGAGGTTGAAGGGAACATTTCTCAAAGAGCCGCAGACCCTGTAGAAAGGACTCCTCCTCAAGCTGGAGGATCAGGGTCGCAGCCGACCCTCCGTGAACGATTGTCAAGATAGAATTCAGAGAGATTGGCTGATGTGTGCCCTCCAGAGCCTCTAAATGATGAAGAGTATTTTTCGGGTATGGTTCGTCAAATCATGAAGGAAAATATGCGAAGAGATGAAGATGAGAAAGAGTGGGGTTTTTCCCCAAGCAAAACTCCATTTACAGAAAAGATCTTGAAGGCAGAGTTCCCAAGGAAATTCGTTCCCCCCACTATTCCGGCTTACAAGGGGACGAGTGATCCTAACGAGTTTTTTGTATAAATACGACTGGCATATGAAGGGTGCCAGAGCGTCTAATGAAATCAAATGTCGATATTTCCCGGAATATATCTTGAAGGTGTGGCTCTACTGTGGTTTACAAAGCTGCCGGTCAGGTCCATTGATCAGTTCTCCGATTTGACCATGAAATTCAAGGAGCAATTTCGATTGTATGCTTCAAAAGCAAAGGATATAATGTCACTGTCAAGTCTAGAGCAAAATCCGGGAGAATCCATCAGATCATTTTTGAATCGTTTTAACATAGCTTTGGCCGAGGTAGATAATGCTGAGACATGCATGGTCCTAACATACTTGATGAGGGCGATTGACAAATCGAGTGAATTTGGAAAATGGTTGAAAATGAAAGAACCAAACTCGCTTGACAAATTCTACAAGAAAGCGGATGAATTCATGCGCTTGGAGAGCCTCCAAACATCGGCTAAGGTGGTATCAGCAGAAGCCGGGAACAATGGTGCTCCTTCGAACAAGAAAGAACCTAACACTCAGAAAAGGGGAAATGATGGTGGAAAGAAACAGGGAGATGCTAAGAAAGGCCGTTCTTTCAATTTCACACCCTTGACCGATACCCCTGAGAACATCTTCTTTGCGACCAAGGATGATGTCAATTATCCGACACCACCTAAAATGAGAGTTGGGATTAAGATGGAAAAAAGTGGAAGGTTCTGCCGGTTCCACAACCAACCCGGCCATGACACCAACGAATGCCGTCAGTTGAAAGAAGTAATTGAACAACTCTTGAAGGAAAACAAACTCCAGCAGTATGTGAAAAGAAATAGAAATGCCCCAGCCTCGTCGACTCAAGGACAACAAGTTCCCGCTCACCGTCCTGGCTCAAGTGAGAAGGCCGTAGAACATGAATCAGAAAGACCTATCATCAATATAATTACTGGAGGACCTCACCCAGCAGGAAAAAGCTGGGGCGAGATGGAAAGGTATGCCCGGGCCTTGAGGCATGTACCAGCTGAAGAGAATGTTTTTGTTTTAGAAAATGATGCGCCTTTAAAGCAACAAAAGACTTCCACAGATGATATTGTATTCAGTGCCAGAGATTCTTTGGGTATCGAGGCTCCGACCATAGATCCTTTGGTCATATCCGCTGGTATTGGGCCGGCAACTGTGAGAAGAGTTCTAGTTGATTGTGGAGCTTCATGCAACATCCTCTTCAAGAAGACCTTTGATCAAATGAAAATTCCAATGGCTGACGTTCAAGCTTCATCACTTAAAATTGCTGGGTTTGCTGGAGAACCCAAACAGCCGATTGGGACCATAGATTTATTTGTAGAACATGGAAAAGGACTAAGGAAGGTAGCTCGAAAGCAAACCTTTACAATTGTTGAAGAAGTCTCTGCCTACAATGCCTTTTTAGGCCGACCAACTCTTGCAGCGTTCAAAGCTGTTCTTGCCCCCATGGTGTTTGACTCTAAAATTCCCCACAGATAACGGAGTTGGTTTGGTTAAGGGAGACCAAGATGCGGGGCGAGAATGTCACTTTGCAGAGTTGCGAGAATCAAGGAAAAGAGAGATGGGAAAAGGTGCGGCGGCTCCAGTCCGCATCATAGAACCAACCTTGTAGCAATTACAGGGTGGACCCTGCACTGGCGAATGTAGTGGCGCACGAAGAGAGATGGATCCAAGGAAAGCCAGTGCAGGGGAGAATAGGGTAGTACCGGTAGAGGTAACAGTGCCGGTGCCCATTGACCCAAAGGACCCGAACAAAGTGCTGTATGTGGGTTCACAACTCAACACAACGGTTCAGAATGTTTTGATTTCTTTTTTGAAGGCAAATTCGGATGTATTCGCTTGGACTCATGCTGACATGTGTGGAATATCCCCAGAGATTGCAGTACACACTCTGAACATTGATCCAAAGTTTACACCTGTGAAACAGAAAAGAAGAACCCAGGGTCCTGAGAGGACAGCAACATTAAAAGAAGAAGTGGATCGGCTCATGGAGAACGGTTTCATCAGAGAATCTACTTATCCAAATTGGGTATCGAATCCGGTGTTGGTTAAAAAAGCTAACGGAAAATGGAGAGTATGCATCGACTTTTCAGATCTGAACAAAGCCTGCCTCAAACACTGTTTCCCGCTGCCCAAGATCGATCAGTTGGTGGATGGGACGGCAGGGCATGAATTGTTATCTTTTATGGATGCATACTCCGGATATAACCAGATTATGATGCATGAGCCGGATCAAGAGGATACAAGCTTCATCACAGATGTTGGACTCTACTGCTACAAGGTCATGCCTTTCCGACTCAAGAATGCAGGGGCAACTTACCAAAGGTTTGTTAATGCCATGTTTAAACCGCAGATTGGAAAGACAATGGAAGTTTATGTTGATGATTTGCTAGTAAAGTCTAAGAAAGCAGTGGACCACATGGATCACTTGGCAGAGATGTTCGCAGTACTCCGAAAGTGCAGAATGAAGCTTAATCCTTTGAAATGTTCATTTGGGGTAGAGTCCGGAAAGTTTTTGGGTTTCATTGTGAGCGCTAGGGGCATTGAGGCTAATCCTGCTCAGATCACTGCCCTGAGAGAGGTCAAAGCTCCTAGAACGAAGAAGGAATTGCAAAGTCTCAATGGAAAGGTTGCTGCCTTGAGTCGGTTCATTTCAAAAGCTACTGACAAATGCATTCCATTCTTTGATGCTCTGAAGAAAGGAAGGAAAAGCTTTGAGTGGACTCCTGAATGTCAGAAAGCATTTGATGAGTTGGTTCGTCATATGGAAGTGCCTCCGATACTTTCAAAGCCTGACAGTGGTGAAGATCTCTTCGTATATTTGGCAATTTCATCTCATGCTCTCAGTGCAGCGTTGGTACGGGAAGACACAAGGATTCAACGACCAGTCTATTATATCAGCAAAAGATTCACTGGGGCAGAGATGAACTATTCGAGGTTGGAAAAGCTCGCCTATTACTTATTGATCGCATCAAGAAAATTGAGGCCGTATTTCCAAGCTCATCCCTTAAAATTCCTCACTGATCAACCTCTAAAGCAAGTGCGATTCCGTCCTGAGACTTCGGGCCGTCTTTTGAAATGGAATATTGAACTCAGCCAATATGACATTACTTATCATCCCCGGAAAGTAATCAATGGACAAGCTTTAGCAGATTTCATCGCAGAATGTACGGATAAAGGTGATAGTGAGGAAGAGGTTACTGATAACGTCCCAATCCAATGGAAATTGTATGTCGATGGCGCAAGAAATGATTACTGTTCCGGAGCAGGGGTTGTCCTTGAAACCCCAGAAGGGCGATCGCTATGTTATCCGCTGAGACTAGAGTTCCCTTCGACAAACAATGAAGCAGAATACGAAGCCCTCATTGCTGGTTTGAGGATCGCTAAAGAGCTAAACATTAAGGCATTGCAGATCTTCAGTGATTCTCAACTTATTGTCTGCCAAGTCAAGAAGTAATTTCAAGCTAAAGGAGGGAATCTACCCGCCTATTTATCAAAAGCCTGGGTGCTTCTTCAAAATTTTGACCGTTATTCAATAAACCATATACCCCGCGAAGAGAACATGAAGGCGGATTCTCTCGCAAAGTATTCAAGTACTGGTGAAGCGCAATTATTGGGATTAGTTCCCGTCGAAGTCCTGTCAGCTCCAAGCACAGATGAAATGGATGTTGATTGGATTATGAATGTATCCCAAGAGCAAGAATCATGGATGACTCCGATACTTGAATATTTACTCAATGGTTCTTTGCCGAAAAGTTCAAAAGAACGGCAGAAGCTGATGAGGAAGGCCTCTAGATATATAGTTCAAGATGGTCGTTTGTAAAGACGAGGATTTTCAATGCCATTACTCCGATGCGTGACAAAGGAAGAAGCTAAGACAATTCTGACTGAAGTACACGGAGAGGTATGTGGGGATCATACAGGTGGTCAAACTTTAGCAAAGAAAATCCTCCGTTATGGATACTTTTGGCCAGAAATTAATCAGGATGCTGCTGACTATTCCCGAAAGTGTAATAAATGCCAGAGATTCGCTAAAATTCCTAGAGCACCTTCCACTGAGCTAACTCAAATGGTCAGTCCATGGCCGTTTGCCATCTGGGGAATAGATCTCACTGGGCCTTTGCCGACTGCCAAATCGAGGATTAAATATGCTATCGTTGCTGTTGATTACTTCACTAAATGGGCTGAAGCTGAACCATTGGCTACTATTACCTCTAAGAAAATGATAAGTTTTGTGACTAAAAATATCATTTGCAGGTATGGTGTGCCTCAGAAGATAATCACAGACAATGGTACTCAGTTTGAAAGTGAGGAGTTGCAAAATTTCTGCAAACGATTCAAGATCCGAAAAAGCTTCTCAGCAGTGGCTCATCCGCAGGCAAACGGGCAAGTGGAAGCAGTAAACAAAATCATCAAATCAACCATCAAAAAGCAGCTGGAAAAAGCAAAAGGTGGTTGGGTCGATAAGTTACCGCTTGCACTATGGGCATACAGAACCACCCACAAAACTGCGACTGGGCATACTCCATTTTCATTGGCATACGGATCAAAAGCGATGATTCCAGTGGAAACCGAAGTCCCCTCACACAGAAGGATCCATTTTGATCAAGATGAGAATGAAAAATTGCAATTGGAAGCACTTGACCTCCTCGATGAAAGAAGAGAAGAGGCTAGGCTTAGAATTGCAGCTCACCAGCAAAGAATAGCCAGGCACTTCAATTCCAAAGTCCGTCAGCGCAGCTTTGAAGTTGGGGACTTAGTCCTGAAGAGAATTATGACAGCCATATGTGTGTTTGGGCCAAACTGGGAAGGGCCATATGTTATAGGCACGAAACTTCTTGATGGCACATTCAAACTCACAACTGTCGAAGGAGAACCAATCCCAAGAGCTTGGAACAACAATCATTTGCGTCCATATTTTACTTAAAAGCTTTGCTGAAATGTTGTAAAAGAATTACGAATATATGATTCTTGTATTGAAAGCAATTGTAAAGCAAGTGAATAATGAAAAGCTATAAAGTGGATGTAGGCCCAGCTTTTGGCCGAACCACTATAAATCTTGTGTTTTCTACTATTATAAACTGCTTTGTTTTATTTCGACATATAAAATACGTTAATTGTGTTACTAAAATGTCGATTTAATAATGCAGGCCATAAAAAAAAAACTTACCCATCATAAGACCAAGCGATCTCCGACGTCACCCAACAAGCAAACACTAAACCATTCAAAATTTCCATACTCAAATCCTACAAAAGAAGTGCTTCGAACAAAAGTTAGCGATGTGGATGAAAGTTGACCATTTCTAACTAACTGCGAATGTTTGTACAAACAAGCATCCAGTTAAATAGCCTGTGTCTATCACCACCAATTCGCTTAACTATGAAGTATATTTCTTTGGATAAGGAAAATTATTGGCAACTAAAAAGGGATGACACTTGCAAAAGATAACGGGGATCGCCGACATCAATAGATGGCAAAGAGACATGGGCGAGAAAACATCAAACAGCAAAAGACCTCTTCGGAGGCACAAGCCCTCTTCAGAGGCACAACTCTTCGGAGGATAAAGACCTCGAGCGGGCTTCGCTAGAAAAAAAGAGTTCTTTCTCGACATAAAGTTGCGGACTGATCGGTGATACACTCCCGTGAATCCGTCCAACTGAGAGAAAGAAACTCCAAACTTCCAGGCAAAAGCCTTGCTCAGAGGCACACGTTTCACCGAGATTGAAATAAAACTTCCAAGTGTTGAAACGTGAAAAGCCCTCTTCGGAGGCCCATTTCACCACAGTTGAAATGCTAAAAGACCTCGAGCGGGCCTAACCAGAAAAAGAGAGTTCTTTCCCGACATAAAGTTGCGGACTGATCGGTGATACACTCCCGTGAATCCGTCCAACTTAGAGAAAGAAACTTCAAACTTTCAGGCAAAAGCCCTACTCGGAGGCACACATTTCACCGTGATCGGTGATACACTCCCGTGAGTCGAAATGTGAAAATCCCTCTTCGGAGGCCCGCTTCCCAGTGAACAGGGAAAAAAATAAAAGCCTCTCCCAAGAGGCAGAAACAAAAAGACCTCTTCCCAGAGGCACAATCAAGACCTCTTCCCAGAGGCACAATCAAACAGAAAGACCTCTTCGGAGGCACACGTTTCACCGAGATTGAAATAAAACTTCCAAGTGTTGAAACGTGGAAAGCCCTCCTCGGAGGCACAACTCTTCGGAGGCACACGTTTCACCGAGATTGAAATAAAACTTCCAAGTGTTGAAACGTGAAAAAGCTCTCCTTAGAGGTACAACTTTTCAAAGAAGCATTTCATCAGAAATGCAAAGCAAAGATCAGAAAGCCCTTCACCAAGGCGCAATAAAAAAAAAGAAGCCCTCTTCAAAGGCACACTTTAGCTCTCAAAGGAAGAATGGTTCATCTATTCTAGAAAATACTCTTCCTCAAAAAGAAGTTAAAGTGCCCTTCAGAGGCCCGCTTTACCACATAGGAGAATTCACCTGGTAAAAATGTGTGTATGCACAAAAGAAAAAGTGATATCTTCGAAGGTTGAAGCGTAGAAACTCATATGGAGGGAACTGTACTCTATTTTGAACAAAATAATATTCCTCCAAGTATGGAATAATTATTCTCCAGAAAATAAGAGTACAAGTCCCCTCAAAGTATAAAATATTGCAACGAGCTTATGGTATAGGGGCAACATGGTATAACTACATTGGTAAAAATTACGCTCGAACAACATACCACAAGCTCACTGCAATATCATATAAAGAAGCTTGTACAAAAATGAATAGTAAATGCATTCTCAAATACAGATAGAAGTTTGTACAAACAAAAAGAATCATTTTATTCAATCCTGTCAAAATTTTGTACAGGTACAGGTTTCAAACTAAAAAGAAAAAGAAAAGCGGAGGCCGTACCCGCACAATCTCCGGTCAGTACATGCAAAAAGCAAAAAGCGATATAAAAAACATAGGACCAAAGCCATCATTTTTTCTTCCTTCCACCTTTTGAGCATGCGCCTGGTCGGATGGTCAACTTCTTAGGCAGGCTTGTAAGAGTAGGGGACGAAGGAGAAAGGGGCACAATTGGACTTTCTTCTGCTTTTTCCTTGCTGCCTGAAGATTCCTTCTTCTTCTTTGAAACTCCACTTTTCCCCCTCTTCTTAGAAGAAGACCCGCTTCCTGGAGTGAAAAGTGTGGTTAACGGCATATCGTTGGAACCAGTTGGTTCCGGAGTCTTTTCGCCCTCTTCAGTTTCTTTTCCCCTGTGTTCTTGTGAAGCAATGGGATCGTCCAAGTCTTGGAGAGCTTCTATTTGCTCCTCTTGTGATCCTGGTTGCGAGGAAGAAGGAGGAGTGACCTGAAGAGACGGAGGAGGAATAACTGGAGGAGGGGAAGTCTGAACGATGCTCGACACTTCTCTACAGAAGAAAAGAAGTTAAAGTCAGTAAAGAGAGGAGATAAAGGCTCGTTGAGGTTCAGGAAATAGTCAAGAAGCTCATCAAACTCATAAGAAGCAAATGAGCAGTCTACTTGGGCAAGATTAACAGTAGAGTTACCTGGAGAAGTCGGCTTCCTGATATCAACCACATAAGCCTGTGCTTCAGCGCTCTCTTCGCCTTCATCTCCACCCTGCATGCTTGTGATCTCAGTTGTAACTTTAACCAGGGATGGAGAATGAGAACTGGAGCCGACAATGTCGATTTCGGCCGAAGGTGAAGGCTGAACTGGATCAGTTGAAGTAGTTTTTCCTAAACGTTCCCCTTCTGCCATTTCGGCTATTAATTTCGCAAGTTGTTCTTTTCCCCTGGCGAGACCGGTGCGAGCGTCGTCATCCAAGTAATGCTCCTCAAGAGCTGATTCGACGTAGCCAGCACCTTTAGCACCAAGCATATCAAGTGCGGCCTCCCACACCTCAGCCAGAGTAATTTCATATTTGGGACCTAGAAAGGCGAGACTACCGCGCCCCAAGACGCTATGCAGGTAGAAGTCAAATAATGTCGAGCTGATGCTGGTCTTCGTTGCCTCATGAGATTATTCAGCTGCAATTTTACCGACAACGGCCTCATCACGCTCTCTTTCAGCTTTGGAGAGTTGAAGCTTAAGCATTTCGATCTCCGCCTCTTGAGAGTCGGTTTTCTTCCGAAGCTCTGCAATATCAGCAATATAGCCCTTATTGATTCTTTTTTGTACTTCGAGCCTGTCTTCGGCGTCTCTTTGGCCGGCATGAGCATCCCTCACTTGTTTCTGAAGCACTTCTTCTTTTTGAGTGTAGGAAGTAGAAGAAGTGGCGAGTTCTTCTTTAAGTTTCTCGACCTTCGCCTCAAGCTCTTTATTATAAGTAGTGATGCTCCTCATCTCGGTATCATGCTGCTCAAGAACCTTCTGCCATTCAGCTTTGTCATTTTCCATAGTGAGCATGGCCTCGAGATTCGCACGGTTTACCCTTTGAAGCTCGTCGACAAGCTTTTGCCAGCTCGACATTCTTTCAATATCAAGCCTGACGGCATCGAGATTTCGCAGCATGGCAGGCTTGTCAATTGGAACTAAGTCGAGATCGAAGCGAACCCCCTTTAAGCACCATTGTGGAAACCGGCTTTGCAGAGTGGCTGGGCCTGGTCCAATTTGAAATTTAGGCCTGTTAACTATTGCCTGAATGTTTGTCTTTCCGAGAGCAGGAGAGCCAGAAGGGATGTCGAGTGAAACGGGGGCAGTGGCCTTTTCAGGAGTTGTAGATGCATGCTTCTCACCGTGCCGGGCACGCTTGCTTGGGTCCTCAACCATATGGCTTTTTCCCCGATCATCATGCGACTTTCTTTTGTGAGAGTCGTCACCTCTCTGGGAAGAATCGTGGTGCTCCTCTCTTTCTTTTCTCTCATAACGCTCTTCTTGAGCCCTCCTCTCCTGAGCCTTTCGAGCGGCTCTCTCTTCGTCGGTTTCTCTGTGAACGGGAAGGTAGCGCCTATAATCATATTGACTACGCCTCCCGTAGCGCTGAAAGTCATCATAGTAAGAGCCGCTGCGTCCCATCGGAGAATCTGAAATAAAAAAAGTGATAAGTCTTAAAAGTCTTCAAGGAAAAGAAGCGTAACTGTAGAATCTTCAAAGTACAAAGAATTAGGTGCATGAAAGTGCCGAAAGATTCTAAGTGTGTGTGATGTGCAAACTACGTGCATCAAACTACGAACCACTCTTCGATTGCGGAGTAATCGTGGGGGTAGTAGTTAACGTCAACTCTTGGGTCAACTGAGCTTGTTGCAAAGAAGAAGTCACTTCCACCACTGAAGAAGAAACCCTAGTAGTGACAGGGTCGTCTTTAAAGAGCTCCTGTGAGGTGACAAAGAGGTCGCTCAACCCTTCGAAAATGTCGTCCCCGCTCTGCTTGACAGGGCTTGTTTTCCCGACTTCTTTACCAGACTTCTATGAATGTTGGGGAGATCTCTGAGGCTCTTCTTCCTCAATGAATGGGGCAAGTGCGAATTTGCCAGACGACCCCGCAACATCGACAGTAGTAGAGCACTTCACCAGAGAAGCCTCGGAGGCAGGTTCTTTTGGTATGGGTTCGTCAGCGGAAACTGGGGCATCTAATGCTTTAGGTGGGGAGTCTGGAACCTCATGGGGATGTGTAGAGCGAGAAGCGTGTAAAAGTCCATACTGATGCAAAAATTCATCCCTCAACAAAAACTTCATACTTCTCTCACTAGCAGTCACGGCGCTTAATCTTTCAAAAACTTGCTTGTGGCTTGGATCTCTAGAGGGGAGAGGAAGTGCTGAAAAGAGCAAAGAACGAAATTAGCCATCGGTAATTCGGATCTCGAAAAAGTTTGGAAAATGGAGAAAATAGGAACAGGTAATCTTACTTCCTACTCTCCAGATGGCATAAAACCCTGGGGGGCAGCGAGCAAAGAAAAACTGGTTCAGAAATCCATGAACACTTTCGGTAAGATCATAAATAAGCTTGCGGTTTCTAGCGCTTCTCATAATAATAAGGGAAGGATGGTCTCTACTCTTTGCAAACGAGCATAAGTAGCGAATTTCTTCAAAACTTGGCAAACGATCAAGAGTTCTCCTAAACAATACACACAACCCCATCAAGATGGCGTAGCCATTAGGATGAAGTTGGAATGGAGAGATTGTCAACCGAAGGAGAAGGGTTCGAAGGAAGTCATTAAAGGGAGGAATCGCCCCGCTTAGGCACATTTGACGATTGACTGCGACGAAACCGGAGGGAGGACTATCGGCAGTATCATTTGGCCCGGGAAGTAGGGCATCGTTTTCAGCAAAACCAAATTGAGTACGTAGCTGAATAAATGCTCTCGGAGTTAGGATAGTCGAAGTTCTCTCTGGAGGATTCTCTATTGGAACAGCTGTCTGAAAGATCTCTCCCGCTTGAGCTACCACTTCTTCTTCTTCTTGGTGGGAAGTCATTCTACACAAACAATTGGATATTCAAACATGAAGGTGCACATTTCCTAAAATGGGTGGAGTGTTGTGTAAAATCAATCAAGCAATAAGCAAATATAACTGGAATAAAAACTAGCAAGTATTTGTCAGTTATAAAGTCCAGGGTTCGTTGTTTTAATATACAAGTGTAATGTTGATGCAAACAAATCGGTTCAAATTAGCGATGCTTTGCATTAATACTTCACTTTAGTTGATTGGTTCACAGCATTTCATACAGTGTATTTAAGTTGATTACTCTATGTCGACTAATCTGTCATTTGATGTGGGCAGTCAATGGCAGTAAATTCGCCTTGATTTTCTGTGATTATTGTTTTCAGCAGGTTGTTAGCCTATAAGTTAATGTGATCTGTGAAATAAGGCAACAAAGTTAAAACAATGTAGGATTTAAGCAATTCAGTCCAGCAGATCAAGTTGAGTATTCAAGTTGGAATTAAGTTTTTAAGTGAGAATTCGAGTTGGGCATCCAAGTCTTAACTCGGCTGCGACCCAAGGAATCTCTCGCGAGTTAAGATTAAGTCTTTGATTCCTTAAATCGGTGGTTCTATAGGTCGTGAGGAGTGGAAAGAAGAAAGGCTCCGGTTCAAAAAGTGGTGCAAGATTCCCCAAGTGCTAGTTCGGCCACGATTTAAGGGTTAGGTCGGCAAATTTCCCCGAGTGCTAGTCCAGCCACGATCTAAGAATTAAATCGTATCAAATTAGGTCGGCCAAAAGTTAGATCACCCAAAATCACTGGGTCGCGTCCAAACCAATATCTCACTCCACTCAACCCGTTAACCCGATAGTCGCTCCATCAACGACGGCCTTCATTTCATTCATGATATCAGATTACCCATAAAACCAGTTCGAAACCACTACAAGTTCAACACCTTGCAATCCTAACGCAAATCAAAATCAACTAGCCTGAAGCAGTAAACCATCTTCATCGTTTCATCAGTCATTTAAAGCCAAATCGAGCAACCTAAGCTTCATCAACTATAGATGTAATGGAATTCATGATGAAGCATTATACAGGGAGGCGGTTTAAGTTTGAGTGACGGAGTTCATGAACCAACAGTAACCTATGATCGAGGAAGAGGAAGATTTACTTACGCGATGAATAGCAAAGGTTATCAGTAATTGATTGGAGTGAAATCGCCTTTGGAAGCTCAGGAGAATTCTAATGGCAGAATCAAGTGAAGGAGGAAGTAATGGAGAGGAAGAAGAAGATGAATGGCTTATACCTTACAGCGGTGAAAACTGAAGCGGCGCGTGTGACCTAACCTTTAAGTCGTACACGACCTACCGACTTAGAGAGTGGACGGGTTAGAGGATATCGAAGCACACGACCTAACCATTAGGCGTGTACTTCGAGGGGAAAATGTTAACTCCGCCCCGGCCATGGCTCAACGACCTAAAAGGTTGCTGACCTAACAAGGATGCCGATCTAACTGCCTAAGCCCTAAGAGGGATTCCGACCTAAGTTACTTGAGGGGATGCAGACCTAATGCTTTAACAAGGTTACCGACCTAAGACTTAACAAGAACGCCGACCCAAGACTTAAAGGATACCGACCCAACTGTCTAAAACAGGATGCCAACCTAAGATAGCTACCGACCTAAGATAGCTACCGACCTAAGATAGCTACCGACCTAACACGGGTGCTGGCCTGAGATAGAAGCCGATCTAACTATCCAGGGAGTTTGCCGCCCTAACTGCTCAGGACAGGGACAAGATCATGAACTATACTTGAGTCGCAACCGACCTACGGCCTATGTTAAGTCGTACATGACCCAGGCAAAGGAAGGAAAGTCCGATGCAGCTACTTAGCACGCGGCCTCTTAACTCGTACACGGTTTAGGACTTGTAGAGTTCAACAAGGATGTCGTTCTTAAGCGTCGACCCAGCATTCGAATCGCGACCGTTCCACGACCTAATTTAAGTCGTCCACGACCCAACTTAGGTCGGTGGCGATTTAGGACTTGGCAATATTTTCTGCTCAGAATTCCCTATAAATGGATGGCCATCTCCAACTTTCGAGGGACTTTTGGCCGATCTCTTTAAGCGCCGATACTCTGCTGAATTCTCGACTCACTCGACACTTCAAATACGAAAGGCATCTCAACAAACTTCAGGAGGAAATCTAACGCAATCAACATGGATTCAACGAGTTCTTCTGCATCGAAGTTCTAGTTGTTTGTCTCATTAGTATTGTAATTGAAGACTGTTGTAAAGTTGTAATTGTTCAGTAATAAAGAGCGTTAAAGTGGACGTAGGCTTACTTGAAGCCGAACCACTATAAAAACTGTTGTCTTTTCTGCTTTCTCTGTGACTTTTCTACTTATTTTTAGTTCCCGCGTTCACGGGTGGTGCTTTTACTCAATCTCTATATACACCGGGGTGTTAGCGTTCGATTTTAAGCGTTAACAGTCTCGTTTCAAATTCTAATAATATATTTTATAATTTGGAAATTATGATTTAAATTAATATCGAGCTTTTCAAAGTTATTTAAGTAATAACTCTTTGGTTTGTAAATACTTAAATAAATATTAATTGCTTAAGATTTTATCTTAGCTTAATTTTTAAATTTAAATAAAAAGGTTTGTTTTATTTCTTTTTAAATATTACTTGATAGATATGATTTGAAAATTTTGTATATAAGTTTAAAATACAATATAGTATATGGCCTTAATTTATTTAATAATAGAAGTGATTTACAATCTCTTTTATAAATCATTTAAAATTGTTAAATTTGTTATTTTCAATGATAATTATAATACTTAGATTTTATAACCATAAATAATTTTTGAATATAGAATTGTTATTTCTAAATTTAATAGGTGGTTATATATGTATATAAACAACTTGATATTTTAAAATTAGATTTTAGAATTTAATTTGAACTTGAATTTGAATATAAAGTTTTGAAATTCAATGTATAGGTTTTATATTTGTTTGGATTTTAAAATATTTGTATAAACTTTTATTTATAAATATAATTGGTTTTTTTTAAATTATTTATACATATATGAATACTAATTAACTAATTCATTAATTTTGATTTTGTATTAATCTTTCATTAACATTTAAAAATATAACTAGTTAAATTATGAGACATGTGTTAATTTATTAAGTTATCTAATAACATGTGTTAAGTAATGAACATAGATATATGACAAGTGCCATTCAAATTTTAATTTTTTTCTTTTATTTTGTTAAATTAATTTCAGCCTAATACATAAACTTTTCTCTATCTATTCCTTTTCAAAAATCAAAAGCTAAGAAAAACTTAAACAACTTTTTTTTCAAATCTAAGAATCATCTTCATCTAAACCAGATCAAAACTCAAATTTTCTGTAATCTTTCTTCAAAAACATAACCTGTTCATTTGCAAAAAAAAAAATCAAAGCCTGCATTTGAAACCTATATCACTTCTTCAACCTGGAAAGCATTTTTTTTAAAACCTGTAATCTCATTTCCATTTTCAAAGGAAATCTGAAATTTCACTCCTAAATAAAAATTTCAAATCAAGAGCCTGTAACAAGATTTTCAAAATACACCTGCAAAGCATTTTAAAAACCTGTAATCCCATCAATTCAACAACCTGGAATTTGGCTGGAGTAAGTTCAAGATCCTGTAACATCAAACAAGCACGCAACTGCTGTTTTCAAAAGCAAAAGACAGAGGGGCAACTCAGATTTTTAAAGTTTTCTCTATCAAAAGTTTTTTCAAAATAAAGGAAATGTGCTCTGTTCTTCAATTATGATTCTGGTTGTCTGATTGTCTCTGGAAATAAGATTGCTTGTGTGTATATTTATAACTGTATTTGTGTCTGTGTATATGAATGTATGATGTGTGCATGTATGCTAATGTCTGAAATGTCTCTGTTCCTAGATTCAAGTTCAGTTTTTTTTAATTTAATCCCCTATCTCTTAATCTGGTCATCGATATGATTTAAGTTACAAATAAAAATTATTTTTATGATCATAAATTTAAGCTTAAAAATTTAGTTTAAGTTAAAATAAATTTAAACTGGCTCTGGAAATCAAAATGGCCAGCAAGACATGAAGTTTGTTTAAA
Source organism: Allium cepa (assembly GCA_030765085.1). Taxonomy (NCBI): domain Eukaryota; kingdom Viridiplantae; phylum Streptophyta; class Magnoliopsida; order Asparagales; family Amaryllidaceae; genus Allium; species Allium cepa. The sequence continues at coordinate 488,377,378 of CM060945.1, forward strand.
ATTCAAATACCCCAATTCATTAATTTAAGTTTATGATCTGAAAACTGATATGAAAACATGATTTTTAAAACCAAAATCATAACTTTTAACAATTAATCTAAGGAGCTGTTCTAGTTGATCAAAAAAGGGGGTTTTGGGTTACCTCTGGCAATATAGTAGCTTGGGATGGTTAGGGTTCATATTAGAGGAAGAAGAGTGATCTTGAACTTCGGCAAAATTATCAGATAGGCGAATAGTTCATCATGGCAGTTGTGGTTGAGGATCGAAGTTTGTAAACCTAGTTTAGACAGGATGAATATTTTAGGTCGAGGTGATGGCTCTAGTTGATCGAGTGTAACCGGGCTTTGGGAAATGGAAGTGTGGTTATCGACGAAGTTGTGGCCGGAGATGTAGGTATTCTGATGATCGGAGATTGAGAATCGTAGACGTTCCAGGTTTTGGATCATGATCAGATTTTGGGTTGAACACTCGAATTTGGTTTCCAGTTTGTTATCGATGTTCTGATGTTCGTAATGTTGCGCGAGGTTGTTATCTGATGTGATGATGCTTTAGAAGTTGACTGGTGATGGTCAGAGCCACCGTGCATGTGCACGATGCTCTTTGTTTTCTGATGATCTGGGCATAATAAGTGGGGGTATTGTACTCGAGTAAATACTCGAGTCATTTGATGTTATACCCGAAGTAAGGTGAGGTAAGACTCGGAGTAAAATAGAATCTAGCTCGAGTAAGTTTTAATTTCAGATTTTAGAAACCTGACAGTTTTTCTGTTTTAAAAATTTAAACTAAATAAAAAAAAAGAAGCAAAGCAAATAATAAAAAACAAAGGTTTTGAAAACAAGTTTAAATTTGAATTTAAATTGAATTTGAATTCTAGCTTTTTTAAAATAAATAAGGTTTATAAAAATGGAATGTTTTTAACAGCTAAAAATTTGTTACAGTATTTTATAATATGATTTTAAAATCTAAAAATGAGATTTAAACAAGATTTTAAATTTAAGTTTAAATCTGAATTTTTAATCTGAATTCAAATTGAATTTGAATCTTCGGTTTTGAAAAGAAAATAAAGGTTATAAATTCAAATATTATAATTAAGTTTGAATGATAAAGTATTTTATAAGTGGTTTTAAAATCTGAAAATATGATTTAAACAAGATTTTAAATTTAAGTTTAAATCTGAATTCAAAGCTTAATTTGAATTCTAGTTTGAAGTAAATAAAGATTTTGGACTTAAGTGTTTTAAAACAACTATGAATGTTTTAAATATGGTTTGAAAGTTGAAAATGGATTTGGTTTAAATTTCTTTTAAAAATTCTTTTATAAAATAAGTAATTCTTTAACATGTAATAAAAAGGTTGTTGAATTGTTTTAAAAACTTTGTTAAAGTAAAAAATTGTTTTCATTTTAAATCTTAAATTTAAAATGGAATTTAAAGGAAAATTTAAAAGCAAATTGTTTTTAAAATACTTTGTTAATGATAATTAAATCATTAATAAGATTTAGGTTTATCTTAAAGTTAATTGGAACTTAATGATTTATAATTCATTAAAATGATTAAGATAAATAAGATTTGTAATTAATTAATTTAATTAATTAATGATTTGGGTAACTAATTTAATAATTAAGGGTTTTATTTAATAAATTGAAGAATTATGTAAGCTAATTAAGAATTAATTGATTTGTAATTTAGAAATCATGATTAGATAAGATTTGATTTTAAAATAATGATTTGAATTTCATTAACAAGTAATTAATAATTAATTAAATTATAGATTAACATTTTATTAATTAAATAATTAGAGATTAATCAATGGGTTTTATAGATAATTTAATTTGTAATTAATAATGATTAATCTCAGTTAATTACTTTAGAGAAGTAGTTAATGAAGATCATTAACATAGGATTAATTAATAATTAATTAATGTGATTAATTTTAGTAAATAATTAGATTAATTAATTTAAAGATAATCATTTGAGAATTGTTTAAATGTAATTACTTAATGGAAGTAATTAAGAAATTAATTACTAATTGTAATTAATTAAGTTTATTTTGATTAGTTTAAGTTAATTAATTAAGTTTAGTTAATTTAAGATAATCACTGGAAAATTTAAGAAGTAATTACTCAAGAATAATTACTTAGTGAAGTAATTAAGAAGATAAATTACTGGATGTAATTAAATTGAAGGATAATCAGGTAATGGAAGAGTTTTGGAAATTAATTACTTTGTGTAATTCATATGAAGAATAATTACTTAGTGGAAGTAATTAATAATTAATTACTTAGTGTAATTAATTAAGAATAGATTAATAAAGTTATTTGAAGATAATTAAGAGGTGTAATTAATTAAGGGGAATTAATTACTTAATGAGATTAACCTAGGGTGATTAATAAATATGATTAATTAAAGATTAATTATTAAAGATAATTAATTAAGGAGAAATTAATTTATCGAATGAAGTAATTAAGGGTAGTTAATTACTGGATGTGATCAATCAAGAGTGATTAATCAATATGGTTTAATTGATGATTAATTACGTAATGTAATTAATTTAAATAGGGAAATTATAAATAAAAATAATTAGAGATCATTAATCAATATAATGATGTAATTAAGGATTGATTAATTAAGATTAATTAATCAATAATAAGTGATAAATAAAGGAATTAATTAATGTAATTAATTAAGGATTAATGTAATTAATTATAGTTAATTAATTAATGAAGTAATTAGAAGTTTAATTACTGAATTTGGTTTAGAATAATTAATTTGTGAGATTAACAAAAGCCAAATTACTTGAGTGAAATCAAAGGGTAATTAATCAAGGGTGATTAATTAAGGTGATGTATTAGAAGGTAATTAATTAGTTGATTTGTAATTAAATAATGGATTATGTAAGCAAGCTTTATATGGATGAAGTAATTAATTTAATTTACTTTAATTAATTAGAGAAGAAGTAATTAATTTAATTCATTTTAAATTAATTATAGAATGGTGATTAATAAGTCATTGCTTATGAATGTTGATTGATATTAATTGCCCTGAATAGTTGAGATCTCAGATATGAGATAAGTAAGGTTGTGTGATATGGATGCTTTGGTCGCATTGAGTTGATAATATTAATTATCTATTTATGATGATAATGTTGATTATCTATTGTGATATTGTGAGTTATCTATCTCTGTGTATATAGATAATATTGAATTGAATTGTTTTAAATTTTTAAACGACATGGACCTAAAAGACACGTTTTGGATTTCGATGAGACCGGGATCGGGTTTCCATATTTGGATATCCGAAAACCACATCGATCCAAATTAACGATAGGTCGTGAATCTCAAGTGAATATGAAAATTCGAAGTGCAAGGGTTATCGTCGTTAACTCTGAGGGTGATTCCAAAATGAGTGTAACGAGATAATGCCTTCGGTTTCGTTTGAACCCGGAACGAACTTGTATGGATTGAATGCTTTCAGAACATTGTCAGGTGGACGATGAGCATTCTAAGAGATGTGTTCTCTAAATGTAATCGTAGCCTCAAGCCTCATCAACCGGAAATGGCTAAAACAGGGGAGGTGCAGCATCGTTAAGTGGGTCATGCCCAAATAGGATGAGATTTACCCCTATCAAGAAGTCCTTTTATATTCGGCTGTGTGGCCAGTTGATTGCAATCACTGCGGGGGTTGTCTTGTTCGGGACTTTTCAGTAAGGAATGGTCCCAGTCTTGTGTTGCAAGGGAGTTAGGGTGGCTCCTCGGTACGGTGATCTAGGCCATGTATTGTGATAGGTGATACCCCAGTAGCCCTGCCATTGTATGGAATCCAAAACCAACAAGTGCCAACGGTTTTTATTGTATTACCCACCTTGGTGGCTAGTAGCTGGAATTTTATCATGTAACAATTTTGGCTATTTCTTATTTACTTGAAAACCCTAGACGCTATTATAATATCATCGGATTTGCTATCAAAGATTTTGGTTAGCTTAAGGTAAAAACTTTTCCATGTTTATGTGTGGGAAGTCTTACGTGATACCTTTGCTTTCAAAAGATTTTTAAATTTAAGCAACCTTAACCTGTTACTCACACCAAACTCATGTCTGACCCGGAGTTTATCTTCTATTTTCTTAAACTCTTGGGTACTCAAATTTTTACGAGTAGCCAAGGGATTCGGTTTAGCTTTGACGAATTGGAGCAGGAGCATTGGAGCAGGAGGCTTCGGTGTTAGATATATAGTTTCCGCTGTGTGTTCTCTGTGTTGGTATCTCTTTGTTAAGTTGTATTGAGTTGTAACAACTAGACAGATGTTTATAACTGTCTAGTATGTGATGTATATGCTGTGTAACTCTGATTGATATTGTATATTATGTATATGTTATTAATATAATTTATTTGTTCCACTGTTGAGATTTTGGTGTTGTTTCTTCTTTCTCTTCTTTCTTTTCTCTTTTATATCCCTTTCTTTCCTAAAGATGATATGACTTCTGTGGAGAAAAAGTCGGGTCGTCACAATCATATCAGGTGATGTAGCATACAAATATCAGGTTATAACATCGCGAGATATCATATCACAAGCATATATAAATTACTATCATATCATCAACTACAATTCACATGCCACTGTTTCACAATTATATAATTCCCAATGTCTAGAGTGAATAACTCACCTTCTAAAGCTGGAGTTAGCAATTCAAGACACGCGAGTAACTTTGGAGAGCACGACAAAGCACGACTTAGATTTGAGTGGATGGAGTGCCAATATTCAGATCTTGCAAGCAAATAAAATACAACATACATAAACATAAATTCAACACAAGATTTTAAATCAAAATAACGTACAATACATGAATCAAATGAAATAAAGATTGGTTTAATCACTCGATTGGGCTCGGCCACCTTCATACATGGCTAGACCATCATCACATGGCACAACCATGATTGTTTTTGGAGCACCTAGGCTTGGCCAAGCCAAGCAAAATCACGGTTGTGTTGTAGAATATGAAGTGATGGTAGGGTACAACCATTAGGAAGGCTAAAGGTCAAGGCATGATTGTGCTTTGGGCTCGGGCCTATGGTTACATGGCTCGAGTCTAATCTGGTCAAATCATGAAGGCATGGCTATGGGTGGTTTTGGTCATGGCACGGCAAGACGGTGAAGGAATGGGTGTAGCCGAGGCTGGCAAATAGGATTTGGAAGAAGTGGTGTAGGTCGGTTAGGGTTTCAAGGCAATCTTGGTGATGAATTAGATCTAGGGTTCATGGAAAGGCAAAGGGGAGGTGATGAGGTGGTAGAGGCCGAGCATAGGTGGCGGTGGTGAGGAGTTGTGGCCGACAATAGGAGGATGGTCGAGCATAGCATGATCAAAAGAGGAGGGAAAAAGGAAAAGAAAAGAGAAAAGGAAGGAGAAGAAGACATGAATTGTTAACGTGAAAATCAGACGCTAACACCCCGGTGTAAGCTGAAGTTGAATGAAAGCACCACCCGTGTACACGGGAACTACAAACAAGTAGAGAAATCACAGAAAAAAGCAGAAAAGACAACAGTTTTTATAGTGGTTCGGCTTAGGGTAGGCCTACGTCCACTTTAAATCTCTTTATTACTGAATTTGGTTACAACTTTACAGGAATCTTCAATTACAACACACTTTAGACTAGTAGATCAAACTTTGATGGAGAATAATCTTCCGAATTCATGTTGGATGATGTAGATTTTCTCTTGAAGATTGTAGTAATGTCCTCGGTGTTTGGAGTACTTGAAGTGTTGAATGAGTCGAGAATTCAGCAGAGTATCGGCGCTTGAAGTGATTGGCCAAAAGTCCCCTTCATGTTTGAGGTAGGTCGATATTTATAGAAAAATCTTCCCTTTGGATCGTAAGTCGTGTTCGACTCATGTAACCCATGGCCGAGTTAAGTTGGGTCGTGGGCGATTCAGCTGGTAGAATTCATGCTTGGTGTCAGAGCGCCTTCGGTCTTCTGGATATAGCGCAAGTCCTAACTCGTTCACGAGTTAAGAGATCATGGCTGACTTATCTGACTAAGCCCTTGGTTCCTCAATGGTTCACTTCTTCAGAACTACAAGTCATGAGTCGCTCACGAGCCAACTCTCTTTTACATAAGCATTGTGACTGCGGCTACGACTCAGTGGTTTTAGGTTGTAGGTGAGTCATGCTGAGTCGTGAGTTGTGAGTCGCTTCCTTGAGTCGCTGACGACTCAAGGTAGGTCGTAGGTTGCACGATTCTGTGACTCGCGCAACTCCTCAATTTGTTGAGTCGGTAACTCGTTGAGTCGGCCTGTCTCATAAACCGTTAACCTCTTGAGTCGTTCCGCTTCTCTTAAGCCGCCTTGAATTCTAACTCGCCAGCTTGTTGAGTCGCTTCTACCTTTAAGTCGTGAATTACCTTGAGTCGTAGACCCATTGAGTCGGTAAGAACCTTAAGTCGTGATCCATCCCTTCTTTCTTAAACCGTTAAGTCGTAGACTCCTATATGTCGTAAGTCGTTCACTTCCATAAGTTGTTGACTCCTTTAGGTCGACCAATCCCTGACTCGTTAAGTCGTGTAACTCCCTTGAGTCGTTAACTTGTTAAGTCGGTTACTTATTGAATCGGACCACTCCTTAAGTCGCTCTGCTTCTTTAAGTCGTGAGTCGTCTCAGGTCTTAACTCGTTGATCAAACGGGGTTAACATTTGCCCCTCGAAGTGCATGCCTAAGTTGTAGGTCGCGTGCTTCGACTATCCCTTGACCCGCGTGTGCCGTTTCGAGTTCCACTGTCCTGGTGTATAAAAGGCTTAAGTCGCTCCTCTACTTCACCTTCCTGCTTAATTGTTTACTTCCGCCATTAGCAACCTTCGAAGCTTTCAGAGTCGAATTCATCCAGCTCACCTCATTTCCAACCAAATTCCTACAATCTTCATAATTACGCTACGTAAGTAAGCTCATCGCCTGCTCTATTTCGCAATTACCGTTACCCTTCAATCATGGAATTCCCATTTCTTAACCTCAATCCAAATCCTCGCACCGTGCTCTATTTCGGGTCATGTTATGATTGATTTCTGACAAGCTTGGAGCGGTTTGATTTGAATTTTTAGATGATTTGCAAGGAGGAGACGATGGGTTTTTATATTCCGAGTCAGTTGATCCATGAATTTAGAGGAGATGGTACTGTCTTGTATGGGTTATCGGGTTAGGAGATGGGAGGATAACGGGTTAGGGGTTAGAAGGATAATGGGTTAGGAGTTAGGAGGATAACGGGTTACTAACTTGAGAAGAGGTTGGTCGGTTGAAGGACACGTGACGCTAGCTTGGACGCGATCCAGTAACCTTGAGCGCAGTAATTTTGAGCGATTCAATAACCATCGCGACTTATCCTTTGACCGACTTACCAACCTTCACGACATAAGTCTTAAGTCGTAGCTGGGATAGGACTTGGAGAATTTCACGTTGCTTCGTACTGAAGCCTTTTCTATTTTCCATGGTTTACGACTTAGAGCATGGCTGACTTAAGGCACCAACAATCCAAGATTGAAACGACCTAACTTAACTCGCCTCGTAATCCTTAGATCGTGGACGAGTTAGCCAGATAACCAATGATTTGATTTAACCCGTAGGAAGAACTTCTTAAGTCGTTGCCAACACTTAAGTCGTCGCCGAGTCAACACTTAAGTTGTCGCAGTTGACAATTTTGCTTGAACCTTGAACTTTAACTTGATTTGATGAAATAAACTGCCTGAGTGCTGAATTGTTTGGACTTTAACTTGTTAAACTTTGTTGCATTTTTTCACAGGTCACTCTTGCAAGCTAATAACCTGTCTAATACAACATTTACAGAAAATTGGGACGAATATACTGCCACTGACTGCCCACATCAAATGATAGATTAGTTAATAAAATTTAATCAACTTGAACAGATTGTGTGAACGAAGTGCTTTAAAACAACGAATTCAGGCAAAGTGTCAAGGCAACATCGGAATAGTCAACTAAACTTTCCTGTTTGCATTAACACTGTACTTGAACTTCAAATTAACAAATCCTGAAATTTGATAGCCAATCAATTGTCGACGAGCTTAACTCCAGTTATATTTACTTGTTTATTTTTATTAGTTCTGCACAACACTTCACACTTTTAGGAAACGTGCACCTTCAAATTTGAATATCCAGTTGCTTATGTAGAATGGCCTCACATCAAGAAGAAGTAACGGAACAGATTGGAGAGGCTCTTCCAATAGCTGCTCCACTGACTACTCCACCGGAAAGAGTCTCAACTTCCTTGAACTACCGGACGTTTAGCTTATTGCGTGCTCAATTTGGCATCATTGAAACAGATGCTATATTGCCCGGGCCAAATGATTTTGCTGATAGACCTCCCCGTGGTTTCGTCGCTGTTAACCGTCAAATGTGCTTGTGCGGTGCTATTCCTCCCTTCAACGAGTTTCTTCAGCAATTTCTACTTCGATTGACCGTCTCTCCGTTTCAGCTGCACCCCAATGGTTACGCCATTCTGATGGGGTTGTGTGTTTTATTCATGAGAACCCTGGGTCGGCTACCGAGCTTTGGAGAAATTTGTTACTTATGTTCCTTCACCAAGGCTAAAGACCATCCCTCCATTGTCGTCATAAGGAGTGCTAGGAATCGCAAACTCGTGACTGACCTTCCCGAAAGTGCTTATGGATTTTTAAATTAGTTTTTCTTTGTTCGCTGCCCCCTAGGGTTTTATGCCATCTGGAGAGTAGGAAGTAAAATTACCTGCTTCTATTTTCCATTCCCGAGCTTTTCGAATTTCGAGTTGTTAATCGTTAATTTCACTCTTTCTTTTTTTCAGCACTTCCACCCCCCTCTAGAGATCCAGACCATAAGCAAGTTTTTGAGAGACTGAGTGTCGTGGCCGCGGAAGAGAGAAGTGTAAAAATTTTGTTGAGGGATGAATTTTTGCATCAATACGGGCTTTTGCATACCTCTCGCTCTATACACACTCATGAAGTCCCAGACTCCCCAACCCAAGCACTGGATTCCCCATTTTTAACCGATGCACCCATACCGAAAGAACCTGCCTCTGAGGCTTCTCTAGTGAAGTGCTCCACTTCTGTTGATGTCGCGGGGTCATCTGGCAAACTTGTCCCGGTTATTGAGGAAGAAGAGCCTCAGGGATCTCCCCAACGTTCACAGAAATCTGGCGAAGAAACTGAGAAAACCAGCCCTGTCAAACAGAGCAGGGACGACACTTTCGAAGGACTGAGCGACCTCTTTGCCACCTCACAAGAGATCTTTAAAGATGATCCTATCACTACCGGGTTTCTTCTTCAGTAGTTGAAGCGACTTCTATTCTGCAACAGACTCTGTCAACTCAAGAGTTGATGCTAACTTCTACACCCACAACTACTCCGCAATTAAAGAGTGGTTCGTAGTTTGATGCGCGTAGTTTGCACATCACACACACTTAGAATTTTTTGGCACTTTTATGCTTCTGACTCTTTGTACTTTGAAGACTTCTAAAACTCATCTATTTTTATTTCAGATTCTCCGATGGGACGCAGCGGATCCTACTTGATGACTTCCAGCGCTACGGGAAGCGTAACCAATATGATTATAGGCGCTACCTCCCCTCTTACAGAGAATCCGATGAAGAGAGAGCCGCCCGAAAGGCTCAGGAGAGGAGGGCGCAAGAAGAGCGTTCTGAGAGAAAAGAGAGGGAGGAGCGCCACGATTCTTCCCATAAAGGCGATGATTCCCACAAGAGAAAATCCCACGATGACCGGGGAAAAAGTCATATGGTTGAGGAACTAAGCAAGCGTGCCCGACACGGTGAGAAGCATACTTCTACAACTCCCGGAAAGATCACTGCCCCCATCTCGCTTGACATTCTTTCCGGCTCTCCCGCTCTCGGGAAGACAGACATCCAAACAATAATTAGCAGGCCTAAATTCCAAGTTGGACCGGGCGCAACCACTTTGCAAAGCCGGTTTCCACAGTGGTGCCTGAAGGGAGTGCGGTTCGATCTTGACTTGGTCCCTATCGACAAGCCTACCATGCTACGAAATCTCCATGCCGTCAAGCTTGATATTGAAAGGATGTCGAACTGGCAAAAGCTTGTAGACGAGCTTCAAAGGGTCAACCGTGCAAATATAGAGGCCATGCTTACTATGGAGAACGATAAAGCCGAATGGCAGAAGGTTCTTGAGCGGCATGATACTAAAATGAGGAGTATCGCTACTTACAATGAAGAGCTTGAAGCGAAAGTTGAGGAACTTAAACAAGAGCTTGCTACTTCTACTACCACATATACTCAAAAAGAAGAAGTATTTCAGAAGCAAGTTCGCGATGCTCACGCAGCTCAGCGACATGCCGAGGCACAACTTGAAGCTGAGCAGAAAACAGCAGGAAGGTATCGTGCTGAGGTTACAGAATTACAGGAGAAAGTCAGCTCTCAGGAGGCGGAAATTCAAATGCTTAAGCTTCAACTTTCCAAAGCTGAAAGAGAGTGTGATGAGGCCGTTGCCGGCAAAATTGCAGCTGAAGAATCTCATGAGGCAATGAAGACCAACATCAACTCAACATTATTTGACGTCTACCTGCATAGCGTCTTGGGGCGCAGTAGCCTCGCCTTTCTAGGCCCCAAGTACGAAATTACTTTGGCTGAGGTATGGGAGGCCGCACTTGATATGCTCGGTGCTAAAGGTGCTGGCTACGTCGAACCAGCTCTTGAAGAGCATTATTTTGATGACGATGCTCGCGCCGCTCTCGCCAAGGGAAAGGAACAACTTGCAAAATTGAGGGCCGAAATGGCGGTAGGGGAACATTCAGGAAAATCTATCTTAACTACTCTGATCCAGCCTTCTCCTTCGGCCGAAATCGATATCATTGGTTCCAGTTCCCATTCTCCATCCCCTACTAAAGTTACCACCGAGATCACGAGTATACAGGGTGGAGATGAAGGCGGCGAGAGTGCCGAGGCACAGGCTTATGAAGTCGATGTCAGGAAACCGACTTCTCCAGGTAACTCTACTGTTAATCTTGCCCAAGTAGACTGCTCATCTGTTTCTTACGAGCTTGATGAGCTTCTTGACTATTTCCTGAACCTCAGCGAGCCTTTATCTCCTCTCTTTACTGACTTTAACTTCTTTTCTTCTGTAGAGAAAGCAACGGGCATCGTTCAAACTTCCCCTCCTCCAATTATTCCTCCCTTGGCTCTCCAAGTCACCCCTCCTTCTGCTTCGCAACCCGGGTCGCAAGAGGAGCAAATAGAAGCACTTCACGGCTTAGATGATCCTATTGCCTCTCAAGAACATGAGGGAGAAGGACTTGGAGAAGGCAATGAGTCTCCGGAGCGAACCACTTCTGATAACATAAAATTATCTGCTCTCGTTACTCCGGGAAGTGAGTCTTCTTCAACGAAGAGGAGGAAACGTGCCACTTCCAAGAAGAGAAGGAAAGGCATTCTTGCTTCTGAGGAGGAAGCGGGAGTTGATCCGGCAGTAACCCTTTCTCCTTCATCCCCGACTCTCCCAAGCCATCCTGAAAAGCTGCCTATCAGGTCAGGTGAAGGCTCTAAGGGTGGTGGCAAGAAGAAGTAAGGAGTCGTGCTTCAATTTACTTCTAGTTTTTGCTTTTTGCATGTACTGGCCGGAGATTGTGCGGGTACCGGCCCCCGCTTTTCTTTTTATTTTGAAACCTGTACCTGTACAAAATTTTAACAGTGTTGAATAAAATGATTCTTTTTCTTTGTACAAACTTCTGTCTGTATCTGAGAATGCATTTATTATTCATTTTTGTACAAGTTTCTTTACACGATATTGCAGTGAGCTTGTGGTATATTGTTCGAGCGTTATTTTACCGATGTAGTTATACCATGTTGCCCTTATACCATAAGCTCGTTGCAACATTTTATATTTTGAGGGGACTTGTACTTTTATTTTCTAGAGAATAATTATTCCATACTTGGAGGAATATTATTTTGTTAAAAAACAGAGTACAACTCCCTCCATATAAGTTTTTACACTTCATCCTTCGAAGATATCACTTTTTCTTTTGTGCATATACACAATTTACCAAGTGAATTCTTCTATGTGGTAAAGCGGGCCTCTGAAGGGTACTTTAACTTTTTTTTTTTGAGGAAGAGTATTTTCCAGAATAGGTGAATCATTCTTCCCTCGAAAGTTAAAGTGTGCCTTTGATGAGGGCCTTTTTTTTTACGCCTCAGTAAAGGGCTTTCTGACTTTTGCGTTTCTGACGGAATGCTTCTTTGAAAAGTTGCACCTCTGAGGAAGGCTTTTTCACGTTTCAACACTTGGAAGTTTTATTTCAATCTCAGTGAAACGTGTGCCTCCGAAGAGTTGTGCCTCCGAGAAGGGCTTTTTCACGTTTCAACACCTGGAAGTTTTATTTCAATCTCGGTGAAACGTGTGCCTCCGAAGAGGTCTTTTTGCTCGATTGTGCCTCCGGGAGGAGGTCTTTTCATTTCTGCCTCTGCGAAGAGGTCTTTCTGTTTTGTTGTGCCTCTGGGAAGAGGTCTTTTTGTTTCTGCCCCTTGGGAGAAGCTTTTATTTTTCCCCGTTCGCTGGGAAGCGGGCCTCCGAAGAGGGCTTTTCACATTTCATTTCACGGGAGTGTATCGACCGATCACGATGAAATGCGTGCCTACGAGTGGGGTTACTGGCTGGAAGTTTGGAGTTTCTTTCTCTCGGTTGGACGGATTCACGAGAGTGTATCGACCGATCATTCCGCAACTTTGTATCAAGAAAGATCTCTCTTTTTCTGGTTGGCCCGCTCGAGGTCTTTTAGCATTTCAACTGTGGTGAAATGGGCCTCCGAAGAGGACTTTTTTCACGTTTCAACACCTGAAAGTTTTATTTCAATCTCGGTGAAACGTGTGCCTCTGAGTAGGGCTTTTGCCTGGAAGTTTGGAGTTTCTTTCTCTCGGTTGGACGGATTCACGGGAGTGTATCGACCGATCATTCCGCAACTTTGTAACGAGAAAGATCTCTCTTTTTCTGGCTAGGCCCGCTCGAGGTCTTTATCCTTCGAAGAGTTGTGCCTCCGTAGAGGGCTTGTGCCTCCGAAGAGGTCTTTTGCTGATTGATGCTTGCTCGCCCATGTCTCTTTTGCCATCCATTCACGTTGGCGATCCCCGTTGTCTTTTGCAAGTGTCATCACTTTTTAGTTGCCAATTATTTCCCTTATCCAAAGAAATACACTTCATAGTTAAGCAAGTTGGTGGTGGTAGACACAAGCTATTTAACTGGTTGTTTGTTTATTCAAACATTTGCAGTTAGTTAGATATGGTCCACTTCCATCCACATTGCTCACTTTTGTTCGAAGCACTTCTTTTGTAGGATTTGAATATGGAAATCTTGAATGGTTTAGTGCTTGCTTACTGAGTGGTGTCGGAGATCAATTGGTCTTGCGATGGGTAAGCTTCATTTTTATAGCCTGCATTATTAAGTCGACATTTTAGTAACACAACTAACGTATTTTATATGTCGAAATAAAGCAAAGCAGTTTATAATAGAAGAGAACACAAGATTTATAGTGGTTCGGCCAAAAACTGGGCCTACATACACTTTATAGCTTTTCATTATTCACTTGCTTCACAATTGTTTTCAATACAAGAATCATATATTTGCAATTCTTTTACAACATTTCAGCAAAGCTTTCAAGTAAAATAAGGACGCAAATGATTGCTGTTCCAAGCTCTTGGGATTGGTTCTCCTTCGACAGTTGTGAGTTTGAATGTGCCGTCAAGAAGCTTCGTGCCTATAACATATGGCCCTTCCCAGTTTGGCCCAAACACACCTGTAGCTGTCATGATTCTCTTCAGAACTAGGTCCCCAACTTCAAAGTTGCGCTGACGAACTTTGGAATTGAAGTGTCTGGCTATTCTTTGTTGATGAGCTGCAATTCAAAGTCTAGCCTCTTCTCTTCTTTCATCAAGGAGGTCAAGTGCTTCCAGTTGCAGTTTTTCATTCTCATCTTGATCAAAATGGATCCTTCTGTGTGAGGGGACTTCAGTTTCCACTGGAATCATTGCTTCTGACCCATATGCCAATGAAAATGGAGTATGCCCAGTCGCAGTTTTGTAGGTGGTTCTGTATGCCCATAGTGCAAGCGATAACTTGTCAACCCAACCACTTTTCGCTTCTTCCAGCTGCTTTTTGATGGTTGATTTGATGATTTTGTTTACTGCTTCCACTTGCCCGTTTGCCTGCGGATGAGCCACTGCTGAGAAGCTTTTTCGGATTTTGAATCGTTTGCAAAAATCTTGGAATTCCTCACTTTCAAACTGAGTACCATTGTCTGTGAATATCTTCTGAGGCACACCATACCTGCAAATGATATTCTTAGTCACAAAACTTATCATTTTCTTAGAGGTAATAGTGGCCAAGGGTTCGGCCTCAGCCCATTTAGTAAAATAATCAACAGCAACGATAGCATATTTAATCCCTGATTTGGCAGTCGGCAAAGGCCCAATGAGATCTATTCCCCAGATGACAAACGGCCATGGACTGGCCATTTGTGTTAGCTCAGTGGAAGGTGCTCTAGGAATTTTAGCGAATCTCTGGCATTTATCACACTTTCGGGAATAGTCAGCAGCATCCTGATTAATTTCTGGCCAAAAGTATCCATAACGGAGGATTTTCTTTGCTAAAGTTTGAGCACCTGTATGATCCCCACATTCCCCTCCATGTACTTCAGTTAGAATCATCTTAGCTTCTTCCTTTGTCACACATCGGAGTAATAGCATTGAAAATCCTCGTCTGTACAAACGACCATCTTGAACTATATACCTGGAAGCTTTCCTCATCAGGTTTTGTCGTTCTTTTGAATTTTCTGGCAAAGAACCATTGAGTAGATATTCAAGTATCGGAGTCATCCATGATTCTTGCTCTTGGGATATGTTCATAATCCAATCAACATCCATTTCATCTGTGCTTGGAGCTGACAAGACTTCAACAGGAACTAACCCCAACAGTTGAGCTTCACCAGTACTCGCATACTTTGCGAGAGAATCCGCCTTCATATTTTCTTCTCGGGGAATATGGTTTATTGAATAACGGTCAAAATCTTGAAGGAGCTCCCAGGCCTTTGACAAATAGGCTGGTAAATTCCCTCCTTTAGCTTGAAATTCCTTCTTGACTTGACAAACAATAAGTTGAGAATCACTGAAGATATGCAATGCCTTGATGTTTAGTTCTTTAGCGATTCTTAAACCAGCGATGAGAGCTTCGTATTCAGCTTCATTATTTGTCGAAGGGAATTCTAGTCTCAGTGCATAACATAGTGATCGCCCTTCTGGGGTTTCAAGGACAACCCCTGCTCCAGAACAGTAATCATTCCTTGCGCCATCGACATACAATTTCCATTGGATTGGGATGCTATCAATGACTTCTTCCTCACTATCACCTTTATCCGTACTTTCTGCGATGAAATCTGCTAAAGCTTGTCCATTGATTGCTTTCTGGGGATGATAAGTGACGTCATACTGGCTGAGTTCGATATTCCATTTCAAAAGACGGCCCGAAGTCCCAGGATGGAATAGGACTTGCTATAGAGGCTGATCAGTGAGGACTTTGATAGGATGAGCTTGGAAATAAGGCCTCAATTTTCTTGATGCGATCAACAAACAATAGGCGAGCTTTTCAAATATGGAATAATTCATCTCTGGCCCAGTGAACCTTTTGCTGATATAATAGACTGGGCGTTGAATCCTTGCATCTTCCCGTACCAACACTGCACTGAGAGCATGAGACGAAATTGCTAAATATATAAAGAGATCTTCACCACTGTCAGGCTTTGAAAGTATCGGAGGCACTTCCATATGACGAATCAACTCATCAAATGCTTTCTGACATTCAGGAGTCCACTCAAAGTTCTTCTTTCCTTTTCTCAGAGCATCAAAGAATGGAATACATTTGTCGGTAGCTTTGGAAATGAACCTACTTAAAGCAGCAACCTTTCCATTGAGACTTTGTAATTCCTTCTTCGTTCTAGGAGCCTTGACCTCTCTCAGGGCAGTGATTTGAGCTGGATTGGCTTCAATGCCCCTAGCGCTCACAATTAAACCCAAAAACTTTCCGGACTCCACTCCAAATGAACATTTCAGGGGATTAAGCTTCATTCTATACTTTCGGAGTACTGCAAACATCTCTGCCAAGTGATCCATGTGGTCCACTGCTTTCTTAGACTTTACTAGCATATCATCAACATAAACTTCCATTGTCTTGCCAATCTGTGGTTTAAACATGGTGTTAACAAGCCTCTGGTAAGTTGCCCCTGCATTCTTGAGTCCGAAAGGCATGACCTTGTAGCAGTAGAGTCCAACATCTATGATGAAGCTTGTATCCTCTTGATCCGGCTCATGCATCATAATCTGGTTGTATCCGGAGTATGCATCCATGAAAGATAACAATTCATGTCCCGCTGTCCCATCCACCAACTGATCGATCCTGGGCAGCGGGAAACAGTCTTTGGGGCAGGCTTTGTTCAGATCCGAAAAATCAATGCACACTCTCCACTTTCCGTTAGCTTTCTTAACCAGCACTGGATTTGAGACCCAATTTGGATAAGTAGATTCTCTAATGAACCCGTTCTCCATGAGCCGATCCACTTCTTCTTTTAACGCTGTCGTTCTCTCAGGACCCTGAGTCCTTCTCTTCTGTTTCACAGGTGTAAATTTTGGATCAATGTTCAGGGTATGCACTGCAATCTCTGGGGATATTCCGCACATGTCCGCATGAGTCCAAGCGAATACATCCAAATTAGCCTTCAAAAATGAAATCAAAACATTCTGAACTGTCGGATTGAGTTGTGAACCCACGTTAAGCACTTTGTTTGGGTCCTTTGGGTCAACAGGCACCGGTACTGTTACCTCTACTGGTACCACTCTATTCTCCCCTGCACTGGCTTTCCTTGGATCCATCTCTCTTCGTGCCCCACTACATTCACCAGTGCAGGGTCCACCCTATAATTGCTACAAGGTTGGTTCTTTGATGCAGAGTGGAGCCGCCGCACCTTTTCCCATCTCTCTCTTCATGGATTCTCGCAATTCTGCAAAATAACATTCTCGCCCCGCATCTTGGTCTCCCTTAATCACACCAACTCCGTTATCTGTGGGGAATTTTAGAGTCAAGCACCATGGAGCAAGAACAGCTTTGAATGCAGCAAGAGTTGGACGGCCCAAAAAGGCGTTGTAGGCAGAGAATTCTTCAACAATTATAAAGGTTTGCTTTCGAGCCACCTTCCTCAGTCCCTTCTCGAGTTCTACAAACAAATCTATGGTCCCAATTGGCTGTTTGGGTTCTCCAGCAAACCCAGCAATCTTAAGTGATGAAGCTTGAACGTCAGCCATTGGAATTTTCATTTGATCAAAGGTCTTCTTGAAGAGGATGTTGCATGAGGCTCCACAATCAACTAGAACTCTTCTCACAGTTGTCGGCCCAATACCAGCGGATATGACCAAAGGATCTATGGTCGGAGCTTCGATACCCAAAGAATCCCTGGCACTGAACACAATATCATCTGTGGAAGTCTTTTGTTGCTTTAAAGGCGCATCATTCTCTAAAACAAAAACATTCTCTTCAGCTGGTACATGCTTCAAGGCCCGGGCATACCTTTCCATCTCGCCCCAGCTTCTGCCTGCTGGGTGAGGTCCTCCAGTTATTATATTGATGACAGGCCTTTCCGATTCATGTTCCACGGCCTTCTCACTTGAGCCAGGACGGTGAGCGGGAACTTGCTGTTCTTGAGTTGACGAAGCTGAGGCATTTCTGTTCCTTTTCACATACTGCTGGAGCGTGTTTTCCTTTAAGAGTTGTTCAATTACCTCTTTCAATTGGCGGCATTCGTTGGTGTCATGGCCGGGCTGGTTGTGGAAACGACAGTACCTTCCACTTTTTTCCATTTTAACCGCAACTCTCATTTTAGGTGGTGCCGGATACTTGACATCATCTTTAGTTGCAAAGTAGATGTTTTCAGGGGTATCGGTCAAGGGTGTGAAATTGAAAGAACGACCTTTCTTAGCGTCTCCCTGTTTCTTTCCACTATCGTTTCCTCTTTTCTGAGTGTTTGGCTCTTTTTTGTTCGTAGCAGCACCATTGTTCCCGGCTTGCCCTGATACCACTTTAGTCGGTGCTTGGAGGCTCTCCAAGCGCATGAATTCATCCGCTTTCTTGTAGAATTTGTCAAGTGAGTTTGGTTCTTTCATTTTCAACCATTTTCCAAATTCGCTTGACTTGTCAATTGCCCTCATCAAGTATGTCAAGACCATGCGTGGCTCAGCATTATCTACCTCGGCCAATGCTATGTTAAAGCGATTCAAGAATGACCTGATAGATTCCTCCGGATTTTGCTCTATACTTGACAGCGACATTATGTCCTTTGCTTTAGAAGCATACAATCGAAATTGCTCCTTGAATTTCCTGGTCAAATCGGAGAATTGATCGATAGACCTGACCGGCAGCTTTGTAAACCATAATAGAGCTACACCTTCTAGATAAACCGGGAAGTATCGGCATTTAATTTCATCAGACGCCCTGGCACCAGTCATGTGCCAGTCGTATTTGTACAGAAACTCGTTAGGATCACTCGTCCCCTTGTAAGCCGGAATAGTAGGGGGAACGAATTTCCTTGGGAACTCTGCCTTCAAGATCCTTTCAGTAAATGGAGTTTTGCTTGGAGCAAATCCCCACTCTTTCTCGTCTTCATCTCTTCGCATGCTTTCTTTCATGATTTGACGAACCATACCCGAAAAATACTCTTCATCATTTAGAGGCTCTGGAGGACATGCATCAGCCACTCTCTCTGAATTCTGCCTTGACAATCGTTCACGAAGGGTCGGCTGCGGCCCTGACCCTCCAGCTTGAAGAGGAGTCCTTTCTACAGGGTCTGCGGCTCTTTGAGAAATGTTCCCTTCAACATCTTGAACTCCCACAGTAGGGTTCCCATCATTATTACTCGGTTAACGGTTTGCCCCAAGCAGATCATTCAGCTTACTCAAGATCAGGGCATTCTGAGCATTCTGGGCCTCCAACTGTGCATTCTGAGCATTCAATTGTTGATTCAGCCCCAAAACCACGGCATCCAACTCTGCTCGAGTAACTCCAATAGTTGGAGTTGCTTGACTTGAAGGAGGAGAGGTAGCAGTATTCTCTTGAACATTATCGGATCTTACAGAACTTCGTTTTCTCCCAGGAGCTATTATTTCCAACAAACTTCTGGTTTTAAAAGAAATCCTTTCAACAATCCTTTGCGAAGCAACAGTGGAAGTTTCCTGAGTTGGCCCTCTCAATGAAAGCACCAAAAATGTTAACGTGAAAATCAGACGCTAACACCCCGGTGTAAGCTGAAGTTGAATGAAAGCACCACCCGTGTACACGGGAACTACAAACAAGTAGAGAAATCACAGAAAAAAGCAAAAAAGACAACAGTTTTTACAGTGGTTCGGCTTAGGGTAGGCCTACGTCCACTTTAAATCTCTTTATTACTGAATTTGGTTACAACTTTACAGGAATCTTCAATTACAACACACTTTAGACTAGTAGATCAAACTTTGATGGAGAATAATCTTTCGAATTCATGTTGGATGGTGTAGATTTTCTCTTGAAGATTGTAGTAATGTCCTCGGTGTTTGGAGTACTTGAAGTGTTGAATGAGTCGAGAATTCAGCAGAGTATCGACGCTTGAAGTGATTGGCCAAAAGTCCCCTTCATGTTTGAGGTAGGTCGGTATTTATAGAAAAATCTTCCCTTTGGATCGTAAGTCGTGTTCGACTCATGGTAACCCGTGGCCGAGTTAAGTTGGGTCGTGGGCGATTCAGCTGGTAGAATTCATGCTTGGTGTCAGAGCGCCTTCGGTCATCTGGATATAGCGCAAGTCCTAACTCGTTCACGAGTTAAGAGATCATGGCCGACTTATCTGACTAAGCCCTTGGTTCCTCAATGGTTCACTTCTTCAGAATTACAAGTCATGAGTCGCTCACGAGCCAACTCTCTTTTACATAAGCATTGTGACTGCGGGCTACGACTCAGTGGTTTTAGGTTGTAGGTGAGTCATGCTGAGTCGTGAGTCGTGAGTCGCTTCCTTGAGTCGCTGACGACTCAAGGTAGGTCGTAGGTTGCACGATTCTGTGAATCGCGCAACTCCTCAATTTGTTGAGTCGGTAACTCGTTGAGTCGGCCTGTCTCATAAACCGTTAACCTCTTGAGTCGTTCCGCTTCTCTTAAGCCGCCTTGAATTCTAACTCTCCAGCTTGTTGAGTCGCTTCTACCTTTAAGTCGTGAATTACCTTGAGTCGTAGACCCATTGAGTCGGTAAGAACCTTAAGTCGTGATCCATCCCTTCTTTCTTAAACCGTTAAGTCGTAGACTCCTATATGTCGTAAGTCGTTCACTTCCGTAAGCTGTTGACTCCTTTAGGTCGACCAATCCCTGACTCGTTAAGTCGTGTAACTCCCTTGAGTCGTTAACTTGTTAAGTCGGTTACTTATTGAATCGGACCACTCCTTAAGTCGCTCTGCTTCTTTAAGTCGTGAGTCGTCTCAGGTCTTAACTCGTTGATCAAACGGGGTTAACATGAATACTTACTGTTAAACTTTCCTACAGGAAATAAATGAGAGAGAGATGTTTTGAGAAATATTTATACATGAATTGAGAAAAGGATGTGGCGGCTAGGATTAGAAATGCACGGCAAGGAAAATGAAGAGGCTAGAAAAGGAAAAGTCACAAATTAAAGAAAAAGAAACCAACTTCTCTTGAATCCAAGCCCAAAATCCAAATAAAAATCAAATAGAAAAGTCCAAACAAAATAGAAAATAGAAATTAAAATATACAACAGAGATAAAGTAGAAAATAGAATAAAAAATAAACATAAAAAATGCTAAAAATAATCGCGTGTAAAACGCTGAAATTGATCAAATTTAAAAAGTATAAAATGGAATTTTACGAAACGAAAAGCAGCATGAATATCAATCAAAAACAATTTAAAAGAAAAATATTAGAAATTTAAAATTCAAATTTAAAATTTTCAACTGAAAGTCAAAGTTTGACCATCAAAATATAAAAATTTCAAAAAATACTTTATTGTATCTGCAAAATAATTTATAAACAAAATCCAAAATTACATTGGAAAATTCCAAAATTTCAAATTTAAATGATTTAAAAATCAAAGTTTACAATTAAATTGAATTAAAATATTTAGTAAAAATTATGGGTTGTTACAAGTGTTAAATCACTTAAATTATGCTGGTGAACTTCTGATAATGGCAAAATAAAATATTTCAAGTATTTTGCAATTAATCAACCATTAAAAGAATTAGAATCTCAAGCAGTAGTAAACCTAAAAAAACAAAAACAAAAATCAATGATATGGGGGAAGTTAACAAAGAAAAATTACAACAGCAAATTAATGTACAAATTACTTCATTATCAATTAAATATCTTGGTGCAACGCTCTTTAATAATAAAATCATAAATAATGGACTTTGGAGATTTCATTGGTAAGTGTAAAAAAAAAATTAGATACATGTAGTAGTAGAGTTTGAAATATAATGATAGGCTAGAACTTATAAAATCAATTGTCTATCAAATAATTTAATTTTAAATGCAAATTTGCCAAGTACTGACAAAAGTGTTAATGTAAATAAAACAGATATATCAAATTAGTTATGGCAAGGAAAGGCATACAACTTAAACTGGAACATGGCATGTACCCCCAAAAGTGGAGGATTTGGTATAAGAAAACAAGAGGACATGGAAAAAGCTAATGCAGAAATTCATGCAGAAATGATACATTCAGGAAAACTTGGATGAAAAGCGAATATTGTGACAAAATAAATTTCTAGACTTTAAACTTTGATGATAACTCATCCTATACTTGAAAATTATTAATGATAATAAGGGATATATGCAAATAAATATTCACAAGAAACATAGAAAATGGTAGAGTACAAACCTTTGGATGGACCCCCAGCTCAATAGGCAATACTTAACAAACATATTTGGATGGTCATGCATGGCAATGGTATAAGCTAAGAACCAAAAAGTGAGCATTGTTATAAAAAATGGATGATGGAAGTTAAATGCAGCAAAACTACCAAAAAACAAATGCAACACAATAAAAAAGATCAAGATTCAAAATAACAAGCAACATGATTATTGAAAATGAACGTAAAATAAAGGTTCGCATTAAAGCCTGCATGGGAACCTATTAGAGCCAATAACGTACAACAAAAATGGTATGGAAAGTTTGGAATTCATGTTTCTCTATAAAAATTTCTATGACCACATATTTTGCAAAGTTAAACAAGTTTCAACAAAAGAGAGGATTAATTATTGGTCAAACAACAATGATCTAGACCGGCTGCTTTTCTTAGACGAATCGCCCCCTAATTCAATATTAAGTATGGACGCTCTAAATTAATTTTTAACCAAGTACAATGAACATCATTTCACAAACTAGCTACAACAATATGAACTATCTAAATGAAGTCTTAGATCAAACTGCAAACAACTATCAGCAACCACGCATAGTGAAAGACATCATGAACATCACATTAACTTCCGTTACATAGCATATTTGGAAAGAATGAAACATTAGGGTATTTTAATCCAAGTCGATGCCAGTAAAAACTTGACCAAAATTGATTATAATAGACAACAAAAATATACAATACAAATCCAATGGTAAAGAGTTAACCCTGAGAAACCTTATCTTAAATGTGTTTAAGCGAATACCCAAGGGGAGATTTAGATCAATTGCAAATAGCATGACTTTCATGTCACCAAGAGCACAAGGAGAACATTAGCTAGCGGAAAGTGGAGAAGCTCACAGATTCCTAGGTGATTCGCTAGGAGCAGTTAGGTCTAGCGTTTCCCACTTTCTCATTCCCATTACAAATAAAGATAATCGAAATGTTTAATTGTATTATTCAATGACGAAGGGTTGATTTAATTTAGTACCATTAAATGTGATGAATACTAAAGCCCCTCGTCTAAGATAAATTACTAGTGAGTGGCATGTGCTACGCATACGGGCAAGTTTGAGACAATGTGGTATTTTGATTTGGCAACCATTGTTTGGATGCAGTAGATCTTATGAATGTGAAGGGTTATTTTATAATGTTGTTAAATTATTATTAGGTTGATGTCTTTTTGTCGTAAATATCTGTTAATGGTAGATAGTCTATTTTATTTGCTAAAGATCTATGCTATCTTATCATTGGTTCTATGACTTAAGTTTCAGCAACATTGTATATGTGAAGAAGAATATAGTATCTGTTGTCACCAAACATTTATTAATGCATCTTCTTAGTATAAAAATTCAGTAAATACAACAATAGCATTCGAGGAGCTATGCTACTTGGCACCGTTTCAAATTCAGTCTATACTCACGCTAAAAAGGAATAAACTACTTCCACAATGGAATACATAACCACATATAGTTAAAGCGTAGTAAAAAGGAAAACTTAGCTATCAAATATTTGTCATGTTTCATATGTGGTAAATTTTATTAGTTAAAGAAAAATATGTAAGGCTGGACCACATTTAAACTATTTATAGAAGAATAGGACTCCTAAATCTATTACACATAAGCAATTTTAAGATATGATCTATAAAATATGAAAAAATTCCCAACTCATACATATCAAATTAAGTGAATAAGCCTATGCCCGCTATATTCAGTTTGTGCATCAGCCATTCTTGTGCACGATTGTTACTGATCCTCACGGCTTTGATAATGTATTTTTTAACTGATGTCTAACTATAATCAGCTTCAGATCTCAATTTTCATTCTTGCCAGCAGTCATGCTTTTGTCTTAACACCATGAAAATTACACTTTCTTTGGTTATATTCAGTGCTTCAACCAGTTTCTTTAGTTATGTTCTTCCAAATTCTATCAGCTGTATATTTTCATGTTTCGCACACGCGCACATACACACAAACACACAGATACACACAGCAGAATATAATACATACGAAAAATGTCAATGTTTGAAAGGAAAGAGAACTAAATTTGTATTTACATGGTTATTTAAAATGTGAAGTTTTGATGATACATTTATGTAATAAACATGTTAAATGGATCGAATGTAGCGCTTTTATCCATAAACAATAAAAATTGGATTTTCATAAGCCCACCTCTTTACATAAATAGGAGAGTACACTTAACCTGTTTATTGCGTGAAACAAATTATCCCAACATAAACTCGACAGAATCCAATCGCTAGCCAACTCATATACATAGAAATATTATTTCGTGTTCGTTTGTAAAGAAGCACTGAAAATCATAAATCTTTAGGTAATATAGGTTTTCTATAGACTAAACATAATGCTTTGTTTAAAAATCACAATGCTTTATTTAAAAATTAATTAGTACATCAAAAGTAGCAGCAGTTGACATACTGAACTTATAATTATTCACTTTGAAGCTTAAAAACTCAAGGAACAGGTTGAAGCTTAGTTAATGGTAAGTGTTAAAAATAATTTCTAGTTGGTCTATATTATTTAATTGCCAACTAAACAGCATATGCAGTGTTAACAGTCCTGATAGCATATCCTATAGTTTCGATGATACAAAACTTCGTAATGGCCAAATGGAAAACAATGTAAAATAGGGTTTGCAGCCACTTCTTAATTTAGCAAAATGTAAAGAACATGAACAATAGCTCTCAGTTTGCCAAATTGAAAATCCTATTTACAAATATGGACAGTTCAAAATCGAAATCTTTATTTTGACAAAATAATGAACAGTTTGATAGCCTATTACACTTAATGAGTAGAAACATCATTGAATTTAGGGCATTAACCGTACTAGGTAAGGACTGTTTGAAAATTGCATTTGTGAGTAAATATTAGTAAAAATTGTGGTTACCTACTATCATTAGAGTAGCGAACTACGAACTTGCCTCTACCTTGTTTAGTGTCGAAATGAATATGATACATGATAAATTCATGCGATAGAAAAGGGATCTTATAAAGTATGGTTGTATAACGGTTATATAGCAGTTGTATAGAAAGTGATAAGTTCATAGGGGTTGATGATGAGAATGTCCTGGTAGACATATTACTGTAACTACATCTAGTGAACCATAATATTATGTTGTAATATTATAACGTCGTTAAAAAAATGAGGAACTAAGAATATTAAAATAATATATCATATATGTTTGAATATAGAGTAAGAGCCGAAACTTTGTTAAAAAAACATTTTCCACATCTCTTGTAGTGTGAAGAAAATGTTGATATTTTTTTTAAATCGACTATTTTACTAAGGCATATAACGTTATTGTTTTGACATAGATATAATTGTAGTTTGCCATATTTTTTATAGATAAGAGCAAGCAGAAAACCGATTTAGAGAAGCCAAGGCCTCAATCACTTTAATGTTTGACCTACTCAATCTGCATTAAATAAAATAAGTACGAATCATTTCGGTTATTATATTGTGTAATAGTAGCATTTTGCACCATACACATGTGTAAGCTTTAGTATTATAAAACACAACTGAATTTCATAAAGAAAGATTACCATATTGAGTCATAACTTAAAATCAAATTTGATTTTTTTTTTTCCTACTCAATGTATTACTTTGATGTCCACTGCATGGATAAAAAGTTGTCATTATATTATTTCATGGGTTATAGGCTACAAATAAATGGAAAAAAAGATAGATTAATTTGAAACATAAATCCCTCATTTCAGAAATAGTATCCATCCTCATTTCAATAATGGTATCTTCTCAAGTACTTAGCCACGACCACATATTTGCCTCTCGCTTCCAGTCTACAATGGTTAAAATTTTTGTAATTGATACTTAGAATGCTTATGTTGTCAAGACAAAACGAAATCTTAGTAAGCACTTGTGTTGTCAAACACACAAATTAATGACTCAGTTCCAAAGGACACTGAATATTCATATATGTACTTTGAATTAATGACTAAAATTTGAATGGAAAAACGAGCGCAATAGAAATACCTCCTACCGAAGTGGATCCTTTATTACATCATAGACCTCTACAAACATGAAATCCTCTGTGGTTAGTTTGGATAGTCTGACATTAGAGATTTCTGCCTTCAGGTATTAGTTTGAGAGGACTCAATCCTTAGTGTTAACATCCAGTAATTCATCACAAACACTTCCATTTTATTCTCAAGTTCTCTCAAAGAAGCATTTTGCTCCATCAAGTCTCGAACATGAATGGTTATGGATTCACCTCTTATGAGAAAAGCGTTATGCAACTAATTTTTTTTATATACATAAGTGATTAGATTGAGTTAGTAAGTTCATATGACAACTAAGTAATAGTTGCAATATTTGGCAAAAAGAAGCATTGAGTTGTACATACAAGAGACAGTTTTCTTTAGCTGATGCTTCAAATCCTTTTGTCTTCAACCTACAGCAGCACCACAGAGCAGAGTTAGTAAGTATATTGTGTTAAAAAGTCTATAAATATAATAATAATAATAAAATTGAAATAAAATTTACCTATTCAGAACATATCATAAACTTAAAAACAACCATCTAAATTTTACCAAGACTATAGAGAAGTTAATTCAAATATGAAAACATGCATAGAGGGGCCTGAATTAGATGCCTATTTTTTAGATAGGCAGCGCCTTACCAACAGATGCATCAAGATTTAAACTTTCATAAGCACGCCTAAATGCCATAGCAGGCCAGAGGAAATAATTATATAGATTATTAAGTAATGCATTTAGTAAGATCAGTGTAAAAGTATCATAGAAAATACTAAAGATAAGAAATAAGCTAAAATATGCAGATTAACGATAAGCTTCTGAGACAAATTGAAAGTTTGATTCAAAATGGAAAACAATTATAGCCATAAAACTACACAGTTTTCTTCCATTCGAACCCTAATTATCGAATCCCAGTGAAATATTTATTAAAACAGAGCTGGTAACAGACTTCGTAAGTAGTCGAACCCAGATAAACATAGAAAATAAAAAACGAACCGAAAATCAAATGTAGAAAATACAACAACGAATTGGAAATCAAGCATCGATGTAAAGAGTACCTCTGTGAGCAGTTAGCAACAAAGAGATAGATTTATCGATTTGGGACTGTTGATGGTTGCAAACTATTTTTGCAACTCTTCAGTTACAGGGACAAGAGCAATGGGAAAGATAATGCAAGAAATTCATTTTGATGGTTGGAATAAGGAGTAGTAGAAAGAAATAGTGAGAGGGGAAGAAATTTTGTGGGGAAGTGGTTTGAATGGGAGAAAATTGTTGGATGGGAAATGGATTAGGGAAATAGTGGGAGGAAAGCAGTTAGTATATTTTTTTGCATAGAAATGAAAATGAGGGAACCACAAATTGTTATTTGAAATAAAGGAAAGCAATGGTGCCACTTCAGCAGATGGCAGATCCTGTTTAAAGTATTAAGCAATAAATAACAAATTACATTAGTCTAGTATTTTGGGGGTGGTTTTAACAACCATGTATTCAAGTTGTATCCTACTATAACTAATAAGTACCAAATTTTTAAAAATAAATTAAAAAATGATCAATGCAACTTTAGATTATAAACTTACTTTTTATTATTACATATAACAAAAATTAATTGCAAAATTGAATAAAATTTCTGTATATCTGTCAGAACTAATTGAAATAAGTAAAAAGAGATAATAGGTATTGTTGACACCAAAAGTAGAACCAACACCCAAATATCATATGAAAGCACTAAAAATGTAGGAAATGACAAGCAATATCACGTGGGTCATCAAAAAGAACTTGACCTTCAAAAAAAAAGTTTGGAATGCATCAAATTGGAGATAGAAAGGAAAGAAAAATAAGATAAAGGGCTTTCACCGAAAAAACAACCTGTTATCGAGAGAAACCTCTCGATACCGAGAGGTTTTTGTCGGAGATTGGGTCTTCCCTCTTAGACACTTGGACTTGAATATGGACTTCAACCAACTTGGGCTCCTAAGATACTAACGAGTTTCTCTTTAAATAACTGCCCTATAGCAACTAAAGAGTGGATGGACACTTTGCATCTTCTTCACTCATATACCCTTTTCCACAGAAACTTCATTGTAAATTTGGGATCTAGTAGACGGTTGTCGGATCTGAAAAAAGTAGTTGTAATCCAGAGAGAAAAACACCAACAACAATGTTTAAAGTGGGCGTACGTCGTAGAATTTGCCGAACCACTATAGAAAGTGCTTGTATTTGCGCCAAAATTAGTCACAAACACACAATTGCCAATGAAAGCACCAGTTCACAATCATAGATCACAGATAAAAAATATAGAGAAGTAAAAATGAAGAACACTTGGAAAATTTAGATGAAGCAGTAATGAACACAGAGTTTATAGTGGTTCGGCAATTTGGCTTACGTCCACTTTGAAATTGATGATTTTATTGAAGTTTGCTTGCTGATTACAATGAGTTACAATTGATTACAACAACAAAATTCGAGTACAATGATGAATCTGGCAAAGTCTGGGCATAGAAAAGCCAAAAGTCCCTTTTCTATAGGCTTTGGGATGCTATTTATGGGCGTAGGACACAAATATCTCACTCGGATCTCAAAGGACCTCTTCTGGCACGTGTGTGGGCCCATGAGATCGATCCCACTCGATTTCGACTCGATCCGTGATCGATATGAACGAATTTCGTATCGATCAAGATTTTGTCTAATCGAGTCGAAATTTGGTACGAACACTCCTTAGGTTGTACGTAAGCTCCTGTGAAAATTTCGTAGCATTTGGACTTGTAGGTTGTAAGATATGATCGATGCAAAATTCTATTTTTTGATATGTTGTCTGGTTCGAATCTATATATTTGTATCGACTAGTTCGAATCGTTATCGATCACATGCCTGCAAGTTGACATGGCACTCGATTTTAGGATCAATCCATTTTCTGCGTCGAGTCGGCCGAGTCTCCTCAACTTTTGTGCCTTGTTCGTACCGATTTGTAGTCTGTTGTTCATATCACCGAGAACTCACTCAGCTCGTATCGATCGCTTAACATTGTCTGTATCGATCTTATTGCATCTCACTTCGTATCGAACCTTTGCATGTCCACTGTGTATCAATGAGAGTAGTTGTTTTCGCATCGATGAAAGGCTGATCGATACAAAGTATGCATGATACTTGATCTATACAAAATGGGCATCAACGTTACAATCAATGGATACAAAGTGCGATGCTTTTTCACGGCCTAATGGATAAGAACAAAGGTCATCTGATGGATACGAACTGCCGAAACTTGATGGATACGAAAGGAGGTGCAACGGTGGATTGAAGCAAATTGTCGGCACTTGATCGATACGAGTAAGGTCCTCCTAGATCGATACGTATAGTGTAGCTCCAAATGGATTCGAACTGATCGATTCGAACATGTCCTTCTTGATGGATACAAACAGATTGATTCGAACATGATTTTTTGCTAAAATTGCACCGATCATATCTTGGGCATACAAACTCCGATTGACCTGAGATTTGAAATGTAGCCTTTCCTATTCTTGATTATCATTCCCAATCGATCCTGTATTGATTGGAGCTCAGCCAAATTTTGATGACTTCGATTATAGCCTAGTTTCCAATCGATCTCCAAACTTTACATCCATTATATCTAGCCAATTTTTTTATATTCCGACCTTGACCAAAAGGTGAGACAACATTTTCCTCCCAAAATATTCCTTGTGGTAAGAAGGCATGTTTTGAATAGCTCCGAATCCGGCGTCCAGAATCCATATCCCATTCATTGCCAAGCCACCTCATTCAAGTGCCATTGCCATTGCCAAGTTTGCGACTGCTCCGAGTCAATGTCCAATTCGAAGTCCAGTAATCTAATCCTTAGCCTATTCCATTTCCATCTGGGTAAATATCAGAATTCAGGACTGCTCCGGGCCCTTTGTCAAATCAAGGAGCTCACCGGGTCACGTAATCCTGGCCTGGTCCTGACTCTCCGGTCAAGGGTTTCCATGCTGTCCAGCCTTGACTCTCCGGCCAAAGACTTTATACTCTCCAGCCTCGGCTCTCCGGCCAAAGACTTTTATATCCTCGGCCTCAGCTCTCCGGCCAAAGACTTTTATATCATTAGGCCTCAGTTCTCCGGCTAAAGACTTTTATACTATCCCGCCTCAGCTCTTCGGCCAAGGACTTTTATATATTCTTTGGCCTCGGCTCTTTAGCCAAGGACTTTTATGTTCTCTAGCCTCGGCTCTTTAGCCAAGGACTTTTATGTTCTCTAGCCTCGGCTCTCCGGCCTCGCCTCTTCGGCCAAGGAATTTATATATTCTTCGGCCTTGGCTCTCCGGCCAAGGACTTTTAAATATTCTCTGGCCTTGGCTCTCCGGCCAAGGACTTCCATAAATTGTGCTTGAGTCCATTCCATCGCTCTCCGGCGAAGGGATTCGTAATTTCAACTACCGTCTTGCCTCTTTGATCGGGATCGTAATCGCGAGACCTGTGTGACATATTACATTGATCCAAATCCAATCATCCAAAATAAAAGTTTTTACAGCCAGGGAAAGTCAAATAAATGTCTATACATCCGAAGAAGAAACCAAATTTTTCAGAAAAAAGAAAAACAGGAATTAATAGGCTCGAGCAACACGGTTATCATCGCCTCAGAGCATGCCTAGGGACTATCCTCGATCCCGTACATGTGTAAGTGACTTATCTATATTACTTCGAGCTTTGTTACTTATACAATGCCACAAATTTATTTACTTGATAACAAGCTGACGTTGCCTAGATCCAGCTCCATCTTCATTTAAGGTAGGCAGTGGCTACTCCTGTCCCGCAGCCATAGCTCGATTCCTTACATATTGTTGTAGATGACCATTCCTCACATGCTCCTCAACGATATCCTTTAAATGCCTATAATCATTCGTGTTGTGCCAATCCAGCTCATGTAATAGGCAATGCCTCCCCGATGCCCGCTCGTAATCCGAAGGTTCCCTTCTTGCCGGTTTTCGGTACTGGAGGCACCCTCGGGTATCTAAGTAAATCCTTTCCATAATTTCAGTTAGATCTATGTAAGAAGAAAACTTTAACTCCCTCCATGGCCTTTTCGAAGTGCTACTATTGTCATTCATTTTCCTTTTGCCGTTATGATCTTTGTTCAGATCCTCCCTGGGTAGACCTCTACCCTTACCGCGTAAGCTTCGGCTTCCTTCTCTCTCATCTTGCACGTCTTCGTGCCTCAGAAACCTTTCCACCTAATGATTGAACTCCCCGAGATACCTCGGTGGGTCTCATTCCAATGATATCTTAAAATCTGAATTATCTGTAATTCCCGAGACTGCTGCCACTAAACCATCGGATTAGGTCGATCAACCGAAGCCACTGCCATGTTGAATCTGGTCAAGAAATCCTTGAGCAACTCCCCTTTCCATTGTTTCATAGATGTAAAAGTCATCACGTTCTTGGGTCTGACTATGTGGACCCGAAACTATCTCATAACCCTTTCAATCAGCTCCGTCTATGTGCCGATGGAGCCACCCTCCAGTTGTCTGAACCATGATGCTGCAATCTCTGTCAAATACAAAGGGAAACATCATGCCATGACCTCCTTCGATGCCCCCAACACTTCCATATGCCCATGTACTTTTTCAAGTGAGCAGTGGGATCCGTTCTCCCATCATACATCTCCAGTGTTGGTAATTTGAAATCTGGCGGGTTCCTTGCTTGCCTAATCGCAGCAGCGAAGGGACTCCTATTCACATCCTCCAAATATCTATTCACTAATCCGCCTATCATGGCTCGTCTAACCATCTTTGCCAATCTATCGCTGTCACCAAGCTATAATCCTCATTCGTTGCCTCCAACCAGCCCCCTGAGTTCATGAAGGAATCCTGGAATCTGCTCTCTATCGGTGCCATGTTGAACAGCTCCGCATGGTATTCTGCCTGAGGTTGGATCAACATCTTCCAGGTGAGTGCCTCCAAATTCTGGTGTTACCCCTGATAGTCTTGCTCTATCCTGAACTCTATCACCAGCATCCCCCGTAGTAGCGTTAACTTATTTTTGCACTCTAGCTTGTCCAACTTGTTGGAGTAGGTTCTGAATCATCTCCTTTTGTCTCTTGAGCATCGTTTCCATCTCGTCTCTGGTGATGAAGATCGATGCCTAATTCGCTCCCGAGGAAGCCTCCTGACCCCCTTCATGCTGACTCCTTTCAGTCCTTTGTCTCCTTGTTGATTGTCTTGCCATATCTTTCTAGATCCAAGTATTTAATCTTTCAGATCCGAAGTCTTGGTTGTAGAATTCCTGAACGCTAGCCCTTTCAATGAAAGCACCAAAATGTTTGCGCCAAAATTGGTCATAAACACCCAATTGCCAATAAAAGCATCAGTTCACAATCACAGATCACAGGTAACAAATGTGTGGAGAAGTAAAAATGAAGAACACTTGGAATATT
Source organism: Allium cepa (assembly GCA_030765085.1). Taxonomy (NCBI): domain Eukaryota; kingdom Viridiplantae; phylum Streptophyta; class Magnoliopsida; order Asparagales; family Amaryllidaceae; genus Allium; species Allium cepa. The sequence continues at coordinate 488,409,753 of CM060945.1, forward strand.
TTGATGAAAGCAGTAAAAAACACAAAGTTCATAGTGGTTTGAAAATCCGGCCTACGTCCACTTTGAAATTGATGATTTTATTGAAGTTTGCTTGCTGATTACAGTGAGTTATAACTGATTACAATAGCAAAATCCGTGTGCAATGATGAATTTGGCAGAGTCTGGACGTAGAAGAGCTAAAAGTCCCTTTTCTGTAGGCTCTGGGATGCTATTTATAAGCGTAGGATGCAAATATCTTACTCAGATCTCGGGAGACCTCTTCTGGCATGTGTATGCGCCCACGCCATCGATCCCACTCGATTTCGACTTGATCCGTGATCGATACGATCGAATTTCTTATCGATCAAGATTTGGTCCAATTGAGTTGAAACTTGACATGAACACTCCTTAGGTTATACGTAAGCTCCAGTGAAAATTATGTAGCATTTGGACTTGCAGATTGTGAGATATGATCGATGCAAATTTAAGTTTTTGGTAAGATGTCTGGTTCGAATAGACATATTCGTATCGACTAGTTCGAATCGTTATCGATTATGTGCAAGCAAGTTGATGTGGCACTTGATTTTAGGATCAATCCATTTTTCATGCCGAGTTGACCGAGTCTCCTCAACTTTTGTGCCTTGTTCCTATCGATTTGTAGTCTGTTGTTCGTATTGACCAGAACACAATCTACTCCTATCGATCGCTCAACACTATCCGTATCGATCGTTATTGCATCTCACTTCATATCGATCCTTTGCATGTACACTGCATATCGATGAGAGGAGTTGGTTTCGCATCGATGAAAGGTCGATCGATACGAAGTATGCATGATATTTGATCGACACAAAATGGACATCAACGTTACAATCAATGGATACAAAGTGCGATGCTTTTTCATCGCCTGATGGATACGAACAAAGGTCATCTGATGGACACGAACTATCGAAAATTGATGGATACAAAATGAGGTGCAATAGTGGATCGAAGTGGATTGTCGGCACTTGATCGTTACGAATAAGGTCCTCCTAGATTGATACGAATAATGTACCCCCAGATGGATCCGAACTGATCGATTTAAACTCGTCCTTTTTGATGGATACGAACAGATTGATTCAAACATGATTTTTTGCTGAAATTGCACCGATCATATCTCGAGCATACGAACTTCGATTGACCTGAGATTTGAAATCCAGCCTCTCCTAACCTTGTTTATCATTCCCAATAGATCCTGTCTTAATTGGAGCTCGACCAAATTTTGACAACATCGATCACATCCTCGTTTCCAATCGATCTCCAAAACTGACATCCATCCTTTCTAGATAATTTGTTTATATTCCGGCCTTGAACAAAAGGTGGGATAACAGCTTGTGTGTTCTTATTTCTCGTTTTGCCTTTCCTTGTTTGATTTGGATCCCTACATTCCTACGCTTTCATCAGATACTGGGTGTTGGTGCCATTTTTAGCATCCACAATTAGTGCTTTCACTAAGAAAGAGATAGATTTCACAACCTAAAACTTCGATCTGAAAATCAGAGAAGGTGAAGAGACCTAACACCAGATCTATGATGAGGGAGTCAGCTAGAGCATGGGGGCAGCCAAAAGGTGTCCTTAGATTCCAATTGATGTATCTATGTGACAAGAGAATTAATGAAGAAAATGATGAAGGAGATGTAAGATGGATTAATGACTCGACAACAGAAAATGCTGGAGGGATTTTTCCAAAGGATGGGACGACGAGAATTCAGAACCAAAGACTAAGAACATATGGAGTTGGAGAGGAGCAAATGGAAAAAATGCCCCTACAACTAAGATAAATCATGGCAAACCCCAATACTCTCAGCATCGAGAGGAATATACTCGAGAGAAATGGTGGATTGAGCTTAGGGTAAGCTAGGATGCTAAGAACAGATGATGCCAGAGCCATGAACGCAAGACAAAATGCAAGTGCACAACAACCAAAGAAATATATACTGGTATTTCCCAATAGGAATGAGGGATAGAATGAAGCCAAAGCTGCAAATTAGAATGCAAATGTGTAGTCAGTAGAGTATGTGTTAGAATATGTGCCGGAGTTCCCCTATAGGAGCTGGGACAGAATGCAGTTAGTGGTTAAACACTTCCATTAGACGACAACAACTGAATAGCTATGATGGTTAGAAAGATAGTGAGGGTGGACCCCTAGATCAGAGTTTGGAGGACATAAACATGAATCCATTTACCCCTAACATCCAAATGCGAGGAATGCTTTGGATTTCAAGCTTCCGACGCTTGAAGCGTATGATGGGTAGAGGGATCCGACAATTAAATTAATCAGATACATCTGATGTAACAGCCCTAGTTTTTAGCTATTTATTTCTTTTAATTTTTTTGTTTTTAGGAATATAATTTATATAAATTGTGTTTACCAATATTGTTTAAATATTTAATTTAGAGAATTAAACTCGTTAATTTAATATGATTTTTGTAACTAAATTTAAGAAGAAGAAAAAAAAAAAGGAAATTTTTATAATGTATAATGAAGTGTGTGGTAACTAAATGTTTTGGATATTATCATAATATCTGTTGTTATACCCATTCCCTAAAAATAATGAAAAGGAGAAAATTTGTAACATATTAAAGTAGTTAATTAATTATGTTAATTTGGTAGGTTATGACATGCAAATCATGTTGGTGGAATATTCTCAATTTTGACATATTAATTATGTTAGCAGTGAACATTGTTAAGCAATTTAAAACAATGAAACTTACAATCAATTTATTTGATAAATCTACCTTATTCCTAGTTAGCAATTCAAAACTTGAATAAAGGCACATACGGATATTTTAAAATGGAGTTAATGACAATTAATAGATATTTCAAAAAGAAATTTATGACAATTAATAGAGAAATTAATTGTAAAATTTCAGTAGTTGACCAGAATTAATTTATTGAATAATTAATGCAAATTAATAAAATTGATGAAAGATAAATAAGTTAATTCTTTTGGTTAATGGCATGAGGACACGAGGTTAATCCCCATTTTGTAGGAGAAATCTGCCCGTGTAACCAGTCCGGCTACCAGTGCCTACAAAGCGGACGGATTAATGTGAGACGTCGCAGGATTGATAATTAACAAAAAGGGTTAATTAACTAATTAAGTTAGTAACCAAATTTGAGTATGTAATTAAAGGAGGATAATTAATTGGTAATATGGTAATTAATTGAAATCAATTAAGGAGGGTAATTAAAAGGGATAAGGTAATCAATTGAAATCAATTAAAGGCAATTAAAGGGGAATTAATTGATTAGAAGAATATGGAAATCAATTAGAGGGAATTAACTAATTTAAAACTTAAAAGTTTTGAAGTTTTAACTTTGTTAAAAGATAATTAAATTCGCAATATTAAAGTGAATATGGTATACATGTATATATGAAAACCAATTTAATTTTGTTAAGTAATAATGTTGAAGAATTTAGTAGGTTAATGAACTGTTAAAATTCGCGTTTAAAGGGCGCATAAATTTATGGTATAAGTAACGTAATAAACGTATAAATTAAAAACGTTATTTTTTTTATAAAAGTTGGGTGTTTTGTATTACGTCAGTTTGGCGTAGTTTAAAAATCATATTTAAATATCTATATGGATTAAAAATATCAGTCAGTAGTTTTATAGCAAACGTTACCTTTTTCCACAGCTTTCTATTGGGTTTCAAATTTTGATTCCAAAATCTTTGCCAATTCTTGCCGTTTCATTTAATTCAATCAAATTGGAAATCAAATTTGCCTTCCTTTGCGCGTGACACAAAATTTTATTCTTTTAACATTTTGACATTTGCCTCTTACCATTTGTTTCTTGAGCATGTCACTGTATTCATTTATTCACGCAGCCTTATCCACAAAAATATCAACTCTTCCAATTGCCATTTTTCCTCTCACCTAAATTAAATGCATTCAAAATTTAATCTTGCCTATCTTTGCAAATTTTCGCATACCCATTATATCTCTCTGTTTCCACTGTGTTTGTTTTGCAATAAATAAATTTTTCGAACCATTGATCAAGTAAATATTTATGTAAGCATTTATTACTTTTGCCTTTTCAGTTAAAAGCTTTTTCATTGCTTACCATAAATCACGCAAGAGCTCAAGTTTTGCTTCCTCAATCAAATCTGTTCAAATTTGCAGTAACGCATGCTTTAAATTTAGATTATAACTGGTATAAATCATGCAAGCTATCTAAAAAAAAAAATCCAAAAGAGTGATATCGTTCAAACATAAAACTGGAAAGAGAAATCAACGCATGCATTTATCACAATTTTCGTGTAGCGTTCAAACAAGAAGAACTGGAAATAAATCTCTTGCCTAAACGCATGCACTCAAAAATCAACGCTTGCATTTATTTCTTACGTTTTCAAACCTGCCTATTTATCTCCCCTTTTTATTTCGCAAGTTTATCTATAAATACTTTGCCTCATTCACATAAGTTTTCATATCTCCTTGTTTGTCCCTCTCTGGTACAAGCTTCTATCAGGTAAATAATTTGCATTGTTTATTTCTTTGCTTCTTCCAATTTTCCTTCCTCCTTCTTGTGTTCTCTGATTTCCTTGCTCGGCTACTTCCCCATCATGCCGTGCCATTTATAAATACATATAGAACTTTGTTAGTAGTAGGCTGGAAGAAATGATATAAATTGATTGTAGGAAGCTAGACTATGGAATTAGTGTAGTTATGATGTAGTTAGTGGTATTGTGGATTTGGATAAGTGCAGTTTGAAGAGGAAGGCATAGAAAGAAAAAAAAAAGAATTACAATTTAATAATGGAGAAGATAAATTGATAAGGAGAAAATGATATGAAATGTTGTTTAATTCAAATAAACAATATTGTATGAATAAATCTTGGGTGAATATAATAAAATGACATTTATTTCAATTTTTAATGGTTGAAATAAATTTAAGATGGTTAAAAATAAATTTAACTACTTATTTGAGAATTTGGGTGGATAAATATCAATGGATTGTATTTATTATGGTTAATAAAAGGATATTGGTGATGTATACCAATAATCACCTTTTAATGTTTAATAATAAAAGTAAAAGAAGAAATAATTTGCCTAAACATGATGAACATGTATGTGAAATAAAGTATTATTTAATGAATTCGAATGTAGTTAGTGGCTACATTTGATTAAATCGAATAATTTGAACAGTATTGTGTTTATTGCCAATATTGTCATTTTATTTAAATAAATATATATGAGAATGAAAATAATTGATCATGATAAATATGATTAAAAATGTGAGAAATAATTTAATAATGTCTAAACATGTATTTGTTTTGTTTGGGTGCATAACATCTTTTTATTCAATCAATTGTATTAAATTTGCAATTTATTTTGCAATTTATTCAATTTATTTTATGCATGCGTACGGTTGAAGTATGGGCCTAGGATATGTTGAGACGGTTAGCGGGTTGTAGTAGTCGAGCAAGTTGAACTAAATTTCTTTTATTCTATTCGTTCCAGTTGTTCTGAAATTTTGCTTTGACCGTAATTTTTAAATTCGCATACTTGGTATTTGGATCTTATAGATTTAAGTCAAGGCTTTGCATCCGCCGAAGTTTGATCGTGCTTTCCGTTTTTTTTTCCGAAGTAGATACCGTGTTTGATTTAGATCCACTGCAGCGTTTAAGGTGAGTATTTCTCACCAGACATACGTATTTATATTTTGGTAAATTATTGCAAGTGTATGTGTAAAATTGTATTTCACTATTATCTGTCTGTAATGTAATATAGAATGATGGACCCCATTTAAATTGACACCTCATCAGTATTATCTGTTATATTATTTCTGCAGTTATATTATTAATTGTTTATTTACTGCTTAAATCACCACTGCAAGTTCCCTGTTAAATTTAGATTGTTATGGGCTGAAATAATGATTATTGTTAAACTAGTCTGTTAACTGCTTAACTGATAACTTGGGATTGCGGGTTTGAAATGATAGAACCCGGGGTTTGTAAATTACGGATTGAAATGATATAAATCTGTATCACTTGACCTAGGCTAGAAAACTATATACAGGCCCGTGGTCCTTATAATATTTTCTGAAATATTTAAAATTATTTTGGAAGTTAAATATTTGATTTAATATCTTTAAAGGATTTTATATTGATTTTGAATGAGTTATAAATGTTAATAAATAAATAAATAAATATTTGAATAAAATTTTGGAATATAACTTATTTTGGAAATTCTGGATTTTTGAAAGGATAAGATTTCAGTTAAGAAATATATATATAAGTTATATTTGGAAATATTTATTAAGTTAAACAATCTACTAAAGCATTTAAATGCTGTCTTTTGAAATTGGACTAGTTTTACCCGTAACTTTAGGTAGCATTTCCTAAGTGCTATAGAATCTGGAATTTGATTGTTTTGAAATTTAAGGAATTTGATAAATTATATTTATGTTTAAGTTTTGGAGACCTTTAAGATATGAGATTTATAACTGGATTTTTCTTAATAAATTTAAGATGAACATTCTAGTGTTAAGTAAATTTTGAAATTATTTAATGGCATAATTTTGGAGTTTTATCTATGGAATTTATGGGAATATTCAAGACGAAATAATAAACACTAATTTGTTGAAAGAAAAAATATCCAACCTTAGTTTTGAATATTAATACTCCAATTGGATATATATATAGGAATTGAAATGGTCTTGGGAACATGAAGTGATATTTAAATTATGGTTTAAAATAAAGAAATATATTTGTAAAGCTATGTAAATTATCTTCTTTACAAAGTAACCATAAAGTTAAACCATTTATATCCAAACCCTTTGTGTTTTGGGAGTTATGTTTTTTTTAAAGAAAAATTTCCAATATATTATGGTTTAAAGGTATAATTCAAATATTTGGTTTCCAGATATTATAAATTTTAAGCAGTATGGTTTTGGAAAAGAATTATATTTGAATATAACGATATCATGTTGTTTTGGGTTTTAAATGATATCGTATTTATAGTTTTGAAATGGAAATGTTTATACTGGTTTTAAAGTATAAATTGTTTTTAAATGACCACGGGTTATAATAACGATGGGTTGGCAAAGAGACCGGGATCGGATATGGACATACTCTCTGTCGATACCGAAAACCACTTTGACCAACCGTGTACGCGGTGGAGATTCCAGAATGAAGTAGGTCGGTGGTGGCGTTTCCTGTAAGGTAAATACGTGGACCCGACTCCCGTGAGTTGGCATAAGGTGACTAAAACAGGAGCAATTCCAGGCCAATGAGGTCATTCCTCTGATCGGACGCTCCTCTTCGATATTATACTATGATTTTGGATTGATTCGGTGGCCACCTCTATATTTTGATTTTGGGGAGTTAGTCCGAGGTGGGCGGTAACTGCGGCTACGCGTTTCCACCAGCCTGGATAGCAATTGGTATATCTACCCTGGCATTGCCTAGTTGTGCCGTGTCATCTACCATACCGAGCCTTGTACGAGTTTAGATTTCTCCCGTAGCCCGTGTGGTATCCTCTAGTTGCTTCCCGATCAGGAGGAGCTATGATATTGGATGGACTACTGGGACTATTACGTGTTAAGGTGGAAAATGTAAAGCCTTAATGCTATTTAAAAGTATGTTTATTTTATAAATAGACACTATTATAATAGCGCAATATACTACATAGTAAATAGTTTGACGGATCCTTAGAGGATGGGCGGTCCCAAGCATCCTTTAAGTTACTTGCTCTATATTACAGTACACTTGAATTAGCTTACATTATATAAGTATGTATGTCCTGACTCGAGTGTTATGTTTTATTTTTCGCTCGGGTCAGCCTGAGTTGCAGCTTCAATTTCTTCTCCGTAGCTAGGACACTCAGTAGATCATTCGCGCTGCTGGAAGTTGTTTCAGCCTTTATCTTTTCTGGAATTCAAGACTTTGAAGACTCTATCTCTATTTATGTCTTAAAATTTGTATTGAGGATTATAGACAATGTAAGTTCTGTTTTGTTGAAGTTATATCAGTGGCTTCATGAACCACTAAATTTTTAATTTCCGCTGCGAGATTCTGATATCTGTGTATGTGATTCTGTGATCTATTTATTGTATATTCTGAGTTTTGCCAAATTTATTCTACAACGCAGTATTTTGAACAATTCAAGTCCGACAATGTGCGGATGCGAATGGTTGAAAATATTGGGTCATTACATTTGGTATCAAAGCTTTGGTTCTAGGCAAAACTTAGAATGTATGGTAAATTTGATTTACAGAATCACGTTCATTCGAGATTGAACCACTCTCTTTTCGAATTTTGGAACATTCCCTACGGTTCCAAAGCTCATTCGTATCCCTCACTTTTTCATCTGCTTTAGATTCTGGAGTATCTCATAACTCCACTTCGGATGATCTTTATTGTAAATTGGCGGTCTCGCCATTATTCTAATAAAGGGGTGAAACTCCTTTACCATTAGCATTGATTCACCGGAGATTTATATTTATCCTCGGTTTATATGCTAGTATCTTTGGTTATTCCAAATTCTATCTCTTCGGATCAAATGTAGATTTACCCCAACCACATCGATATGGCTCTTTAAGTCACGGATGACTAGGTCAAGGTTGTCCGCGACTTATATAGACTTACCCAGTTTCCTTATTCTGATCTTCTGATTTCAATTTATCTTGAATTCTATTTGATTTGAGTTCATCAAATTTGAGTCTCTATCCTGGTTTGAGAAGTTTATTCCTATATTTGAAATTAAAATCTAATATTATATATATGAGTATAATTTTCAAAATTTTATAATTAATTTAACTAGTTGTCAAGAGATAATAGTTTTGATTTTATTTATGGTGTTGTAAGCCATGTGTTTGTCTAATAAATAAGTGAATATAAAACAATGGTTATAAATTAATTTGGAAACAGAAATGAATTCAAAACTAAATCTTGAGAATTAAATTTCTGATGATTTCAAACCTTGTGTTTAAATTTTAAAAGGATGTAATAAGTATTTTTGTATAGAAATTTGTTTCCAAAGAAATTTTAAAATTAGTGCTTTTCTCTTTGTCACTGGAAAATAATTTCGGTGATGACTGCAGCATCATCGACATTCATTTTCGAGTTTCGAAGTGAAAAGACCATTCTGTAGTCTGGCTACAGTGTTTCCTTGAGATTTTAATTGATTTGAATTTCTAAAGTATGACTTAATATATATAGATATATAATTTAAATTTGATTTGACATATTAGGTATATATATTTAGTTATCTCTAAATGGTTTGAAGGGAATCAGGAATTTAATTCTTAAAGTTATCTTGAGGAAGGAAAATAAATATAATAACAAAAATTTGAATAAAAAGGTTCCAATTGGAGATAATTAAATTGAAAGTTTTATTTGTATAACACCCAATTTCATTTAATATAACTTACCTTGATTTTCAAAAGTTAACATGTAATTGGATAATATACAATATAAAAGGATTTTATGAGTGGTTATAATAAATATTATACACTTAAATTTTAGTTATAAAAGATTAATGGGGATAAATAAGGAAAAGGAATTTAAGGAATTTTATTCAAATGTCTTAATAATCAAATTAATTTAATATGGATCCGTAAATCTAACCAAGAGATTTTAATAAAAGGTTATTTCCTGAAATGAATATGTTTGTGTAATAAACAAGGTATCTTTGAATAAGGAAAATATATTTGAAAGGGATATTTTTGGAGTAAGGATTATATATCTTCAAATCATAGTTTAATTGATGTCTAAATAAATAGTTAAGACGTATTCTAATATCACTAAATTTTGATAATTGAGAATTGGTTTTCAAATGGAAATTCAAGGGTAACTTATTGAAGGAATATCTTATTTATAAGATAAGTATTTTTAATAAAGTGTTAGGTTATTTGTTAAAATTCAGAGTTAAGTACATAATAAACTGATTAGGAATACTATTATATCTACTATAGCATATTATGAGTGCTGCTGTTTCTAAAAATAAAATGTTTTGGAAATTTTTTTTATAAATGAACTTAGGAATATTTCAACCTTGAAATGAATATTGTTTGGCATTGAATTTAAAAGGTATAAATGAAGATTATTTTAAAGGTATTATGATTTTAGTAGCATGATTTCCAAATGATAATATTTATAAATTTAATGATTTCAAAGCATTATGATTGCAAATTTATTATCTTATTTGTTTTCAAACTATCTTTAAGTGTCCTTGGTTTCCCTATCTGCTACAGAATGAGGAGGCTATTGCTTATACCAGTCTATTTAGAAATCTTTTCTATAATCTTTAAAAATCTTTGTTACTCATCGGGGCCTGAGCACCGCTTACCACCCATAGACCGACGGTCGAACTGAAAAGAGTAAAACCGATTCTAGAAGATCTTCTTCGTGCTTCAAATCCGGAACTATTCGTTTAAAGTTCTTGTTTATCTAGCTTATCTTCCTTTGTTTCTTTTCTTTTGTTCCTTTTCGAGGACGAAAAGTTCTTAAGTGGGGGAGAGTGTAACAGCCCTAGTTTTTAGCTATTTATTTCTTTTAATTTTTTTGTTTTTAGGAATATAATTTATATAAATTGTGTTTACCAATATTGTTTAAATATTTAATTTAGAGAATTAAACTCGTTAATTTAATATGATTTTTGTAACTAAATTTAAGAAGAAGAAAAAAAAAGGAAATTTTTATAATGTATAATGAAGTGTGTGGTAACTAAATGTTTTGGATATTATCATAATATCTGTTGTTATACCCATTCCCTAAAAATAATGAAAAGGAGAAAATTTGTAACATATTAAAGTAGTTAATTAATTATGTTAATTTGGTAGGTTATGACATGCAAATCATGTTGGTGGAATATTCTCAATTTTGACATATTAATTATGTTAGCAGTGAACATTGTTAAGCAATTTAAAACAATGAAACTTACAATCAATTTATTTGATAAATCTACCTTATTCCTAGTTAGCAATTCAAAACTTGAATAAAGGCACATACGGATATTTTAAAATGGAGTTAATGACAATTAATAGATATTTCAAAAAGAAATTTATGACAATTAATAGAGAAATTAATTGTAAAATTTCAGTAGTTGACCAGAATTAATTTATTGAATAATTAATGCAAATTAATAAAATTGATGAAAGATAAATAAGTTAATTCTTTTGGTTAATGGCATGAGGACACGAGGTTAATCCCCATTTTGTAGGAGAAATCTGCCCGTGTAACCAGTCCGGCTACCAGTGCCTACAAAGCGGACGGATTAATGTGAGACGTCGCAGGATTGATAATTAACAAAAAGGGTTAATTAACTAATTAAGTTAGTAACCAAATTTGAGTATGTAATTAAAGGAGGATAATTAATTGGTAATATGGTAATTAATTGAAATCAATTAAGGAGGGTAATTAAAAGGGATAAGGTAATCAATTGAAATCAATTAAAGGCAATTAAAGGGGAATTAATTGATTAGAAGAATATGGAAATCAATTAGAGGGAATTAACTAATTTAAAAATTAAAAGTTTTGAAGTTTTAACTTTGTTAAAAGATAATTAAATTCGCAATATTAAAGTGAATATGGTATACATGTATATATGAAAACCAATTTAATTTTGTTAAGTAATAATGTTGAAGAATTTAGTAGGTTAATGAACTGTTAAAATTCGCGTTTAAAGGGCGCATAAATTTATGGTATAAGTAACGTAATAAACGTATAAATTAAAAACGTTATTTTTTTTATAAAAGTTGGGTGTTTTGTATTACGTCAGTTTGGCGTAGTTTAAAAATCATATTTAAATATCTATATGGATTAAAAATATCAGTCAGTAGTTTTATAGCAAACGTTACCTTTTTCCACAGCTTTCTATTGGGTTTCAAATTTTGATTCCAAAATCTTTGCCAATTCTTGCCGTTTCATTTAATTCAATCAAATTGGAAATCAAATTTGCCTTCCTTTGCGCGTGACACAAAATTTTATTCTTTTAACATTTTGACATTTGCCTCTTACCATTTGTTTCTTGAGCATGTCACTGTATTCATTTATTCACGCAGCCTTATCCACAAAAATATCAACTCTTCCAATTGCCATTTTTCCTCTCACCTAAATTAAATGCATTCAAAATTTAATCTTGCCTATCTTTGCAAATTTTCGCATACCCATTATATCTCTCTGTTTCCACTGCGTTTGTTTTGCAATAAATAAATTTTTCGAACCATTGATCAAGTAAATATTTATGTAAGCATTTATTACTTTTGCCTTTTCAGTTAAAAGCTTTTTCATTGCTTACCATAAATCACGCAAGAGCTCAAGTTTTGCTTCCTCAATCAAATCTGTTCAAATTTGCAGTAACGCATGCTTTAAATTTAGATTATAACTGGTATAAATCATGCAAGCTATCTAAAAAAAAAAATCCAAAAGAGTGATATCGTTCAAACATAAAACTGGAAAGAGAAATCAACGCATGCATTTATCACAATTTTCGTGTAGCGTTCAAACAAGAAGAACTGGAAATAAATCTCTTGCCTAAACGCATGCACTCAAAAATCAACGCTTGCATTTATTTCTTACGTTTTCAAACCTGCCTATTTATCTCCCCTTTTTATTTCGCAAGTTTATCTATAAATACTTTGCCTCATTCACATAAGTTTTCATATCTCCTTGTTTGTCCCTCTCTGGTACAAGCTTCTATCAGGTAAATAATTTGCATTGTTTATTTCTTTGCTTCTTCCAATTTTCCTTCCTCCTTCTTGTGTTCTCTGATTTCCTTGCTCGGCTACTTCCCCATCATGCCGTGCCATTTATAAATACATATAGAACTTTGTTAGTAGTAGGCTGGAAGAAATGATATAAATTGATTGTAGGAAGCTAGACTATGGAATTAGTGTAGTTATGATGTAGTTAGTGGTATTGTGGATTTGGATAAGTGCAGTTTGAAGAGGAAGGCATAGAAAGAAAAAAAAAAAGAATTACAATTTAATAATGGAGAAGATAAATTGATAAGGAGAAAATGATATGAAATGTTGTTTAATTCAAATAAACAATATTGTATGAATAAATCTTGGGTGAATATAATAAAATGACATTTATTTCAATTTTTAATGGTTGAAATAAATTTAAGATGGTTAAAAATAAATTTAACTACTTATTTGAGAATTTGGGTGGATAAATATCAATGGATTGTATTTATTATGGTTAATAAAAGGATATTGGTGATGTATACCAATAATCACCTTTTAATGTTTAATAATAAAAGTAAAAGAAGAAATAATTTGCCTAAACATGATGAACATGTATGTGAAATAAAGTATTATTTAATGAATTCGAATGTAGTTAGTGGCTACATTTGATTAAATCGAATAATTTGAACAGTATTGTGTTTGTTGCCAATATTGTCATTTTATTTAAATAAATATATATGAGAATGAAAATAATTGATCATGATAAATATGATTAAAAATGTGAGAAATAATTTAATAATGTCTAAACATGTATTTGTTTTGTTTGGGTGCATAACATCTTTTTATTCAATCAATTGTATTAAATTTGCAATTTATTTTGCAATTTATTCAATTTATTTTATGCATGCGTACGGTTGAAGTATGGGCCTAGGATATGTTGAGACGGTTAGCGGGTTGTAGTAGTCGAGCAAGTTGAACTAAATTTCTTTTATTCTATTCGTTCCAGTTGTTCTGAAATTTTGCTTTGACCGTAATTTTTAAATTCGCATACTTGGTATTTGGATCTTATAGATTTAAGTCAAGGCTTTGCATCCGCCGAAGTTTGATCGTGCTTTCCGTTTTTTTTTCCGAAGTAGATACCGTGTTTGATTTAGATCCACTGCAGCGTTTAAGGTGAGTATTTCTCACCAGACATACGTATTTATATTTTGGTAAATTATTGCAAGTGTATGTGTAAAATTGTATTTCACTATTATCTGTCTGTAATGTAATATAGAATGATGGACCCCATTTAAATTGACACCTCATCAGTATTATCTGTTATATTATTTCTGCAGTTATATTATTAATTGTTTATTTACTGCTTAAATCACCACTGCAAGTTCCCTGTTAAATTTAGATTGTTATGGGCTGAAATAATGATTATTGTTAAACTAGTCTGTTAACTGCTTAACTGATAACTTGGGATTGCGGGTTTGAAATGATAGAACCCGGGGTTTGTAAATTACGGATTGAAATGATATAAATCTGTATCACTTGACCTAGGCTAGAAAACTATATACAGGCCCGTGGTCCTTATAATATTTTCTGAAATATTTAAAATTATTTTGGAAGTTAAATATTTGATTTAATATCTTTAAAGGATTTTATATTGATTTTGAATGAGTTATAAATGTTAATAAATAAATAAATAAATATTTGAATAAAATTTTGGAATATAACTTATTTTGGAAATTCTGGATTTTTGAAAGGATAAGATTTCAGTTAAGAAATATATATATAAGTTATATTTGGAAATATTTATTAAGTTAAACAATCTACTAAAGCATTTAAATGCTGTCTTTTGAAATTGGACTAGTTTTACCCGTAACTTTAGGTAGCATTTCCTAAGTGCTATAGAATCTGGAATTTGATTGTTTTGAAATTTAAGGAATTTGATAAATTATATTTATGTTTAAGTTTTGGAGACCTTTAAGATATGAGATTTATAACTGGATTTTTCTTAATAAATTTAAGATGAACATTCTAGTGTTAAGTAAATTTTGAAATTATTTAATGGCATAATTTTGGAGTTTTATCTATGGAATTTATGGGAATATTCAAGACGAAATAATAAACACTAATTTGTTGAAAGAAAAAAATATCCAACCTTAGTTTTGAATATTAATACTCCAATTGGATATATATATAGGAATTGAAATGGTCTTGGGAACATGAAGTGATATTTAAATTATGGTTTAAAATAAAGAAATATATTTGTAAAGCTATGTAAATTATCTTCTTTACAAAGTAACCATAAAGTTAAACCATTTATATCCAAACCCTTTGTGTTTTGGGAGTTATGTTTTTTTTAAAGAAAAATTTCCAATATATTATGGTTTAAAGGTATAATTCAAATATTTGGTTTCCAGATATTATAAATTTTAAGCAGTATGGTTTTGGAAAAGAATTATATTTGAATATAACGATATCATGTTGTTTTGGGTTTTAAATGATATCGTATTTATAGTTTTGAAATGGAAATGTTTATACTGGTTTTAAAGTATAAATTGTTTTTAAATGACCACGGGTTATAATAACGATGGGTTGGCAAAGAGACCGGGATCGGATATGGACATACTCTCTGTCGATACCGAAAACCACTTTGACCAACCGTGTACGCGGTGGAGATTCCAGAATGAAGTAGGTCGGTGGTGGCGTTTCCTGTAAGGTAAATACGTGGACCCGACTCCCGTGAGTTGGCATAAGGTGACTAAAACAGGAGCAATTCCAGGCCAATGAGGTCATTCCTCTGATCGGATGCTCCTCTTCGATATTATACTATGATTTTGGATTGATTCGGTGGCCACCTCTATATTTTGATTTTGGGGAGTTAGTCCGAGGTGGGCGGTAACTGCGGCTACGCGTTTCCACCAGCCTGGATAGCAATTGGTATATCTACCCTGGCATTGCCTAGTTGTGCCGTGTCATCTACCATACCGAGCCTTGTACGAGTTTAGATTTCTCCCGTAGCCCGTGTGGTATCCTCTAGTTGCTTCCCGATCAGGAGGAGCTATGATATTGGATGGACTACTGGGACTATTACGTGTTAAGGTGGAAAATGTAAAGCCTTAATGCTATTTAAAAGTATGTTTATTTTATAAATAGACACTATTATAATAGCGCAATATACTACATAGTAAATAGTTTGACGGATCCTTAGAGGATGGGCGGTCCCAAGCATCCTTTAAGTTACTTGCTCTATATTACAGTACACTTGAATTAGCTTACATTATATAAGTATGTATGTCCTGACTCGAGTGTTATGTTTTATTTTTCGCTCGGGTCAGCCTGAGTTGCAGCTTCAATTTCTTCTCCGTAGCTAGGACACTCAGTAGATCATTCGCGCTGCTGGAAGTTGTTTCAGCCTTTATCTTTTCTGGAATTCAAGACTTTGAAGACTCTATCTCTATTTATGTCTTAAAATTTGTATTGAGGATTATAGACAATGTAAGTTCTGTTTTGTTGAAGTTATATCAGTGGCTTCATGAACCACTAAATTTTTAATTTCCGCTGCGAGATTCTGATATCTGTGTATGTGATTCTGTGATCTATTTATTGTATATTCTGAGTTTTGCCAAATTTATTCTACAACGCAGTATTTTGAACAATTCAAGTCCGACAATGTGCGGATGCGAATGGTTGAAAATATTGGGTCATTACATCTGACATATAAGGGTGTTCGGTGCTTCACAGGAGTGATGTGGCAGTGCCTCCTATTATATCTGACATATTTAGCGACGTTATGGTTTAGACAGCTGGAGAATGGATGCAAAAGCACGTGGATCAATCTAGTGAATAAGTTCATAGGATAATTCATAGTTTATATCTCTCGACCAAAGAATGTTATGACACTATCAAGCATGAAGTAAGTTTCGAAGAGACCTTGAGGAGTTACTTGAACCTATGTTTAACACAGTAACCTCTGCAGTTCATAAGCCGGATCCATTGGTGATTCCGATGGCGGTAGTTTCAGGAGTTTCAAGTAAGAGTGACTTTAAGATTGCTATGGAAAGGGACCTACTAATGGATCTTACGGATTTCTATCACAAAGCTAAGAGATATTTACTTCAAGAAGATGCTAAAGATGAGAGTGATGTGAATAATTCCGTTAATGATGGAGGATTGTCAGGAGTAAGAAATGATAAGAGAAGGGAAATTGAAGAGGTAATGACAAATTTAGGAAATCGCAATGGAAAAAGAGGGAGTCGAAATTATCTTCTTACACTAATCTAATGAGATCCCAGAGAGAATAATCCAAGATGCTAGGGGCCATATCCCCTATCGGGGGAAAGTTAAGAGAGTTTCCAAGTATTGGAATAAGAGGTCTAGACAATTTTGCATTTTCCATAAGTTGGACAGACATGAAACGAACTAATGCCGACACCTTCGTAATCTGATAGAAGAACTAGTTTGAAGCAACCAATTGCAAATAGTACATAAGGATTGAATGGAAATGGTGCTTTTGGAGAAGCCACCGCTGTAGCAGTGCATCGCACTTAGAAAGGCTAAAAGATTGGACTCGAGATGTTTAATGGATATTAGGGTTAAGTAAACCCCTCGGTACTGAGAGGTTTTTCTTCCACTTAGCACCTCCCAATATCCTTATATTCTAAGTACTACTTCAAGCAATTGTGGTCAAGTGATTTTTCTAGAAGATAGACAGGCAACACTAACGATTTCTAAGAAGAAGCAAAGAAAGCAAGAAGGGACAATAGATATCAGGTAAAGCATCAACTAGATCTTCTAGAAAAAAGAGTTTGGAATGCATAGAATTAGAGATAGAAGGCAACACAAATAAGATAAAGGAATTTGATCCAGAAAAAATGAATTGTTGGTGAAAGGAACCTCTCGGTATCGAAAGGTTTTTAATGGAGATTGGGTCGATGTGTTCCATTCTGTGCACTTAGACTTGCATCTGGACTTCTATCAATATGGGATCCTAAGACTACTAGCGAATTTCTCTATAGTACTAGCCCTATAGCAACTAAAGAGAGGATGGACACTCTGCATCTTTTTCACTCTTATTCCCTTCACCAAATATACTCTAGAAACTACACTGTAAATTTGAGATCCACTATATTTTGGTCAGATCTAATAAAAGTAGTTGTAAATTGGATAGAAAACAACTAATAACAATGTTTAAAGTGGACAAAGGTCAGAGAAAATCTTTGAACCGCTATAAAAAGTACATGTGTTCTTGGTTTTCTTCATGAATTTTCTTACTTGATTTGGATCTCTACATTTTTGATGCTTTCATATGATATTTGGGTGTTGGTGTCATACTTGGTGTCAATAAGTAAAAATAGTTGCAATGAAATAAATAAGAAAGCTAATGATCTAATTAAGCGTATGCTCTAATTCATAATATATTTCGACATGAAATTATCAATTTGCTAAATTCACGTTATAAACCTAGAATAAATGGTTGGACACACAAAATTATCATTTAAATTATTTATTTTTAGTAAGATATTCACCAATACACTAAAAGAGAAAGTGATCGTAAGTAAATATTCAAATTTGTAAAAAAGGGAAGTATCAGATTCTTAAGTCTACTTTTATCATCCTTAAATATGAAATTGAGAATGAAAATAAAACACGTAAAAAATCCAAAAAAACAAGTTTAATAGTTGAATTTTAGCATAAGGTGTTCTCAACATATCCAGCTCATGTAACCCAACAATTCAATCATAATTGACAATAACAAAAGTCGATAAAAAAACTTCAGGAAGATCCAAATATGCATGCATAAAAAATGGATATGAGTCAATAGTTAGTAGATTTCATCAAAATAAATACACATACTCAGAATAACTTGATACCATCTCCCTACCAACATGTTAACCACTAGCACATGTATGTCAATTCCAATGCCGGATACACATCCTTTCTAATATGTATATCCATAAAACTATCGATGGACTTCCTCGTAGTATCATCCTTAAAATAATCGGTGTACCATCTCACTTTCACACCACCAAAAATATCCTGTGCACCGATGTCCTCAAAACAACTTGTGCCTAGTAATGGCTATATCCTCAAACTAATATGTGTCTAGTCATGGTTGCATCCTCAAAATAATGTGGCCATCTACTTATACTGAAGCTACATCAATCCTCGATCCTAAGACCAACGTCATAAGGTCTCTTACAAATGACAACTATCATAAGATCAATGAATACTCACCATAACAAGAGTATTGTGCTTTGGAATATATGATAACTCGTATAACCTTGTCCTAGGTCTGAAACTACTAGAGTCTCGGAAATGTTGCTCGTATCCATACAACTCAGAGGTTTAGGAACTAAACTGCGTGTCCTAAGAGTCCAGGGTAAGATAGATCCTAATATTAATGGATATTGGGGTATGACCTAGCCGAGGTGATCGTCCTAACATACCACAATTATATGGAACGCATTGAAACCGTTGAGTAACAATGATCCCTTAGCACAATTCATATCTATAATAGTGTGCGTCCTAGCTACAAATTTCAAAGTTCGTGTCCTAGAACTTGTCCTTATGGATAAACATCACAATTCCCATCATTGAGTCATTAAGCTCAGAACATCAAATTAAATCTCATATTTTTAAATCCTAAGATCGCATCAAAAAAAATGATACTAAAACTTATTATAGAAATTTCTTCACCTGATAACAACGATAACCCATGCAAAACACCCCAGATCGATTCACTAGCGGGGAGTGTTCCAATATATCTTTAAAGCTAAATGTTTTCATTTCCAAGTCAAATCTTCCATCTACATTTGAGATTTAAATCCTTTTTCTTTCTAAAATATCGCCACCATTTTATAAAAAAATTACCAGATTATTTTCACCATTTTATATAAGTTTCAAAATAATTATTAAGAAAACATCATTTGTAAAATTTCAAAATGAAAATTCTTTGTTCAAACTATCAATGGAAGTTAGTAATTATTTTGTAAATATAAATTTTAAAATGCATATTTTGATAAATATATAATGAACCACCTTGGTCATCATCTTGATTCCTCAGTGGTACTCATTAAGTTTTTAGTCATCAAAATTCTATAATCACTATTCTCATCTTTAAGGAACATCATCAATTCTGTTAATAATTCCAAATATCTAGTCTTCCTCGATGTAAGAAACTAAGCTATCTCACAATGATTAAACCAAATTTTTCTTTATCAATCAACTAGTTTCTCTAATATACATTCGACCAAATGTTAACATTGGATAACTACCTTATTCTACATTTATCGTACATAGGAAGAAACTTAACCCATTGTATAATAATCAAAACAGGATAGACATACATGCAATCCAACAAACATGCAAATAAGCAAACAAGCAAACAAACAAATAATCAAAATAGATCACAACAAATTAGGCGATCAACATAGTACAAACAAAAGGAAATAATTCAACAAGCATAACTACATTAATTAAAGAAAGTACAATGCAAACAAGGAATAAAACATAACCCAACAAGGAATAAATCGATGCAAACAATTCAACCAAATGATAAGTACAACAAAAAGGTCGCAATCCAAAACATCAAAGTGGGCAGTCCTAACTTCGTATCCCATCCCTCTATACGCAAGTGAATAAATAGACTTTCCTAATAGTCCTAGGGAAGTTCACATATAACAGTCATAAATGTAATATTGTGTTAACGTAAAAATCTGACGCTAACACCCCGGTGTAAGTAGTGTAAGTATGAAAGCACCACCCGTTCGCACGGGAATTAGAGTATAAGCAGAGAAATCACAGAAAAGCAGTAAAAGACAACAATTTTATAGTGGTTCGGCTTAAGATCGAGCCTACGTCCACTTTAAACTCTTTTATTGATGATTTGATTACAATTCTTTACAATGCACTTCGATTACAACACACTTCAGACAAGTAGCTCAAACTTCAAAGAAGAATAATCTTTTCGGATTCATGTTGAATGACGTAGATTCTCTCTTGAAATTCGTAGTAGCGTCCTTGGAGATTGGAGTGTTGAATGTATTGCACGGGTTGAAGAAAATGACAAGGCCTTGATGCTTTTTAGAAATGATCCCCCCCAAAAAAGTCCCCACAATGTTGGAGCATATGCCGTATTTATAGGGTTATCTGGACGGGTTTTAGGTCGTGAGCGACCAAAATAGGTCTTGAGTCGTTGGCGAGCTAAGGAATCACGAGCTACGACCTAAGTGGTGCACCCCTCTCTATATGAACTAACGGGTACGACTTAACGACCGATGGGAAGCGGCATAGTTGATACATAGTTTTTCCACCAAGTATTAGATCGCTGCCGACTTAAAATAGGTTGTCATAGCATGAGGTCGCTGCCGCTTTAACACCTTAGGTCGCAGAGAACTTTAGCCATTAGGTCGTTCACCTTTAGGTCATTAGGTCATCCCATTCCTTTAGGCAGTTAGGTCGTCTACCTTTAGGTCATTAGGTCGTCCATTCCTTTAGGCAGTTAGGTCGTCTTCCTTTAGGTCGTTAGGTCGTCCATTCCTTTAGGCAGTTAGGTCGTCTACCTTTAGGTCGTTAGGTCGTCCATTCCTTTAGGCAGTTAGGTCGTCTACCTTTAGGTCGTTAGGTCGTCCATTCCTTTAGGTAGTTAGGTCGTCTACCTTTAGGTCGTTAGAAAAACGGTGTTAACACTTGCCCCTCGAAGTACACGCCTAGATCATAGGTCGTGTGCTTCGACCTAACTTTGTTAAGTCGCGGGTGACCTAAAAGATAGCTCAACCCGCACATCCATTTGCTTCTGCCCTATATAACCATTAGCTCGCTTCTTCCTCCTCACTAACTGCTTCCATATCTTTTTCTGCCATTAGCGACTTTCCGAGTTTCCAAAGGCGAATTCAAGCTAATCGATCAACAATTTAACCTTACTATTACATCGTGTAAGTGAACTTGGTCCCTAATCCAACCGCGACTATTGCTGAAACACGAATCTTTACCCCCTGACCCCTAATCAACTTCGTACGCCTTGCCTAACTTTCGAGTCAAGTTGCGATTGATTTTAATCATCATTAGCTATATAGTCATTGCGATTCATAAGATTATAGCATCGTGCTAGATTTATGGTAGCTCTGTGATGATTTAGATCAATTTTTTGGGTGATTTGGTGTAACTTGGATCAGGGTTTGGGTTTTTGCTGAGAAGATGGTGGACTTTGTCGCTAATGGATGATAACGGGTTACCGGGTTGGAGAAGAGTTAGTGGGTTAAGGAGATAACCTGAAATTGCTAAGTAACACCAGAGGCGACCTAGGGGTTCTGAACGACCTTAAAATCCTTGCGACCTAACAAATTTGCATGACTTATGACTTGACCGACCTAAGAACTCTTGCGGCCTTAATTGCACACGGCTTAACTCTTTAGGCCGTATCAGCTTCCTGACGACTTAGGGATTAGCTAGATTCAAAATGGTCTTGATTTGAAGCTTAACGACTTAACTTTTAGGTTGTGTGACGACCTAAGCTTTAGGTCGTGTAACGACTTAGGACTTGGACAACTTTTCACTGTCAAACCATTTCTTGCGACCTAGACCCACTTTGACCTTCCTGTTAGGTCGTGAACAACTTAGGACTTGGACAATCTGGGAGCTTCAAAATTTCTATGGAATTTGATTGCACTTCCAACTCGAACTTTGAACTGCCGAGATAACTTGCATGACTTTGCTATGCTTATTTAATCAGATTATACCAAACTTTAATGCTAATAACCTGTTAAATATAACATTTGCAGAAAACTAGGGCGAATATACTGCCACTGATTGCCCACATCAAATGACAGATTAGTCGATGAAATATAATCAACTTAAAGAAATCGTATGAAATGCTGCGAATCAACGAATTCAGTGAAGTAGTAAAGCGATATTAATAAACTAGAGCTGATTTTTTTTGCATCAATACTGCACTTGAATTCGGACAAGCCCTGAAATTTTTCAGGTTTATTAATTTAATTTCAGTCATATTTGCTTGTCACTCTACTAGTTTTGCACAACACTTCATACATTTAGGAAACGTGCACGTTCATATTTGAATATCTAGTTCCTTGTGTAGAATGTCTTCTCGTCAAGAGGGAGAAGTAGTACAAACTGGAGAGGCCCTCCTGATGGCTGGTCCACTGGTCAACCCACCAGAAAGAACTCCAACTACCCTGAGTTACCGGGTGTTCAACCAGTTACGCGCCCAATTTGGGATTGTAGAAGCAGATGCTATTCTCCCTGGGCCAAATGATTTTGCTGACGGTCCTCCCTTCGGGTTTGTTGCTGTTAACCGCCAAATGTGCCTTTGTGGAGCCATTCCTCCTTTCAACAATTTTCTCCAACAACTCCTTCGCCGATTGGCTATTTCTCCTTTTCAATTGCACCCCAACAGCTATGCCATTTTGATGTGATTATGCGTTCTCTTCAGAAGGACGCTTGACCACCTCCCAAGCTTTGAAGAAATCTGCTATTTATGCACATTTGCGAGAAACAAAGACCATCCTTCCATTATATATGTGAGGAGCTCCAGAAAACGTAAGCTTATCACTGATCTCTCTGATAGCGCTAATGGTTTCCTAAACCAGTTCTTCTTTGTCCTTTGCCTTCAGGGATTTTACGCTATCTGGAGAGTAGGGGGTAAGCTTACTTATCCCCATTCATTCCTTTTCTGAGCTTTGCGAGATCCAAATTGCTAAACGTTAACCTCGCTATCTACTTTTGCAGTACTTCCTCCTCCTTGTAGAGATCCAGGCCACATGCAGACTTTTGAGAGGCTTAACGCTGTGGCGGCTGAGAAGAGAAGTATCAAGTTTTTGCTAAGAGATGAGTTCCTTCATCAGTTCGGACTCTTACACCCTTCCCACTCTACTCAGCCTTACGAAGTTCCTGATTCTCCGGCCGAGGCACCGGATGCCCCAGTTTCTGTTAAAGAGCGTACACTGAAAGATCCTACTACTGAGGCTTTTCTGGTGAAGTGCTCTACTTCTACTGATGTCGTGGGGTCATCTAGCAAATTTGCACTTGCCCCGGTCATTGAAGAAGAAGAGCCTCGAGAATCTCCCCAACATTCAAGGAAGTCCGGTGATGGAGAAGCCGGGAAAACAAGTCCTGCCAAGCAGAGCGGGGATGACACTTTTGAAGGGTTGAGCGACCTGTTTATCACCTCACAGGAGCTCTTCAAAGATGATCCTGTTACCATTAGGGTTTCCTCTTCAGTAGTTGAGGAAACTTCCATTTTGCAACAGATTCCGTCCACTCAAGAGTTGACTTTAGCTACTACACCCATCATTTCTTCGCAACCGAGGAGTGGTTCGTAGTTTAACGCGCGTAGTATGCACGTTACACACACTTAGGATTTTTCAGCAATTATATGTACCTATATGGACTTTTACTTCCAGGATTTTCAAGTTTTGCCTCTTTCTCATTTTCAGGTTCTCCAATGGGGCATAGCGGTTCCTATTATGACGACTTTCAATAGTACGGAAGGCGTGGTCAGTATGATTATAGGCGCTATCTTCCCACCCACAGGGAAACTGATGAAGAG
Source organism: Allium cepa (assembly GCA_030765085.1). Lineage (NCBI taxonomy): Eukaryota > Viridiplantae > Streptophyta > Magnoliopsida > Asparagales > Amaryllidaceae > Allium > Allium cepa. The sequence continues at coordinate 488,433,966 of CM060945.1, forward strand.
AGAGCCGCTCGAAAGGCTCAAGAGAGAAGAGCGTATGAAGAAAGGTACGGAAGAAGGGATGAGCAACATGACTCTTCCCGCAGAGGGGATGACTCTCATAAAAGAAAAACTTATGACGATAGAGGAAAGAGTCATGACATCGGAGACCCAAGCAAGTGGGCCAGGCTTGATGAAAATACCGCATCTGCAACTTTAGAAAAGGCCGCTGCTCTCACTTTTCTTAAATTCCTTCAAAGTCTCCTGCCCTTGAAGGAGCCGACATTCAGACAATTCTCGGCAGACCCTCTTACCAAGTTGAGAGAGGTCCACCAACCCTTCAAAGTCGGTTCCCGCATTGGTGCTTAAAGGGAGTCCGCTTTGACCTTGACTTGGTTCCCATCGACAAAGAGGCCATGCTACGAAATATTGACACTGTTAAACTTGATATTGAGAGAATGTCAGCGTGGCAAAAGCTCGTCGATGAGCTTCAGAGGGTGAACCGGGCCAGCCTTGAAGCTATGCTGACGATGGAGAACGACAAGTCTGAATGGCAGAAAATTCTTGATCAGCACAACACCAAAATGAAAAACATCGCTGAGTATAACGAAAAGCTTGAGGCGGAGGTCGAGAAACATAAGCACGAGCTTGCTACTTCTTCCACCTCTTACACTCAAAAGGAAGAAGTGCTTCAGAAGCAAGTTCGAGATGATCATGCCGCTCAACGGTATGTTGAAACCCATCTTGAAGCTACACAGAAGACGGTGGAAAAATATCATGCTGACCTTGCAGAGTTACGGGAGAAAGCCAACTCCCAAGACTTAGAAATCATGAGGTTGAAAGCTCAATTATCAAAGACTGAGAAAGAACGTGATGAGGCTATGGCTGGAAAGAGAGCTGCTGAACAATCTCATGAAGAGACAAAAGCCAACATCATCTCTACTCTGTTTGATTTTTACGTCCAAAGCGTCTTGGGGCGTGGAAGCCTTGCATTTTTGGGGCCTAAATATGAAATCACTTTAGCTGAAGTGTGGGAGGCTGTACTGGATATGCTCAAAGGTGTCGGTTATTCCGAAGATGAACTTGAGGCACACTACTTTGATGACGAAACTCGTGCTGCTCTCGCCAGAGGAAAGGAGCAGCTTGTTAAAGTACGAGCCGAAACGATGGAAGGGGAGCATCCAGAGAAAGAAGCACCTTTAACTGCCCCTGTCCCTCCTTCGACTTCGGCCGACATTGATATCTTGGGCTCCGGTTCTCATTCTTCGCCCACGGCTAAAGTCTTAACTGAGATTACATGCGCACAGGGCGGAGACGAAGGCGAAGAAAGCACTGAAGCACAAGCTTATGAAATTGGCGTTAGAAAGCCAACTTCTCCAGGTAACTTTAATGCTGATCTTGCTCAAGTAGACTGCTCATTTTCTTCATATGAGTTTGATGAGCTTTTTGATTATTTCTTGAATCTCAACGAGCCTTTATCTCCTCTCTTTACTGAATTTAACTTCTTTTCGTCTGTAGAGAAAGTACTGAGCATTGTTCAGACTTCCTCTCCTTCGGTTATCCCTCCCCCGTCTCTGCAAGTCACTCCTCCTTCTGCCTCTCAACCGGGATCACAAGAGGAGCAAATAGAAGCCCTCCAAGACTTGGACAATCCCGGTGCTTCAAAAGAACATAGGGGAGAAGAGACTGAAGAGAGCGAAAAGACTCCGGAACTAACTGGTTCCGACGATACTCCGTTGGCCACACTTTTAACTCCAGGAAGTGGGTCTTCTCCTAAGAAAAGGGGAAAACGTGGAGTCTCAAAGAAGAAAGAAGCTTCAGCTGGCAAGGAAAAAGCAGAGACAAGTCAGATTGTTCCCCTTTCTCCTTCTTCCCCTACTCTTTCAAGCCGGCACAGGAAGTTGGTCATCCGGCCAGGTGCAGGCTCAAAAGGTGGAGGGAAGCAGAAATGATGGCTTTGGTCCTGTGCTTTTTATCTCGCTCTTTGCTTTTTGCTTGTATATAAGCTTGTGTTGACTGGAGGTTGTGCGGGTACCAGTCCCCGCTTTCTTTTACTTTGAAACCTGCATATGTATAAAACTCTCATAGTATGGAATAAAATTGTTCTTTTACTTATACAAATTTCTGTCTATATTTGAGAACACTTTTATTTTCTGTTTTCATGCAAGTTTCTTTATCCTCTTCATGTGAAGTTGCAGTAAACCTATGGTATGTTTCTTGAGCATTGTTTTCATTTTAATGATGACTATATTGTATTGCCCCCATACCATGGTTTATTACAATCTCTTTCACATTGGCAAAGTTTCAGAGAACAACTCTTCTGTTTCGAGAAGACTTGTGCTCTTTCTTTAGAGAACAACTCTTCCATTTTGAAGGAAGTTTGCATTTGTATTTTATAGGATAATATTTCCGTTTTAAGGAAATATCTTTCTAATTTAGTAGAATGCACTTCATGTTGGAGGAGTTTTTTTTTTGTTGCGCAGTTTTTACACTTCACTTTTTGAAAAAAGTCACTTTTGATTTGGCAAGTGAATTTTACTTCATAGTACAGTGGGCCTTCCGAAAAAGGGCTTCAATCTGCTTGAGCCTCCGAAGAGAGTTTTTTGTTTGATTGTGCCTTTGGGAAGAGGTCTTTTTGTTTGATTGCGCCTCTGGGAAGAGGTCTTTTTTTTTTATTGTGCCTCTGGGAAGAGGTCCTTTAGTTTGTGCCACTTGGGAGAGGCTTTTATCTTTTCCCTGTTTGCTGGGAAGCGGGCCTCCGAAGAGGGCTTTTCACATTTCGACTCCTGTGAAGTTTTATTTCAGATCACGGTGAAATGTGTGCCTCTGAGTAGGGCTTTTGCCTGGAAGTTTGGAGCTTCTTTCTCTTATTTGGATGGATTCACGGGGAAGACTCAAGTGTTCTGTGCAACCGATCAGTCCGCAACTTTCTGCCGAGAAGGAACTCTCTTTTTTTGGCGAGGCCCGCTCGAGGTCTTTTAGCATTTCAACTATGGTGAAATGGGCCTTCGAAGAGTGCTTTTCACATTCCAGCACTTGAGAAGTTTTATTTCAAATCTCGGTAGAATGCGTGCCACCGAGTATACCTGGAAGTTTCTTCCTCATGGTTGGCCGGATTCACGGGACGGACGCAAGTCACTTGGACGCTTATTTGCGCAGATTGTCTCAACTAGTGAACAAGCGCCTTGCCTTCCACTTGGGAAGGTGCCTCCGATCATCGTATGGATTCACGGGGCGGACGCAAGTTACATGGACGCTTGTCTGCGCAAACTGTCTCAGCTAGTGAACAAGAGCCTTGCCTTCCAGTCGGGAAGGTGCTCCCGGTCATTCCATACCAATCTTTTTGGTTGAGAAAGTCTTCTGGCATGCCCCGTTTGAGGTCTTTATCCTCCGAAGAGTTATGCCTCCAAAGAGGGCTTGTGCCTCCGAAGAGGTCTTTTGTTGTCTGATGCTTGCTCGCCCATGTCTCTTTGCCATCTATTCATATCGGCGATCCCCGTTATCTTTTTCAAATACACTTCCCTTTTAGTTGCCAACAATTTCCTTTATCCAAAGAAATATACTTCATAGTTAAGCGAGTTGGTGGTGGCGGACACAGGCTATTTAACTGGATGCTCGCTTGTACAAACATCCGCAGTTGGTTAGCAAGGGCCCACTTCCAGCAAAATCACTAACTTTTTGTTTGAAGCACTTCTTCCGTAGGATTTGAGTACGGAAATTTTGAACGGCTTAGCGTTTTCTTGTTGTGTGATATCGGGGATTGCCTGGTCTTGCGATAGGTAAGCTTTGTTTTTATGGCCTGCATTATTAAATCGACATTTTAGTAACACAATTGACGTATTTTAGATGTCGAAATAAAACAAAGCAGATTATAATAGTAAAGAACACAAGATTTATAGTGGTTCGACCAAGAACTGGGCCTACATCCACTTTATAGTTCTTATTATTCACTTGCACTGGCTTTACAACAGCTTTCAATACAAGAATCATACATTCATCATTTTTTACAATATTTCATTAAAGCCTTTAAGTAAAATATGGGCGCAAATGATTACTGTTCCAAGCTCTTGGAATTGGGTCTCCTTCGACAGTTACAAGTTTGAATGTAACATCAAGAAGTTTTTGGCCTATAACATACGGCCCTTCCTAGTTTGGTCCAAACATGCCTGTAGGTGTCATAATTCTTTTTAAGATTAGATCCCCAACTTCGAAGCTGCGTCGGCGAACTTTGGAATTGAAGTTCCTGGCTATTCTTTGCTGATGAGCCGCAATTCTGAGCTCAGCTTCTTCCCTTTTTTCATCAAGGAAATCAAGGGCTTCAAGCTGCAACTTTTCATTTTCAGTTTGATTGAAATGGATTCTTCTGTGCGAAGGGACTTCTGTTTCCACTGGAATCATTGCTTCCGATCCATATGCCAATGAAAATGGTGTGTGCCCAGTCGCAGTTTTGTGGGTAGTTCTGTATGCCCATAGTGCTAGTGGAAGCTTATCAACCCAACCACCTTTTGCTTTTTCTAGCTGCTTTTTGATGGTTGACTTGATAATTTTATTCACTGCTTCCACTTGCCCGTTTGCCTGCGGATGAGCCACTGTTGAGAAACTTTTCTGGATCTTCAATTTCTTGCAAAAATCCTGGAACTCTTTACTTTCAAATTGGGTTCCATTGTCTGTGATTATCTTTTGAGGCACACCATACCTGCAAATGATATTCTTAGTTACAAAGTTTATAATTTTCTTAGAGGTAACAGTAGCTAAGGGTTCAGATTCAGCCCATTTAGTAAAATAATCAACAACAACAATAGCATATCTGATTCCGGATTTTGCAGTTGGGAAAGGCCCGATAAGATCTATTCCCCAAATAGCAAATGGCCATGGACTGACCAACTGTGTTATCTCATGGAAGGTGCTCTTGAGATTTTTGCAAATCTCTGGCATCGGTCACATTTTCGGGCGTAACTTGCGACATCACGATTAATATCTGGCCAAAAATATCCATAACGGAGAATTTTCTTTGCTAAAGTTTGACCACCTGAATGATCTCCACACTCTCCTCCATGTACCTCAGTTAGAATTGTCTCAGCTTCTTCCTTGGTCACACATCGGAGTAATGGCATTGAGAATCCCCGCCTATACAATCGGCCATCTTGAATTACAAATCTGGATGCTTTTCTCATTAATTTCTGCCGTTCTTTTGAGTTTTCTGGCAGAGAACCGTCGTGCAGATATTCCAATATTGGAGTCATCCATGATTCCCTCTCCTATGATATAGTCATGATCCAGTCAATATCCATTTCATCAATGCTTGGAGTTGACAGGACTTCCACAGGAACTCATCCCAATAATTGAGCTTCACCAGTGCTTGCATACTTTGCGAGGGAATTTGCCTTTATGTTTTCTTCCCGAGGTATATGGTTTATCGTATAATGGTCCAGGTCCTCGAGAAGCTTCCAGGCTCTTGGCAAGTAAGCGGGCAGATTTCCTCCTTTGGTTTGAAACTCTTTCCCGACTTGACATACAATAAGCTGTGAATCATTGAAGATATGCAATGCCTTGATGTTCAATTCTTTAGCAATCTTCAGGCCAGCAATGAGAGCTTCATATTCTGCCTCATTATTAGTCGAAGGAAATTCTAATCTCAATGCATAACACAGTGATCGTCCTTCAGGGGTTTCAAGCACAACCCCAGCCCCGGAATAGTAATCGTTTCTTGCGCCATCAACATACAATTTCCATAGAATTGGGGGATTATCGGTTACCATCTCCTCACTATCACCTTTGTCTGTACATTCTGCGATGAAGTCTGCCAAAGCTTGTCCATTGATTGCTTTCCGGGAAGATAAGTGTTGTCATATTGACTGAGCTCAATATTCCACTTCAAAAGATGACCCGAAGTCTCCAGACGAAACAGGACTTGCTTCAAGGGCTGATCGGTGGGGACTTTGATGGGATGAGCTTGGAAATATGGCCTCAATTTTCTTGATGCAATCAGTAGACAATAAGCGAGCTTTTCCAACTTTGAATAGTTCAATTCTGCCCCAGTGAATCTCTTGCTGATGTAGTAGACCGGGCGCTGAATTTTCGCATCCTCCCGTACCAAAGCTGCACTGAGGGCATGAGACGAGATTGCCAAATATACAAAAAGATCTTCACCATTGTCAGACTTAGAAAGTATAGGAGGCGTTTCCATATGACGAATCAGCTCATCGAAAGCTTTCTAGCATTCAGGAGTCCAGTCAAAGTTTTTTCTTCCTTTCTTTAAAGCATCAAAGAATGGAATGCATTTATCAGTAGCTTTGGAAATGAACCGACTCAAGGCAGCAACTTTTCCATTGAGACTTTACAATTCCTTCTTCGTTCCAGGAGCTTTGACTTCTCTTAAGGCAGTTATCTGAGCAGGTTTAGCTTCAATGCCCCTTGCACTCACAACGAAACCCAAAATCTTTCCAGATTCTACCCCAAATGAACACTTCAAAGGATTAAGCTTCATACCATACTTTCGAAGGATTGAGAACATCTCTGCCAAGTGATCCATGTGGTCCACTGCTTTCTTTGATTTTACCAGCATATCATCGACATAAACTTCCATAGTCTTGCCAATCTACGGTTTAAACATGGCATTAACAAGTCTTTGGTAAGTTTCCCCCGCATTCTTAAGTCCGAAAGGCATGACTCTGTAGCAGTAAAGACCAACATCGGTGATAAAGCTCGTGTCCTCCTGGTCTGGCTCATGCATCATGATCTGGTTATATCCGGAGTAGGCATCCATAAAAGATAACAATTCATGCCCCGCCGTTCGATCCACCAACTGGTCAATCCTGGGTAACGGGAAGCAGTCTTTGGGGCAGGCTTTGTTTAGATCTGAAAAGTCAATGCACACTCTCCATTTTCCATTAGCTTTTTTAACCAATACAGGATTTGAGGCCCAATTCGGGTAAGTAGATTCCCTAATAAAACCACTCTCCATGAGCCGATCAACTTCTTCTTTCAATGCTGCTGATCTTTCAGGACCTTGAGTTCTTCTTTTCTGCTTTACCGGTGTAAACTTTGGATCAATATTCAAGGTATGCACTGCAATTTCTGGAGATGTTCCACACATATCAGCATGAGTCCAAGTGAATACATCTAGATTTGCTTTCAAAAATGATATCAAAACATTTTGAACCGTTGCATTAAGCTGCGAACCCACATTCAACACTTTGTTTGGGTCTTTCAGGTCAACATGTACCGGTATTGTCACTTCAACTGGTACGACTCTGTTCTCCCCTGCACTGGCTTTTCTGGGATCCATCTCTCTTCGTGCACCGCTGTGTTCACCTGTGCAGGGTCCACCATGTAATTGCTACAAGGTTGATTCTTTGATGCGGACTGGGGCCGCCGTATCTTTTCCCATTTCTCTCTTCCTCGTTTCACGCAACTCTGTAAGATAACATTCTCGCCCGGCATTCCGATCCCCTTTCACCACACCGACTCCATTATCTGTGGGGAATTTTATGGTCAAACACCATGGGGAAAGAATAGCTTTGAATGCTGCTAGAGTTGGTCGACCTAGGAAGGCATTGTAGGCAGAAAATTCTTCAACAATAACAAAGGCCTGTTTTCGAGCCACTTTTCTCTGCCCCTCTCCAAGCTCTACGAACAAATCGATAGTCCCAATTGGTTGTTTCGGCTCCCCAGTAAAACCAGCAATCATTAGTGATGAAGCTTGAACGTCAGCCATTGGAATCTTCATCTGATCAAAAGTCTTCTAGAAGAGAATGTTGCACGAAGCTCCACAGTCAACCAGAACTCTTTTCACAGTAGCTGGCCCAATGCCAGCGGAGATGACCAAAGGATCAATGGTAGGAGCTTCAACACCCATCGAATCCCTAGTACTAAATATAATGTCATCATTAAAAGTTTTCTGCTGCTTCAGGGGTGCAGCATCTTCTAACACAAAAACACTTTCATCTGCCGGTGCATACTTCAAAGCACGGGCGTATCTTTCCATCTCACCCCAACTCCTGCCAGCTGGGTGAGGGCCCCCCATAACCACATTTATAACAGGCCTCTCTGATTCATGAGCTGCCGCCTTTTCACTTGAGCTAGGACGATGAACAGGAACCTGTTGTCCTTGAGTTGACGAAGTTGGGCCATTCTTGTTCCTTTTTACATATTGCTGGAGCTTGTTTTCCTTCAATAGTTCCTCAATTACCTCCTTCAAGGGACGACACTCGTTAGTATCATGCCTGGGTTGGTTATGGAACCGGCAAAACCTTCCATTCTTTTCAGCTTTCCTATTAACTCTTTGCTTAGCTGGTGTGGGGAATTCGACCGTGTCTTTGTTTGCAAAGTAGATGTTTTCCGGGGTACCAGTCAGTGGGGTGAAGTTGAAGGGATGACCTTTCTTTGCATCTCCTTGCTTCTTCTGGCCATCGTTCCCCCTCTTCTGATTGCCAGATTCCTTCTTCTTTAGAACCGCATTACTATTTCCAGCCCCTGTCGATACCATCTTAGCCGGTGCTTGGAGGCTTTCCAAGCGCATGAATTCATCGGCTTTCTTATAAAACTTGTCAAGCGAATTTGGTTCTTTCATTTTCAACCACCTTCCAAATTCACTTGATTTATCAATTGCCCTCATCAAGTATGTCGGGATCATGCGTGGCTCTGCGTTATCCACCTCGGCCAAAGCTATGTTAAAGCAATTCATGAATGATTTGATAGATTCTCTAGGATTTTGTTCTTGGCTGGAAAGCGACATTATATCCTTTGCCTTTGATGCATACAATCGAAACTGTTCCTTGAATTTCCGAGTCAAATCAGAAAATTGGTCTATCGATCGGACCGGCAGCTTTGTGAACCAAAGTAGAGCAACTCCTTCCAGGTATACCGGAAAATACCGGCATTTGATTTCATCAGAGGCTCTGGCACCCGTCATGTGCCAATCGTACTTATACAGAAACTCATTAGGATCGCTCGTTCCCTTATAAGCCGGTATGGTAGGAGGAACAAACTTTCTAGGAAATTCTGCTTTCAAAATCCTTTCTGTGAATGGAGTCTTGCTCGGAGCAAAGCCCCATTCTTTTTCGTCTTCCTCCCTTTGCATACATTCCTTCATGATTTGTCGAACCATCCCTGAGAAATATTCCTCATCATTAAGGGGCTCAGCAGGACAGGTATCGGCCATCTTTTCAGAAGTTTGCCTTGACAGGCGTTCACGGATAGTTGGCTGTTGTCCCGATCCTCCAACTTGGGGAGGTGTGCCTTTAACCGGGCCAGCTGCCCTTTGAGGAACATCTCTTTCTTCCACATCATGAACATTATCAGCAAAGTTTGGTTCGTTATTCACCGGTTGACGGTTAGCTCCAAGCAAAGTGTTCAACCTTTCCAACATCGGATTGTTTTGGGCTTCCATCTGCTGATATAGCCCAGAAACCGCATCATCCAATTCTGCTCGCGTTACTCCAACAGTTGGAATTGTTTGACTTAAAGGAGGAGAAGTGGCAGTAGTCTCGCGAACATCGTCGGATCTAACAGACTTGCGCTTTCTTCCGGGAGCCATTATTTCTGACAAACTTCTGGTTTTTAGAGAGATCCTTTCCACAAGTTTCTGTGAAGCTATGATGACAGTATCCTGAGTTGGGTTCTCAGTGAAAGCACCAAAAATGTTAACGTAAAAATCTGACGCTAACACCCCGGTGTAAGTAGTGTAAGTATGAAAGCACCACCCGTTCGCATGGGAATTAGAGTATAAGCAGAGAAATAACAGAAAAGCAGTAAAAGACAACAATTTTATAGTGGTTCGGCTTAAGATCGAGCCTACATCCACTTTAAACTCTTTTATTGATGATTTGATTACAATTCTTTACAATGCACTTCAATTACAACACACTTCGGACAAGTAGCTCAAACTTCAAAGAAGAATAATCTTTTCGGATTCATGTTGAATGACGTAGATTCTCTCTTGAAATTCGTAGTAGCGTCCTTGGAGATTGGAGTGTTGAATGTATTGCACGGGTTGAAGAAAATGACAAGGCCTTGATGCTTTTTAGAAATGATCCCCCCCCCCCAAAAAAGTCCCCTCAATGTTGGAGCATATGCCGTATTTATAGGGTTATCTGGACGGGTTTTAGGTCGTGAGCGACCTAAAATAGGTCTTGAGTCGTTGGCGACCTAAGGAATCACGAGCTACGACCTAAGTGGTGCGCCCCTCTCTATATGAACTAACGGGTACGACTTAACGACCTATGGGAAGCGGCATAGTTGATACATAGTTTTCCACTAAGTATTAGATCGCTGCCGACTTAAAATAGGTTGTCATAGCATTAGGTCGCTGCCTCTTTAACACCTTAGGTCGCAGAGAACTTTAGCCATTAGGTCGTTCACCTTTAGGTCGTTAGGTCATCCCATTCCTTTAGGCAGTTAGGTCGTCTACCTTTAGGTCGTTAGGTCGTCCATTCCTTTAGGCAGTTAGATCGTCTTCCTTTAGTCGTTAGGTCGTCCATTCCTTTAGGCAGTTCGGTCGTCTACCTTTAGGTCGTTAGGTCGTCCATTCCTTTAGGCAGTTAGGTCGTCTAGCTTTAGGTCGTTAGGTCGTCCATTCCTTTAGGCAGTTAGGTCGTCTACCTTTAGGTCGTTAGAAAAACGGTGTCAACATATTGTCATTATGGATGGTAGGTAGACTCAAAACTCATTCTACCTCATCGTCTTAGACCTATATTACAAAGTCTAGTTTTAAAGACTTCAAATAAAATATTCGAATAAGTTACCATTTTAATAAATATTATTTTTAACAAGCACCTCTAAAGTTTGCTATTCAATCAAATAATTTACTTTTTCAATCATTTACAGTTAAATCTCATTATCCTTGTTTTAGTACTATATTTTCTCAAAGTATTATAAAACTAGATGCACTATAATATATTTCTTTTGTCCACAATACGTTTCCAAATATATTCTCCACAAAACATTTTTTAAATTAGGACTCTTCTAAAACAACACTTTACACAAAAATACTAAACATCATTTATCAAAAACTAACCTTTCAGAGAAAAATCATACAATTAAAATCAATTTCCAAAAAAAATTATGGAATCCAAAGCACTCCTATGATCGAAAAATTCTCTCAAATAAATATATAAGCGCATTCTTTACTCAAAAATGCATCTCTCAAACATGAATACTTCCAACAAACTATTTTCATATATTTTAACTAGTAAAATAATTTGTTAGATAAAAATACGGCCGTCATATTATCTTCAAACACTTCTATTAAGAAAAATAATTCCTTCAAAATAAAATATCTTTTTGTGGAAAAAACCTTTCCATAAAGTATCTTTGAAATAAATATTCTCCAAATCATATATTATTCACTGTAAAGAATGTTTCAAAAAAATATTACTCTTGATAAAATAAAAGTTCGCATTAGATATTTTTCTAACAAGGCACCATTAACAAATACGTTTTAAACCGTATATTATAATCAAAATAGTTTTGTCGCTCAGAAAATATTTTTGAATAAATACTCCTCAAAACTTAATAATATATATCTTAGAATATCCATTAACAAAAATATATTTTTTCTGAAATATCTTTCAATACAATACATATATTATTCTAAATCATAATTTCAAAACAACTTTTAACTTATATCTTTACCAAGGTTATTCCGAAATTAAAAATAATTTTAACTAAGCAGTTCTCATCAAAATGTAAATATTATAAACCAAACATCCTTTTCTAAAAATATTTTCAAATAAAATATTTTCCAACGAAAAATTTCTCTTTTCGCAAATAGTTTTTTTTTCACTTTTAACAAAGCTTCTCTAAATCATACTACCATTATAAACATACTTTGCAAAGGATGTCTAAAAAATAATCAAAGTTCCTCATATAAAAATGTTTCTTCAAACACGGCATTCAACTTCCGGTATCTAATCAAAATACCTTTTCGACTTAAACGGTTCCAAATAAAATATTTTCATCATATTCACTTTTTCCGACGAAAATATAAGGATACCTATTTTCCAACTTAAATATTTTATTCTCATCAAAAATATCGAAAATGTCTTTGCCAAAAAATAACCGTTTTTTCCTTTTTAATAAAATACGTTTGAAATTAGAATTTTATATTTTATAAATTCTCTAAACAAATATTATTCACCTAAAAACATAACTTATTCCATCTTATTAAGGTTGGGTTTCAATTATAATTTAACATCAGGTGTGTTTCATTTGGGTTATAACCAACACTTAACCCCACTTCTAAGTGTCTATCCTACCACAGTGCAACATTGATTTCTTCCATATAAAGGTCATTTAAAATAAACATCATTTTAGGGTAAGCTCATGGTGGTTAAACAAATAATACACACAAATAAAGCATATAATTACGAATTAAAGTGCACTCTCATTCTCTATTCTGATCCAATCCGAGGTATAAATTAAACTACCCTAATTAGTTTAAACCTACCTAGGGCTTAAGGAATTGTCAAATCTAAGCTCTCACCAAGTTAGACGACTCGCTATTTTTGAAATCTAAAAATAATTATAAATGCCAACAAAATACGCTTGCTGCTAATTTCAATAAAGATAGTTAATCGAGGGTATATAAAATTAAAAATTATAAAATAATGGAAAAAAGGGAAACCTTATAGAAAAATTTAAACATCACTGTGTATATAAATATATGCATACATACACGTGCATGCATGCCCACCCCATACACACATAAACACACACGCACACGTGCGTACACACACACACACACACACACACACATATATGTATATAATTTTAGTAATTAATTACTACTCAGATGCCATACATCACACAATACAAATATTTTAATATATCAATTTTAATCCATAGCTATATAACTGTAATGCAAAAGGTATACCAAGCCATTGCATGGATTTGACTCAATCCAAACCCTCTGCTCATTCTTTGCTTCCACATGCAATTTTGAAAATACATATAATAAAGGGATAATATTTCAACTATGTTTGGATTGTGCCTAACACTATACACTCTGACCAAATGCTCGAGAGCTATTGCATAAGAAAAGACAACCTACGTACCCCTTTAGGGAATCATGCAAAATTAGTTATGTTTTCTAATCTACTCCTGCATCCAAATTTTTATTAGTAGTTAACAACTATAACATCCATGCAACCGTTACAATCAAAGCGAACAGTACAAGAAGAAAATAGTACTCCTACTCATCCATCACAAAAAATCATATTATAGGAGAATAATAATAATAGCATACATCCATCAAACATCAACAATATCTAATGAAAACCCCATTTCATAAAATAAAACATAAATATACTTACATATATTATAATCATCAGCTATAGTATTGTATCATTAGTGTAAGCATAAGTCATCAAATATGCACTAATCACCCTATAATAGTGATACAGCATCATTCATTGAACATAGATTAATCCAACAAACATTAGCAACACAACATTAATCATCTAATGAGCATAATCTGAAAGATGGTGTGGATTAAGGATCTTAAGGCTAATTTGACACTAGAAGGGGGTGAATAGTGTTTAATGGATTCTAAGACTTATATGGACTAGCTTAAAATTATGACACAAACAAATGCAGAACTTAATCACAAAACAAACATAGAATCAAACACAGATGTAGAAAGTAAATAAAAAGAAGTAAAAGGAAAGAACATACTGGATTTTATACTGATTCAGAGTTACCCTACATGCAGTTCTGTACCAAGGCAAACCACCTCACACAGATTTTTATTATACCAATGTCAAGATTACAATCCTTAATTTCTAAAGGCCTTGGGGTACCCTCCAATCTTACGAGTCCGGGGAAAACCCTCTTGATTTACGGGACTTAAGATCACCCAATTGATTTCCAGGCATAACCACACCTTATAGAGAGACTCGATAAACTTTTGATTACAAATTGATCCTATAACTTTGAATAACAATTTGAACTTTGAGAGAGGGCGGAGAATCAAACAAAAATGAGATTCTAATTTGATTCATTTGAGAATTTCGGCAATTTTTCGGCACGATCTTAAAAATATGAAAATGATAGAATATGGATTTGTGGAGAAGAATAAGTGAAGAAAACAAGAAATTAGTTAGTTAAAAAATTCGTTTGCAAGGCTATTTATAAAGAACCAATGGTCATAACCATTCGGGAAGAGATTTAAACGAATAGACACTTCTTTTGAAAATTAAAACTTTTGAATTCAGCGGTCACCATGTCGGAAAACATGGGGTATCCCATGATATCGACATCCCTATGTTAAAAACAATGTAAAACTTATTTTGAAAATGAAGTTTAAAACAAGAGTGTATTTTAAAACAAAAACAAATAATATTTTAAGGATAAAACATCTTTTTGAAAAATCACTTGAAAATATAATTTTAACGCTAAAATATTTGAAAACCAGTTTTGAAAATCATTTTGGAAAACCATTTTGAAGTAGTTTTCCAAGCTTCTTCCTGCAGAATATCTCATCACATCAGGACTCGAGAACTTGTATAAAACCAGGATGTTCATGGGTTTGTAAGCCACTTGTCATAGGTTTGTAAGCTACTCATTGTGGGTTTGTAAGCCACTAAGAAGGTAGAAATGGGTTCCATCCCAAATGAAATTCGAAATAAAGATTTTCGTGCTATTATGAAGTTTTAACAAAAACTAGACACTAATCTTGAAATCTTGATCTTAATACTCATGAGCCTTCAACCTTGATTTCTTCATTCTTGATCTTTATACTGTATAGTCTTCAATAATCAGTACCTGCCTTATATATATATATATATATATATATATATATATATATCTTTTATAATAACATTCATATATATCCAGAAAATAGTGTTAGTACATAAATTATAATAAAATAAGTTACAAAGGTTGTTTTCATCATAACCACTATCTCCTGTTCCTAACAATCTCCCTTTTTTGATGATGACAACCTTTTAAAATATACTTACCACTTTGATCATACCATAACCCCCCTTACACCAACAACTCCCCCTTACTCCAACAATTACTTCCCCTTACTTTAAGCCTATTATTTTATATAACTTCTCCCCTTTTGTCATCAACAAAAATAACCTATAAAACTTGAACTTAATATAAAATGAGATAAACAAACATATGACATAAGAAAAATAACGTATGAAATTTAGCATCCTAACTGGAATTCATGTTTCTATACATCGAAGATTGTTTTTAGAAGAACATTAATTAAGATAACACTTATACACAAATTAACTAACTAATATACAATCAAGAAAACGAAAAAACGCCTAACGAGGACCCTTAACTATTGTTGATTTTTGGACCGAACAATTTGGATAATGGAGAAAAAAGGTCCGATATTGTTCGACCAAGTTCCCATTAGCATCAAAAAGGACCTCTCCAACGCAAAACACGTCATCATCTTCATCCATATGAACATCCGGATTCGGCAGAGGATGTTCTTCTTCTTGATCCTTTGTGGTTTATCTAGAGGCTTTTCTTCTTCAGAATCCATGGCTTGTGATGATTCTTCGATAATAATGGGATTGGCATGGTTATCCATAAGGAATTTTTATAGATTCCTAAGGATTCTACCTTGCCTATCTTGTTCTCTAGCCATTCGCAGTTGACTTATTTGAATCTCCGTCATCATTTGAAGCAAAATCTTTCATCTTCTCTTGTAATTTGATGACTCATACGTGTGTGGATCATTGAAAAGGACCAGAATGAGGAGAAATGGGTGAAGAAGGTTCATTATTAGAAGAGGAAGCCATTAATTTACTGTTTTAGAAGTTTGTTATAGAGAATAGAATGGAGAAAAGGAGTAAAAGTCAATATATATATATATAAATATATAACTTAATAACTAATTTTAGAGGGAAATTTAAATTTGAAAATCACAACTAGTATGTTGACATAAGGGGATGGATCATGTCGACATGCCTAGTTCAAAATTTTTTTTACAAATTTTTATTTATATAAATTATTAACTATACTTGTATTATTTATAATTTATATTTCAGTTAATGAACATATACCTAATTCTCTTCTAAATTTAGTAAAGTTTTGTTCATTTAATGGTTTGGTTAATATGTCAGAAATTTATTTTTCAGTGTTAATATATTCAAGAATTATGACTTCTTTACTTATATCATCTTTCAGAAAATGATGTCTAATATCAATATGTTTTGTTCTAGAATGATGCGATGGATTCTTAGATAGATTTATTGCACTAGTATTATCACAATAAATTGGTGATTTAGTTACAGTTAATCAAAAATCTTTTAAAGTTTGTTGCATATATATAACTTGAGAACAAGCCAAAGTAGCAGATATATATTCTGCTTTAGTTGTCGACAAGTATACAGTGTTTTACTTCTTACTAAACCAGGAAACCGGAGAATGTCTTAGAAAGTGACAAGTTCCACTTGTACTTTTTTGGTCTGATTTACAACCAGCGTAATCGGCATCACAATATGAAATTAAATCAAATATATCTTTTTAGGGTAAAATAAACCATAATCTAAAGTATGTTTTACATATCTTAAAATTCTTTTAACAATTTTTAAGTGAATTTCTTTAGGTTGAGATTGTATCTTGCACAGAGATAGACACTATGCATGATGTCAGGATGACTTGTTGTTATATAAAGCAGCGAACCAATCATTCCCCTATATAATTTTTTATTAACATCTTTTGATTTATCTTTTTAAAGCTACATTAGTTGTCATTGGAGTTGGTTTCCCTCCAGAAGTGGTCAACCCAAATTTATTAATTAAATCCTTGGCATGTTTTTCTTGGCCAATGAAAATTCCTTTATCTAATTGTTGATTTAGGTCCTAAGAAGAAATTTAGTTCTTCCATATGACTCATTCCAAACTCTTTAGTCATTATATCTAAAAGTTCTTTATTCATTATGTTATTAGTTAATCCAAATATTATATCGTCTACGTATATTTGTACTAATTGAATATCATTTTTGTTTCTCTTAATAAAAAGAGTTGTATCCATTTTACCAATTTCAAAACCAGATGTAGTAAACAAGATCTTATTCTTTCATACCAGACTCTAGGAGCTTGTTTCATACCATATAAAGTTTTCTTTAATTTATATACATGATTTGAAATTTTATTATCTTCAAAAAGTGGAGATTGTTCAACATAAACATCTTCTTTCACAAAACCATCTAGAAAAGCACTTTTAGCATCCATTTGATATAACTTGAAAGTATTGTAGTTTGCAAATGCAAGTAGAATTATGATAGCTTCTAGTCTTGCTACGGGTGCAAAGGCTTCGTCATAATTCCTTCTTCTTGGCAATAACCTTGCGCGACTAAATGAGCCTTATTTCTCACGACCTCACCAAGTTCATTCATTTTATTTTTATAAACCCATTTTATTCCAATTATACTTTTATCCTCAGGTCTAGGAACAAGTTACCAAACATCGTTTCAGCGAACTGACTCAATTCTTCTTGCATAGCAAGAATCCATGAATCATCAGATAATGCTTCCTTTGGATTTTTAGGTTCAATAGTTGATATAAAAGCTATATTACTCATACTATTTAGTTTATTTCTTGTTTTAACTACCGATTCAATATTTCCTAGCATATTTTCACAGGATGATCTTTAAATAGCCTAATTTTTTTATTAGATTGAATGATTTCACAACTAGTTTCATTAGGTTCATTATTTAAAGTTACAAAATCTTCTTCATCTTCTATTTGTGCAGTATCTTTAAAATTTTCATCAAAAGATACATGCATTGTTTCTCTAATAGTGTTAGTTCTTAAATTATGAACTCTAAATGCTTTACTTCTATTAGAATATCCGATGAAGATATCTTTGTCAGATTCAGGTTCAAATTTATCTAAATTATATTTTGTATCAAGAATAAAAAACATACTACCAAAGAATTTAAAATAAGCTACTATGGGTTTCTTATTATAAAGTAATTTATATGGTGTTTTATTAATTAATGGTCTAATTAAAATCCTATTTAATATATAACAAGCTGTAGTGACTACTTCATCCCTAAAGTTTTTAGTTAAGTTACTATCAGAAAGCATTGTTCTAGCACACTCTTGAATCATTTTATTCTTACGTTCTACAACTTCATTTTGTTGTGGAGTTTTTGGAAGAGATAAATTATGAGTAATTCCTTTTTTTGTTACAGAAATTCTCAAAAATTTCATTTTCAAATTCTCCATTGTGTTCACTATGAATAGTTTTTATTTTTAAAGAAAGTTGATTTTCAATTCTTTCAGAAAAATTCTTAAATAATTCAAAAGCATCACTTTTTAGTTTAAGAAAAATTGTCCAAGTATATCTAGAATAATCATCTACAATTACAAAAAAAAATTTAGTGCGATTAATTGATTGAACTTGAGATGGACCAAATAAATCTAAATGAAGTAAATCTAAAGGTTTAGAAGTAGAAATCATATCTTTTAATTTAAATGAACTTTTCTTAAGTTTTCCTAATTGACAAGCATCACATATACTATCTACTTTAAATTTTAACTTGGGAAGACCTCTAACTAAGTTAAGTTTTGATAACCAACATAATAATTTGAAATTTAAAGGTCCAAATCTTTTATGCCAAATCCAAGGGTACTTGTATTAGCCAAAAGACATAAGTTATCATTTGAAATTTTCATACAAAGGATGTAATTGTTTCTTCCTAATTCCTTCAAAGTAATATTTGACTTATTATCTTCGATGTGACAGTTGTCTTTTCCAAATTTAATTTTAAATCCTTTATCACATAGTTGATTTATACTAAGAAAATTATATTTTAAATTCCGAACTAGCAAAATATCAGAAATAAGAGGAGTTTTAGAATTACTGACATTGCCGATGCCAATCACATATCCTTTTGAGTTATCTCCAAATTTGACCAATCCACCGTATTGATATATAATGTCATCCAGTATCTTGGGATTTCCAGTCATATGCCTTGAACAACCACTATCAAGTTTCCATTTATCTTTCTTGAGTCGCACAGTTTGTCCTTTGGTTGTTGATTCTTCAAAAGCCATGTAATGTGTTTGTTCCTACTTAACAAACCAATTCGGTAGATAAATTGATTTTTCATAAGAACTGTATGCAGACCTATGAAATGCATAAAAATTTTAACTTTTCAAGTTTCAGATTATGAAAACTATGAAAGCCTATGATTTGATATCAATTGAAAGGGAGTTTGGATTAAGGATCTTAAGGCTAATTTAACACTAGAGGGGGGTGAATACTGTTTAATGGATTCTAAGACTTATATGGACTAATTTAAAATTATGACACAAATAAATGCAGAACTTAATTACAGAACAATCATAGAATCAAACACAGATGTGGAAAGTAAATAAAAAGCAGTAAAAGGAAAGAACATACTGGATTTTATACTGCTTAGGAGTTACTCTACATCATGTCCTGTACCTAGGCAAACCACCTCATACAGATTTTTATTATACCAATGTCGAGATTACAATCCTCAATTTCTAAAGGCCATGAGGTGCCCTCATGTCTCATGAGTCCGGGGCAAACTCTCTTGATTTACAGGACTCAAGATCACCTAATTGATTTTCAGGCATAACCACACCTTATAGGGAGGCTCGATAAACTTTTGATTACAAATTGATCCTATAACTCTGAATAGCACTTTGATCTTCAAGAGAGTGCAGAGAATTAAATAAGAATGTGATTCTAATTTGATTCACTTGAGAATTCGGTAGATTTTCAGCACAATCTTGAAAATATGAAAATTATAGAATACGGATTTGTGGAGAAGAAGAAGTGAAGAAATAAGAAATTAGTTAATTAAAAAATTCATTTGTAAAGGCTTTTTATAAAGCATCAACAGTCATAATCGTTCATGAAGAGATTTAAATAAATAGACACATCTTTTAATAACGAAACTTTTGAATTCCACGGGCACCATGTTGACATGGGGTATCCCATGATGTCGACATCCTTATGTTAAAAAATGAAGTTTAAAACAAGAGTTTATTTTAAAACAAAAATAAATAATATTTTAAGGCTAAAACATCTTTCTGAAAAATCATTTGAAAATTTAATTTGAGGCTAAAATATTTTGAAAATCATTTTGAAAAACCATTTTGAAGTAGTTTTGCAAGCTTCTTCCTATAGAATATCACATCACGTCAGGACTCAAGAACTTGTGCAAAAAAAAGATGCTCGTGATTTTGTAAGCTACTTGTCATAGGTTAGTAAGCTACTTGTCATGGGTTTATAAGCCACTTAGAATATAGAAATGGGTTCCATCCCAAATGAAATTTGGAATGAAAATTTCCATGCTATTATGAAGTTTTAACAGACACTAATCTTGAAATCTTGATCTTGATATTCAATATTTGACATCAAAATAATTCTACCCATTTGAAATCACTTTATTATTTTTAAATTAATTTATTACAATTTAGCTAAGAGATAATAACACTGTATTTCAAATCACCAAAATTAATTTTTATTCCTACTAAACAGTAATTATTTTATCTCAAGGCATTTTTGGAAAAACATTTCTTTACTGTTATTATTATTCAGAGAATATCTTTTTATGTCATTCCTCGAGCAATAATATGTCCTACGGTATATACCTAAAATCAATTATTTTATCATTTACACTAGCATATAATATGTATGTTGCATTGCCTCATTTGCTTTGGTTGTGTTAGCAACCAAACAAATGGTATCACTTGCTTTTCTCTGGCCTAAACGACCAAGGATATTGGTACATGTAAAACATTAAAAAAATAAAAATCCAATTTTCTTCGGTCATCGTGTACAACCAAAGCAAATGCATAGAAGTGTAACAACCCAAGATTTTTCCACTTTGAAGTAGGCTATTTGAATATATTTTATATACTCAATACATGGATTTTTGTTAGCAAATAAATCTATTTTAATTATTTAATAATGACGATAAAATAATTTTCAAATTTTTTACCGGCATGGATACTTCATATAAAAATAGAAAATGTGACAAAAGAAAGTTTTTTGAAATTTCGATTTTTCGACACCAGAAAGTCATTGGGAATGTTGTCCACACTTGGTGCGACATGCACACATTTATGTATGTTAGGATTTGTATTAATTAAGCATACTTATGTATATTAACTTATATATACATATTTCTACCTAAACGTGGATGCTACAAATTATGTTATAATGGCATATATACACATATAAACACACTTATATATACGAATCATCTCCATATCTTTAGTACACACACATGGAAGCTCTAACATGATTCAAGACATGGATGGGAAAGTAACGTGTACAATTGAGGGAGAGGAGAGGTATGGAGTGAATGTATATGTGTGAATTTAAATCTAACCACTTTATATATTTTAATAAAATTCCTAAGCCTATATATACCACCTTCCTTTCATAATTTTCATTTGACAAATTCTACTTCATGTCTTCACTTCCTTACTTCTTGTTCGTGTCCACTTCAATGGCTACTTAAATTCCTAAGAGAAAAGCTAGAGAAAGTAGTGTCAAAACATAACTAAACACCTTCCTTTTACTTTTAAACCTCTTCTCTTCACAAAGCAAGCACAAAACCACCCAAGACATGCATGGTCGAGCAAAATATAACCTGGACCGAGCCCATTTTTCTCACTAAACCTACCCAAAGCACCACATTTTGAAGCTAAGGCATTCTAGCTAGGTCATAGTGAAGTTTGGTTCAATTTAAAATAGGGTTGGTGAGTAAAGTTCGTGTTTTTAAAACTCAAGTTACAAACTTTTTAATGTTGTAAAATGATGTTATATGTTGTGTATGCATGCATATATGTTGATTTGGAGTTGATTGTTTGCAAAAGTTTAGTAGGCAATAATGATTATACTTTGAATATTAGAAAAGTTGGTTAGTGTATGATTGTGCTATGATATTATGATGTAGTATTGTGATTGAATATTGTATGTGTTGCACGTGGGTTTATGACATGAAGCTAGCGAATCGCTAACCAAAAGCGACTTAAAAATCCTTCTTTTCGTCGAAAAGTTGTTTTGTTTCAAAACAAAATATTTTCAAGTTTAAATCTTGGATTTTGGTTTAAAAAGTTTAATTTCGTGTTTTGAAGAAGACAAGAGTTCAATGTTGAAGTTTTTAAAGCATAGGAATCCAAATTTCAAAAAGTGAAATTTATGGGTCCGTGTAGCGATAGTCGCTATACGCGTAGTTCGTGAAAAACGAATTACATTTCTAAATCTTAAGTGTTTACATTTAAAAACTTTGTAGGAAATGTTTTCTAACTTTAATTTAATAATTAAAGAATAATTGATTATTTATTTATTTATTTATTTATTTAATGATTATTTTATTGATTAATTAATTAATAATGGTAATTAGTACTTAATCATTTGTTACTAATGGTTTTTAAACTAAACTGTTAATCACTTAAGTTAATCATGATTTGTTACTTAATTAAATTTAATTGTTATTTAATTATTGATTAAGGATTAATTAATTAAGATAATTATATATTAATTATTATTTTAAGAAGGGGTTTTATTTAATTAATCATTGATTAAAGTTAATTATGTTTAATAAGGTTTAATTATGGTTTAATTACCTTTGGTTAGAGTTTATTACTATCAAAAAGGATTTGATTCTCCTTTATAAGAGTTTTAATTTAATTTAAAATCTCTTTGAGTTTAATTAATCGGTTTTTTTTAATTATTTTCTTTTCGAATTTGTTTTAAATTAAGGGTTTTCTTTGTCACTTACTCTTAAGTAATCCTATATTATTAGGAAAACTTAATGACACCCATATCCGTATTTTACGTTGACCCCTAGACATTATTATAATATCAATATATTTTCTACAGAAACGTTTTGGTTATCGTAAGGCAAATACTATGTGTTTATGTGCGGTGTGATCTTACGAGATGCCTTTGATTTAAAGGTTTTTCATAAAGTTATTGACTTATGCTTTACTCACACCAAACTTATGTCTGGCTTGGAGTTTATTTTCCCTTTTCCTAAAATCTTGGGTGCTCAAATTTAAATGCGTAGCCAAGTAGTTAAGGTTTTTTCATAGATTTACCTTGGAGGAGCTTGGAGCCGGTGGCTTCATTGATAGGTAGTTAATTTTCTTATTTCTGCTGTATTACATGTATATTATATCAGTTAGGTAGGTACAAATCTAATATAATAGTCCTAGGTATAATTTGTATTAGTATGTTTTAACCTGCCTTTTGGCAAGGCAATATACCCGGCGAATTTAAACTAATCAACTATGCAAGACATGGCATAGTCGATGAACAAACGATGCAAGACGTTTAAAATATGGTTTCAACAAAGATTGAGCCGCTACAAGTCACTTGGAATTTGCTCTAAGTCGTCCCTAGGCTTACTTCGAGTATTCAAATTGATTGTCTCGAGTCCTTGATGGATTATACATTTACAAGCTACTTCGAGTCACCGTGGCACTTGCTTCGAGTCAAAGACATGTCTACTTTGGGTCAAGGAAGCGGCTACATCGAGTCAGGGCTATGGATCGATCAGCTGCCAGTGTCCACTTCAATTTCATATCCATCCTATTCGTATCCACCAAGCTTTCACTTGTTCCTTTCGTATCGATCAGGCAAACGCATGTCTCAGATCGATTAAGGTCATTCATTTCGTATTGATCCATGTTGACATGTACTTCGTATCGATCAAGCAGAAGATCGATATGAAATCAACTCTTCCCATCGATACGAAGTAGCCTACAGTCTTACACTTTATATCGATTCATGTTTATGCATGTCTCATATGAATCAACTAGATGATCAATATGAAATCAACACTTTCCATCGATACGGAACTATCTCTTATTATCGATACGAATCAAATACCAAACGATCGATACGAAGTAGATGGAGTCGATCCATCGCACTTCAACTGACTACTTCATATCGATCCTCTTATATGACTCGTATCGATTAATCGGAAAATCAATACGAAATCTGCGACCATTACAAAAAGCAATCATAAATAGTTTCATTTAATCAGTTTCGTATCGATCAATATGAAGGAACAGGTCAAGTGATGAAACGTTCAACATGGATCGTGGCATGAAACTCGAACCAATGCATAACTAGTGGATGACGGATATGGAAATGATAGATACGAAAAGATATTGATACGAACTAGATCGAAAACCATGGATACGAAGTGGCAGCCCATTGCAAATTCAACTTGGATCGATCATAATTCAGGATCTACAACTCCAAGTGCCTTCAAATTTTCACTGTAGCTTGCATACCGCTTGAAGAATGTTCATTATCGATCCCATGGCCATTGGACCAATTTTGGATCGATACGAAATACCTAGGGATCGATCCCAAACCACCCTGGATCGATCAAGTGGGCCCACCCACGTGTGAGAAGGAGTATTCTGAATTTAAAGTCATATATTTCCATGCCACGCCTATAAATAAAAGCCATATACCTCTAGAAAATGGATCTTTTGGTTCTTCTACCCCGTTACACTGGTGAACTCCATTGCAATTCTGATACTATCAGTTGTACTCTTTCAAATCAGTAGAGAATCATCAATAAAACAATAATTTTTCAAAGTGAACGTAGGCAACAACGCCAAACCACTATAAATCTTGTCTTTCTACTGCTTTCCTTTTGATTTTTGGAGTGTTCATATTTGATTCTACAACATACAATCTATCTGTGACTATGATTTGGTACTTTCATCTGCAACTAGGTGTTTGTGACCAATTTTGGCTCAAACATTTTGCTGCTTTCACTGAGAAGGCTAGCATTCAGGGATTCTACAGTTTGGATTTTGGATCTGAAGGCTTAAAGACTT
Source organism: Allium cepa (assembly GCA_030765085.1). Classification (NCBI taxonomy): domain Eukaryota; kingdom Viridiplantae; phylum Streptophyta; class Magnoliopsida; order Asparagales; family Amaryllidaceae; genus Allium; species Allium cepa. The sequence continues at coordinate 488,458,766 of CM060945.1, forward strand.
GGATCTGGAAAGCTATAACGAAGCAATCAACAAGAAGACAAAGAGCAGAAAGGAGTTAGCATGAAGGCAGCCAAGAGGCATCCTTAGGAACTAATCAGACTTCAGTTTCCATCACCAGAGACAAAATGAAGATGATGATGGAGGCTATGCAGGAAGGGATGCTAAAAAGGTAGGAGGAGATGATGCAGAACCTACTCCAGCAGATTGGACAAGATAAAGTGTAGAATCAAGAGAACGCCACTATAGGAGGTGCTCGAGATAGGAACCAGGAGCATGGAACAACCAGGTGCCATAATAAAGCAAGACCACCAAGAGCAGCCCCTAAAATAGGGCACTCCAATGGAGCATGTTGATCCAATCTCAGGGAGGATACTAGGCGGAACTGTTCAATATGGCATTAATGGTGGAATGGATGCTCATTCAAGAGAGCAGATTCCAGGGTTGCCTCATGAACTTGTGGGGCAGATCGAAGGCAAATGGACAAGGATTACAACTTAGTGGCAGTGAAAGATTCGCAGAGATGGTCAAACGAGCCATGAGAGAAGGACTAGTGAATAGAGATCTGGAAGATGTGAACAGGAGCCTTTTTGCTCCCAAAATTAGGCAGACTAGAATTCCACCAGAATTCATGCTACCAACAGTGGAGACACGCGATGGAAGGACGATTCCTTCTGTTTATCTGACGGGGATATGAGGCACATGGAAGTACCAAAGTCATCAGAGGAGGTCATGGCCAGGTGCTTCCCATTGTATTTGATAGACATAGCAGCCCTACGGTTCAAACAATTGGAAAGTAGCTCCATTGGAACATAGACCGAGTTGATTGAGAAGTTTATGAGACTGTGCAGAGTTCACATTTCGAGGCCCAAGAATGTGATGAGTTTGACTACACTAAAGCAGAGAACTAAGAAATCTTTGAGGATTTTTCCAACATGATTAAATGCAGTGGCAGGATCGACCAAATCATGGCAGTCGTATCTGGCATAGCTGATGGCACAAAATTAAAGAATTCATCAACAAGGGACCCACCTGTGGATTTAGAAGAGTCTTACCACGAGGCGGAAAGGTTTCTGTGATAAGAGGATGCAAATGTTGAGAGATAGGAAGGAGAGGGAGTTGAAGTTTATGCAGTCAAAAGTGATATCCGCCTGGAAGGGATTTGGGCAAGGATAAAGGGAAACGAAAAGCAAAGGATAGCTGTGATGAGTCAAAGCGGTCATGAAAGGAACCGAGATTCACCTCTACGGAGTTGAATGAGACTTTGGAACGAATCTACCACGACACTAGATGCAGGTTCCTTATCGAAGGCCAATGAGGAGGGATCCGACCAAAAATGAGAAGAAATCAGACAAGTACTGCTTATTCCATGAGCTCCACAAATGATTTTAGGCACTTGAAGGACGAGATTGAAGGACATATCGAGAATGGGATGCTTTTACAGTACGTGAACAGGTGAGCAATGATGGTGGAACAAGAGCAACCACCATCCGCATCGAATGAGGGCGGCTCCAGATCGAGGCGTCAACTTGTCATCAACTTATTAGAATAATGATGAATAAGTGGCAAACTCCACACTAACACGGTTAAGTCGCTTACACACGTACATGGTTTAGGGTTTAACTAATCATGCTCGTCTTATTTGGAGCATTGACTATTGTCAGAATTAATAATAGATTTCCTTTTTCCATCATAGGTTGGGTAGATGGAATTTGTAGGAACATGAATCAAATATCTTATGAATTAAGTTTCTTAATTTGGCTATAAGGCATTCGATGATATGTAGGGTTAAAAGTTGAATTTTAATTAAGGTGTTTATTAAAATAAAATCTTTATATAGTTTTATAAGATGAATTAAGTGAGATAATTTTATAAATTAGAACTATTAAATGTGTTTTAAAAATGAAAAGGGTTTAACAATGTTAAATCCTGGTGGCTTTGATAAATTCCAAATGATTTTGGAAAAAGCAGTGATCTTTCTTTAGGATATTTTAAGATATAGATATTTTGAAATAAAGTTTGAGAGTAAGGTTTTCTTTGGATAGTTCGAGAATAAGTCTTGATCTATTCTGTTTGATCAGAATAATCATCTAAGTGACAATTGAATGTTCGCTTAGGCAAATATGATGGCGCACTTAGTAAATTATCCTCTTTGTCATTGTATAATCAAAGACGAATTCAAATTCGAATGATTTCATAGTAAGTGAATGATTTTGTTAAAAACTATTTGTCTATAAATAACATTATTTCAAGAAGAAATTGAAAAAAAAAGAAATATTTTTTCATAACTAGATCGAGTGTCTTGAAAATGACTAAAAATAGGTAAGAGATGTGTTCGTATGGCAAATACTTCTCTTGAGTATTTCCCTTCTTAGCAAAGGGGTATATGGTACTATTTGGTAGCATCTAGTTCCTTGACATCGTTTTGGAGTTACTCGGGCTATATATATGTTTAAAAAGGTTTTTAAAATAAAATCCACACATTGAGTTCTTAGATCCCTTAAAAGGAAGAGTTTTCAAAATAAAAGGATGTTTTGAAGGTGGATTAATGAATGAAGGTTTAATTAGGTTAAATTTAATAAAGAGGTTTGATAAACTTTGTCTAAATAAGTGCGTCTTGACTTTAAGATCTAGGACATGAAGAATTATTTGATGTTATTTGGCCAGCTATTAAACACTTTTACATTAGTAGTGTCTAAGAAAAAGTAGAATCTAGGATGGAGTTTGGATACTAAGATCCTAAACTTTTTAGCTACTTAACAGACCAATTAGGGTAAAGAGATTGATTTGGTCGACTTAGTTTCAAGACATAGATTATTTTTGGCCTTCATCTAATAGTTAAAATTAAATAGAATTAAAAATTAGATGTTTGTATATACTCTTAGGAGGTAGAGTAGTATTATATAAGTTAATAAATTAAAAAATGGTTCTTATGAAGCATGGTGGGAGGGTAGAAAGTAATTAGATAGTAAAAATCGTTAGATCAGTACATAGGTTACATGAAAATCATTTCTTCTTTTCACATAGTTTTGGATCCTAGATTCGACTATATGACTGGAGGCATTTTCCTACAACTACCCGGAATTTCGGACACTTCGTTAAATATCTAAATTATTTAAATATTCGAATATTGGATTAAATATTATTAAAATGACTTAACAAGCATTTCAACACCCTTTTAAATCATAAGTAATGATAGTAAATTTGTTTTGGAAAAATGTCTATGAAAATATATCCTTTGAGAAAATATCGATAATGTGATTGAAAATCGTTTTATCTATAAACAACAATTTTCTCAACGGAAGTTGTTCAAACTTTTTACAATTAATCACTAAGGAGTTAATTAGCAACTAAAAATATTTTCATGTTTATGGTAACTAAATAGGGAAATGAGCAAATAAGGAAAATTCGCAAAAATGTCAATGTTTAAAACTTAAGCTAATGATCAAATGAACACATTTGCCACTAATTAAACACTCTTCACTTCATAAAAGCTTGAAAGGTTCTAGAAGCTTCCTATAGGATAAGAGATATAATGAAAGGGGTATAAGAGTAATTATCTATAAAGGAGATATGACATAAAGTAGAAAACGAGCATAAATGGAAACTCTTTAACACTTAAGCAATTGTGACATAAAGTTATCATGTGAGAGGAGGCTCCTTTATGACCTTCCATGAGAGGTAGAAGGTGGTAATGACCCCATGCCCAAGCCTATGTAAGAGAGAGAAAACCCTTAGTTAACATTCACAAAATTCCTAAGCAAATGCAAGCTTTTTTAATGGCATCTTCATCTTCTTCCTCTCTCATGTTCTAAAAAGAAAAGGTTGCAAATCAACTCCAAATCACCTCAAACATTTCCAAAAGGCTTAGTATAATATTAGATAACCTTCTGCCATGTTGGAAGTCGAAGAAGTGAGCCATGCTCCCATGGAGGGGATGGCCATGTGCAATTAAGAGGAAGGGGAGGACTTTGAGCAAGGAGGAGGAGGAAGGTTGTTGCAAGGTTGAGGCTTGACTTTGATTCGTGGATCTTGGTTGTTTAAGTGGTTTGAGGTAGGTTAACACCTCATTTTGGATGAAAAATATAACACATATGTTGCGTTTGATTGTGTGCGTGCTGTTTGAACTGTTGTTAACTTATGTTGAAAACAATGGTTGTAACTTCTTACTTTAAAAGTAAGTGACATATGTTACCCATATACATGGACTTAAACAAACTTTGAATGGACTTGAAAGTATTTGTATGACATGTGATCAGACCTTGGAAACAAAGAACATAAGGCTTAGAAGGGAGCGGGCTCGAACAGAATTGAAAAGGAAGTGGTTTTATAGCGAAAAGGTCGCTATAAAAACACTTTAAAATTAGCTAACTGGTGGAATTTTTGTAGAAATTTGTAGAGGGATCCTTAGTGGTTTCTTCCCTTAGGTACGATGTATTATATGTATACAAGGTTGTCTAAAAAGATTGAATGCTAAAATGTTTGTTAACACCTTCAAAATCGATCAAACATTGAAGTATAAAAACCTAGAAATTTATTATTCACGTCAGAGAACTTTCCATAGCATTTATGAATCGCTGTAGTAAACATAAGCCTTTTTCCTAGCATTTTTGAACTACTGTAGCTTTTATTTTGAAGTAAAATCTATATTTGGCCTTGAAACTTCTTTAAGCATTATAGAAATTTTCGTAGCACTCAGGAATAGAAACTGTTTCTACCAAGAATTGTATTAAAACCTTTTTAAAATGCGGCTGCACTTTTCTACAGAATTTAGTAAATGTTGTGTTTTCAATTTAACATTTTAAAATGGTTAAAAATGGCGTTAAATTCAACTCTTCCACTTCAATCTTTTTGATAATATTTTTTAACATATATTAGAGTGTTTTAAAAGTGATTTGAGATTTTTATGAATTTTTAAGAATTAGTTATGAATTTATATAAGATGAGGGTTTTATGGAAAACTTGGTTTTCTATGTTTTCAAATTACAAATGATTATTTTTAAGTAGTATTTTGTATGGATATTTTGAAACCGATTATAATTATTTTGGAGTATAAATATCTTATATAAATATCTTGGAAAATATCTAATGTAAATATCCTGTTTTTGATTATAAAACAAAAGGTTAAGAAATGGGTTCGTAATATCTTAATGGCTAAATATATACTTATTTGATTACATATTTGAAAAGTAATTGATTATGCTTAACACTAATAAGCCGATGAAGTAATCTTATCTATTTTTGAGAGTTTAAGATTGATGTCGAGTAAGAACGGAGCAATAGAGCTCTAACCTACCGGGCTTCCCTGTTAACCATGGAATAGGTAAGTGGAAAATGTTGGAAATGTGTTAATCAAGTTGATCCCTTATTGCTTATGGAAATCATTAATACCGTACTTAACACTAAAAGCCGAAGACGTAGACTTATCCAATTGAGATTCAAGTGTCTAGGCAAGGCTTGGAGTAACCAGTGCCTAAACATACCTGGCTTCGCTCTTGGGCGAGGAACAGTTAAGTTGCAATGTCGAAAATGAATTAAGCATACGAATCGTGATTTGTACAAGCAATCTTCTTTAGAACTTGATGGTCAACTAGTCCATACTAAACTTGACTGAATACGAACTTAGAACTTTAAAGGAATGTTTTAAAGTAAATGGTACGTATAAAAGCAATTTTGGGTTTATAGTATCGATGTTGTGCAACATCTGTTTTAACCCATTTAACTATACTTTTTAAAAGTAATAGGATCTTTTAAATAAAGTTTTAAAGTTAACGGGATAGTAAAGTGATTTTGAGTTTGTCATAAACAATGTTTTAGTAACAACTGTTTTAAAACCCCGGGAGAGTAATTTAAAGTATTAAAGTATGGTTAAATGAGTTTGGAAAATACTTGGATCTTTAAAACAAAGGTTTTGTAAAGATAGTAACAAGTAGGGAAATGGTTTGGGTTTGTTGTGATAATTTGTTAATAACATTCGCCCTTATACATGGAAATGTAAATAGATCTTTAAAAGAATGAGTAAAGATAAGCAAAAGCGAAATGGTTTTGGGTCGTAGTGGCAATTTTTAATTAAATTATTCTTAAACCTTTTGAATGGATTTATGAAAGTACTTAGATCCTCAAAATGGATATTTTGAAGGAATAATAAGTAATTGAATTTTTTTTAAAAGATAGAAAAAGTAGAAGTTTAGTAGGTAAATGAAGTTCGCTAATAAAGGTGTTTTAATTAACAAAAGTATCAATTAAATGGAAAATATTAAAAGTTACTTAAGTAACTTAGTCATACTTTGTGTGGCATGATTGTATTTTGGATGATGATAGTATTTTTATTTATATATTTGTTTATGGAAAGTAACCTAGACTTGGTTTACCATTTATAAACATCTATCTTGTATATCGATTAGTCGATTAGTCGACTATCGAACTTGACTTAATATTGACTTAGGAAGTTATCAAAAGTTTTCACGATTCCTTATCAATGAGAACACCCAGGGAGGATCATTGGCACGAGACATCTCTAGCTTTCGCTTATTTTCAGAGAACCGGGATTGAGTTAACCGAAAAATTCATCAATTAGTTTAAAGAGACTGGGAACAGTAAGTGTTCTACTTATCGAATAATACTTCAAACCACAAATATGATCTATGTTTTGGAAGCGGTTGAAGAAAAGGAATCTATGTGGAGATTTGAGATCTGTTTAAGATACTCAAACAAATGTAGATATTTGTGATCTATTCAGGATATGGGGATCCATGTGTGGTTCTGAAATCTACTGAAATCTGTTCGAGATGTGAGGATCCAATTTGGGAATTCATGATATGTTCGAGATGATGGAATATATTTGGGGATTTGTATGTTGATCAAGTAATAAAAACTGGTGTGAAAGATGCTGAATGTAACCTCAACATCGAAGGGTTTTGTAGTCCTACGACAGGACATTATCAACTCCAAATCTAGAGTATGCTTATCCATGTTGCATGAGAGGGTTGATGGTTTGGTTCATGTTGTTCATATTTATGTTCAGGCATGGGCCTTTTTGTGTACCATATGGTATATTTTATCTAGAAATATACGACAAACGGAAGGTATTTTCTGATCCTTATGCTTGGAGTTTGGATTCGGCTTCTCTGAAGAGATCTCCACAGGAAATCCATTATGTGAATATTTCTTATTAATTTTGATTGTACCCTTTAATATGCTATTAAATGTAACCAATGTAGCCATTCCAGTTATGATTATTATTTATTTTTGAACCTTAGATATCATTATAATATCATTAGATTCTTTGTAAACTGTTTGGTTATCGTAAGTGTAAAAATCCATCCGTGTTTATCGGCGGCATTGTGTTACGAGATTAACTTATTTTGAAGGGTTTTAAGATATAATAAATTTGCATGATTTGAGTTTATCCCACTGGTTTAGCAGATTGATCAGGATGTTATTTCCTTTTAATGCTCGGGTCAGCCCCATGTTTGTTTCTAGATTTATTCGTGGATGCTTTGGAGCTTCTAGAGAAGGATTAGAGTTCCACCTGTTGTAATATTTATTTTCGCTGCATTACTTTGTGTGTATCATCAGCATTTGTGAGGATAGGTTGTTATAACTATCCGGGATGATTATTAAAACTCTAAAAAGCTTTGTATTTTAGGAAAATAGTTTGTATTGTCATTTGATATTATATATGATCATTTCTGCGTTGTGCTATGTGCCATGTGATAGTCACACTGTTGAACATGCAATGAAGCTTTGTCTCTTACTCATATATGCCTCTTTACGGGTTGGTGTGCAGTCGAGAGGCAGGTTGTAAAAGCAGAAACGAGGTTACCATTTGTAGTCACCACCTGAAACAGGGTGATTTATTACACTCTGTATCAGATTTGAAGGTTAAGCAAGAACCTTGGCTTTAGTGGGTAAAACTCATTAAGAGATAGGGTAATGGAATGCCCTAGCATGAGTTAAGAGTAATATACATATGAGAGCGTATTTGTTAGTACTATAAAGATATTTTATATTTTTTTTATTGGTCTACTGAGTGGTATATGAATTCTGGTCGGTTCATGGGATGACATGGTATCGATAGGGATTTCTAAACACTTGAACAAAGCAAACTAACATAATATTGTTTTCAAAATTGGTAAATAAAATAATTTTACCTAGCATTATATTTTTTATAAAATATACAATTTTCATATTTTGATATAGTTATTTATGATATGGTTGTTTGCGAGGAAATGATAATATTCTATTATTATCATTTATTATTTGATTAGTTTTGCTCGACCAGTTTGTGAGCATTTATTATAATTTGTTGGTTTATAGGAAATTTACCTTCTTTCAACAAGAGTTGGGCAGATAGTAAATTTATAGGAACATTAAATACGAACACCTTGTGAATTAAGTTTCACGGTTTGATTATAAGGCGTTCAATGATAATGTTGGGTTAAAATTGAATTCTAACAAGAGATGTTTATTATAACAGAGATGTACATTTATGAATTGTAAGAAAGCAACTGTATGTAAATACGGTTTATAAACGAAGAAGATTTAAATAGAGAATTGGAGAGCTTAAATCTCGATTATCTTTTGAAATTGCTTTCCAAGATTTTAGGAGAAATAATAGTAGTATTATTAGGAAGTATGTATTTGGGAAATTGGTTTATGAAATTGAGGTCATGGTGCTTAGTAAAATTTACATAGTATTCGATACCATTATGAAATGATTTTGGTTAAATCCGAAGGCATAAGTTGGAGGTATGGATCTCACTCCTGTCGCTTGAAAATAATTCCAGTGAGGACTTCAACATCATTAGAGTTCATTTTTGGATTTCAAAGTTTGGGATTCTACAAAACTATTTTGGTAAAAAAGATTTGGATTTTATACCAAAGGATGATTTGATATACAAAAGTTATATGTATATATTATTTCAAAATGATTTAAAATGAAAGCCGATGTTTTGTTCTAAAGTTTTATTGTTGAGTCATTTCATGTATACATGTAGCTTATGCATTAGGAAAGTATGGATGTGCATCATGATATGATATGTTGTTTGGTAGTTTACATTTGTTAAAATGAAATGGAATTTTCGACGATTTTGGATAATCGAGAACTTCTAGATGGTTATAGAACATATAGTTAAGTGTTTTTGAAAATATAAAAGTTGAATTTATGTATAACATTTGAATTGAGAAGATAAGAAGTTAAAATAATTTTAAATTTATTAAACATACTTGTTAAGTAAACAAATTTTATGTTGGTATATACTCATAGGATGTAACGGAGTATTATATGAGTATAAACTTAAGTTATTAAACATTTATAAACTTGAAGTTATTATTTATGAAATATTTATAAATAATTTACTACTGAAGAGATATAATATTTGGATAAATGAATGTGATTAACAGAGAAATTGGTGTAGTTAAGAAACCAAAATGATAAATATGTAAGTTGTACATAGATTGTTTTATTCGCATGATTTTCTTGATCTGGTATTCGAATTCATGTTTTGAGGTGGTTTGCACCAGTCCGAACAAGGATTTTTCACTCGATTCCTAACGCCGAACACTTGATATGGATTCTAGATACGATCCTGAAGTTTCCTATCATGGTATATGGCTATGTAAGGAGAACAAAGGTTTCTAATCAAGGAACCTGATCGGAGTCTGCACTAGAGCGGTTAAGTTATCTATACTAATTAAGAAGTGAGATCTATGTGATCGAGCAAGTGATCGGAATTGATAATGTGTACGGATGATATATGTGCATTGTATGGGCTTTAGTATGTTTGTATACTATGTTTGTTGGCTTAGGGAGAGTTTAAAGAATGTCTTTTCGATTTTTTCTAGGGTGGCATGTATAATCGACTAAGTAATAACCTTAGGCAGTTGAGCAAAAGGTATGCTTAGTGAATTGATGATCATCCTTGTGCAATGAGAGGTTTGACTTAAGCAAACATGAGCTTTGTTTGTTATTAAATTCAAAATTTTGCTTTGTCCCAATTATCGATTAGAAGATTTAGCTTGTATGAATAGTTATTGGTTTGATACCAATAATTGCAGTAATTTCAGTATATCAAGAATACATATGTATCCACGATTTAGAATTCTTTAAATTCTTTACATTATATTAATAGTATATAATAAATATAAATATAACATAGCATATTTCCTCTATATCTTATATCTATTTTTCTTGTGAATCCACCGCCTAAATCCACTTGGCTACATCCTCCCCTTATCTAGCTAAAGGATTTTCTCTTTTTTCCATTCATCATTATTGTATTTATTCTTACCTTCATACTTAGATCGAGATATTCTATTGGACATAGAATGCCAATCTTTAAAATGTAAAAAAAAGGAGTAATCAGCTATGGCACGTTCACTAAAAAAAACCCTTTTGTAGCTAATCATTTATCAAGCAAAATGGAAAAACTCAACATGAGGGGGGTTACTAGGATACTTTTAAGTATCAATGCATGGTTGTTTCTCTGGTTGCTTGTGCTAGAATTTCAAGGAAGAAATATTCTAAGTAGGTGAAAATGTAACTACCCAGAATTTCGGACACTTCGTATTTAAACATCTGAATTATTTAAATATTTAAATATTGGATCAAATGCTATTAAAATGATTTAATAAACATTTCACCTTATAACGACACATATTTTTGATAATTAAAAATATTCAATTTAATAAGACTTTCGAATTTAATATTGTCAGAAACTAAAATTTATTATTTATTAATGAAAAAAATCATTGGAATATATAACTTGATTTTAAATAAGTTCTAAAATGATAACATTTCAATGAGGTAAAGATGGTAACACATATTAGAATACAATTTAATGTAATTGAAATATTGCAGTTAATATAAGAAAAGACGTTAACTGTAGAGTAATGAGTGTAATAAAAAGGAAACTTACATTTAATAAATTCATAAAGGGATTGTTAATTTAACATAAAGAACGTGTAAATCAAAATAAAAGAAATTGTAATGGATTAGGATATTTATTACGGTTGTAATTGAATGTTGAAATTAATTTAATATTTAAATTCCAGGTTTAACATCAAAACTGGATTTCAAAAGATCATTAAAATTCTATTTAACCAAGAATGATGACAGAGAACTTTTAATTTATAATTTAAAAGTGATTATATCAGTTTAATAATAGCTCGTTTTAATAAACATGTAAAAATAAATTAAATTTGATTATAAAGCTAACTTCTATATATAAGAGAATTAGGGTTTGAAATTAGTTTCATTGAGTTTAAAAATATTGAAAACCTATATTTCAACCTATAGGATGACCTATTTTCGTTTCGGGAACGAAACGGGTTTTCAGGCCTTTATTTTCGCTTTGACTCTATCAATATATGTTCCATCTATTCCTATTCCACCTTTGTCTATATATATGTTGCTATAAAACCCTAGCAGCCTTCTATTCTATTTTCTGTATGTACTTTCAAATCTAATATGCTCCTTTCCAATGGTGAATATCCCAAAACCTAATTTCATATTCCAAATTTAATACAAAATACAAATTGCTTAAACCTTATCATATTATATATCGCCTCGAAGCTCTTGATGAATGGAATCAGCATCTGCAATCGTTTTCTCAATCAAATCTTGGTTTGGCTAGAAATTGGTGAATCATTCTCATCCATTCATCCTAAGGATTGGATTCAACGGTGGACTTCATCCAATCGGTGATCGGTAAGCGCTGTAGGGCAGAGGAAGCTTAATGGAGCATATCTATATAGTTGGATCATGTCGGAGGAGCATGAGATTGCCAGAAATTAGCGATTTGCAAGCGGCGTTCAATCATCGATCGGAGGTCGTATGCATGATTAGAGGCGGCCGCGAGCTCGACGTAGGGGCAACAGGGGATGGCAGTAACGATGGTGGTGTTCGATCACAGAATTGTGAACCCTATGCATGGCATTGGGTGGTTGAAGACCAGCGTCTGTTGGGTTTGGATGTGCATCAGGGTTGGTAGGAGATTAGGTAATTACGAGTTTGCTTTTTTGTTTTATTTTTAATTTAATTTTAAAATTCAAATCTTCTAGCTTGAATAACTTTTGCATACGAACTCCAATTGGTGCGCGGTTTCTTTCGTAGGACTTGTATCCGAATTCCGGATAGCAGAAACTTGTTTGGTCGAATTTGGAGACTGTTGAGATTTTTGTCTTTTTTGGATTTTTAATGGGTTAAAATCAAAGGTGAGTGATTAAACTCGGTCACGCAATACTAACTTTTCTGATGTTAGTTAAATTAAAATCATGAAGTGATAAATTTTTATTGATTGCTATTTGGTAATTTAAAATTTGATATTTAGATTGAATTTTAATTTTAGATTGAATTGAAATTGAAATTTAATTTAATATTGAATTTAACTGTTAGTTAAATACTGACAATTGATAACTAGTAACTGTTATGATATATTGGTTGATTTGGATGTTGTGTGCACTTGTTTCCTATTGCTTGATATGTTGGATGAGTGGTTGTTATTTATTTAGACATATTCCTGTTATTACCCTATTTGTTATTTTTTACATCTTATAAATCGTCACATGTAATAAATTAAATGAAAAAAGAAAGAGATTGAAATAATATATACCTATATCATTTAATTATAAGTTGAAATGACATATATCCATCCATGTAATTAAAACTTCAAAATAACTGATCACTTGGCCATAGGGTAGAAAATTATATACGAACACAGGGTTTGGTTAAATTAAATGGTTTTGAAACCTCGAATCAAGATTTCTTTCAATGATATTATTTTAAAATAAATAAAATTTTGATTTATATGATTTAAATTATTTTCTAATTCGAAATTCAAAATTTGAAACGTTGAAATTGAAACTTTTTAAGGATTTAATTTGAAATCTTAAAGTGGAAATTGGATAAGATTTGAATTTATTGGAAGTGAATTATTTTAAAGGTTTAAATATTAATTTAAACATTGAATATACTTTAAATAAAGTGGTTCAAATTAGTATTTCAAATTCAGTAATGTGAAATGGATTTAAACTAAATTGTTTCAAAATGAGAATTTGAATTTAAACTTTCAGCCAATTGAACAGAACTGTTTAAATTGAATTTGAAATAAGGTTTGAAATCATTTTGAATTAAGGTTGACTTAAATTGAGTTTTTAACATGAAGTTAACTTGAATTGGAAGTCAAAAATTGAATTCGTTGTGTTTTGGATTTTGATCGTGAGCTCAAACCGTTGTGAAAGAAAGAAACATTTTAATATAAGCTATTTTAATATATAAACTATTTAAATAACCAAATTATTTAATATAAACAATATTAAAACTATTCTAATTATTCAAACTATTTTCAATATTCAAACTATTTTAATTATTCAAAACCATTTTCAATATCCAAACTGTTTTAAAGGGGAACTATTTAGATTTAAATCATTGATTTGAATACGAATGTTTTGATATGAAGGTATGACTTTTTTTGAATTCAAAACTGATTTTGAAGTGAATATGATATTTTGAAATGAAATATGACTTGTTATTGAAATTTAAAAGTACCAACTGATGTGAAAAATGACATTTGGTTGTTAAAGAGACCGGGGATGAATATTGGCATACTCTCTATCAATACCGGAGCCACACTAACAACTGTATATGCGGTGGATGATCTAGAATGAAGTGCTTGGACTGGAAAATGTTTGCTGGATTTGAAGAAAGAGAACAATGATGGTAGACCCCAACACTTGTGTCAATTAGAAATGACAAAAACAGGACGGCTTTTCCTGACCAATAAGGCTAGCTACCTCCAGCGGCATTTGTTCATCATACTATTATATTAATTTTTGAATTAACGGGTGCACCTTGACTTGATTATGGGATGGATGCTCACGATGGGCCATTAAGGGTTACCACAGTCAGGTGACCTGAATTGGCAGTAGCCTACCTTGGGCATTGCCTCACTTGCCTTGTCATACTTTTATCCTTATACACGCCCACTAAGATTTTGTTTTAGCGTGGTACCTATTGGGGAGTCATAGGTTACCGACGTTACTGGTTGTGTTACAGGACCTGCGTAAACTACCTGCTTAAAAATATGTTAAGGGGGATCAATGTAAAGCCTTAACTCTATTTTAATACTCTACTTTACAGATAGACATTATGTATATAGCATATCTGAAACGACCCGCAGTTCCATACCCCTTGAGTCGACACTATTCTCCATCAATCTACTCAAGATAAACGAAAATACGAACCATTTGGGTTAAAGAAGAACCGGTAGATAAGAGAAAACAAAATAACATCAGAATCTAACTATCGCAGCGAAATAAAATATAATAGATAATAACTGATCTTTACACAAAAGAATACTATATCTGTTTTATACATACATCATCAGAATACATCATCAGAGTTCAACAACATCAATAACGTACAACTGGACAGTCATATAAACCTGTCCTCAAAACTGAATACACAGATAATCAACACAACGGAATATTTAAAACAAGTACTTAAGTACGTATCGCCATCCAGCTCACCTCCTGAGCTCCACAGCGACATATCTTGTATTCTATAATACTCGGTCTGACCCGAGCATTATAGTTAAATAACACCCGAGTCAGTCTGGAATACCAGTGTGAGAAAACCACACTCAATTGGATTTTTAAAGTTTCAAAATTCTTGTGAAAACAAAAGCATCTCGTAAGACCACACCACAAATAAACATGTCGGGTTTTTACCTTACGATATCCAAAACACTTTTTATCAAAATTCTTTGATATTATAATAGTGTCTGTAGAAAGTAAAATAGAATCTAGCTGAAATGCTTGCATCTCACGTTTCAGCAATAGTTGGGCACAATCAAAACCGTACAGGCGCATAGGGAGAATGGATTTCCAACTAACGACTAGGCACTGGGGTACCACCTGTCACAGTACCTGGTCTAGATCAGCATGCCGAGGATCACTCCCGACCCCCTGCAATACAAGACTGGGACTTCCCCTTACTGGATAATCCCGAGTAAGATCACCCCACGGTTGGGATCAGCAACCACACCACTAAGCCGAATAAAAAAGGACATCTAGACAGGGATGACCTCACCCTAATAGGCGCTACCCACCTAGCCTTGCTGCATAACCCCTGATTTTCAGTCATTCCTGGTTGATGAGGCTTAAGGCTAAGCGTTACCTTTTTAGAACATATCCCTTAGAATGCTCATCATCCACTGACGATGTTCTGAAAGCATTCATCCATACAAGTTTGTCCTGGGTTCGAACGAAACCGGAGGCACTACTCCTACTACATCCATTTTGGAAACACCTTAGGATTAGTAGCGACTAGCCCTTGCACTTCACTGCTCCACCATCGAATCCAAACTCGTCTTCCTCACGAAAACGTTCAAATCGGATCGAAGTGGTTTTTGAGAAATTAATCCCGATCCCGGTCTCTTCGAAACGATCAGCGCATTGGCCAATATTGTTAGTCGGTTATTTAACTATCAATTAACATCACGAACAACCATCAACCATAAATAATTTCTCCTAAATTATTTATTAACCTCAAATTATCTTCGCAAGATATATTTCCACTTTTCAATCCCTTTTGAAAATAGTTTTCAAACCACACTTTTCTCATGAAATAAATTTCCAAATATTTATTTCCATTGAAAACACCAAGCACAAAAACTTTAGATTTTTAAAATAATTCAAAACACTTTATTATAAAATATACTTTAACATATCTAAATTGAAAACCTTCAATACTTTATTAAAATATATACTTTAGGAATATTTAAAATGAGGCTACTTAATAAAATATAAAACTAGATTTTCTCTTTTGAATCAAAATACTAAGATATCTCTAAATAATTACTACGATGATACATTTGAAAAATACTTACTTTAGAATTTATATATTTTAGAAATAATAAATTTTCCAAAACATGCTTTTTAAAACAACATTAAAACTTTTAACTTATATTTAAAAATTTACTTTGAAAACGTACTTGGCTATCCAGGGAAATATACTTCTCTTCACATCCTTTAAAATTAAATCACAATTTATTTTTAAACAAATTTTTCCATTTCTTTAATAAATTCCCATCATGAATTTATTCTTCAAATATCCACTGGTATATTACTTTGCTTTTATAAACCCAGTTTATAAATTTCATAGTTACATTCTCCTTTAAATTTTCAATTTCAAACACTTAAATCAATTTCCAAATTGATTTCCAATTTACTCCATTTTGAAATAAATTCCTTTACTTACTCATTTATTTCAAAACCCATTGACTTCGGTTTTTTATTCCTTAATTATGATTTAAAAATCCTTTTAATTGAAATTACCAATTTCATATTTCCTAAATTTCTTCTTTATCCTTTTAAATAAATTCAAATCTTGGATTTTAAAATAAATTCTTTATTTCAGGGAATAATATCACTTGAGTTTAAAATTCATTATTTCTCTGTTTATTCAAAATCCCTTTTTCATATCCAGAATTTATTTATTAGAATTTTAAAATCACTTTCATTCTTTTCCAATTCATTCTTATTTTTATTCAAATTCTCTATAATTATTTCACTTAAAATTCACTCTTTTATTTTCTTTTCAAAAATCCAATTCTACATTATTTTTTTGATAACTCGGTGAACTGAGATATATTCAAGCAACCTATAGCATTCAATATAATTCATCAATAGAATATCAAGCATTCATAACACAGAATATTAAACAATCCAAATAATTTTAAGGAATCCAGTTGTATCCCTCCAACTCGTTTCCCTGCATCCACAGATGTTAGCACAATACCAATTCCACTTCGAGGTGGAATATCACGGTATATGGGTTTTAAATATAATATCATCTGCTATTATGCGGCGCATAGGGTGGCACCCGCTATATAATGCGGGAAATCAATCATTCCAATGTATATTATATACTAGTATATTATATACTAGTATATAATATATCACATTCAATCAATTCAATCAAATATTTAAGTTTAACCATTTAAATTTATATAGCAACCAGATAAGTGAGATTAACTCACCTTTAACCAAAGATTTGTAATCCGATCCACACCGGCTTGATTTCTTTCAGAATTTAACCTTGTATAAACATTAGACGATTTCATTAATATTCGAACCAATCGAATACTTAAATTCTCCTTTGATAAATTTAATTAACTAATGATTTTATTTTAATAGTTCTCATTTTAAACAAATGATTTAATCTAAACAAATAACTAATTTTAAACCAATAACATAAATTTTAAACAATTTAAATTGTAAACTAATTTTCCCCTTTTAAAATCGTTTGGTAACTAAGACAATTAATAAGTTAGTTAAACCATTTTCTTTATTTCAAATCCATTATTTAAAATAACTAGCAAACTTGCTAAAATTTCATTTCCCTTTCTGGATATAATATTAAGATAAACACAATACCTTTCCCACCAACAACACCCTTCTTGAACCAATCAACCCGACCATGGCTGACCCTAGCATAAACACACCAAAAAACTCTCAGAACTGTCGCTCCACCTCGACCAAGACTCAAATTGTCACTGCATCGGCTATCAAAAACCCATTCCACCATCTCTACGAAGTACACGTGAACAGCCATGCCTCGAAACCCCAAATCGACAGTCAACCATCTCCACACCGTCGTCACTTCCACGGTTCCCCCTTTCTCGACATCGCGGCCCACATCTTCAATGACAAAAGAATTGATCCTCAGACCATCAAACAAACTTCCACTATCATGTCAATAAATCCTGCGACTGACCTATTCGAACGACCCACATCGAGACCCTCTAAGTTGTCACTCCTCACCGCGTTGCCAAGTCTTGCTCGCCATCGCGACCCAAAAGAACAATTCGAGATCAACTCAGGCATCGCGACCACACACTCTGACCACGCCACACCCCTAACAAATCTCGAATCCCAATCTCGAGTAACTCTGGCAAACTTCTGGTATCGGCCACCAGAAAAGAGGTGCAACTCAAGATCATCGAAATCAAACTTGAATCGTTACTTCGCAAGAGAAATGGAAACCCTGAAATCGAGTTGAGATGAGGCTAGGGAAAAGTAAATGGAATCGGCCATTTTTTCTTTTCTTTTTTTTTGTTAGATTTTAAAGGAGGCGATTCTATTTTCAATTTGGATTTTAACATGAGATGAAGGAGGAGTTCGGCATTTCCTTTTGATTCGAATGCTTGTGAAACCGAAATGAACGAAGACGCGATTTATGAAACGAAGAGAAAGGTAATACGAGTTGATTGAACGAAAGAGGGGATGGCTTGCGTGAAAACTTGGGCTAGCTTATAAAGGAAGGAACTGCTTTGATTTGTTTTATAATTGTTATTTAATTATAGAATGTCTCATTCGCATACCTCAAAATCTTGAACCTCTATCGAGAAGTGCCGCTAGGCGTTTATTGTGTTATACCCCTATTCCGAACGCAATGGAAAAGGTTTCGAGTCCTAATTCGATAATATGGAGAAGATAGCATTTTTGAACCCATTTATTTCATTAATTTTCGATATAAATTTCAGCACGTTCACATATCGTACGCTCACACAACAACTTCAAATGTAAATTGAAATCCGATAATAATATAAAATTACGGATCCAATGGAACTGGTTTCGTCGAATTTCGAGACTTTGCTTCGGAAGGCTATTTTTAAATATCAATTTAACGATAAAATTTCAAAACTTAACAAAGCACTTCCAATTTCAATTTAAAAACTTTCAATATCTTCAGCACTATCAATATAAATTTTACAAGCCTTCAAATTATTTTTAACAGGCTTAAAACTCCAAATTCAACATTTACCCAACTTTAAATTATTTAATTTGATAATTCAACTACCAATAAATGGTGATATATGAATTCAAGTTAAAAATTAACTTCTAAACATTTAAAATCAATTAAATATTCTGATTTCAAACATCCAAAAATTCCGGGTCTTCACATTCCTCCCCCTTTAAAAGTATTTCGTCTCCCAAAATTACTAGTTAAGAAGAATGGTCCACAACCCGTTAACTATTCCCAAAACCAACAATTCAACATCCTACCAACTATCTTTTTATAGGAGACCCATTACCATTCTTACGAACTTTTCAAACTCTCGCATAGTTTTCAAACAACATTAATTGCTCAATCATTCAAATTTCAAGTTTTAAAACCAAATTTTGAATATCAAAATTTTCTTCAAAATTTTCTAACTCCCTAAATTTCGAAAAAGTTTCGCCAGCGTCTCCTTTGCACGGCTAGCTCGGTACAACTACAAAATGCCTCTACGGGCTCCCAAATTCCAAAACAAAACAAAACGCCAAGTGGCTAGATCAAAAACCCAATCAAATTTTATACAGAAATTTAAACACATACATTTTTGTTGAGCAATTCAAATTTATCTTCTGAAATCAAAACAAAATTTTCCTTTTCCTTCATAATACCTATATATCATACTTAGCAGTAATATCCAATCACAACATTCAAAATCATTTTATTGGCTCCTTTAAAAAATTTCAATATCTATTCATTCATGCCTGCATGATGTACATATATCATCCGTACGCACTATCAAATTCAATCATTCGCTCGAACACACAAGTTCACTTCCGAACTAGTATCATCCACCCAATTTCCTAATGCAGACTTAGATCTAGTTTCTTGATCAGAAACAATCATTCTCCTTGCATAGTCATAACTATGATAGAGAATTTCCAGAATCAATCAAAATCCATATCCAGGGTTCGCCGTCGAAAATCGAGTGAAAAAAATCCTAACTCGGATCGATATAACTATCTCAAAATTCTGTGCTCGAATCTGAATCAAATTGCTATGCGAATAAAATAATATACGTACATCCTACGTATTTATATCCATTGATTATCAGCTATTTCAATCCTCTTTTATTCACATTCATTTTGATTTCTATTCACTTATCAACGCTTATCATTTCACATATTTTTATTAAATCTTCACTCAAATGCTTATTCAATATATTTTTTCGACACCCATATTACTTAAGAATTTCACCTTTTCTTCTTAAGTTCTATACAAGTATTTTATACGCTTCTTATATTTATTTTCACTTCACCACTTTAGTTTATATCTACTTCTATTCAAATTGGTTCTCCCATCCCCATATGAATTCAATTTATCTTCAACTCTGAATATTGAATTTTATCTTCCATTTATAACTGATTCATATCATTATTTAAATTAATTTCATCCACTAATTTATTATAATTTCTAATTTGAAATCGTTTTGTCGCTAACAAAAAATTTCCTAAATTTTTTCTAACTCCCAAAATTTTCAAAAAAATTTGGCAGAGTCTCCTTTGTACGGAGGAGCTTTTGCAATTTGACAAGAGATATAAATATATATACATCGACCCACACGGTCGAAAAAACAAAAACAGTTCATATTTCCTATTTTTATTGCGTAGGCGTACCTTTATTTAGCATTTTTAAGCAAGCGGCTTATCATTTTAGCAATTAGCGCGTCCAAATCTAGCTAAACGACTTCCCAGTACCTGTACTTACTTCATTTAAACATGTAAGTGCCAAAATCATGTAATTTAACAACATTTAACATATTTAACTAGCAAACATACAAGTTTCTATAAGCAATGCAGGTTAAACAATATTTATAAGCAATTTATAGGGTTCCGACATTAATTTTAATTGTTTACAACCAATTCGTATACACTTCATTCAATTTAAATGGTTTGCAACTCAATTGCTTACATTCATTTCATTTTTAACCCAAACAACTCACATTTAGTTCAATTGATTCCAAAAATCAATTTTATCTACCTCTACCGATCCATAGAAATTCTTTCTTTATTTACTTTCGTTTAAGTCAAACGACTAATTGTTCTGTGCAATTTGACGATATTCACTTAATAGAATATCCATTTTAGTTTTTATCCACATCCAATTGATTCCAACTCAATTCATATTTAATTCCATCCCATTTCTAGTTTATTCACCAACCATTCATTTTAAAATCATTTCATTGAGCTTGACAACATTCGATTCTTATATTAATAACCACTTTCCAAATTAATTTAACCCAAACTTTTATTTAATGAACTTTCATTCTTACTCGAAGTTGAGCTTCTAATTATATTTCAGTTAATTTACTTCAATTTTTTCCACCTTCAAAACTTAAGCTCACTTCATTTGCAAATAAATTTTCTTTTTCACTTTACCTTATCAAATCTCATTTCAACCTACAAAGTTATTTGATTAGTTCTTTTGTTTCTTTCACTACAAATTTTAATTTCCAAATTCAATTCATTCACGACTCATTTAAGTCAATTAGCCATTCTCATAATCCATCTAAATTTTAATTCCATTCTCAATTCGTTAAAATAATATCCAAGGAAATATTTAATTCGTGTTTAATTCACTTACAATTCCAAGTTGAATTTCTATTTATAATTTGGGTTTCATTTACAAATCCATCATTAACTCAAATTTCAACTCTTATTTATCCAACTAGTGTTCCATTTCCATATTAAATAATTAATTATCCAATTAGCTCACTTCCAATTTACAATTAAACCTTTGATTTTTATTTTCAAAAATCACTTTGTTACTGTTATCCCGCTTTTTTAGCAAGGCCGTGATATCAAAAGATCGACCGAGAAAAGCAAGATAGCTCGTCTCAAAGATTGGTCAACTCAGCATCTCAACAAAGCAAGTTCTGTTGAATGATTTCTCATCTAAGATCGCCTACGGAGGGGGGGTCCAGGGGGGTGCCAACCTCCCAAGGTAAGGGTGCGGGGGCAACGCCATCGCTACGGTGTTCGACCTGACCGGTCAGGTCGCAGGGGTCCGAGGGCAGTGCCCCCGGCAGGGTGCGGAGCAGCTCCCCGTCCAAAACGGTATGCGACCTGGGGCATGGAGTATCCAACGAACTAAAACTTCCAGCGAGTTAACGGGTTAGAGCTTCAGCGAGTTAGCGGGTTAGAGCTTCCAGCGATTTAACGGGTTAGAGCTTCCAACGACCAAACTGCTTAAAGGCATGAGCGACCTACCTACTCAGAAACTCATGCGGCCTAACCTGTTCACGACCTAACTAGTTCCCGACCTAACACTTCTGCCGACCTAAAGGTTGCAACCTAACGACTTAGCGACCTAAGACCTAACGACTTAGCGACCTAAGACCTAACGACTTAGCGACCTAAGACCTAACGATTTAGCGATCTAAGACCTAACGACTTAGCGACCTAAGACCTAATGACTTAGCGACTTAAGACCTAACGACCTACTACTTACTCACTCCCTTAGATCGCCATTTCTTTTAGTCGTGAACCATACTTCCTTAGGTCGTTTACGACCTACCAACTCCTTAGGTTGCTCCTGGTAACTCAACATGTTAAGCTACTTACCAATCTCCTTAGGTCGTCCCTACCGACCTACGACCTAACCCTTAGGCCGTCCCTGCCGACGTAACTCCGAACTCTCCTATAAATACTCCACTTACTCCAACTTGAAGGGGACTTTTCCGGATTCCAAAGCACCGAGACTCTGCTAATTTCTCGACTCTCTGAACACTTCAAACACCGAAGGATCTTCATCAAGTAATCTACTTCATTCAACATGAATCCAAGGAGCAATCCATCATCAAAATTCTAATTTCCTTTCTCTAATCGTGTTGTAATCAAGAGATCGTGTTGTAAAAGTGTTGTAATCAAGAGATCGTGTTGTAAAAGTGTTGTAATCTTGTAAAGTGTGCTTGAAAAACATAATGGAAGATGTAAAGTGGACGTAGGCTTATTAGAAGTCGAACCACTATAAAAATCTCTGTCTCTTTTACTTTTCGGCAATTTTCTTTTTACTTTGATTCCCGTGCAAACGGGTGGAGCTTTCACTTCATCACGAGCTACACCGGGTGTTAGTGTTAAAGCCATTTTTATCGTTAACATTTTGGTGCTTTCATTGAGAGTTGAACTCAGGAATCCTATTAATCAATACTTGAATCCGGTAGATTGAGACTGAAATCCAAAGAACTATGGTAAGGCGATCGAGTAGACTACAAAGACCAGAGAATAGTCAGCATGAAGGAAGTCAAGAGGCTTCTTCGAGAGCAAGCCAAATTTCAGCCTTTGTTACAAGAGAGGAGATGGAGGCAGTGATGAAAAGGCAAGAGGATTTGATCCAGAATATTTTTCATCAGATTGGGCAACTTGGAGCGCAAAATCAAAGAGGAACAGAAGCCCAACCAGAAGAACAGATTCCACCATCCCCTCGTGAACTCGGGGGGCAAGATGAAAGCGTTGGACGAGGACAATCACTTGGCGACAACGACAGATTAGTGGAGATGGTCAAAAAGGCTATGAGAGGTGGTTTGGTAAACAAGGACTTGGAGGACGTGAATAGGAGTCCTTTTACCACAGCAATCAGGCGAGCTAAGAACCCACCAGACTTTAAGCTACCATCGCTGGATATGTATAGCGGAAGGACGGACCCTACAGTCCATCTGACAAAATATATGAGGCATATGGAAGTGCTAGGGGCACCAAAGGAAGTGATGGCCTGGTGTTTTCCATTATATTTGACGGATATTGCATCACTATGGTTCAGACAATTGGAGAATGGATCGATCAAGACTTGGAATGATTTGATCAAAAAATTTATGAGACAATTCAGGGTCCACATCTCGAGGCCCAAGAATGTCATGAGTTTGACAACACTAAAGCAAAGAACTGGAGAATCTTTGAGAAGCTTTTTAACGCGATTCAATGCAGCTGCGGCATCGGTGGACCGGCCAGATCCATCCATGTCCTAAT
Source organism: Allium cepa (assembly GCA_030765085.1). Classification (NCBI taxonomy): domain Eukaryota; kingdom Viridiplantae; phylum Streptophyta; class Magnoliopsida; order Asparagales; family Amaryllidaceae; genus Allium; species Allium cepa. Next base: position 488,482,568 of record CM060945.1, read on the forward strand.
GGCAGCCGTGTCAGGCATAGCTAACGGCACAGAGTTCAAGAATTCATTGACCAAAGATCCACCTATGGATTTAGGAGAATTTTTCAATGAGGCCGAAGGGTTCTTGCGATTAGAGGACACAAAGGCTGAAACAGAGGAAGGAGAAGGAATCAATGTTTTTGCAGTCAAAGGTAGGAATCCTTCTGAGAAAGGTGTAAAAACTAACAAAGGTAAACGAAAAGCTGAAGATAACAATGATAAATCAGCATGCCAACAACGGGGATCAAGATTCACTTCATACTCAGAGTTGAATGAGACCTTGGAATGAATCTATCAAGACACCAAAGGACAAATTCCTTATCGAAAGGCAATTAAGAGAGATCCGACTAACAACGAGAAAAAGTCGGACAAGTACTGTTTGTTCCATGAGCTAAACGGTCATAGCACGAATGACTGCAGGCACTTGAAAGATGAAACTGAGGGGCATATCCGGGATGGTTTGCTATCTCAATATGTGAAAAAGAAGACTGCAACGGTGGAACAAGAACGACCACCTGCACCAACTGGAGACACCTCAGGATCAAAGCGTCGGCCTGTTATCGAATGATTAAGGTTATGACGAATGAGTGGAAAATCTACATAAACACAATTAAGTTGTTCACACATGTATGGGACCACGATCGATCCCCAGGTATGCTCTGATACAACTATAAATCATACTGATGTAGATGTTTGCACTCGGACGTCAATTCTTTGCTTTTGAATTTTACTTCTGATGGTTGACTACTTTACTTTTGTATTTTACTTCCGATGACTGATTACTTTGCCTTCTGTGTTTGGACTAGGCTTGACATTGCTTTCATGATTTGTTTCCGACGATTGAGTTTGACTCTGCATGGCTTTCATGTTTTGCTTATGATGTTTGAATTTGACTCTACTTTGCTTTCATGTTTTGCCTCTGATGTTTGGATTTGATTCCACATTGCTTTCACGATTTGCTTCGAATGTTCGGATTTGACTTTTTCAAACATTTCTACTTGACAACTTTTCAGTTGAATATTTGATTTTTCATGATTTTGAAATGTGTAAGCCTTACGAACAGGCATCATCAAGCCCTACGAACAAGCACCTGACTTCGAACAGTCTCAATGATTAAGTCCTATGAACAGGCACCCGACTTTGAACAGTCAAAAACTCATGGATTTAAGTGCTTGACCGCCAACAGTCGCTTGACTGTGGTCGGCCGCGCTTCAATTCATAACTCGATCCTAAGCGATCGTCGCATAGATTTAAGTGCTTGATCGCGCAGGGCCGCACTTGACCTCAAATGAATCGATCACGAATGGTCGTCGTTTGAAGTTAAGCGCTTGACCATGAATGACCGCACTTCACACCGCTAACAGTCGCACTTTCACCTCAAATGGCCCGACTCCGAATGGTCGTCGTTTGAAGTAAAGCGCTTGACTGTGGACGGTTGCATTTCAGCTCACTTGGCTTGATCCTGACCATCATATAAAGTTGAGTGCTTGACCAGGGACGGCCGTGCTTCACCTCGAATGGCTCGATCCCGGACGATCGTCATTTGAAGTTAAGTGCTTGACCGTGAGCGGCCGCGCTTTACCACTTGATCGCTCAGGGCCGCACTTTACTACAAATGACTCGACCCCGAATGGTCGTCATTTGAAGTAAGGCGCTTGACCATGAATGGTTGAGCTCTACCACTAGACCGCACAGGGCCGCACTTTACCACAAATGGCTCGATCCCGAATGGTCGTCATTTGAAGTAAAGCCCTTGACCATGAACGGTTGTCATTTTGATTATGCAGGGCCGCACTTTACCATGAGTGGCTCGACCCCCGAATGGTCGTCATTCGAAGTAAAGCGCTTGACCATGAATGATCATATTTCACTACAAATGACCCGATTCCGAACGATCGTCGCATGGATTTAGACACTTGACCATGCAGGGCTGCACTTGACCTCAAATGACTTGACCACAAATGGTCGTCACTTGAAGTTAAGCGCTTGACCATGAACGGCCACGCTTCATCCCAATAGCTCGATCTCGAACGGTCGTCATTTTGGGGCCATATAAAACTGTCAATTCCTTTACAGGTTGTCAACGGGATATGAACGTAAGGATTATGGCATTACAAAACACACCTTCCTACCGCAAGGCATGTTTTGGGGGGCAAGTGTTATTCCGCCTTTTAGCAAGGCCGTGATATCAAAAGATCGACCGAGAAAAGCAAGTAGCTCATCTCAAAGATTGGTCAACTCAGTATCTCAACAAAGCAAGTTCTGTTGAATGATTTCTCATCTAAGATCCCCTATGGAGAGGGGTTCCAGGGGGGTGACAACCCCCCAAGGTGGGGGTGCGGGGGCAACGCCACCGCTACGGTGTTCGACCTGACCGGTCAAGTCGCAGGGGTCCGGGGGCAGCGCCCCCGACGGGGTGCGGGGCAGCTCCCCGTCCAAAACGGTATGCGACCTAGGGCATGGAGTATCCAATGAGCTAAAACTTCCAGCGAGTTAGCGGGTTAGAGCTTCCAGCGACTTAGCGGGTTAGAGCTTCCAGCGAGTTAGCGGGTTAGTGCTTCCAGCGAGTTAGCGGGTTAGAGCTTCCAGCGACCTAACTGCTTAAAGGCATGAGCGACCTACCCACTCAGAAACTCATGCGGCCTAACCTGTTCACGACCTAACTAGTTCCCGACCTAACACTTCTGCCGACCTAAAGGTTGCAACCTAACGACTTAGTGACCTAAGACCTAACGACTTAGCGACTTAAGACCTAATGACTTAGCGACCTAAGACCTAACGACTTAGCGACCAAAGACCTAACGACTTAGCGACCTAATGACTTAGCGACCTAAGACCTAACGACTTAACGACTTAAGACCTAATGACCTACTACTTATTCACTCCCTTAGATCGCCATTTCTTTTAGTCGTGAACCATACTTCGTTAGGTCGTTTACGACCTACCAACTCCTTAGGTCGCTCCTGGTACGTCAACATGTTAAGCTACTTACCAATCTCCTTAGGTCGTCCCTACCGACCTACGACCTAACCCTTAGGTCGTCCTGCCGACCTAACTCCGAACTCTCCTATAAATACTCCACTTACTCCAACTGGAAGGGGATTTTTCTGGATTCAAAAGCACCGAGACTCTACTAATTTCTCGACTTTCTGAACACTTCAAACACCGAAGGATCTTCATCAAGTAATCTACTTCATTCAACATGAATCCAAGGAGCAATCCATCATCAAAATTCTAATTTCCTTTCTCTAATTGTGTTGTAATCAAGAGATCGTGTTGTAAAAGTGTTGTAATCAAGAGATCGTGTTGTAAAGGTGTTGTAATCTTGTAAAGTGTGCTCGAAAAACATAATGGAAGATGTAAAGTGGACATAGGCTTATTAGAAGCCGAACCACTATAAAAATCTCTGTCTCTTTTACTTTTCGGCAATTTTCTTTTTACTTTGATTCCCGTGCAAATGTGTGGAGCTTTCACTTCATCACGAGCTACACCAGGTGTTAGCGTTAAAGCCATTTTTATCGTTAACAATTACTTTACTTGGGTTCAATCTAATTTATAATTCGAGTTTACATTTCTATTTCACTTTCCAAAATACCAAAACATTTCAAACCAACTCCAGAGTTTAAACCATTACTAAAAGGTTCCAATTTCAATTTTGAAAACATATATATCTAAACCAACTATTCCTCTGCATTTTCAAAATCAAAACAAATTTCACAAACAAACATTAATTCAAACATCCAGGTAGCAATCCCCCTTTTTGGAAACTCGAAAATGAACACCGATGATGTTGCGATCATCATCGGAATTATTTTCCAGCGACCGAAAAGAGTTCAATGCTTTTATCTTTTTAAAATCCCTTTTTCAAATAATCCAAACCCTCCAGAGTTCAAATCCAATTCAACATAATTTTTCCCAAATAATATCACCATTATTTCTCCAAAACCTTTGAAAACCATTTTCAAATTCAAAGGAATTTAATTTTTTCCAAATTTCAAACTCCAAACCATTTCAGTTCATATTGAACTATTTCTCCGGAATATTTTATAAATAACATTTATAATTCCATTTGTATATAAATTTATTTCTTAACCTTTGGTTAAAATTTTAATGCTTTATTCAACTTTCACTTAACAATGGTAACATTTTAATATTATCATCTCCTAACAACCAAGTAACCATATGTAACTATAACATTTTACGGAAAATTATTTCCCTTATATACAAAAATAGTTTGGGTAAAATTATTTCATTTACCCTATTTAAAAAAATAATGTGTTGATTTATCTTGTTTAAGAGTTTAGAAACCCCTATCGATGACATGGCGTCCCACACATCGACTAGAATCCATAAACACTCAACCGATAAGTCAACACAATATAAAAACAATTTTTATATTCACTAACAAATACACGCTCATATTTATTAATGCACTCAAACTCATTATAGAGTACTTAGGGACTCTATTTCTATCGAGTAATCCCCACCAGAGCCAAGGTTATCACCAACCAATGCTCTGATACCAAGTGAAACGACCCGTAATTCTGTACCCTTTGAGTCGACACTATTATCCAGCAATCAACTCAAGATGAACGAAATATGAACCATTTGGGTTAAAGTAGAAGCGGTAGAAGACGAGAAAACAAAACAACATTAGAATCTAGCCATCGCAGCGGAATAAAATATAACAGATGATAACTGATCTTTACACAATAGAATACTGTATCTGTTTTATACATAAATCATCAGAATACATCATCAGAGTTCAACAACATCAATAACATAAAACTGGACAATCATATAAACTTGTCCTCAAAACTAAATACACAGCTAATCAATACAGCGAAATATTTAAAACAAGTACGGAAGTACGTATCGTCATCCAGCTCGCCTCCTGAGCTCCATAGCAACATATCCAGTATTCTATAATACTCGGTCTGAGCCGAGCATTATAGTTAAATAACACCCGAGTCAGTCTGGAATACCAGCATGAGAAAACCACACTCAGTTGGATTTTTAAAGTTTCAAAATTCTTTTGAAAACAAAAGCATCTCGTAAGACCACGCCACAAATAAACATATCGGGTTTTTACCTTACGATAGCCAAAACACTTTTTATCAAAATTCTTTGATATTATAATAGTGTCTATAGAAAGTAAAATAGAAACTAACTAAGATGCTTGCATCTCACGTTTCAGCAATAGATGGGCACAATCAAAACCGTACAGGCATGCAGGGAGAATGGATTTCCAACTAATAACTAGGCACTGGGGTACCACCTGTCACGGTACCTGGTCTAGATCAGCATACCGAGGATCACTCCCGACCCCCTTCAACACAAGACCGGGACTATCCCTTACTGGATAATCCCAAGTAAGATCACCCCATGGTTGGGATCAGCAACCGCGCCACTAAGCCGAATAAAAAGGGACATCTAGATAGGGATGACCTCACCCTAATGGGAGCTAACCACCTAGCCTTGCTGCATAACCCTTGATTTTCAGTCATTCCCGATTGATGAGGCTTGAGGTAAGCGTTACCTTTTTAGAACATATCCCTTAGAATGCTTATCTCCCATTTGACGATGTTCTGAAAGCATTCATCCATACAAGTCCGTCCCGGGTTCGAATAGAACCGAAGGCACTACTCCTGCTACATCCATTTTGGAAACACCTCAGGATTGATAGCGACTAGACCTTGTACTTCTTTGCTCCACCTTCGAATCCAAACTCGTCTTCCTCACGAAAACGTTCAAACCGGATCGAAGTGGTTTTCAAGAAATTAATCCCGATCCCGGTCTCTTCGAAACGATCAGCGCATTGGCCAATATTGATAGTCGGTTATTTAACTATCAATTGACATTCACAAACAACCATCAACCATAAATAATTTCTCCTGAATTATTTATTAACCTCAAATTATCTTCGCAAGATATATTTCCACTTTTCAATCCTTTTTGAAAACAGTTTTCAAACCACACTTTTCTCATGAAATAAATTTTCAAATATTTATTTCCACTGAAAATACCAAGCACAAAAACTTTAGGTTTTTAAAATAATTCAAAACACTTTATTATAAAATATACTTTAACGTATTTAGATCGAAAACCTTCAATACTTTATTAAAATATATACTTTAGGAATATTTAAAATGAGGCTACTTAATAAAATATAAAACTAGATTTTCTCTTTTAAATCAAAATACCGAGTTATCTTCAAATAATTACTACAATAATAGATTTGAAAAATACTTACTTTAGAATTTAAATATTTTAGAAATACTAAATTTTCCAAAACATGCTTTTTAAAACAACATTAAAACTTTTAACTTGTATTTAAAAATTTACTTTGAAAACGTACTTGGCTATCCAGGGAAATATACTTCTCTAAACATCCTTTAAAAATAAATCACTATTTATTTTTAAACAAATTATTCCATTTTTTTAATAAATTCCCATCGTGAATTTATTCCTCAAATATCGACTGATATATTACTTTGCTTTTATAAAACCAGTTTATAAATTTCATAGTTACATTCTCCTTTAATTTTTCAATTTCAAATACTTAAATCAATTTTCAAATTGATTTCCAATTTACTCCATTTTGAAATAAATTCCTTTACTTACACATTTATTTCAAAACCCATTGACTTCAGATTTTTATTCCTTAATTATGATTTAAAAATCTTTTTAATTAAAATTACCAATTTCATATTTTCCAAATTTCTTCTTTTCCTTTAAAATAAATTCAAATCTTGAATTTAAAATAAATTATTTATTTCTGGGAATAATATCACTTGAGTTTAAAATTCATTATTTCTCTGTTTACTCAAAATCCCTTTTTCATATCCAGAATTTATTTATTAGAATTTTAAAATCACTTTCATTCTTTTCCAATTCATTCTTATTTTTTTCGAATTCTCTATAATTATTTCACTTAAAATTCACTCTTCTATTTTCTTTTCAAAAATCCAATTCTATATTTTTTTGATAACACAATGAACTGAAATATATTCAAACAAACCATAGCAATCAATATAATTCATCAACAGAATATCAAATATTCATCACACGGAATATTAAACAATCCAAATAATTTCGAGGAATCCAGTTGGATCCCTCCAACCTATTTCCCAACATCCACAGATGTTAGCACAATACCAATTCCACTTCGATGTGGAATATTGCGGTATATGGGTTTTAAATATAATATCATCTGCTATCATGCGGCGCATAGGGTCTCATCCGCTATGTAATGCGAGAAATCAATCATTCTAATATATACTATATACTACTATATAATATATCACATTCAAGCAATTCAGTCAAATATTTAAGTTTAACCATTTAAATTTAAATAGCAACCAGATGAGTGAGAATAACTCACCTTTGACTAAAGATTTGTAATCCGATCCACACCGGCTTGATTTTTTTCAGAATTTAACCTTGTATAAACATTAGATGATTTCATTAATATTCGAACCAATCGAATAATTAAATTCTCCTTTGATAAATTTAATTAACTAGTGATTTTATTTTAATGGTTCTCATTTTAAACAAATGATTAAATCTAAACAAATAATTAATTTTAAACCAATAACTTAAATTTTAAACGATTTAAATTGTAAACTAATTTTTCCCCTTTTAAAGGTCGTTTGGTAACTAAGATAATTAATTAGTTAGTTAAACCATTTTCTTTATTTTCAAATCCATTCTTTACAATAACTAGCAAATTTGCTAAAATTTCATTTCCCTTTCTAGATATAATATTAAGATAAACACAATACCTTTCCCACCAACAGCACCCTTCTTGAACCAATCAACCTGACCATCGCCGACCCTAGCACAAACACACTAGAACACTCTTAGAACTGCCTCTCCACCTCGACCAAGACTCAAACTGTCACTGCATCAGTTATCAAAAACCCATTCTACCATCACTTTGAAGTACACGCGAACAGCCATGCCTCGAAATCCCAAATCGACAGTCAACCATCTCCACACCATCGTCACTTCCACGGTTCCCCCTTTCTCGACATCGCAACCCACATCTTCAATGACAAAAGAATTGAACGTCATACCATCAAACAAACTTCCACTATCGCGTCCATAAATCCTACGACTGACCTACTCGAAGGACCCACATCAAGACCCTCTACGTTATCGCTCCTCACCGCATCGCCAAGTCTTGCTCGCCATCGCGATTCAAAAGAACAATTTGAGATCAACTCAGGCATCGTGACCACACTCTCTGCCACGCCTCTACCCTAACAAATCTCGAATCCAAATCTCGAGTAACTCTGGCAAACTTCTGGTATCGGCGACCAGAAAAGAGGCGCAACTCAAGATCATCGAAATCAAACTTGAATCGTTACTTTGCAAGAAAAATGGAAACCCTGAAATCGAGTTGAGATGAGGCTAGGGAAAAGAAATGGAATCAGCCATTTTTTCTGTTCGATTTTAAAGGAGGCGGTTCTATTTTCAATTTGGATTTTAACGTGAGATGAAGGAGGAGTTCGGCATTTCCTTTTGATTTGAATGCTTGTGATACTGAAGCGAACGAAGACGCGATTTATAAAACAAAGAGAAAGGTAATACGAGTTGATTGAACGAAAGAGGGGATGGCTTGCGTGAAAACTTGGACTAGCTTATGAAGGAAGGAACTACTTTGATTTGTTTTATAATTTTTATTTAATTATAGAATGTCTCATTCGCATACCCTAAAATCTTGAACCTCTATCGAGAAGTGCCGCTAGGCGTTTATAGTGTTATACCCCTATTCCAAATGTAATGGAAAAGGTTTTGAGTCCTAATTCAATCATATGGAGAAGATAGCTTTTTTGAACCCAGTTATTTTATTAAATTTTCGATATAAATTTCAGTGCGTTTATATATCGTACGCTCACACAACAACTCCAAATGCTACGAAAATTGAATCCGATAATAATATAATATTACGGATCCAATGGAACTGGTTTCGTCGAATTCCAAGACTGTGCGTCGGAAGGCTATTTTTAAATATCAATTTAAACGATAAAATTTCAAAACTTAACAAAGCACTTCCAATTTCAATTTAAAAGCTCTTATTATCATCAGCACTATCAATAAAAAAATTAAAGGCCTTCAAATTATTTTTAACAGGCTTAAAAATCCAGATTCAACATTTACCCAACTTCAAATTATATAATTTGATAATTAAACAACCCAATAAATGGTGATATTTTAATTCAAGTTAAAAATTAACTTTTAAACATTTAAAATCAATTAAATATTCCGATTTCAAACATCCAAAAATTCCGAGTCGTCACAATATCCCACTATATATAGATAGTTTGACGGATCCTTAGGAGATGGAAAATCCTGTAACATCTCTTAAGTTATTGCATTCATGTTGTACACTTGATAGGAGATGGAAAATCTCGTAAATAACTCTAAAGCTATTTCACTCATGTTTTACTTGTTAATGATTTAACTAACATAAGAACTTTCAGTTCTGACTCGAGTGTTTTGTCTTTTCATTACGCTCGGGTTTGCCTGAGTATTTCAGTATTTGAAGACATTATTCCTTGAAGATGAAGATGGAATTTGCTAGGTCGTATTTACTACTATTATTCCGCTGCATTATTTTGGTATGTTTGTTGATTGTACTCTGATTATGCTGTAAAAACTGAAATCAAATGTATATTGTAAAATAGCTTCATGAACTGTTTATTTGATTATTATAATTTATCATTCCGCTATGAGATTCTGTGTATTGCTTTCCTTCTTTTCTCTTATTTTCTTATTAAACCCCATTGATAATCTGCCCATTTGAATGGTTTGAGTTAGAAATGTGTGGTTTATTGTCGACTTAAATCATTTAAAAAAGGCAGGTCATCATAGTAAACCACACGTTTCTAACTCCCTTTTAAATCATAAGTAATGATAGTAAACTTGTTTTGAAAAAATCTTTACAAAAATATGTTATTTGGGAAAATATCGATAATGTGACCGAAAATCATTTTATCGATAAAGGACAATTTTCTCAACGCAAGTTGTTCAAACTTTTTACACATGTCTAATTAATCACTAAAAAGTTAATTAGCAACTAAAAATATTTTCACGTTTATGGCTAACTAAATAGGAAAATGAGCAAATAAGGAAAATTCGCAAAAATGGCGATGTTTAAATCTTAAGCTAATGATCAAATGAACATATTTTCCACTAATTAAACACTTTTTCTTTATATATGCATGGAAGGTTATAGAAGCTTCCTATATGATAAGAGATATTATGAAAGGGGTATAGGAGTAATTAGCCATAAAGGAAGGTGACATAAAGTAGAAAATGAGCACAAATGGAAACTCCTTAACACTTAAGCAATTGTGACATAAAGTTATCATATGGGAGGAGGCTCATATGTCACCTTCCATGAGAGGTAGAAGGTGGTAATGACCTCTTGCCCGAGCCTATATAAGAGAGGGCACACCCTTAGTTAACATTCACAAAATTCCTAAGCAAATGCAAGCTTTTCTAATGATATCTTCATCTTCTTCCTCTCCTATATTCTAGAAAAAAGAGTCACAAATCAAAATCCAAATCACTTCAAATTTTTCTGCAAGGCTTAGTATAATATTAGATAACCTTTTACAATGTTGGAAGTCAAAGAAGTGGAACCATGCTCCCCATGGAGGGGATGGTCGTGTGCAATTGTGAGGAAGGGGAGGGCTTTGAGCAATTGAAGGCAAGAAGGAGGAGGAGGAAAGGTGTTGCAAGGTGGAGGCTTTACTATGGTTCATAAATCTTGGTTGTTTGGATGGTTAAATTTGAGTTAACACCTTACTTTGGATGAAAAATACTCCACATATATGTTGCGTTTGATTCTGTGAATGTTGTCTGAATTGTTGTTAACTTATGTTGAAAACAATGTTTGTAACTTCTTACTAAGTGACATATGCGATCCACGTACATGGACTTAAAACAAACTTTGAATGAACTTGAATTTACATATATAACATGTGACTAGAGCTTGGAAACAAAGCACATAAGTTTTAGTAGGGAACGTTCTCAAATAGAGTTGAAAAAGAAGTGATTTTATAGCGCAAAATGTCGCTATAAAACACTTCGAAATAGCTAACTTGTGGAATTTTTTTTTGAATTTTTTAGAGAGATCCTCAAGGGTTTTTCACCTTGGATATGATGTATTGTATGTATATTAGTTTGTGTAAAAAGATTGGGTTCTAAAAAGTTTGTTAACACTTTCAAAATCGATCAAACATTAAAGTATAAAAACCTGGAAATTTATTATTCACATCACAGGACTATCCACATTAGAATTAAAATCTACAACTTTTAAGTGATACAAAACTTTTCATAGTGCTTCTAAATCGCTGTAGAAATTTTTTTGCCCAAAATTGTTTTAAAACCTTTTTAAACTATCACTGCACTTTTCTATAGCACTTAGTAAATGCTGTCTTTTCCATTTGTGGTTTTAAAATGGTAAAATTACTTTAAATTCAACTATTCCACTTCAATCTTTTTGGTAGCCTTTTCTAACATACATTAGAGAAATTTAGAAACGATTTGATATTTTTTTAATTTCAAGAATTATTTATGAATTTTGTAAGAAAAGGGTTTATGGAAAATTCGGTTTTATATGTTTTCAAAGTACAGAACGATTATTTTCAAGTAGTATTTTGTATGGATGTTTTAAAACCAGTTATAAGTTTTTGGAGTATAAATATCTTGTATAAATATCTTGGAAAATATCTCCTATGAATATCTTGTTTTAAATTATGAAACAAAAGGTTAGAAAGGGGTTAGTAATTGCTTGATGGCTAAATAAATTCTTGTTTACTTACTTATTTGAAAAGTAATTGATTATGCTTAATACTAATAAGCCGGCCAAGTAATCTTATTTTTTTTTTTGGAGTTTAAGATTGATGTCGAGTAGGGACAGAGCAACAGAGCTCTAACGTACCGAGCTTCCCTGTTAACCGAGTAATAGGTAAGTGGAAAATGTTGAAAACATGTTAATCGAGTTGATTCCTTATTGTTTATGGAAATCATTAATACTATACTTAACACTAAAAGCCGACGAGGTTGACTTACCTATTTGTGAGATTCAAGACTGAAGTGTCTAGGCAAGGCTTGGAGCAACCAGTGCCCAAACATACCTGGCTTTGCTCATGCGTGAGCAATAGTCAAGTTGGAATGTAGAAAATGAGTTAAGCATATGAATCATTATTTATACAAGCAATCGTCTTTAGAACTTGATAGTTAACTAGTCCACCTGAAAATGACTGAATACAAACTTAGAACTTTAAAGGATGTTTTAAAGTAAATGGCAAGTATAAAAGCGATTTTGGGTTTATAGTATCGATGTTTGTGCAACATCTGTTTTAACCCACTTAACTATACTTTTGAAAAGTAATTGGATCTTTAAAATGGAGTTTCAAAGATAATGGGATAGTAAAGTGATTATGGGTTTGTTGTAAATAATGTTTTAGTAGCAATTGCTTTTAAACCCTGCGATAGTATTTTAAAGTGTTAAAATATGGATAAATGAGTTTGGAAAATACATGGATCTTTAAAACGAAGGTTTGTATAGATAGTAACAAGTAGGGGAATGGTTTAGGTTTGTTGTGACAATGTGTTAATCATATTCATCATTAATCATTTTTGATCATACATAGAAATGTAAATAGATCTTTAAAGAATGAATTAAAGATAAGAAAAATTGAAATGGTTTTGGGTTGTAGTGGCAATGTTTAATTAACATTTGTCTTAAACCATTTTGAATGGATTTATGAAAGTACTTAGATCCTTAAAATGGATATTTTGAAGGAAATAATGAGTAATGTAATCTTTTGGAAAAAGATAGAAAAAGTAGAAGTTTATTAGGTAAATAAAGTTTACTGATAAAGTTGTTTTAATTAATAAAAGGATTAATTAAACGGAAGAGATTAAGGGTTACTTAACTAACTTAATCATACATTATGTGGCTTGATTGTGTTTTGGACGATGATAGTGCTTTATATGTTTATTTGTTTATGGAAAATATCCTAGACTTAGTTTCCATTTATATACATCTATCTTGTATACGAAATAGTCGATTGGTCGACTATCGAACTTGACATAATACTAACTTAGGAAGTTATTGAAAGGCTTCACGATTTCATATCAATGAGAACCCCCAGGAAGGACCATTGGTATGAAATGTCTCTAGCTTTCGCTTACTTCTTAGAGAATCGAGATTTAGTTAACTGAAAAATTCATCGGTTGGTTTTGAAGAGACCGGGATCGGTAAGTGTTCTACTTATTGAACACCACTTCAAACCATATATGTGATCTATGTTTTGAAAGTGGTTGAAGAAAAGAAATATATATGGAGATTTGAGATCTGTTTAAGATGCTTGAAAACACGTAACTGTTTGTGATCTATTCAGGATGTGGGAATCCATGTGTAGTTTCGAGAACTATTGAGATATGGAATCCATATGTGGTTTCAAGATCCGTTCGAGATGTGAGGATCCAATTTCGGAATTCGTGATATGTTCAGAATGATGGAAACCATTTAGGGATTAGTATATTGATCAAATAATAAAGACTTGCGTGAAAGATGCCGAATGTAACCTCGACATCGGAAATGGCTAAAGACGGAGTAGGATCCATAATCTGGGGTTTTGCAATCCTACGACAAGATATTATCAACTACAGATCTAGAGTATGCTTATCGATGTTGCGCGCGGGGATTGATGGTATTTGGTTCATGTTGTTCATGTTTATGCTCGGGCGTGGGGACTTTGTGTTTACCTTATGGTATATTTTATCTAGAGAAATATAAAACTCGAAAGGTATTTTCTGATCCTTGTCTATGGAGTTCGGATTCGGCTTCCCCGAAGAGATCTCTATGGGATCCATTATGCAAATGTTCCTTATCGATTTTGGTTGTACCCTCTAGTATGCTGTTGAATGTAACCAATGTAACTATTCTAGCTATGATTAATATTTATTTCTGAATATTAGACATTATTACAATATTACTTGATTCCCTAAAAACAGTTTGGTTATCGTAAGGTAAAAACCCGTTCATGTTTATTGGCAGCATGGTCTTACGAGATACCCTTATTTTGAAGGTTTTTAAGATACAATAAATTTGCATGATTTGAGTTTCTCACACTGGTTTACCAAACTGATCCAAGTGTTATTTTCTTCTAATGCTCGGGTCAGCCCAATGTAACTTTTCCAAATTTAGTTATGGGTGATTTAAAGCTTCTAGATAAGGGTTGGAGTTCTACACATCGTAGTATTTATTTCCACTACATTACTTCATGTGTATCATCTGCATCTGTGAGAGGTTGTTATAAATATTCGCGTTGATTATTGCAACTCTAAGAAACTTTGTATCTTAGGAAGACAGTTTATAATGTATTTTGATATTACATATGATCGTTGTAATGACCCACCTTTCATTCCATGGAAAGACGCATCATTAATAAGAAAGAAAGGGATAGAAAAGAGAAAAGATAGAAAGAAAGGACTAAACAATATCGGAATCTCACAGCGGAACGAATAAAATATGTTAATCACATAGTTATTACATAATATACAACATCTATCAGAGTTACACAGCTTATATCACAACACATTAGACAGTTATAAAACATATCTATCATACAACTCACAAATACAACACAAAGATACCAACACAGCGAAAACACAATATATCTACAAAAGTTGAAGCCTCCTGCTCCATATCTCCTCTAGAATTCATCAAAGCTAACCTAAATCCCTTGGCTACTCGTAAAAATAAGAGTTTAAGAAAACTAGAAAATAAACTTTGGGTCAGACATGCGTCTGGTGTAAGTAAATGGGTTAAAGTTGCTTAGCTTTGGAAAACCTTTGAAACAAAATGTATCTCGTAAGACTTCCCGCACATAAATATGGAAAAGTTTTTACCTTTCAATAACCAAAAAATTTGATAAGACATCCAGTGATATTATAATAGTGTCTAGGGTTTTCAAGTAAAATGCAGAAATAGCTGGAATGCTTACATCTCACGTTCCAACATAATTAGGCACAATCAATACGTATGGCACTTATTGAAAATTGGGTTCCATAAAATAGCAGGGCTACTAAGGTATCGCCCATCACAGTATGTGGTCTAGATCACCGTACCGAGGATCCACCCTAAATCCCCTGCAACATAAGGCTGGAACCATCCCTTACTGGATAGTCCTAAAAAAGACAACCCCAGCAGTTGTTGCAATCAACTGCCCACATAGCCGAATAAAAATGGACTTCTAGACAGGGGAAATCTTGTCCTACTTGAGCGCGACTCACTTAGCCTTGCTGCACCTCCCATGTTTTAGCCATTCCTGGTTGATGAGGCTTGAGGCTACGATTACCTTATCAGAACACATCACTTAGAATGCTCATCGTCCTCCAATGACGATGTTCTGAAACATTCAATCCATACAAGTTCGTTACGGGTTCGAGCGAAACCGAAGGCACTATCTCGTTGCACTTATTTTGGAATCACCCTCAGAGTTAACGACAATAGTCCTTGCACTCTGAATCTTCATCTCGAACTTCACTTGAGATTCACGACCTATCTTTTAATTTGGATCGATGTGGTTTACGGATATCCAAATCTGGAAATCTAATCTCGGTCTCACCAAAATCCAAAACGCCGTCTTTTAAGGCCAAGTTGTTTTAAATTAAAACAATTTAATTCATTATCTATATTCACACAGATAGATAATTCATATTATCACAAATGGATAATCCATATCATCACAATTCAACTAAAGCATTTCATATCATAGATTGGCACATATCTCATATCAGGGATATCAAACAATCCAAGGCATTCAATATCATTCATCCATAATCAAAGATTAATTAATCACTCTATCTCTACTTAATTTAAAATAAATTAAAATAATTACTTCCATCACTATAAATCTAGCTTACTTAACCATTAATTAATTACAAACCAATTAATTAATCATCCTTTTTCCATCTTAATTAATCATTCTTGATTAATTATTCTTTAATTACATTAAGTAATTAGCCTTTAATTAATTACATAAATCAATTATCCTTAACCATTTACAGTAATTAACCTTTAATTACTTTCATTAATTAATTAACTATAATTAATTACATTAATCCTTAATTAATCACATTAATTAATTATTTTATAATCACTTATATTGATTAATTATCCTTTAATTAGTCAACCCTTAATTACTTTCATTAATTACATTAATTAATTATTCTCTAATTACTTCTTTAATTATTAATCATATTTGATAATTAATCTTTAATTAATCACATTCATTAATCAACCTCGATTAATCATATTTAGTAATTAACTACCCATAATTAATTACATTATTTAATTTATTTCTTAGAACTAATTAATTCCTTAATTAATTACACTAAGTAATTAATCCTTAATTACTTCCACTAAGTAATTATCCTTTTTATTAATTACACAAAGTAATTAAACCCAAATTACTTCCATTAATTACTTACTAAGTATTTACACTTTATAAATTGCTTTAAGTAATTAGACTTAACCAATTCCACAAATGATTATCCGTAATTGATTAATCTAATTAATTATCTTAAATTAATCACATTAATTAATCATTTCATAATCCCTAATTAGTGATCTTTACATTAATTATTAACAATTTTTAATTACTTTCCTTGAGTAATTAAACTTTAATTAACCATTAATAATTACAAATTAATTAATCCCCTCTTGCCAGTTAATAAATCTCTAATTAATAATTAATAAATCTCTAATTACTTAATTAGTTAACCACTAATTATAAATTAATTTATTCTTAATCATTAATTTATTAATTCATTAATAAACTCATTAATTGCCTTATTAATAAATTGATCTTAAATCATTAAATCTTAATTAACTTTAAGATAAAACATTATCCTTATTAATGCCTTAATTATCATAATTCATATTTAAACGTTTAATTTTAAAATTATATTACTAATTAAATCATTAAATTTTAGATTTAAAATATGAAAATCAAATTAAACAAATTTTAAACATTTACTTTAATATTTAAACCTTTTAAAACTTGTTTAAAGCATTTTACTTGGAAAAAAAATTATTTTCAAATATACTTAAATCTTTAAACTTGTTTAAAACATTTTGTTTTTATAAAACTTTATTTTTCAAAATCAGGTTACAACATTTATATTGAAACCCCATACATTCACTTAAAAACTTGATTTAAAACGTATCAAACTTTAACCAAAATCTAGAAACAGATTACCTTTGAAAACAAGTCATTTTAAACTTGAAACTTTAAAACTGTTCTTGTTTTAAATTTTCTTTTAAAACCTGGTATGCTTCTTTAAAAACCTGGCAACAGAATTACCCTAGCCTAACTTGATCATCCCTCAAGTAAATACACGAGCACTCGCGTACGCACCATCCTCGAGACAAACACGAGAAGACCACGAGCCAGACCCGAGCAATTTCCTCCTCTACCCGGATGTTCCTTCGAGTCGACCACGATCCCAAACCACTGACACACACACGTTGTCATACACATGCACCAACGATCAATGCTGCTGCGACCATCTCCGACACCTCCCACTCGTCGGCGATCCTTCGTACAACCAATTCCGACCATCTATCCATCACCACAAAGCCCAATTCAAAATCGAGCTCCTCTGGTCGAACTAGAGACTAAACCTCGCTTGAGAAATCTCTCGAACCACCGATGCCGACCACCGAAAACACCCAAACTTCGGCCACAGTCTCGTCCCCAACCCAAGCACCGTTTCACCCATGTCCGGCCGGACTCGATGCTCCGTCGATGGCGCAGCAACCAACTATTCGACCTCGACTTTGAAGCCTCTTTAAACCTTAATTCGACCATTCATCGTCGCCACAGCGAGCTATCCACCCTCCAGACATTTTTCCCGGCCTCCCCGATTATCATGCTAGCTTCGACACAAACCTCGACCACCAAAAGTTTGTCGATCGCCAAAAAAAGGTCGAAATCCATTTTCCATTCAACCAAAGATTTCTCACAATATACAATATTTAGAATCATGATTTCCATCTTAAAAATCCTAATTCTCGAAGTAGATTCAGGCCATATACTTGAAATATTTAATTGTTGAAATCAGATTTTGACAAATTCTGAGTTTTTTACTGTAAAATACATATCCTGGATGATATTATACTCAATCCTAGCTTTAAATATTTTTAAAATTTAAATCTTGCTATTTAAAACAAATTTTGTTTAAACATCACAACATAAAACTAACCAGAGAATGAACCAATTGATTTTTGAATCATATTACACCTAGTAATTCAAGAACAGAGTAAATACTGACATGCACATAGACATATCCACATACATATGGACATAGACATATCCACATACATATGCACATATAATCATGAAATCAAATATGCAAACCATTATCACCAATTCAAACGCAAGTTTACTGCATGCTTCAAGGTTTAAATGGATTTAAAGCTCTTTTTAAAAAAAAAAATCAAATTGTTTACTCACCTGTTAATGATGAGCAAAGCAATTTTGAATTTTGGAAAACTTGAAAGCTTGCTTAATCTTTGAAACTGAAAGTGGAATTTGATCTGATATGATCTTATTTGCTTCAGGCTTGAATTTTCGTGCAGATTTGATTAGAAGTACTTGAATTTGTGGAGAGCTTTAGATCAGGTATGATTGCTTTTGAATTTCTGGTTGAACAAAATGTTCGCAGGCTAATGTGTTTTCTGGTTTGAAGATTGAGTTACAGGTATTGTTTCTTTTTGGTTTGTAGATTCAGCAGGATTTTGTTTTAGAGTTTTCTTGATTTTTTAATGAAGAAAGGAAAAGAATGAGAAGAGAGGAGATATATGTTTTATAGGGTTAATTTTGATTTGTTAAAAATAAAAGATAATCAAAATTAAAAGTGACACTTGTTTAAAAACTTAATCATTAGCATATGCTTATCGCCTAACACTTGTTGCTAATGTGACATGATTATTAAACACTTGTAATTATGAAATTTTTATTTATTTTAAATGTTAATATAAAGCTTTTTATACTTAATTTACTAATTAATAAATACTTATCTAAATTTATATATATATATATTTCTTTAAAGAAAATATTATAAAACAAATTACATACAAATAAAGTCTTATGTCTATATTTTAAATCCAAAATATTTATCTTTCAAATTTCAAATTTAAATCCAAATTCAAATTCAAATTCAATTTAAAATCAACTCAAATATATATAATTAAACAAACACAAATTCAATTTGAAAATAATTATTAAATTTATTTTTTCAGTATTTAAAAATAGCTTATTATTATTATTGTTGAAAAATAACGCTCTTGCCAATTTTAAATAATTAAAAGGGATTATCACATTATTTATAAATTACATATATTACTAAATAATTAATGTATCATATGTTTAATATGTTTATGAATTGTATTTTAAACTTTTTATATATAGTTACAAATCATATTTATCAAAGAAATATTTAAAAAGAAATTAAAACAAACCTTTATGTTAATTTTATTTAAATCTAAACTTAAGCTAAAATATATTTTAAACAAATAATATTTACCTTAAGTAATTTGAAACTATATGGTTAACTATTTAAATAACCTTTGAAAAGTTTTATGTTAAATTTAATCATAACTTCCAAATTACCAATATATATATATATACTAGAATTTGAAAACATGATTTTATTTGTTAAATTCAAACCAGAGCTTTTCTATTTACAATACATACAAATATATATACATTATAAATAGAAAACATTTTGTTAGCTTTAAAAGATAAAATTTACCAATTAAATTTTTATTTTCTTTTAAAAGAATAAACTTGCCAATTTAAACTAAAATTATAAAAGAAAATTATCAAATTAATTTAATTATTAATATAGATTATTAAATTGAGATTGCCCAAAATTCTGGGTTATCACATTCCTCCCCCCTTAAAAGAATTTCATCTCCGAAATTTAAAAGCAAAGATAATTTAATAACCCATCAAAGATTTTAATTTTAAACCACAAGCATGTATTATCAACCATATGCTAACAACCATAGCAACCAATTTACTTAATCAAACAAATCTAATGGTCCTCACACAAATCAGGATAGATCTTCCTAACACTATCTAGAGTTTCCCAAGTATAAACACTGGGACACAAACTCTACTGAATCCAAACAATTTACACTAATAACTTCAGAGATCCTACTCATCTAGATCTACAAAATTGAATAGGATATCTGACCACAGTCAAGTCTGACTCAACTACCAAATCCTCCTGACTTGCTGGTTTCCTAACCAGTGATGGATCATACACGTACTTCCTCAGAGATACATGAAATACATTGAATCCTTGTCTTCAAAACTAGAAATTCAACCCTATAGACCAAAACACTTATCCTTACAAGAACACAAAAAAGATCCAATATACCTTGGTACTAGCTTCCCAGTCTTACCAATATTGCACCTTTGACCGGAGTAAAACTCAACCAAAAACAAAGTCTCTAACTTAAAATTCCAAATCCCTCCATCTCTTATCTACAAACTCTTCTGACGAACCAGGCCCGCCTTCATCTTTCTTGATCAGCTCAACCTTCGCTGATGCTTCTCGAAACAAACTGGACCAAAAACAGCTCAACCTTTGGATTCTACCCAACAAGATGATCCTCTCAAGATCTACCGAATAATCTAAAACACAAACTCTACTCCACAAGCATCAGTAGATTTCAAATTTACTTCTCCTAACTAGACAAAATAGGTTCACTTGCCAATCTCACTTTCAGATCCTGAAAAAACTCCTGTAGAAACCCTCTAATCTAAGAAAATTGCGAACTTCCAAGGATTCTAGGGTAGCTTCCACTCTAAAACAGCTGCTATCTTGCTTCCATTGCGCAACTCTGATCTGAAGTAGATGAGAATAACGTCGATGAACACGAGCACAGACTTTCCAATACATCCCAAAAGACACGGTTCATCAGATCCAGGAAGAGAAAACTCAGAAGTTCCATGAAATCCTGAGCTGTTTGTCACTATCTGAATTTCAGCGTTTGAAAATCGACACCTGTACTTCAATTATACTCGAATGCCGCAGTTTCGAACATTGAAACCCGATTAGCGCCGAAGCTTATAACACATTAAGTATAACAACATAGCGGAAGAAAACAATGAATATATCATATATCTCCAATGAATACAATATCAAAATATTATACAACATTGCCCAACATGTATCAGAGCACAAATACAATGCTAAAGCGGAATAAATAAATTGAACATGAACCACCAAGTGAGAACTCCAATATCTGCAACTCCATCTCCAATCCAAAGCTAGCTCGAATCCCCATCAAGTAGGACTTAAGCAAGGTCAGTCATCAATGTGATCGCCAAGATCCAAAGACTCCAAAGGATTCAAAATAGAAATCTGGAGGCTACCGAAATCTACATCTACAAGCTGACAATCTGAAAATCTAACTCTAGACTGCCCATGTGAAAAATTATAGGCACACAAAGTTTAGATAGGGAACAATAAACTCCGGATCAGTCATGGGACTGGTGTGAGCAAACAAAAACAGTTTATCTTTATAAAAAGCAAAAAAAAAGATTTTTAAAGAAATCCGCAATGCTTTTTGGAAAATGAAACTTTCGTAAGGCCTCTCCACACACACAATACAAGCGCACAATTAGAGGAGATTTCTCCTTACGATAGTCGAACATGCTTGATATGCAAAAATCCTTTTGATATTATTATTAATGCATAGTGCAGAATACCTTTCGAAAGTATAATAACAATATTAGCCAGAATACAACCATTATTGTATGCCTACTATAGCTACCATCTAATCAGTAGTGGCCATCAAAAGTAAATGGCAGATTATACAACTAAACCTTACAAGGCGTGTGGATTTCCAACAACGGTCAGGCAAAGGAACTTCCTACACTGAATGGAACGCCTTTGGAGGGACGTCCCCGAGAACCTAACCGGATCTCTTCCAACAGAAGGTCGGGTTACCTCTGTAACTAGGTAACTGCTGACACGAGTATGCAACCCCTCGGTCGTTACCAACCTTTATCCGAGGTACCTTTTAACCAACAACCCAAAAACAATAAGTTTGTACCAACCACATAGGCTAAATATCTGGGCTCCATATCATGATACCACCTTTTATCCAGAAGGAAATGACATACCCTTAGGGGGCGCTACCCCCAAATAACCTTGTTGCAACTATTCATGTTCGACTATTACCGGTTTATGAGGCTCGACGAAGTCTCGTCCATAAAGCTACGCTTTACACAAAAGCCATGCTTCGATCAACAAATGATCAACAGCACTTCGTATGCCACATTACCAAATTGAGAATATATCACTAGTAACCATCAACTACATAACCTCTGAGCTCGTACGTCTCAGAGAAGGGTGTTAAGCTAAGAGAATAAATTTTTGAACAACTTAATCAAACCTGTTATATAAAAACAGAGGCATGTTTGCCTGTATGCAAACACAAATTTACATCTATATATCAACATGCAGGCAACAAATCAAGCACTTCTTATCTCATACATCAAATATTCAATACAATAGTAAAAGATAAGTGTGTTTGCTCATCTTGATGGGAAGAAGCAGAGAAAACCTGGAACTATTGCAAAACTGGAGGATGCTTTTGATTTGCCACTTTAATTGTTGATTTGATTTGTAAATCGCTCTGCACTTGTTTGCATTTGTTCTTGAGTTTAAATATTGCTTCCAGGCTTTGATCTTTGAATTTTTTATAGGCTTGAAATTGTATGATGTAGTTTGTAAAAAATTTTGTTCAGGCTTAAGAATTTTGATTTTTCTGTTTTGAGGTGAGTTATGGCTTCAGGATTTGAAATGAATTCAAGTTTTGTGCTTGATTATCATGGGTATAAATATGAAGATGAAAGGAAAATTGAAGCCTGGTTCCTTTCCTTTTATAACATGTTATTGTAAAACTTAATTTAAAAGAAAAAAATTAAATGCCACTTGTTATTTTCTACTAACACTTGTTATCTTCATGATCTATGTCTTTACACTTGTTTAAATATTTAATTTTATGTTTAAATCCTTTCCTTTAATTTATTTTATAAATTATGTTTAAACCCTATACTTTAGTTGTTTATAAATTTTGTTTTAATCCTTGATTTATCCATTTGTATAAATTATGTAATACATTTTCTATTTATTTTAAATGTGCACAAAACTAAATTTTATTTCAACTATAAACAAAATGTTTCAAATATTAACTAACTTAATTACATATACATATATATTTTCAGTTTAGTTTTACAAACCATTTTTTATCATATCTTCTTTGAATTGGAACTATTATACTTTTAAATAAACATTTACACTTTCAAATGTATATGTTTACATATAAATTACATTTAGTTATATATAAATTTAAAATTAACTTAAGTTATTATAGTTAAATTTATATAAATAATATTAGTGTTGAAAATATTCAAATTTAACTTTTAGAAAATTATTATATTATTTCATAATATAACTTCTAAATAATTATATTATAAATAGAAAACAAATTTTATTAATTTTGAACATAGTATTTTCAAATCAAATTTATTTGTAAAATATTTACAATTGAATTCCCAAATTAAATTCAATTTATTTTCAAAAATATATATTTTAGAGTTTCAAATTCAAAATGAAATTCAAAATCAATCTATATACATATAAATAAACAGGCACCTCTCTTATTTAATTTGGAAATTTTCAAATTAATTCTCAATTAAATTCTAAAATTTAAATTAATTACCAACTTAAATTTGTTTTAAAATCGGGACCATTACAGATTCCCCCTATAAGAAAATTTCATCCTTGAAATTTGCTAGACAGGGAGACAAGAAAGAATAGATGGAAATTGTTTTACCTGATTAAACTGAATATTCATTTTGCATTTGGCTCACCAAATCAGGATATCAATAAATATGAGAACGAACTCATTCGGTACTTCTCAAGATACTCAGGTCATTCAGTTTACAAAATATGCAGAGGTATTGGTTAGTCCGAAGGATAACTAACCACTCGTAAAATATATCTGGACCCAACAGAACAAACAATGGATACTCAATTCAGGTTGGAATAACCCAAAGTATACACCAACTTATCCCTCTTCGAACTTTGATCCTTACAAGAAATTACAATAGAATTTCAAATTTGGTTTTAATCGAAATTGTTTTATCGATACAAATTAATTTAACTTCATACTTAATTAACCAATTTATTTCAAATAGAATTTTAGATTTATTAAAGTTAAAAACAAAAAGCTGATAGGTAACCGATAAAGAGAATACGAAATAGGAACTTATCTACACGATTCGTAGGGCCACCACCACACTGAAGCTTCATTCCGGAGCTGCCATGAAGCAATCAGAGAATTGAAATTGGATGGTGATCAAAAGAGATTGACCAGAGCTATTTCCTTGTTGTTACAGGGATAGACCAATTGTAGTGGTACTTCCCTATCCCCTATCTTGTCCTCTTCTTGCACTCACACTTACTATCTAGTAAGAGAATTTACCGAGGCATACAGACGGATATCTTAGGGATATACTCATTCGAGGGTAATTATAACCCTATATCTAATGAGTTACCTAATGTGTTATACTCCTGAGCTAAAGTTCAACCTTTAGCTCTGATACCAAATGTCATGATTCGAATTTCAAGGTTCGAAAATCGACACCCGTACTTCACTTGTACTCGAATGCCACAGATTCAACCATTGAAACCCGATTCGCGCCGGAGCATATAACACATTAAGTATAACAACACAACAGAAGAAAACAATGAATACATCATATATCTCCAATGAATAGAATATCCAAATATGATACAACACTGCCCAACATATATCAGAGCACACATACATGCTAAAGCGGAATAAATAACTTGAACTTGAACCACCAAGTGAGAACTCCAATATTTGCTACTCCATCTCCAATCCAAAGCTAGCTCGAACCCCGATCAAGTAGGACTTAAGCAAGGTCAGTCATAGATGTGATCGCCAAGATCCAAAGACTCCAAAGGATTCAAAATAGAAAGCTGGAGGCTACCAAAATCTACATCTACAAGCGACTATCTGAAAATCTGACTCTAGACTGCCCGTGTGGAAAATTATGGGCACACAGAGTTTAGATAGGGAACAATAAACTCCGGGTCAGCCATGGGACTGGTGTGAGCAAACAAAAACAGTTTATCTTTATCAAAAGAAAAACAAAAGATTTTTAAAGAAATCCGTAATTGTAACGACCCGCCTTTTTGGACAGTTTAAACCGACGATCAAATATACATGTCGATTCCAAACCATTCAAAAGGGCAGATGGTTATTGGGGTAAATAAGAAAAGAAAAGAAAAGAAAAGAAATAAAGGAAATGAAACAACACAGAATCTCGCAGCGGAACGATAAAATATAATAGTCAAATAAACAGTTCATGAAGCTGTTTACTATACTTTGACAATTAGTTATACAACATTTATCAGAGCTATACATATACAACAGAACAATTAAAATAATGCAGCATATAGCATGATGCAAGGGTAATAATAGTGATAGTATACCAAATCTTCGTCTTCATCCTCCAGAATAGATCTTCAAAAATATGAAAACTCAGGACTGACCCGAGCGTAATGAAAAGACAAACACTCGAGTCAGGACTAAATATCCTCATGTAAGTTAAATCAATCGTAAATAAATATGAGTGTAACGGCGTCAGAGATGTTTACGGGGTTTGACATCCCATATCCAGTGTCAACGTGCGTGCAATAACTTAAGAGATGTTACGGGATTTTCCATCTCTCAAGGATCCGTGAAACTATCTACTATGTAGTAATATACGCTAAGTAGATAATGCCTATCAGTAATATAAAGTATCAAAATAGCATTAAGACGTTACCATAATCCCCCTTAACACATTTTATATTCCCAAAAGCATATACAAGACCGTAGTTTCCCCAAAACCGGAAGTCACCTGAGGGCAATCCAAATACTCAAGGTACAAATCAAAACGTAGTGGTCGCGAATAGGATAATCAGTATGACAAGGTACACGAGGCGATACCAACTAGGATACTAGTAGTTGCGTGATCCGGACTAATGTTGGGCATAGCCAGCAGCCACCCCAACACCGCGAAACAACACTCCCAAATCAAGGGGTGCACCCAAATCGCATCACAAATGTAATAGAAATGGTATCGAAGAAGCGTGTCCGCTAGAGGTGGCGAACCTCAATGGCCCGGCGCGGCTCCTGTTTTAGTCATGTCAGGGGTCATCCAGTATCGTTCTCTTTCTTCAGTCAGCGCGTTCACCAAACCATCCACTTCATTCTGGATCAACACTCCGCGTATAATAGTTATTAAAGTGGTTTTCGGTATCGACAGAGAGTATGTCCATATCCGATCCCGGTCTCTTTAATAACTACGTATTATTACACCGTTGGCTCTTTTACATTTCAAATCGATTCATAATTGATATCAAAATATCATATTCGCTTCATAAATCAAATCCATTTCAAATATCATCGTATCTATTCAAAATATAAGGTTCCTTTTCAAAAATCATTTCTCGCCTCAATATCTCATTTCGATTTTCAAGATCATTTTGAATTTCAATTTAGGTTACAATTTCATTTAATCCAATTCGTATTTAGATTCAAGATTTTAAATATAAACATTCACCTTATTGACCAGTTTGGAATTTTAGAAAATAGTTTTAAGTAGTTTAAAGTGGTTTTGAATAATTAAAATAGTTAAAAGTACTTAAAATCTTAAAATGGATTTCAAATAGATAAATTAGTTTAAAATAATTTAAATCGGGTTAAGTAGATTTAAAATAGATTAAAAATAGTTTAGTATTCAAAAATGGTTTATATAACCGAGAAATTTGGAAAACAAAATAAAACAGCTTCAAAACCAAACCATTTCAATTATAGCTTCCCAATTCAAATCAATTTCAATTTCCATTCTACCGATTCAATTTCGATTTCAATTCAAAACAATGTCAACTT
This sequence comes from Allium cepa, assembly GCA_030765085.1. NCBI lineage: Eukaryota > Viridiplantae > Streptophyta > Magnoliopsida > Asparagales > Amaryllidaceae > Allium > Allium cepa. The sequence continues at coordinate 488,509,671 of CM060945.1, forward strand.
TGACTTCAAATCAATTCAATTCTACATTCACCTTTAATTAATTCAATTTCAATTTATATCGATTTGGAGCTTGATTTCTCAAAAATATCGATTTATAACACTTGACAAAATTTTCCAACAATATTCAAGTTTTAAATTCAAATTTCAAATACGATTCAATTCCAAGCTCGATTTCAAAATATCATTTTCATATCACTTTTACTTAGTAATATTCAAAGCCCGAATTAAGGTTAAACCTTCAAACAATTAATTTTCGAAATCCAATCATATCCAATTTCAAACCTCAAAGTCTCAACTTAAATTATTTAACAAAATCCCTTTAACCAAAATTTATTTCAACATTCCAACTCACATTTTCTATAAATTCGATTTTTATAAATTCGATTTCTATTTATAACTTTCACATCAAACATTTAAATAAATTTCAAATCGACGATTTTAAAAATTATTATATATTATTAATTTAGCCAATTCGGTGTCCGTATATAATTTTCTATCCTATGGCCAAGTAATTATTTATTTCAATTAAATGTCAGGGATGAATATATATCACTTAAATTAAATCACAGTATCATATGTATGCATAACAGGATATATATAAGAAAATAAACATCCAAACATTCAAATATCAACCAATAGCATCCATCGAAATACATCATCCAATAGGCAATACAATTCATGGCAATTTCATAGTTATCGAGGTCAGGTAATTAAATCGCAATTCAATTTCAATTTCAATTTAATTGTCAATTTAATTTTTCAACGGTTAATTCAAATAACAAACTATATGACAATTAAATTTATATCAAACAATGACAAATAAAATTCATATCACTTCATAATGTCAATTTAACTAGCATAAAGATATTTAGTACGGTGTGAGCGTTATAAAACACTCACCTTGACTTTTACGATTTTAAATCAAATCGAACGACGTTCGATTTAACCCAAAATTTTCTCTAGCTCCAAACGATTCCAATCCAACTGCATCGCGTAGTGCTCGACAAAACGATTGCAACGCAAAAAGTTTCGTTCCAATCGGACCTCGTATGTAGAAGTTATACATTTTTAAGTTATCGACATTTGAATTTATAAAACAATTCATATTATACTTAAATAAATTCATACCCAAAGCAACTAAGCCCAGCCCACCAAACTCCATCTTCTCCAAATGCCTGTATGTGAAAAAAATACACAAACCCATGGCCGTCAAGCTTCAACGAATTTTCACGACCAAAATACACGACTTGAAGACGATCGGCCACCTCCATCGCGAAGCCCTCCGCGAACTCTACCTACACCGTGAATAGCATGCAACTCGGCCGCCCCTTTGGCCTCGAAAAACGTGAAAAATGCAGCGACTTTGAACGTGATTTTCCGTCGATCCGTGGCTCCATTTCAGATCATCACCGTTGGATTTGTAGATCTCGTCGAGATCTACAACTTTGCAGTTGGAGGTTTTTGCTAATTGTTGATGGATTGAGAGATGTTGGAGGAGAAAGGTGAATGATTTCTGGCCATAGAAATGGTGAACGGCGGCTGCACTAGAAACCCTAGCCTTTGTTTGCAAACTGTGAAATGGAGGGCCTTTTATAGAAAATTGCAAAAACACTATTCATCGAAAAAATTTCGAACTCCAAACGAAGCGTGCCGGCTGGCGTTTCTAGGGTTTACCCCGCGTTCCGAACGCAATGGAACACGTTTCGGAAGCTAATTCGATTGTATGTGTGAGTTACGGCAATAAACGATCAATTTTAAATTAAACCGATTAAACGATTTTCTAGGCGTTTTGGCTTGCCCCGGACAAACGGTAAATCCGATTGACATGAAATTTGAAATCTACAATAATATCACGTTACGGATCTGATGAAACTAGTTTCGTCGGAATCCGAGACCGTTTGAAAAATGACTATTTTAACTCGCCAAATTAATATTAAAACAATTTCAACGCGTTTCGAACTGCCACAGTCAAACGAAAACTCCGATTGCTACGAAAATTGAAATCCGATAATAACTAACTATTACGGATCCAATGGAACTAGTTTCGTCCAATTCTAAGACTGTTCAAAAATTGGCTATTTTTCAATCGATAATTAAATATTAAAATATTCAATTTTCACAAATTTATTTTAAATTCAGTTTTAAAAGTTCTATAACATCACTATAACTCCAATATGATAAAATAAAATTTTACAAATCATTTTTAATCATATTAACCCCGTTATTCAATTATCCAATAAATTCCAATTTTAAAATCTTATTAACTCTATTATAATCCCAATATAACTTACCTTCACTTTGGAAACCAATTTGAATCATATTAAATCAAATTTCAATTATTCACTCTATTTTCATAAATTAAATTTCAATATCAAATTAATCATATCAAATTCGGAATTTAATTATTCAAACATTTGTATTATTAAATTTAAACAAATTTGATTATTCTTAAATCACTATCTTTTGAAATATTCAAAACGAACTTAAAATTTTAAATTTTGAAACTAATTAAACTTATAGAACAACCATTTCCATTATACGGTTATTCAATTCCCGTTATTAAATTATTCAATAAATCCCAAATATTAAATTTAAACAATTTCGCTTATCCAATAATTCATTATCTTTTGAAATATTGAAATTGAACTTATAAGATTCAACTTTTAAAACCAATTTACAATTTAGAATACTATTTTCATTTACAGTTATTCAATCATTCAATAAGTTTCAAAAATTTAATTTAAACAATTTACATGTTCAATATTCAATATTTGATTTTAAATAGATTTTGCTTATCAATCAATTTCTCTATTATACCCAATGAATACATTTATTATCCTATTCAACTATCGATTGCAAAGGCATTTACTAAGTAGCCTTTATTTTTCATTACTTGGATAATTATTGTTGCAATTCATTCCAGTTATTATTATTCCAAACGAATTACAATTTTTTTTTCTAACCTTAAATCACGAAATCTTATTAAACTAGCTATTTTAATTATCGAAAATTTACGGGTCGTTACACTCTCCCCCACTCAAAACTTTTCGTCCCCGAAAAGGGAAAAGAAGGGAAAATGAACTAAGTATAGAATTCAACATTTGATATTTTTATTCAAAGTTACCAACCTATAAAACAATGAAATTTCATTTATAAATCGTTGCTAGACTACCACTAAGTTACTTCAAACGGCCCCCTAACCTTAAAAGTTAGTAATCAAAACAAGTTATAAAAAAAAATTAAAACTTGAAAAATTTTCTAACACCCGGATTTTACGGAAAATTTCGGCAGAGTCTCCTTTGCGCGGCTCGATCGGAAAAAAAAATATAACAGTATATATATTACAAATATACATCTCATCAAGTGATGAGGCATCTCGCAGGGAAAAAGTGTAAAAATACGATATGTAATCCGAGATATGTACCTTATATATTGTTAGCGAGCATATACGGCTAATATAGCGCGAAAGCGAGCTCCAAATGCGAAGCAAGTGCAATCCGCACCTACTAAACACTCAATAACTAAGTTAGAACCATGCATATAAAGATCGATCGGTATACTTAGCCTACACAACATATATATAACATATTTAGCTTCAAAACTGAGATTCCAATTTCAGGACAGCAAACAAATCCTAGTTTTAGGTCACCTAAACGATAAAATTCGACAACAGAATCTAAACAAAAGTTGTTGCATTCATTTCAGGCTTTTTGGAATGTCCAAAATCATCGATTTCGGACCATTCGTTCAAAAATTATGACCGCTTTACTTAGCGGATACGCCTCAGCCTGGGCAATGCATTGCGCAGGTCAGCGACGTTCACCCGCGTTTTCGACCTTCTAACCGACATCTAAACACAAAACACTTAAAACAAAAGTTTTAGCTTAAGTTCTTAGCTTTCCAGAAAGTGCAAGATCATCAAAATCCAAGCAACCAGTCAAAAGATATGGCGAAAATACTAAGGGTGTATACTACAGATTTTTACTTATTTTTACACAGGACAGCGAGTAACATTCAAGTTTTTAACCTAATAGACAAAGAAATTTTCTCAAGTTATCTAAACAAAAGTTGTGCTATAATTTCTAAGATTTCCGAAAAGTCCAAGATCGTCGAATTTCATTCAGCCATTTAAAACTTATGGTTGTTTTCGTTTCAGCATATATTGGACAATTTTGGATTTTTCTCAAAAATTTGCTTTTATTATTTCAAAGTGCAAACCATCAAAACTTCAAATTTTTCTAAAGAACAATCATAAACACAAAGTCATTTATTTTCTTATTCATCCATGCAATAGGTTTACATTCAATTTGTTTCCGATTTATTCAAGTTTGTTTCATTCACATTTTAAATTCAAGTCAATTTGCTTCAATTTAAATTGAATTCAATTATATTTAATTTCACTTTGCTTCAAATTTGAATTTAATTATTTTAAAATTTTATTCCGTTTATTCATTTCCATTAACACTAATGAATTCTACTTAATCAATTATCATCCACCTAACAACCAATGCATATCAAACATTAACATCCATCCAAAATCTACACTAAATCAATTATACATTTCCAAGTCAATTTTAATTTCATACACTTCCAAGTTTATTGACATTTAGTTATATTCAAATTTAATTAGTTTCCATTTACCAATTTTATATTTCATTAATTTTAAATTTTATTCATTCACTTATATATATATCATTCATTTTACAGCTTAAATTTCTTTTATATTTACAACTATCAATAGATCTTCACATTTTATTATTCACTCTCACACTGGTATATTATTTCTCTACTTATCCTTATTAGCATTTTAAACCTTTTAAGTATTTGGTAAGTTATAGTTATGCAAATAAAATGTAGTTAAACAACATACAACCTTTTTTCATTTAAAGTTGAATTTTCAATTAATTAATTCTTAAGTCATTACTTAAATTACACTATAATTTAATTTCACATTTACATTCACATATAGTATTTCCATTTTATATTAACATAATTGTGAATCACCTTTAAATGTTAATTTAAATTCCAATTATTTACTAACAATTTTATTTATATTTGCAAACCATTAGTTAAATGCGTATTTCATTATTCAATCCTATACTTGTATATTATCCAATTAACAATTCATATAACATTTTGAACTTCTTAAATATTTTGGTAAGTTATATCTATGCTATAGAATGAAATTTAATACTATGCGAGTTTTACGGTTTCAATTTTATTTTAAGTTCATAATTTCCTAATTCTAAGGATTTGTACTTCAATTGATATTTTCACTTAGCTCTTAGGTTCATTTCTCATTTCACAATTCAGAAGTTCCTTAATGATTCAAGTCTAAATTCATTTCAATCATTTAAAAAAAATCATTAATTATTAAAGGACTTAGGAATTTCAATCCCGGTTTCATTTCAAATCAAGTTTTGAAATAATATATACTTATATAATTTATATATCAAATTATACTATAGAGAATACAAAATAAATTAAAATTTGAATCAAAACAAGGTTTAGACAAGCTATTAAGTGGTCTCCCCCACTCGGACTCTCGAAAATAAACGCCGATGATGCGTGCACTCATCACCGAAATCATTTTCTAGCGTCAAGAGAAGGGAATATAACACTTATCATAAAAAAAATCCTTCGAAAACAATTTCAACACAATTATACTATCATATAATACTCGTGTTATATTTTTCAAATTCTTGTAAGTCAATTTCAAACACCGGAATTTAAATTCCCAAATCCAAGTTAAAATTCATTTATATTCATTATCAATTGATTTCATTTTCCTAAATCCATTACTATTTAATCAAATTTTAGTAAATATTGACTGATAAAACAATAACGATAATAATCTTATATTATCATCTCCTAACAATCAATTCAATCAAAAGGAATAAATATTCAAATAATTCTTTTATATAAAATATATTCCAAAACGATATTGTGTTGGTTTGTCCTATTCGAGTGTTCAGAAATTCCTATCGACGCCTTGGCGTCCCAAGTATCGACCAGAATTCATAAATACTCAACGGAACAAAGTTAACACAATATAAAACCATTTTATATCAAATAACAAGTACGCTCTCTCATATACACTCAACTCATTCATATAGTTTACCACTATTTCAATGAGTTATTCCCCACTAGAGCCAAGGTTTATCGCTAAACCAAAGCTCTGATACCAACTGTAACGACCCGCCTTTTTGGACAGTTTAAACCGACGATCAAATACACATGTCGATTCCAAACCATTCAAAAGGGCAGATGGTTATTGGGGTAAATAAGAAAAGAAAAGAAAAGAAATAAAGGAAATGAAACAACACAGAATCTCGCAGCGGAACGATAAAATATAATAGTCAAATAAACAGTTCATGAAGCTGTTTACTATACTTTGACAATTATTTATACAACATTTATCAGAGCTATACATATACAACAGAACAATTAAAATAATGCAGCAGATAGCATGATGCAAGGGTAATAATAGTGATAGTATACCAAATCTTCGTCTTCATCCTCCAGAATAGATCTTCAAAAATCTGAAAACTCAGGACTGACCCGAGCGTACTGAAAAGACAAACACTCGAGTCAGGACTAAATATCCTCATGTAAGTTAAATCAATCGTAAATAAATATGAGTGTAACGGCGTCAGAGATGTTTACGGGGTTTGACATCCCATATCCAGTGTCAATGTGCGTGCAATAACTTAAGAGATGTTACGGGATTTTCCATCTCTCAAGGATCCGTGAAACTATCTACTATGTAGTAATATACGCTAAGTAGATAATGCCTATCAGTAATATAAAGTATCAAAATAGCGTTAAGGCGTTACCATAATCCCCCTTAACACATTTTATATTCCCAAAAGCATATACAAGACCGTAGTTTCCCCAAAACCGGAAGTCACCAGAAGGCAATCCATATACTCAAGGTACAAATCAAAACGTAGTGGTCGCGAATAGGATAATCAGTATGACAAGGTACATGAGGCGATACCAACTAGGATACTACTAGTTGCGTGATCCGGACTAATGTTGGGCATAGCCAGCAGCCACCCCAACACCGCGAAACAACACTCCCGAATCAAGGGGTGCACCCAAATCGCATCACAATTTTAATAGAAATGGTATCGAAGAAGCATGTCCGCTAGAGGTGGCGAACCTCAATGGCCCGGCGCGGCTCCTGTTTTAGTCATGTCAGGGGTCATCCAATATCGTTCTCTTTCTTCAGTCAGCGCGTTCACCAAACCATCCATTTCATTCTGGATCAACACTCCGCGTATAATAGTTATTAAAATGGTTTTCGGTATCGACAGAGAGTATGTCCATATCCGATCCCGGTCTCTTTAATAACTACGTATTATTACACCGTTGGCTCTTTTACATTTCAAATCAATTCATAATTGATATCAAAATATCATATTCGCTTCATAAATCAAATCCATTTCAAATATCGTCGTATCTATTCAAAATATAAGGTTCCTTTTCAAAAATCATTTCTCGCCTCAATATCTCATTTCGATTTTCAAGATCATTTCGAATTTCAATTTAGGTTACAATTTCATTTAATCCAATTCGTATTTAGATTCAAGATTTTAAATATAAACATTCACCTTATTGACCAGTTTGGAATTTTAGAAAATAGTTTTAAGTAGTTTAAAGTAGTTTTAAATAATTAAAATAGTTAAAAATACTTAAAATCTTAAAATGGATTTCAAATAGATAAATTAGTTTAAAATAATTTAAATCGGGTTAAGTAGATTTAAAATAGATTAAAAATAGTTTAAGTATTCAAAAATGGTTTATATAACCGAGAAATTTGGAAAATAAAATAAAACAGCTTCAAAACCAGACCATTTCAATTATAGCTTCCCAATTCAAATCAATTTCAATTTCCATTCTACCGATTCAATTTCGATTTCAATTCAAAACAATGTCAACTTTGACTTCAAATCAATTCAATTCTACATTCACCTTTAATTAATTCAATTTCAATTTATATCGATTTGGAGCTTGATTTCTCAAAAATATCGATTTATAACACTTGACAAAATTTTCCAACAATATTCAAGTTTCAAATCCAAATTTCAAATACGATTCAATTCCAAGCTCGATTTCAAAATATCATTTTCATATCACTTTTACTTAGTAATATTCAAAGCCCGAATTAAGATTAAACCTTCAAACAATTAATTTTCGAAATACAATCATATCCAATTTCAAACCTCAAAGTCCCAACTTAAATTATTTAACAAAATCCCTTTAACCAAAATTTATTTCAACATTCCAACTCACATTTTCGATAAATTCGATTTTTATAAATTCGATTTCTATTTATAACTTTCACATCAAACATTTAAATAAATTTCAAATCGACGATTTTAAAAATTATTATATATTATTAATTTAGCCAATTGGGTGTCCGTATATAATTTTCTATCCTATGGCCAAGTAATTATTTATTTCAATTAAATGTCAGGGATGAATATATATCACTTAAATTAAATCACAGTATCATATGTATGCATAACAGGATATATATAAGCAAATAAACATCCAAACATTCAAATATCAACCAATAGCACCCATCGAAATACATCATCAAATAGGCAATACAATTCATGGCAATTTCATAGTTATCGAGGTCAGGTAATTAAATCGCAATTCAATTTCAATTTCAATTTAGTTGTCAATTTAATTTTTCAACGGTTAATTCAAATAACAAACTATATGACAATTAAATTTATATCAAACAACGACAAATAAAATTCATATCACTTCATAATGTCAATTTAACTAGCATAAAGATATTTAGTACGGTGTGAGCGTTATAAAACACTCACCTTGACTTTTACGATTTTAAATAAAATCGAACGACATTCGATTTAACCCAAAAATTTCTTTAGCTCCAAACGATTCCAATCCAGCTGCATCGCGTAGTGCTCGACAAAACGATTGCAACGCAAAAAGTTTCGTTCCAATCGGACTTCGTATGTAGAAGTTATACATTTTTAAGTTATCGACATTTGAATTTATAAAAAAATTCATATTATACTTAAATAAATTCATACCCAAAGCAACTAAGCCCAGCCCACCAAACTCCATCTTCTCCAAATGCCTGTACGTGAAAAAAATGCACAAACCCATGGCCGTCAAGCTTCAACGACTTTTCACGACCAAAATACACGACTTGAAGACGATCGGCCACCTCCATCGCGAAGCCCTCGGCGAACTCTACCTACACCGTGAATAGCATGCAACTCGGCTGCCCATTTGGCCTCGAAAAACGTGAAAAATGCAGCGACTTTGAACGTGATTTCCCGTCGATCCGTGGCTCCATTTCAGATCATCACCGTTGGATTTGTAGATCTCGTCGAGATCTACAACTTTGTAGTTGGAGGTTTTTGCTAATTGTTGATGGATTGAGAGATATTGGAGGAGAAAGGTGAATGATTTCTGGCCATAGAAATGGTGAACGGCGGCTGCACTAGAAACCCTAGCCTTTGTTTGCAAACTGTGAAATGGAGGGCCTTTTATAGAAAATTGCAAAAACACTATTCACCGAAAAAATTTCGAACTCCAAACGAAGCGTGCCGGCTGGCGTTTCTAGGGTTTACCCCGCGTTCCGAACGCAATGGAATGTGTTTCGAAAGCTAATTCGATCGTATGTGTGAGTTACGGCAATAAACGATCAATTTTAAATTAAACCGATTAAACGATTTTCTAGGCGTTTTGGCTTGCCCCGGACAAACGGTAAATCCGATTGACATGAAATTTGAAATCTTACAATAATATCACGTTACGGATCCGATGAAACTGGTTTCGTCGAAATCCGAGACCGTTTGAAAAATGACTATTTTAACTCGCCAAATTAATATTAAAACAATTTCAACGCGTTTCGAGCTGCCACGGTCAAACGAGAACTCTGATTGCTACGAAAATTGAAATCCGATAATAACGAACTATTACGGATCCAATGGAACTAGTTTCGTCTAATTCTGAGACTGTTCAAAAATTGGCTATTTTTCAATCGATAATTAAATATTAAAATATTCAATTTTCACAAATTTATTTTAAATTCAGTTTTAAAAGTTCTATAACATCACTATAACTCCAATATGATAAAATAAAATTTTACAAATCATTTTTAATCATATTAACCCCGTTATTCAATTATCCAATAAATTCCAATTTTAAAATCTTATTAACTCTATTATAATCCCAATATAACTTACCTTCACTTTGGAAACCAATTTGAATCATATTAAATCAAATTTCAATTATTCACTCTATTTTCATAAATTAAATTTCAATATCACATTAATCATATCAAATTCGGAATTTAATTATTCAAACATTTGTATTATTAAATTTAAACGAATTTAATTATTCTTAAATCACTATCTTTTGAAATATTCAAAACGAACTTAAAATTTTAACTTTTGAAACTAATTAAACTTATAGAACAACCATTTCCATTATACGGTTATTCAATTCCCATTATTAAATTATTCAATAAATCCCAAATATTAAATTTAAACAATTTCGCTTATCCAATAATTCATTATCTTTTGAAATATTGAAATTGAACTTATAAGATTCAACTTTTAAAACCAATTTACAATTTAGAATACTATTTTCATTTACAGTTATTCAATCATTCAATAAGTTTTAGATATTTAATTTAAACAATTTACATGTTCAATATTCAATATTTGATTTTAAATAGATTTTACTTATCAATCAATTTCTCTATTATACCCAATGAATACATTTATTATCCTACTCAACTATCGATTGCAAAGGCATTTACTAAGTAGCCTTTATTTTTCATTACTTGGGTAATTATTGTTGCAATTCATTCCAGTTATTATTATTCCAAACGAATTACAATTTTTTTTCTAACCTTAAATCACGAAATCTTATTAAACTAGCTATTTTAATTATCGAAAATTTACGGGTCGTTACAGCAATGCTTTTTGGAAAATGAAACAACCATAAGGCCTCCCCGCACACACAATACAAGCGCACAATTGGAGGAGATTTATCCTTATGATAGTCGAACATGCTTGATACACAAAAATCCTTTTGATATTATTATTAGTGCATAGTGCAGAAAACCTTTCGAAAGTATAATATCAATCCAAGCCATAATACAACCATTATTGTATGCCTACTATAGCTACCATCTAATCAGTGGTGACCATCAAAAGTAAATGGCAGATTATACAACTAAAACCGTACAAGGCGTGTGGATTTCCAACAACGGTCAGGCAAAGGAACTTCCTACACTGAATGGAACGCCTTTGGAGCGACATCGCCGAGAACCTAACCGGATCTGCCAACACAAGGCCGGGTTACCTCTGTAACTAGGTAACTACTGACATGAGTATGCAACCCCCGGTCATTACCAATCTTTATCCGAGGTGCCTTTCAACCAACAACCCAAAAGCAATAAGTTTGCAGCAACCACATAGGTTAAATATCTAGGCTCCATATCATGATACCACCGTTTATCCAGAAGGAAATGACATACCCTCAGGGGGCGCTACCCTCAAATAACCTTGTTGCAACTATTCTTGTTCGACCATTACCGGGTTGTGAGGCTCGACAAAGTCTCATCCACAAAGCTACGCTTTGCACAAAAGCCATGCTTCGATCAACAAATGATCAGCAGCACTTCGTATGCCACATTACCGAATTGGGAATATATCACTAGTAACCATCAACTACATAACCTCTGAGCTCGTACGTCTCGGAGAACGGTGTTAAGCTTAGAGAATAAATTCTCCGCCACCAAACAGAAATGCATTTGATAGAAACTAGCTTTACATCTCAAAGTGTAATGTCAGACACATATCCATACAAGTTTGTTTCGGGTTCGAACAGAACTGAAGGCACTTCACAAAGAAGCCCTTGCAATTCCAGATAATCCCTAATCACGTCCGGAATCCCCATCAGAAAGGATGAATAAATCACTGTATCGGGGATCAGTCGGTGCAGAGACATTTGACGAGTTATCCTTTCGCTTTCGAAAATATTTGGTCTTCACTACCGGTTTTCTAATGCTATCCACAACGTCGTATCATTATTCGGAATGGGCTATATGACACAAAGTCCTCTCCTGGCTAAACCGAATAAGAAGCACAATATTTAAAAACATATGGATATTGGGATCTCAGTTAAGTCACAACTTATTACCTAAAATCTTTCCTTCTAATGTTTTAAACAAATTACCATCTTAATCTTTTAAACAAAAAGATTCACTTCACAAAGTTCACCAATCTTTCACAAAGATTCATTCATAGCCTTTCAAAACAATTTCCCTTTCAAATCTTTTATTCAAAAGATACACCTTTAAGATTCTCTTCAATTTAAAAACAAAGTTTGACAATCTTTCACAAAGATTCATTCATAGCTTTCAAAGCAATTTCCCTTTCAATTTAGATTAACTCATCCAATCTTTAAATCAATGATTCAATTCATAACTTTCAAAACCATTTCCAAAGATTCATTCATAACTTGGAAAACCCTTTCAACAAAACTGAAAATTCTATCATTATATGAAAGCTATTATTATTTAAAAACAAATGCTTTTTGTTTTGGAAAAATCCGATCAAATATACACAAGTTATAGCCTTCAAAGTAAAATTTTAGGTTAAATTCAAATTCCCAAAATAATACTTTCAAAATACTTTAGATGGTTTAAAACTATATATGTATATATATATATGTATGTATGTATGTATGTATGTATATACATTATATTACTTGTATAAACCTTTCAAATTAAATTTCCGAAATGATTTCAAAACTTAAACAATATGATATTATTCAACTTAATTTCAATTTCAAACTTTCTTTCAAAAAAATTCATATTCAACCCAATTCCATTTCCAAAACCATTTGGATTCAAAATTCAATTTTTAAATAAAACAATATTTTTAATTCAAAACATCTGTGATTTAACCGATTTCCTCATGCAATCCATATTTGTGTGTGTATGGTGTAGTCCAGGGATTTTACACACAATAGGCAACATCATCAATTATCACAAATTTAACGCAGCAATATTGATAAGCGGTATAATCCTGTAATGCTTATCATTATTTACAGATTCACAGATAAAAATATAAATACATCACTGATAAATAAGTCACAAATAACAGCTCAAAAATACAAGTCATATCACAGAACAGCACACATTAGAAATATCAAACAATTCAATCATTCAATATAATCCCAAAACATCCATAAGTAAGATCAATTAACATCTGATTATAATTAATTTAAACCAGATTAATTACTTATGAATAAATTACAAATCCTGGTTAATTAATCATTAATTAATTACAAACCATTTTAATTTATTATAAATTAATTAACCTTTAATTGCCAATTAATTAACCTTAATTAATAAATCAATTAACCTTCAAATCATAAATAACTAACCTTTAATTATTTAATTAATCTTTAATTAATTATATTTATTAATTAATTAATTAACCCTTCATTCCATAATCACTTTCATTAATTAATTAACCTTTAATTAATTATTTTTTCTCAAATTAATTACCTTAATTATTATCCACAAAAATTAATTATCCCTTTAATTAAATTATTCTTTAATCACTTGATTAATCAACCCTTAATCATTAATTAGTTATCTCTAATTACTTTCATTAACTAATTAATTTTAAGTAATTAATCACCTTTGGTTTACTTATCATTAATTAATCTTAATTAATTAATTATCCTTTATTGTAATTACACAAAGTAATCATCCCTTAATTACATTAAGCATAAATAAACTAATCACATAGACAAATTCGTCTTCAATTAACCTTTAAGTAATAAATTAATTAATCCTTAATTTATTTCATCAACAAATTAACACTTTATATTAAGTAATTGTCCTTAATTACTTTTATTAATCACATGAATAAATTTATTAACCACATAAATAGGTTAACTCTTGATTGATTAATTAATCATCTCCATCAATTGTCCTTTAATTAATTAAGTCATCAATCCTTTAACATTAATTTGAAAATCTGGTTAAATACGTTACCTTAAAAACTTTGTTTATTTTAATTTTTAGTTTTGAAACCTTGTTTTAAACTTGTTTAAATTTTGAAACTTGATTTATTTTCCTTTAAAAACATATTTAGTTTAAATATACTTTGAAACTTTGTTTAAATAAAAATTTACTTTGTAACTAAAAAAACTGTCGTATTTAAAAACCTGAAACATGTTTCCCTTTTCAATTTGAAATTCGGTAACAAATTAAACAACCCCGAGCCTAACTTATTATTTTACCCGAGCCAAATCTTGTTTAACCCGAGACAATGCCGGAGCATTTTCCTTTCTTATCCTTTTAACTTTATTTTATTAAAATATACAACTGTTATATTCACACGAATGAATCCAGTAACCCACTCGAGACACAATCCCACTTACGCGGGACCTTCTTCGAGAACACACAGCACCAACATCGTCTGATACAAAATGGTAACTCATGCACGTGCACTGTTCGTCGGAGCGACTCCGATCATCGTGACAACCTCCGGCACGACGACGCACACATTCTCCTCCATTAGAATACTCAGATCATCCAATTCGTCGAAGAATCAGAATCGAGCATGACAACCCAAAACTAGAACAACCCGATCAAGCCAATAACGCTTCGCGCCACCACGTCACATCGCCTGAGCCCTTGCGACTCCGACCACAACTTCCCTGATCATTCATGCACCTTTTCCCCTTGGACCGGTTTCCTCCAGATCACCATTGACGACGCAACCACCATTGAAACTTAACTGACCATAAACCCTATCCCCTCATTGAATCATCGCATCGATCGATAATAAATCCATCTAATATTTTTTTGATGATTGCTAGACCCACGGCCACCTTCAGCCCCACGAACGACCCTCGAATCATCGACATTCACCAGAATTTGATGAAAATTCCAATTCTGATCAACTCGCATTTTCTCTTTATTTTCGAACTTATAGATCATGAAATCTTCATCAAAATCGTAATTTTCGAGTTTGAATCCATACATGCAATCCAATCTCGAAATTATAATACCTGAGTTTTTGTTTAGAAATGAATTTTTCACTGTATATTCCATTTTATAGTTAATTTCTTAATAAATTTCTTGAAACTATTTTTAAAATTTTAATTTGACAAGTACAAGCAAATTTTATTTAGAAATCTAAACTTAATATCGTTTTCTTTGAGTGGTGTAAATTTTTGAACAGGTTAATCAAACCTATCATATAAAAATAGAGGCATGTTTGCCTATATGCACACACAAATTTACATTTATATATCAGCATGCAGGCAACAAATCAAGCACTTCTCATATCATACATCAAGTATTCAACACAACAGTAAAAGATAAGTGTGTTTGCTCATCTTGATGGGAAGAAGCAGAGAAAACCTGGAACTGCTGAAAAACTGGGGAATGCTTTTGATTTTCCACTTTAATTATTGATTTGATTTATAAACTGCTCTGCACTTGTTTAGTTAATCTTGCATTTGTTCTTGAATTTAAATCTTGCTTCCAAGCCTTGATCTTCGAGTTGTTTAGGGGCTTGAAATTGTATGATGTAGTTTGTAATTTTATTTGTTCTGGTTTAAGAACTTTGATTTTTCTGCTTTGAGGTGAGTTATGGCTTCAGGCTTTGAAACGAATTCAAGTTTTGTGCTTGGTTACCATGGGTTTGAATATGAAGATGAAAGGAAAATTGAAGGCTGGTTCTTTTCCTCTTATAACATGTTATTCTAAAACTTAATTTAAAAGAAAAAAATTAAATGCATGTAACAACCCGTATATTTGGACCATTTAAATTGACAATAATCCATACATGTCAACTTAAATAATACAAAACACGAATCATTATGGGATTATATATACATAAATGTAAATGAGAATCAATACAACATCACAGACACAGAACAGTCACAGAATAATGCAGCGGAAAATACATCGTCATAATAGCAGTTCATGAAGCTACTATATGAAATACAACAATGTCTAAACATAAAGTGACTGAAAGGAAATACATAAATGTCCAACAGACAAGAACAACAATACTGGAATAGAAATAGACTGATAAAGATAAATGCTAAGTCTTCAACATCTTCAACCAACCTTGATCAGCAAACTGGATAGTTTCAGACTGACCCGAGCATATACAAAAGAAACACTCGAGTCAGGACTCAAAATCTTATGCAGGATAATCAAATGCAGGAAATAAAGTCCATAACTCAAAGATGAATAAAATAACATCTCTAAGGATCCGATAAACTATATATATATAATACGGTATGTAGGTAATGTCTAATCAGTAAAATAGAATATTAAAATAGCGTTAAGGCGTTACCGTAATTCCCCTTAACACATTTTATATTCCCAAAAGCATATACAAGACCGTAGTTTCCCCAAAACCGGAAGTCACCAGAGGGCAATCCATATACTCAAGGTACAAATCAAAACGTAGTGGTCGCGAATAGGATAATCAGTATGACAAGGTACATGAGGCAATACCAACTAGGATACTAGTAGTTGCGTGATCCGGACTGATGTTGAGCATAGTAGCTACTATCTCAACACCGCGAAACAACACTCCCAAATCAAGGGTGCACCCAAATCAAATCACAAAAGTAATAGATATGGTATCGAAGAAGTGTGTCCGCTAGAGGTGGCGATCCTCAATGGCCCGGCGCGGCTCCTGTTTTAGTCATGTCAGGGGTCATCCAATATCGTTCTCTTTCTTCATTCAACGCGTTCACCAAACCATCCACTTCATTCTGGATCAACACTTCGCGCATAATAGTTATTAAAGTGGTTTTCGGTATCGACAGAGAGTATGTCCATTCCCGATCCCGGTCTCTTTAATAACTACGTATTTATTACCCGATGGTCGGTTAAATTAACGTTTAAACAAATCAAAGTCCAAAAGTCAAGGTGCAAATTTGACTTTCAAAATTTGACATTTCACGATTCAATTTATTTTAGATATTTTACAACATATTTTCGAATGCAATTTTTAGTTCAAACACTTGAGTTACAATTTTAAAATTAAGTATTCAAGTTCGATTTAATAAGGTCTAAAAGTCGCTTATTAAATTTAGTTCATAATCAATGAATTCAATTTTATGCTAAACTTAGTTTAAATTATTAAATCAAATTCTATTCACTTCACTTCATGTTTACATCCACTGTTATCATGAATTCGATAAATCAATTTCATTAACTAAATTCCTTTTTATCCAACTTCATTTAATTTATTTACCAATTCAATTAAATTTCTAAACAAAAGTCCATTTCCATTTACAATGTCCTGATTGATTAATTCGTTAAATTTAAAATCATTTTAAGTTTAAATAATCACTAAGTTATATCCATAAACTTTGGTCAGTTTTTGTATTCTTCCTAAGTCAAATTTTCTAAATTTCCAAGTAAAATTTACAACATGTTCCAAATCTATTTAATTAAAACCGAGTTTTAATCTAAACCTAACCGATTTAATAAATTTTTAAGTTATCAAATTCTAAACTTACTTGTTTCTAAATCTCATTTCAATAAATTTGCCAATTCATTTTTATTTAATTACATAGGTTTATTAATCCGTTTCAATTTAATCCATTAATTTTACTTCAATCTAATCCATAAAATTTATCTTGATTAAATCCGTGAAATTTATTTCAGTTACATCCATTAAAACTGTTACCAAATTTCCAACCAAATTGTTAAGTTCATTCTTTAATTTAAATTATATTTCAATTTCGAAAATGGTTTTGTTGACCAATCAGGTTTCTTATTTTTATTTTCTATCCTAGGCCAAGTTGTTTAATTAGGTATTTATCATTTCAACCCAATATTATTCAATATAAAACAAAGCATAGCAAAGAGAACTTGCAGTGTGATAACAGGGATGGTGTCAAAGTAAATAAACAAGCAATACAACCATACATAACAATTTAACAATGTATTTAAATAATCCCGAAATAATCATATTAATTTACATTTGTTATTTATGCAAATTAATATAATTATTCCTAGAATCCACACCATCGTTTCATGCAGATTAAAGATTATTACGTTAGGGTTTTCACTTGGTGTCTATTATCAAATTACTACATCAATCATACGTTCAATGGTTCAAAGTGTAGTTAACGCTATTCTACACGACGATTTATTTAACATTTAAAGGGATCAAGTTCAACATATATAATCCATTTTAAATTTGTTGACTATCCTATATCAATTTCAATTTCCTATTAAATTTCACTTATATTAACAACCAAATTCAACATCATATAATACTTTTAGTGTCACAACTATTTGTCGTAAACTAGCAATATTCAAATTTAACTTGCATAGCGATTTACAAAAAAAAAATTCAACAATTCGAACAATCAACAATTAACATCTAAATTAATATAAACAACAATTATCACTTGATTATCATAGCATAATAGATCGAGTCATGAATGAAATATTCACCTTGCGTGGTTAGAGAAGACGACGAAGCACGAAGACGCATAGATAAGAGACACGAACAAGCACGATGCAAAACGACACAAACTACAATTCAAACAATTAAATAAATCAACTATTTGTTTATTGCAATATATATCAATTGAATATATATATATAAACCATACCGAACAACGAAGCAAGATAGATTCGACAAGTCGGATGAAAGTCTAAGTCTCCGAAGCAGTAGCTGATACAAACACAGTAAAACACTGTATGTGAGCAAATTAGAATTTTCAAAGTATATACCGCTGTACTAATATATAAAACACTCTAATCTCATTTGGTTATGCAGCCGATAAATGAGAAGCAAAACAAAGTCAGAGCACATGCTCCATATAACGGCATATGCAACCCACTGTTCATATTGGGAACAAATTCCTATTGATAAAGGCTAGCTATAGGAAGGAGGGTCTTCAAGTGACATATACATAACCTATATGAAAATCCTATATACTAATAGGTAGAGCCTATATGCATGCAACAACATTTGACATATAAATTTCCAACAGAGAATATACAAAGCATGTTCAAAGTGATATTGATGTATTGGCTATAGGTCTTAGGCAAAGTGAAGAGGGAAGTGAAGGTAGTGGCTCGGGTGTTAGCAGCCAAGTCGGTGGGTGGGCCCGGGTTCGACAGGGTGGCTGCAGCGGGCGAAGGCTGGCGGGTCTGGACGAAGGCTGGCGGGTCTGGGCGAAGGCTGGTGGAGTCTGGACGAAGGCTGGTGGGTCTGGGCGAAGCTGGCGGGGTCTGGACGAAGGCTGGCGGGTCTGGGTGAAGCTGGCGGGGTCTGGACGAAGCTGGCGGGGTCTGGGCGAAGCTGGCAGGTCTGGACGAAGGCTGGCGGGTCTGGGCGAAGCTGGCGGGGTCTGGACGAAGGCTGGCGGGGTCTGGACGAAGGCTGGCGGGGTCTGGACGAAGCTGGCGGGGTCTGGGCGAAGGCTGGCGGGGTCTGGGCGAAGCTGGCGGGGTCTGGGCGAAGCTGGCGGATCTGGACGAAGGCTGATGGGGTCTGGACGAAGCTGGCGGAGTCTGGACGAAGCTGGCGGGGTCTGGGCGAAGCTGGCGGATCTGGGCGAAGGCTGATGGGGTCTGGACGAAGCTGGCGGGGTCTGGGCGAAGCTGGCGGATCTGGGCGAAGGCTGATGGGGTCTGGGCGAAGCTGGCGGGGTCTTGTACTGACGAAAAAAAAAAATTAAGAAGAGGAAGAAGAAAGGCAAGCAGAGGGCAGAAAAGAAGGGCACGTACCAATAGTTTAGATTTGCAAACGAATGGAGTGATGAACCGAACCCAGTATATAATGAATAGTATAGAAATCAACAGCCACAGATTTATTGTCCCGGTAACCGAAAGGACTATTGGCTTTTCAAGGCAACTGAATTGACTATTGGTTTCCAACGCAGCTGAATAGACAAAGGCTGTTTGGATTCTGATCGTTGGAGAAAACGGATACCGTTTTGTGCTGCGTAACGGACCGATTTGCTATCCGTTAAACAATTATAGTTCGCAGCGCCGAACTCCGATTTACACAAATAAATATACCGTTTTGATCAGCGCGATGAGACGGACACAACGGTATAAAAATATTTATGGTTTGACATTGTTCGCGAAGCGATAATTCTTATTTAACTGATTGCTCAAGTGACAATTCAAGTAGCAATTAAAAGCGAAATTTGACGAAACGAAGTTCTCCATTAAATTCAGAATATTTTTCCTATTCAGGAATGTGAAAAATATTTGAGTTCGGACTAAAGGAAATTTTCACCTACGATTTAAATCAATAGGCAAATGCGACGCACAAAATTTTCTTCAATACTTTTCAACGAAATTTGGCGTACGCCTATGTCTATCTAGACGCAATCCAAATATGAAGTTTGAATAGAAACGGAATTTGTTTGTGAAAATTTTAATTTCTACATTAAATAAACAATTTTAAAATTTTAAACTGGGTCTGAATTTCGGGGTCGTTACAATGCCACTTGTTATTCTCTACTAACACGTGTTATCTTCATGATCTTATGTCTTTACACTTGTTAAAATATTTAATTTTATGTTTAAATCCTTTCCTTAATTTATTTTACAAATTATGTTTAAACTCTAAACATTAATTGGTTTATAAATTTTGTTTTAATCCGTGATTTATCAATTTGGATAAATTATGTAATACATTTTCTATTTATTTTAAAGGTATACAAAACTAAATTTTATTTCAAGTATAAAGAAAATGTTTTAAAGATTAGCTAACTTAATTACATATACATATATATTTTCAATTCAGTTTTACAAACCATTTTTTATCAAATCTTATTTAAATTGGAACTATTATACTTTTAAATAAACATTTATACTTCCAAGTATATATATTTACATACAAATTACATTTAGTTATATATAAATTTAAAATTAAACTTAAGTCATTATACTTAAATTTATATAAATAATATTAGTGTTGAAAATATTCAAATTTAACTTTTAGAAAATTATTATATTAATCTCAAAATATAACTTCCAAATAATTATATTATAACTAGAAAAAAAAATTATTAATATTGAACATAATATTTTCAAATCCAGTTTATTTGTAAAATATTTACAATTTAATTCCTAAATTAAACACAATTTATTTTCAAAAATATTTATTTTAGAGTTTCAAATTCAAAATGAAATTCAAAATCAATCTATATACATATAAATAAGCAGGCACCTCTCTTATTTAATTTGGAAAATTTCAAATTAATTCTCAATTAAATTCTAAAATTTAAATTAATTACCAATTTAAATTTGTTTTAAAATCGGGATCGTTACACTGCTTCACAAACCCTCTCTCTAGGAGCCATCCTTCTATTTAGCTGAACCCCCGGTATCACTCCTGTAATCCTAGTCGATATGAAAATTCAACCTCCAGAAGCTATGGCAAACCTTGACTTCTACGAGGACATCCAAAAAAATCTCTGACAACTTCGATAACTCCTACATTCCCTAAAGATGTCTCGATCCCATACAAAAGATTACCCAAGAGAACACTCAAATTATCGCAAGTCACTTTTGCGATCCACCCAGCCTGGTTTCCAAAGATACTATTCTCTCTTCACACATTAGAACAGCTTATGCTTGTCTAGCCAATCCATTGAAGAAAATGGGTCCACTTTGCTACCTCAGATCTCTACCTCTAGAACACTGCTTAGCCAGATGACCTTCTTGTCGGCACAAAAAACAGCTCCAACCTGCATTGCTGTCTCAGATGCCAAAGACTTCCTATCCAAAGCTCTTCGAACTTCAAAACCATATCATCCAATTCCTCAAATAAACCTTGAGATGGGCAGACATTTTCTCAAGAAACTCATGCCTCAAACCAAACATAAACACCCTGTTGCACTTAGTCTCATCACTGATGCAGCACACTTTCTTAAACTTGCTCCAAAAGAAACATCTTCGAAAACATCCATAGCCACTGCGTCTCACCACACAGCTGCTCCTTCCTGAAGTTGCCAAGATACTATCACTTGCTTTTGCACATCCGACAGATCCCAACTCTCACTCATCCAAACTTACACTTCAACAATGGACTCTGAACCTTTAAAAAGGTTTACTTCGGAGATTGGTGAAATCCTTACACCACTACAAAGCTCACTCAAGGCGGTATTGGGTCTACAGTCTCGGCAGATACTCTTCCAACCTCAATCACTCAGACTTCTTCCATTGGTAGTCGTGCTACACACACCACTACCCTTCCTACCACTAGAACTCATATTGGAAAACCTGAATAGGTAACCCAAAAAATAGGTATATATATATATAGAAAGAAATCACTCCAACACCTAGGTATTCACTCAACCTAGCTCTGATACCAACTTTAATGACCCGCCTTTCATTCCATAGAAAGACGCATCATTAATAAGAAAGAAAAATATAGAAAAGAGAAAAGATAGAAAGAAAGAACTAAACAATATCAGAATCTCACGGCGGAATGAATAAAATGTATTAATCACATAGTTATTACATAATATATAACATCTATCAGAGTTA
The DNA here is from genome assembly GCA_030765085.1 of Allium cepa. Lineage (NCBI taxonomy): Eukaryota > Viridiplantae > Streptophyta > Magnoliopsida > Asparagales > Amaryllidaceae > Allium > Allium cepa. Next base: position 488,532,256 of record CM060945.1, read on the forward strand.
CACAGCTTATATCACAACACATTAGACAGTTATAAAACATGTCTATCATACAACTCACAAATACAACACAAAGATACCAACACAGTGGAAACACGATATATCTACATACACTGAAGCCTCCTACTCCATATCTCCTCCAGAATTTGTCAAAGCTAACCTGAATCCCTTGGCTACTCGTAAAAATTTGAGTACCCAAGAGTTTAAGAAAACAGAAAATAAACTCCTAGTTGGACATGGTTCTACTGTGAGTAAACGGGTTAAAGTTGCTTAAGTTTGGAAAACCTTTGAAACAAAAGGTATCTCGTAAGGCTTCCTGCACAAAAACACGGAAAAGTTTTTACCATATAATAACCAAAAAATTTGATAGGAAACCCAGTGATATTATAATAGTGTCTAGGGTTTTCAAGTAAAATATAGAAATATCTGGAATGCTTACATCTCACATTCCAACATAATTGGGCACAATCAATACGTACGACACTTATTGGAGATTGGATTCCATACAATGGCAGGGCTACTGGGGTACCGCCCGTCACAGTACCGTCTAGATCACCGTACCAAGGATTCACCTTAAATCCCTTGCAATACAAGGCTGGAACCATCCCTTACTGGATAGTACCGAACAAGACAACCCCAGCAGTTGTTGCAATCAACTGCCCACATAGCCGAATAAAAAGGGACCTCTAGACAGGGAAAATTTTGTCCTACTTGAGTGCGACTCACTTAGCCTTGTTGCACCTCCCCTGTTTTAGCCATTCCCGACTGATGAGGCTTGAGGCTATGATTACCTTATCAGAACACATCACTTAGAATGCTCATCATCTTCTAATGACGATGTTTTGAAAGCATTTAATCCATAGAAGTTCATTTCGGGTTCGAACGAAACCAAAGGCATTATCTCATCACTCATTTTGAATCACCTTTAGAGTTAAGGACAATTTCCCTTGCACTCTGAATCTTCATTTCGAACTTCACTTGAGATTCATGACCTATCGTTTAATTTGGATCGACGTGGTTTTCGGATATCCAAATCCGGAAATCCGATCCTGGTCTCACCGAAATCCAAAACTCCATCTTTTAAGGCCAAGTTATTTTAAATTAATCAATTTAATTCATTACCTATATTCACACAGATAGATAATTCATATTATCACAAATGGATAATCCATATCATCACAATTCAATAAAAGCATTTCATATCACAGATCAGCACATATCTCATATCAGAGATATCAAACAATCCAAGGCATTCAATCATTCAGCCATCCATGAGCAAAGATTAATTAATCACTCTATCTCTAATTAATTTAAAATAAATTAAATTAATTATTTCCATCACTATAAATCCAGCTTACTTAACAATTAATTACAAACCAATTAATTAACCATCATTTATCCATCTCAATTAATCATCCTTGATTAATTATTCTTTCACTACGTTAAGTAATTAGCCTTTAATTAATTACACAAATTAATTATCCTAGAACATTTACAGTAATTAACCTTTAATTGTTTTCCTTAATTAATTGACTATAATTAATTACATTAATCCTTAATTAATTACATTAATTAATTTTTCTGTAATCATTTATATTGATTAATTATCCTTTAATTAATCAACCCTTAGTTACTTTCATTAATTACATTAATTAATGATCCTCTGATTACTTCTTTAATTATTAATCATATTAATAATTAATCTTTAATTAGTCACATTCATTAATTAACCTTGATTAATCATATTTGGTAATTAACTACCCTTAATTAATTACATTATTTAATTTATTTCTTAAAACTAATTAATTCCTCAATTAATTACACTGTGTAATTAATCCTTAATTACTTCCACTAAGTAATCATCCTTCTTATTAATTACACAAAGTAATTAAACCCAAATTACTTCCATTAATTACTTCACTAAGTATTTACACTTTAACAATTACCTTAAGTAATTATCTTAACCAATTCCACAAATGATTATCCTTAATTACTTAATCTAATTAATTGTCTTAAATTAATCACATTAATTAATCATTTCATAATCCCTAGTTAATGATCTTTACATTAATTATTAACAATTCTTTAATTACTTTCCTTAAGTAATTAAACTTTAATTAACCATTATTAATTACAAATTAATTAATCCCGAATTACCAGTTAATAAATCTCTAATTACCAATTAATAAATCTCTAATTACTTGATTAGATAACCTCTAATTATAAATTAATTTATTCTTAATCATTACTTTATTAATTAATTAATAAACCCATTAATTACCTTATTAATAAATTAATCTTAAATCATTAAAACTTAATTAACTTTAAAATAAAACATTATCCTTATTAATGCCTTAATTATCATAATTCATATTTAAACATTTAATTTTAAAATTATTTTACTAATTAAATCATTAAATTTTAGATTTAAAATAAAAAAAATCAAGTTAAACAAATTTTAAACATTTACTTTAACATTTAAACCTTTTAAAACTTGTTTAAAGCATTTTACTTGGAAAACAAAATTTATTTTCATATATACTTAAATCTTTAAACTTGTTTAAAACATTTTGTTTTCATAAAACTTTATTTTTCAAAATCAGGTTACAACATTTATTTTGAAACCTCATACATTCGCTTAAAAACTTGATTTAAAACTTATCGAACTTCAACTAAAATCTAAAAACAAATTACTTGAAAACAAGTCATTTTAAACTTGAAACTTTAAAACTGTTCTTGTTTCAAATTTTCTTTTAAAACCTGGTATGCTTCTTTAAAAACCTGGCAACAGAATTATCCTAGCCTAACTCGATCATCCCTCAAGTAAATACACGAGCACTCGCGTACGCACCATCCTCGAGACAAACACGAGAAGACCACGAGCCAGACCCGAGCAATTTCCTCCTCTACCCGGATGTTCCTTCGAGTCGACCACGATCCTAAACCACTGACACACACACGTTGTCATACACATGCACCAACGTTGTCATACACATGCACCGACGATCAACGCCACCGCGACCATCTCCGAAACCTCCCACACGTCGACGATCCTTCCAACAACCGATTCCGACCATCAATCCATCACCACAAAGCTTAATTCAAAATCGAGCTCCTCCGGTTGAACTGGAGACTAAACCTCGCCCGAGAACTCTCTCGAACCACCGATGACGACCACCGAAAATACCCAAACTCCGGCCACAGCCTCGTCCTTGACCCAAGCACGGTTTCCCCCATGTCTGGCCTGACTCAATGCTCCGTCGACGGTGCAGCAACCAGATATTCGACCTCGACTTCGAAACCTCCTTAAACCCTAATTCGATCATTCATCGTCACCACGACGAGCTATCCACCCTCCAGACATTTTTCCCGGCCTCCCGGATTGTCATGCTAGCTTCGACACAAACCTAGACCACCAAAAGTTTGTCGATCACCAGAAAAAGGTCGAAATCCATTTTCCGTTCAACCAAATATTTCTCACAATATACAATATTTAAAATCATGATTTCCATCTTAAAAATCCTAATTCTCGAAGTAGATTCAGGCTATATACTTGAAACATTTAATTGTTGAAATCAGATTTTGAAAAATTCTGAGTTTTTTACTGTAAAATACATATCCTGGTTGATGTTATACACAATCCTTGCTTTAAATATTTTTAAATTTTAAATCTGTTTTTTTGAACAAACTTTGTTTAAACATCACAACATAAAACTAACCAGAGAAGGAACAAATTGATTTTTGAATCATATTACATCCAGTAATTCAAGAACAGAGTAAATACTGACATGCATATAGACATATCCACATACATATACACATATAATCATGAAATCAAACATGCAAACCATTATCACCAACTCAGACTCAAGTTTACTACATGCTTCAGGGTTTAAACAGATTTAAAGCTCTTTTTAAAAAAATCAAATTGTTTACTCACCTGTTAATGATGAGCAGAGCAGTTTTGAATCTTTGAAAATTTGAAAGCTTGCTTAATCTTTGAAACGGAAAGTGGAATTTGATCTGAGATGATCTTATCTGCTTCAGGCTTGAATTTGCCTATAGATTTGATTATTTATGCTTGAATTGTGAAGAGCTTCAGATCAGGTATGATTGCTTTTGAATTTCTGGTTGAATAAAATGTTTGCAGGCTAATGTGTTTTTTGGTTTGAAGATTGAGTTACAGGTATTGTTTCTTTTTGGCTTGTAGATTTAACAGGCTTTTGTTTTAGAGTTTTCTTTATTTTTTAATGAAGATAGGAGAAGAATGAGAAGAGAAGAGATATATGTTTTATAGGGTTAATTTTGATTTATTAAAAATAGAAGAAAATCAAAATTAAAAGTGACACTAGTTTGAAAACTTAGCATTTGTCATTAGCATATGCTTATCATCTAACACTTGTTACTAATGTGACATGATTATTTAACACTCGTAATTATGAAATTTTATTTATTTTAAATGTTAATGTAAAGCTTTTTATACTTAATTTACTAACTAATAAATACTTATCTAAATTTATATATACAAATAAATTTCTTTGAAGAAAATATTATAAAAAAATTATATACAAATAAAATCTTATGTCTATATTTTAAATCCAAAATATTTATCTTTTAAATTTCAAATTTAAATCCAAATTCAAATTCAAATTCAATTTAAAATCAACTCAAATATATATATATACACTTAAACAAACACAAATTCAATTTGAAAATAATTATTGAATTTATTTTTCTATATTTAAATACAGCACATTATTATTATTGTTTAAAAATAACAATCTTGCCAGTTTTAAATAATTTATAAAAGGGATTATCACATTATTTAGAAATTACTTATATTACTAAATGAATTAATGTATCATATGTTCATATGTTTATGAATTGTATTTTAAAATTTTATATATAATTACAAATCATATTTATCAATATTTAAAAAGAAAGTAAAACAAACCTTTATGTTAGTTTTACTTAAATCTAAACTTAAGCTAAAATATATTTTAAACAAATAATATTTACCTTAAGTAATTTGAAACTATATGGTTAACTATTTAAATAACCTTTGAAAAGTTTTATATTAAATTTAATCATAACTTCCAAATTACCAATATATATTAGAATTTGAAAACATGATTTTATTTGTTAAATTCAAAACAAAGCTTTTCTATTTACAATATATACAAAGATATATACATTATAAATAGAAAACATTTTGTTAGCTTTAAAAGATAAAATTTACCAATTAAATATTTATTTGCTTTTAAAAGAATAAACTTGCCAATTTAAATTAAAATTATAAAAGAAAATTATCAAATCAATTTAATTATTAATACAGATTATTAAATTGATATTTCCCGAAATTCCGGGTCATCACATTCGTTCGTTGTGAGATTTTGATATTACGTTCCTTCTTCCTTTTTCTTACTTTATTTTCTTTTATTTTACCCTAATAATTCGTCTTTCGGCACTTGGACGCTCAGCACATGGATGTATTAGTGTCGACATTTGGGGATCGAAAAGAGTAGTTGTTACAATTTCGAATGAGGATATATTACTCGATGTTTAACGGCAAGCGTTGGTAAGGGTTCTTACATGTAATCGAAAGTCGTTTATCATAGTTTATGGCTATGCAAGGAAAACAGTTCTAATTAAGAGGCCTGATCAAAGTACGCACTAGGAAGTCGGGTGAGTGATACTAGTTCGAAAGTGAAATTTTGTGTTCGAGTGAATAATCAAATCAGATTTTACATAAGAATGATCTGTGTACATCATATGGACTGATGAATAGTTTAAGTGTTTCTTGGAAAAAGGATTGTGGGATAATTTTGGGGACAAAATTCTTCTAAGGGGGAAAGAATGTAACAACCTAGGATTTTGCCACTTTGAAATAGGCTATTTAAATATATTTTATATAATCAATAAATGATTTTTTATTAGCAAATAAACATATTATAATTATTTAAAAATGATGATAAAATATTTTTCAAAATTTGTTTACCTATATAGATAGTTCAAATAACAATAGAAAACGTGACCGAAGAACGTTTTCGAAATTTTAACCTTTTGACACCTGAGAGTAGTTGGGAACGTTATGTACGCTTGGTGCAACATGCGTACATTTATATATGTTAGCGTTAGTATTAATTAAGCATACTTATGTATATTAACTTATATATACATATAAGCATGGATGTGATGAATTGTCATATAAAAGGCATATATATATACATATAAACACACTTATATATATACAAATCATCTCCATATCTTTACTACACACATATGGAAGCTCTAGCATGATTCAAGGCATGGAAGAGGGGTAATATGTACATGTGAGGGAGAGGGGAGGATGGAGTGCGTGCATGTGTGTAGATTTAAATCTAATCACTTTATGTATTTTAATAAAATTCCTAAGCCTATATATACCACCTCCTTTTCATAATTTTCATTTCACAAATCCTACTTCATTTCTTTACTTCCTTGCTTCTTGTCCATGTCCACTTCAATGGCTACCAAGTTAAAATTCCTAAGAGAAAAGATAGAGAAAGTGGTGTAAAATCATAACTGAACACCTTCCATTCACTTCCAAACCTTTTATCTTCACAAAGCAAGCACACAACCACCCAAGACATGCATGGTTGAGTCAGATATAATCAGGGCCGAGCCTATTATGCTCACTAAACCCACCCAAAGCGCCACATATTGAAGCTAAGGAGTTCTAGCTAGGTCACAGTGAAGTTTGATTCGATTTAAAACACGTTAGGTGAGTAAAGTTCATGTTTTTAAAACTCAAGTTACTAACTTTTTGAAGTTGTAAAATTTATGAGTTAAAAATGTTGCTTAACTATGTAGTAATGTTGTAGATTGTGTATGCATGCACAAATGTTGATTTGGAGTTGATTGATTATGCCGAAGTTTGAGTAGGCAATAAAAATTGTACCTTAAATATTTGAAAAGTTGGTTAGTATTTCTGAAGTAATAATCTTGCTTATGACCATGCTATAACGTTATAATGGTGTGTTATGATTGACCGTTGTATGTGGGTACATGACATGAAGCTAGTGAATCACTAACTAAAAGAGACTTAGAAATCCTTCTTTTTGTCGAAAAGTTATTTTGTTTCAAAATGAAATGTTTCTAGTTTAAATCTTTGATTTTGGTTTCAAAAGTTTATTTTCATATTTTAAATAAGACAAGAGTTCAAAGTTGTAGTTTTTAAAGATTAGGAATATAAATTTCAAAAAGTGAAATTTAACGGTCCGTATAGCAATAGTCGATATACGCACTATTTGTGAAAACGAACTAAATTTTCTAAATTTCAAGTGTCTACACTTAAAAAATTTGAAGAAAATGTTTTCTAACTTTAATTTTTTAATTAGAGAACAATTATATATTTATTTAATGATTACTTAATTATTAATTCATTATTAAAGTTAATAGTACTTAATCATTTGTTAATAATGTTTTTTAAACTTAAGTGTTAATCAATTAAGTTATTCATGATTATTACTTAATTAAAGTTAATTATTGTTTAATTATTGATTAAGGATTAATTAATTATTATTTAATTATTTATTTATTTAAGATAATATTAATTAATTATTAGTTTGAAAAGATTTTTATTTAACTAATCATTGGTTAAAGTTAATTATGCTTTAATAAGGTTTAATTACCTTATTTAGAATTTAATTACTGTTTAAAAAGGGTTTGATTCTCATTTACAAGGATTTTAATTTACTTTAAAATCGCTTTGAGTTTAAGTAATTTGTTTTGTTTTAAACTGTTTTTTTCTCAGTTTGTTTTAAATCGTGGATTTTCTGTCTCTTACTCTTAAGTAACCCCATATGATTAGGAAAACTAAATGACATCTATTAGCAGAATGAAACTCGATTCTGCTATTACAATTAACTTGGATATTTACTTAAGTTGATTGATTGTTATGCGTTGATCCCTTATATACCTGTTGTTATGTACTTCAAAGCTAGACCGGGTAAGTAAAATCAAATTAGAAGCACTATGTGGCCTTTAAACATCCATTTAAAATTTTATAGGGATAAATATTTCATTTTCTTTTTGAAATGATTTCAAAATTATTGCATTTTAAATAAGATATTTAAGAATGATTTGACAAATGGTCATACTAAAGATGTTTTTAACTAATGAGAATAGTTTTCCATGGTATAAAAAGTAATTTTTAAAAAGAGTTTATAAATGAATTTGCAAATTTATAAGGTGCCTTTGGGTAAATGGATTTGAGTTTTTAAGCAAAGAAGATTTCATAAATAGGAGAGATTTATAAATGGATTTCTTATTAAAGAAAGCTAATTTGATTAAGGATATTTATGAATTTGTTCAAACGGAAAAGGTTTATAAAGAAGTTTCATAAATTATTTTGGGATATTTATAAAAGAATTTATAGAAAATGACTTGGATATTCATAAAGGGAGTTTATAAAAGGTTTGGATATTCGTAAGGAATTTATTTGAAAAGTTGAATATGTATAAAAGCAATTTATATAAATGATTTTTAATATTTATAAACGGGTTTTATAAATGAATTTACAAGTTTGGAAAGTATTCTGAAATGTAATTGATTGTTATTTGTTTATTTGATAGATAAATAGCCGATTATCAAATATGGACCCAAAACGTAACTTTGAAATATCCTGGAGAAACATGTTGATTATATAGCATAGTCATCTCTGATGATGTTGTACCATGTGTATAAATCTCATTTCGTTTTCCTAGGACAAATGATAAAGAAATTTGTCCATCAACGGTTAGAAAGTGATCTCCGCTCTTATTTTTTACTGTTTATTTCCTAAAGAACTCAGTTTGAGTTTACCAGAAACTATCGATTGTTGTTTCGAAGAGGCCGGGATCAGATATGTTATCTGAAAACCACTTTGATCCAACTCAAGAGTTTTAAAGTGAAGACATCTTGAAGATGATGGAGTTGAAGATGGACGCTCTTTGAAGTGCAAGGGCTGCTTCCTACTAATCCTGATGGTGATTTCAAAATGGATGTAGTAGAAGTAGTGCTTACGGTTCATTCATCTCCGAACGACTTATATGGATGAATGCTGACATTGTGTCGTCGACTGGAAGACAATTTAGCGTTCCTAATGGGAAGTGCTATATGATAGGTAAAATGTAGCATCAAGCCTTATCAAATGGGAAATGACAAAAATCAAGCATGTAGCAGGGCTACATGGATCACTCCCATAAGGGTATGGTCATTTTAAATCTAGATAGATTACTACCTACTCATTTATGCTTTGGGGCCTAAAGTGGGGTGATCATATTCTGCATTACTAGTTAAGTGGTAGACCAGTCCTGTATGGCAGGGGTAAAAGATGTTCTTGTTCGACCCCGGTGCATTTTTTCTAGAGATGTATCATCGGAAGGTAGTTCCTTGCCTTGTCGTAGTATGGAATCCATTCTCCGGTACATGCCTTTACGGACTTAGTTGTGCCCAACTAAGTTGAAATATTACATACAAGCAATTCAGCTATATTCATATTTTACTTTGACCCCTGGATATTATTGTAATATCAATGGAATTCTATATAAACGTTTTGGTTATCGTAAGGTAAAAACCCGTCCATGTTTATGTGCGACGTGATCTTACGAGATGTCTTTGATTTAAAGATTTTTTTATAAAGTTAAAGATTTATGCTTTACTTACACTAGACCCATGTGTAACATCTCTCTACTTGGAGGCCCAAAACTAATGGTTATGGATGTTGTAGTCATCCATAGTTTTTAATCCCGACGACCAAATACAACGGTGTAAGATTCACTGATACATAGAAACACATGAATATGGAAAAAAATAAAACTTCAAACAAGATCACATTCCATTTCAACTTATTTATAATTCATTACATAATCCCTCAATCATAACCACGTTCAGAGAAAATATATTTAATACAACATACGCCAAGAGCGACATATGAAGATGCTCCCTTGGATGATCAGAGCATATATAGGAAATATAACAGCTTTTCCATTACAATCAACATAGAATAACCAAATAAAAGAGAACTCTAAATATCTATTATGCCTCATGCACGTCTTCGGGAGCTTTATTCATTTAATGAGGTACTCGAAAACCACAACTCTCAAACTACTCAAAATCAATTGAGTATCCGAGAGTTTAAGGGGAAAACATAAACTTCAAGTCAGGCATAAAGCCTGGTATGAAAAATAATCTAACATCTCAAACCACTTAGACATCTAGTGAGACCATGCTGCTTAGTGGAACGGGTTCTCCCCTCACTAGTATCCTAAAACCTTATATAAAACCATATACCATGCTCCTGCATCCATAATGGTTAAAACATAGTCATTTCAAAATATTATGATGATATGCATACATATTAGAACATTCTGGATTTCTCATCCCTAGCTTAACTGTCTTCCCGTCATATTTATAGTTTCTAAGGTCACTCTATTAGTTTTCATGCGCTAACTAATAATCTGTATTTAACTTCTACTCCCTATCCTATTTCATAGCTTTAATGGGTGCTGTATTAACCTATTGGCCCTTGCCAATTAACTTAACACCGCCACTCCTATGGGTTTAACTGGTTCATGGGTTCCCCTGAACCTATTGGTGATTCCAATGAATTCTCTCTTACCTAGTTTTATGGATTGACTAGGAACCTATTGACAACTGTCAATAACTTTCTGGATATAGTTTTCATGTGCGCACTACCAACCAATTGGCCCCTGCCCACCACTCTTTATAACATAGCTTTCATGGGATCACTATGAACCTATTAGCAACTCCATTAACTTCCTAACCACATTTTCATGGGTGCACTATGAACCTGTCTCCGTGTCAACTTCTATGTTTAGGCATCCTATATTCTGGTCTCCCTGATCTCTTGGATGCAATTCTACTCATTTAGGAGTTCAATCAATTTATATTCACTACTGGATCAACCTAGCTGGCTCTTCTGCCCTTTATCCCCAAGCAGTTATGGGTCCATTATAATGTGAATATATTTATATTTGAAGAAGCAAACAACATAACATAACAATACCACTCTTGTGGGTTTAACACAAAACATGGTTAATTCCTTTAACCTATTATTTTAATCAAGGAAATATTCTTTTTAAAACCATTCAAAACTCTTTTACTTAGCCATGGGTTTTCTTTTAAAAATAAGATTGGGTTTACTTGTTTTGAAAAAGCAAAGCTTTCGAACCCTTCGAAAGATTGTCCTCGACCTCACTGGATGACCTCGTTCGAAAGCATACAAAATTAAATTTCAAAACATTAGGCCCCTGCCTTTTGAATTCTTTAAAACCTTTCTTTCAAAACCTTTCGATTGTATTGAAGTATTAATGTTAACTTTAGAAGCATAGCTTCGAAACCCTTTCGAAAACATGGAAAGTACCCCTTTCGAAAATATTGAAAGACCCTCTTTCAAAACCGTTGGAAGTATACCTTTCGAAACCATTGGGTTTATATTTAAAATATCATTTTGGGTCAAGTGGATAAAAACGAAAGTATCTCTTTTGAAACCATTCTTTATCTCATAAATGTATTAGGGAAAACTTGATAGCGTTGACACTATCCTTTCAAAAGCATAAAACATCTGGGTAAAATATTTGACGGCTGACTTCGTAACCCCTTTCGAACCATTGCCCTTTAAATCCCTAACCCATTTCGAAAGCTATAGGAAGTGGCTTATATTTATAAACAAAAAGTATCGTTCGACAGCATTGATATCTTCAGTACAATTGAAAGGCTTAGATTTACAGAAGGGTTTCGATTTGGTCGAAACTATCCCTTCCGAAAGCTTCGATTTGAAAACTAAGTATCTTCTTCGGAAGTTACTTCTTTAAAAAGGCGGCAGCTCTACTTCGAAAGCTTGTTTAAAATACCCTTTCGCAAGCATTGGTTTTGATTTCTTCGAACCCCCTTTGTAAACCGGCAAGCGTTTTTCTTTAGAAAACAAACCAAAGGTCACGACCCATTCGAAAGCTATGTTTCGACACCCTACCTTCCGCCTTTCTCCAATCCACTGCGTACCAACTAAGTGATACCATGTGTTTCGGCTTCATTGGTTTCGATCTGCTAGGTTTCGACCTGCTAGGTTTCGACCTCATTGGTAGTAGAAGGTCTGAGTCGAAAGGTCCTTCCAAAAGTGGGGGAACCTACTTTTCTGTGTAAAAAGGCTGTTTTTACCAAATAAATTAATCTTTTTGTAACTAATTTGCCCCCTTGTAAATATTTGATTGGTTACCTTAAACTTTCCAATTATTTAACAAATAAGTTTTACATTTTTCTCAACTCTAAAACTTAAATAACATTAACAAATAAGACCTTCCCATTTAACATCAATTAAATCATTTAGGTCCTCCTTTCAAAATAATTTAATTTCTATAGTATATCTCTTAGTAAAAATCCCAAAAATCACAGAAATTCACTTTTAATATGTTATCTAACATATATAAATTTCAAACCCAAATTCAACATATCACAACCGAAATAAATTTTTAAACGCAATAGTACATGTTTTCCTTTAAAAATTCATAACTAATTCTCCACGGCTTGAAAAATTATGAAAATTGAACGCCAACTTTAAAATCATGTTTCTCATAACATAAAATTTTTCTATGGCATTTAAAAATAATCTACTCTCGGTTTTTCCATGGCCCTTTCTGAAATCCGTAAATAACCGAATATCGAATGGCGAGCATAGTTAGGTAATTTCTATTTATTTCATATACTAGAGTATATTAGCGTTTAGCCCTAGTGCATTCGACGTATAGCATCTAATGGTGGCGTGTGTTGACCCATTGGATTCTATACATCAACTATAGGCAATGCATGTGTGTCCTACATGGTGTGTATCACGTGTCTTGTGTATGATGCATGGAAGCTTATTGTGTGCTGAAAGTCGGCTCGTGCTGATAAACGAGCTTAGGCACATGATTGTACCGTGTGTCGGAAGAAATCTATTAATATAGAAACAATGAAACCAGATTAATCGAACGTAAATCGGAACCTACTCACGACCAACATGCCCCAAAAATACTCTTCTTTGAAGAGCAAAGCCTCCTCGTACGACAAAAATGAGCATTAACAGGTGTGTCATTTTTGACACAACATGATAATATAAAAAGAGAAATTTTTACATGCATTATGCCTTTTTCAATTTTCTTTTATAAATTACTTCTCATACAAAAAATAAACAGGTAAAAGCCTATAACTCATAACCTCCGCAATACACGTTGTAGCGACCATTTTTAAATTTGAAAATACAAAGAGTTAAAAAGAAAGAAATTCAATAGCAAAGACGTAAAAAATGGTTTCTGAAACAAAGATGTAAAACAAAAAAAAAAGGGAAACGTGATTCTAATTTCCACATTATTTGAAAAGGTACTACAATCTCCTTAAAACAGGAAATAATAAAAACACAACAAATGTTACAAAATACAGTAACATCTCACATAATCAAGAATGAAGAGACAAATCACTCTACCAGCACTTAACTCTACTTCAGAACAATCTGCCTCAGCTTCTAACTAAACATTTCAAAACAAACCAGGTACAAATAAAAGCAGTTCCAGACAAGCAATACAACACACTGTAGACAATCACCAAAAATAAAAGAAGATACAAAACATAAACAGGTAGCAACAATTGTACTCTTTCTCTAGACATCAATAACCAAAAAAGACACATCCTCAAGTCTACAGGTTAGATGCCTAAAATACATTATTTATAAAGTACCTTAAAACTAAAACTAGACATCAGAAAAAACGTGTAGTACTTCCCGCCTTCAGTTCACAGACGTTTGAGGTTGCTGAACAACTGGTATGAATTCTCCGGCTTGATCTATTTCCATTGTCGCTTTCTCCTTTGTATCATCACTCTTCTTCTCAGCAGCATTTTCATTTTCATTTCCTTTCCTTTCTGGTAACAACTCAGGTGCAAATGCTTCAGCTTTTTCTATTTCAACTGTCTCGCTCTCCTTCCTATCATCAGTATTCTCCTTTGAATTTTCATTTCTTTCAGGTAACACGTTAAAACCGTCGCCTTTTTCTTTACTTTCGTCTTCCTGCTTATCAACTTGTTTTCCTTGTGGTAACATATCAGAATCTTCGATCTTCTTCTCTGTCTTCTCGTCTTTCATTGCTTCTTCAGCCATTAAACATGAATCCTCGATCTTCTTCTCTGTCTTCTCGTCTTTGATTGCTTCTTCAGCCATTTCAATCTTCTTCTCTGTCTTGTCTTTGATTACTTCTTCAGCCATTAAACATGAATCTTTGTTCTTTTCCTCAGTGTTTTCGTCTTGTTCTTTATTTTCATCCTGTTTTCCTTCCGGTATCATATTAATATCTTCGATCTTTTTACCTGTGTTCTCATCTTGGGTTGATTCGGTCATCATTTCTGTATCTTCGCTCTTTTTCTCTGTATCTTTATTTTCATCTTCAGGCTTAACTTCTTCGTCACCTTCTACCACTGCTGAAGCAACAGGGTCGACTTGAGGCTGAGCTGGCTTTTCTGATTGTTCGCTGTCTTTGGTGCTTTCTTCGGTGTCTTTGACTTCTTTTTTCGACTCATCAGATGCATTTGCAGTTTCATCGTCTTTTGTGTCTTCCTTTTTCTTTTTAGTGCTGCCAGTTGATTTTCTTTCCTTTTTAGGTGGTTTCTCTTCTTCGGGAGATTCTGTTGCTTTAGCCTTAGCACCAATTCTTGAAGACCTTCGTGGAGTGTCACCTGTTCAAGAATACATCAAAGTAAAATGTACAATAAAATGTTAGATTTGCAGGTGTATGTGTAGTGTACATGCATAGACAAACACGCCAAGAACACAAATTTATCCATTTAGAGCATCTTCAACGCGTCAGGCGCCTATTAAATACGCTCCTGACGTCAAGCATCTAACCAATTCAGAATTCTAAATCTCAAACTGAATATTAACCTTAATATTCAAGCTGAATTGGTTTGTTAGAGAACAAATCTGAATATTCATGCTGAATTCCACACCGTTGGAGATGCTCTTAGATGCTAAATTCATGCGTAATATTATTTCACACATTTGTTTTCTTTTAGTTTTACTTAACAAAGGCACAGGTGGCACAGTCAGTTTTCTAGGCGTATGATTTTAAGTCTAGCTGTAAGCTTTTAATCTGCTTCAAAGTGTATTTGCTGGGTCCATTAAAAACGTAGATCAATATCAAGCCAGGAATTTATATCGATCAGGGCTAACAAAAATGTGTGGAGTGTGGTACAATAACATAAACATGCATATGACTAATCAATAGCACTGCGATGTCAATAAGAGGTGGAATGGTCGAGTTTTAACAATAACATGTTGATTTGCTAATTGTCCATGGTATCTATTATGGGTTGAATGCATGTATTTCTAAATAGTGATTGTATTGGATATTTAAAAATAAACTAAACTTACTAATAAAAGGATATTTTGATAAAGTTAAGAGATAAATACAACAACGAATAATTGACTTCTTATATCCAACAACGAGCAATTAGAAAAGTGATAAATGAGCTTTAGAATTGTTCTAGTGATTGTAGAATCTAAGAAAAGTACGTAGAGAAACATAGATACCTTATAAATGGAGTATTTTATATATTTCAATTCTCTGTGATAAATAACAAACTTGATGAGTTCATATAAGGGACGTTTTTTCAAACACCCTTCAAAAGTTTCAGAATTTACTTCCGCCTCTGTCAAAAATAGGTTTCAGGATAAACCCTTGTCATTGTTTTCAGCAAAAATGTGCATTATAAACGGTACATATTTGCAGTTCTAAATGCACATTTTTATAAAATGAAAATTTACAATCTACACAGCATGAATGCACATCTACGCTTTAAATGTTTGCAGTTCACACTGCAAATGCTTATTTTACAAATATGTACATTTTAAACTGCATATATTTGCATTTTAAACTGCAATTTTGCACTCAAAACATTGACAGAGGTGTTTCATGAAGGAAAAAAGAACTGATAAGGATTTTTCAAATATTAAGTTTGAAAAAAAGAGAGATCATAATTTCCACTTTATATAATGCATGGATAGATCCATGTTGTGACCATTTTAATGAATGGTTACATACAGCAAACGTCATGACATCCAGAAATTTTAAGCAACATCAATTGCTTTCACACTGTTTTAATTTCCAACGCCCCCTTAAATCAAGCTCTTCGAAGTTCATCCTTTCCAATATCTCCTCTACCTCGAAAAAATTGCTTCCTTTTAGTGCCTTTGTATATATTTTAAGATTTTCTTTACATAATAATATCTGCAGCAAGAGATAACAGTTGAAGTAAACTTGAAACTAGGAGAAAACCTCATAATGAGATAGGAGAAAAAGCTCCTAAATTAGTGCCACCTGTAAACACTGAAGACTTGAATCATGAGAATAAATTCAATCCCAATAAGCATGTTCCTCCCTGTTTTTATGATCGATGATTTTCTCAATACATCATTTCCCTTGCACATCACTGATTCGATCAAAATTGGGACAAAGAAACTTTCAAGTGTTGCTGAAAAACAACAGAAGCAATGAATATGAGACAATCCATCTTACAATTAGACGCATGTCACATCCTTGAAAAGTAGAATCGCTTCCAAAGTTACTATAATTATTTGTATCTTCCACTAAATAACTTTTAGTGCTATTATTGTACGCATTACCGCTACTTCCAAGATATTCACCTTCTTATATTCCGTTTCTCTCCCCAAGACCAAAATATCATCTCCTATCCGTTGTGCTTCCTTGATCTTCTCATTAAAACTCATTTCAAAAATAAACTTATTTTCACTCTTTCTTCGTCTCTTCTTTGACTTTCTCAGTCACAATGATTCTCGCTCTAAAATTACGAATCTTCTGTGTTGCTTCTCTATTCATTATTACTTACAACTCATTTGTCGCTATTCTCAATTCTTCATTTTCACTATTGAAAACACCAACTTCCTTTTCCAACCTCTTTTTAACATCCTTAGCTTCTCGAGTTTCGTTTTCTAGGACTTGCAATTTTATCACATGTTCTTCATCTTTACACTCCATTGTTGAGATTTGTGATATGATGTTTTTAAGTCAAAGTAGAATGGCGTCTTATAGAGATGCAAAGAAGACGGAGCAAAGAAGGGACAAAGCAGAAATGGGGCGCTGAAATCAGTAGCACTGAATACATACTTCCAGTCGACTGCTATTTGTGTTGTTTTAGATCAAAGGAAAGCGAGGAAAGCATTGTTTTTCTGTCGACTGAAAACAACTTCAGTCGATAGGCACTAGTCAATTGGTGAGTTTTTCCAGTCAAACAGATCAGCCTTTTTCTATGGAATTTGGTTTCGAATTTTCAGGAGCAATTTGGTCATTTTCAGATGTTTTAGAGTTTCAACCGTAAATCTCTGCATGCTTCAATCTAATGACTGAGATTACTTTAGATTACTATAAATAGCCATTTGTATGGAGTCAATCATAATGTGTGAGAATAAAAGTTATTGTATTAGGGTTTTGAGAATTGAGATTTATTCTCAATTAATATATTTTTTCCTTTGTAATATTTCGGTGGATTGATAAAGTTTGTTCGACGTAAATTTCATATCTATCATTTTTCTTCACTTCTTTTCTTTTCTCAAACCAAATTGTACATGGATTTTTGGAATAACCTAACAATTGATATTAGAGAAAAATACAAAAAATAATCAGAAAAGATTTTGATTATGAATAAGATAAATGTTGGAAAACTCAACGGAAAAATTAGGGATTATGCAAGACGAAGAACTCTACAACAAAAAAGGTTCTTATTATAAAATTAATTGGAATCAATTCGGTATGGAGTAATAGACGAATGCTACGTTTAAAACGAGGAAGCAAATAACATATCCAAATTGTTCGAAGAAATGGTAGAATATGTAGGGACTTCCCAACGTGGTGGAGAAACAAACCTATCTAAATCAAGGTGGAGCTAGCAACAAAAAGTCACAAAGTTCGCATGGAGGCATTTATGATATTACAAGTATTTTTAATTTATTAATGATATGCATGTTCAAACGGGCATCCATAATTACGTAGTTTTGGAGGTTGGTTAGGTTTTTTTTTTTTTTAAAGATATTTTCTTCTATAGTAACATTGGAGTTTGTGGTTATGGATGGAGTTTGAACAACTTTTCGAAAATATAGTATCAAGGTGTAAATTGTTGGAATTTGTGACACGATATTTCCAAGTCGAAGTGGAAAGGCGTCGTATGGAGATTCACCCTTTTTCTCAAAATCGACTAGATATGATTCAAAGTTCCGATCAATATGTCGGGACTCCAGCCATGCCGGTCAGTTCCGACAACAAACGAACCAGAATTCATCCAAAAACCTGGTTCTAGATCTTAATGTCAAAATAGTTATAAAAAAAGGATCGAGCATGCGAGATGAAGGATTCAAGGGTTTACTAACACTTTTGAACAAAGAAACGAAAGGAAGAATTCAATTTAGAAAAAAGAATAGTTTCCAGTAAAATAGAAAAATGTATGATACTTGAACATAAAATCGAGAGCCATGGTGAAGATCAAGCAATTTAATATTACCAGATTTTTATCATTAGTTTTTTAGCCTTTGTTTGGGAAGCTTAATGATAGTAGAAGGTTTGGGAAAGCTTTGATTTGTTGAAGACGAAGACTTGAGGGTTAGGTAGAAATTATTTTAGGCCTTGTGGGTCTAAAATTTTAGGAATAAATTGGAATGGGCTTAATATTTGTTTTGTGCTAATTGCTTAATATAAATCCATCTAGATTTTGTTTTTTAAATGAACTGAGTTAGGTATTGTTTATTTAATGGTGGAATTAAAAATATTTCTAAAGATCAACTTATTTTGTTCATTTTAAATATAAGTTTGCAGTGCATTAATCAATTTATATAAAAAGATATTTCAAAAAGTGACAAACCAGAACCGGAATTAAACCGAAATCTCCAAAATTTTCGAAACATAACCGAAATTCCAAAAATTTCTAAAGACCGGAACGGAATCGAAAACCGAAATTTCAAACCTTGGAATAGATCGCTATTTTTTTTAGAATTCGAGTTCAATTCTTTCAGGGCAATTCCGTCATTTGCGGCATGTTTTGAAGTTTCAACCATGGATCTCTACGTATCTTTGATATAACGACTGAGGTTACTTTAGACTACTATAAATACACATGTATGCTGTGCAGTTAATGGGCTCGGCGGATTCAAAGCGGTGGAGGTGCAAAAAGTCATTGCGGGGATACGACGAGGATATAGCGGGATATAGCAGATGGCTCTAAAATAGCATATAAAACTCGTACTTAATGTTTTTACAAATATATAAATGGCAATTAAATGAAAAATCATCATTCAATTGAATTATAATTAATACATAAATAATTTTAAATAAAAAAATGTGCAAATATACTTTAAATAAACGTAAAACTGTTATATAACATAATTGAATTTAATAGAATATCAAAATATTTTTATTTCTGAAAATATATTAGAAGTTAAATCAAATAAATTAGCTTCATAATTTTTATAATGCATAAATGTAATTTTTCAATTCATTTTATTAAAGAATATATAGCGGAAATAGCGAAATACAACGGGAATAATGGGATATAGCGGAAATAGCGGGGCTTAAAGCGGAAAGGCTATATTTTGGGGCTACATAAAAAAATCGTAGCGGTAGAAATCCACTATGAGATATAGCGGAGTTATAGCGGGGTAATAGCGTGGCATTAACTACACAGCATGTATGGAATTCATTGTAATGTGTGAAGAAAAGGATAATTGTATTAGGATATTGTTCCTCTTAATTTTAAAAAAAAAAAAAATCTTGGTAATCTTTTGTTGGATTAATAAAGTTTGTTTTAAGGAAATTCTTTATTTATATTTCACTTTTTATCTCTTCACAATCATAATTGTGCAGGGATCCTTGGATAACGCTAACATCAATTAAACTATCTTGTTCACATTCTCCATCATTTCATCAAATCATCAAACACATCTTGACTAAACATATGATTGTTTCAACCCGTATCCAGGTAATATTCCACATATTTGCTAACATAATGAACATTGTATGTCACCAACAAAACAACCTCCTCGTCGTCATTTTTCTATGCAACCTTGTCATTTAAACTCCTTATTTTCATCTCCTTTTGAATTACACTTGTTTTTATAGCGATCGTATGTATTGCAGTTAAAGCGGGAAATATTGGATTGAGGATGTGGCTGACTTCAATCGTTACTTTTCCTCTTCCAATCCTAGAGGGAAATGATTCAACGACTCTTTTGTATCTACGGTTTCGACGTCTTTTTATTTAAATTTTATTCAGGATGAAACAACCAATTTCTACAATTTGTATTACCATGTGATGGTCATCTTTTTTTCTTATTCAAATTCATTTCACACTCCAAGACTTTTTTGGTCACCATTTCTAACATTCATTCAATTTCTGTTTAAATGCCTTTACAGAACCCTCTCAGCATGCTAGCAGTCATCACATCAAGATATTGTGACTACTCTATGTTAAAATAATTAAAAATAAAATAAATAACAAGAAGAAGGGGAAGAAGATGAACTAAATTAAGGTCTACATTTTAATTATTTGACTTATGAATAAACTCTAATACATGATTCTAATTTATGGACATATTATTTAGAGGCTAAGTAATAAGAAGAAAATAAAAGATATGATAAACGCAAAGCGAGCAAACATCAAATTGAGCAACATTCTCCAGCATTCCAAATATATAACAATCTCTAACATCACAAATATATAATATCCTCTAACACACCCTCTCAAACTTAAGATGCGTAACAATTGGAGTTTGTTACAGTAGAAAAGGTGCATAGAAGAATCAATAAGCAATAATGTCACTGAAATCATCAAAAAATGTGAAACCAACAGTCAAATGCTGCTACAGGAGATTCAAGAACAAAGAATAGGAAAAGGAAATTCCTAAATGATTGGAATCGGAATACGAATCAAAATTCCGGAATCGGAATTCCAAAAAGAAAAATGAGAATAAGGAAATTCATATGGAATTGAAATAAGAAATTCAATCAGGATACATAATCACCATTCCCGTAAGTTTAAAGCCAATTAGGAAGAACACCATAATCCAAAAAAAAAAAAAAAAAAAAAATCTCATGAACCAGCTCATGCTAGTGGCAAACAAACTTAGATCATCATTACCAAATCATAATCAAATACCAGCTTCAAAATTTTTAGCACTATTGAAACCTACTTTGATAAATAAATCAAATAATAGTTTTATTTAGCAAGATCGAAACCTACATTGATACCGGGTTAAAATAATTAAAAAGAGAAATAATAAGGGAAGAGAAATAATAAGGGGACTACAAAATTAAGGACTACACCTTAATTACATGACTCGTGAATACTCTAATACAAGATTCTAATATATAGGCATATTATTTAAAATTTTAGCAAACATAAAAAGTAAATGCAAATCAAGCAAATATCATATTGAGCAATATTCTCTAAAATATCAAATATATGTAAAAATATTGTTGTCCAACAAATTGGCACCACACCCCAATTCAAATGAACATGAATTAAACGTATGGAAAAGATAAAAAATCCCACAAGAGAGAGAATGACACAATCTTTTTATAATGGTTCGACAAAGTCTTCAATTTACGTCCATTTAGTTGTTTTTATTGACGAATTTTCTTCAGAACACTCGATTTACAATCAATTTCGAGATACAATCAAGTAAATCTCAGTTCTGCTCACAATCTAATGAGAAGGAAGAAGGTCCAAATTCCATTTCTAGTTGAAGAAGACTTGTTACTTAAAGGTGAGTTCCAGCATAAAAAAACGCCGTATCAAGTATGAACGAGCAAATATCTTCAAATCTAAAATTCCAGCACGAAGAACGAATGTACGCACACGATTTCTAAGACGGTCAAACCGATCTATACCAACCAAAATCGGTCATTACCGACCGGTTTTGTTGACCAAAAACCAGCCCTCCCTAGCATAGCTCAAAGTCCTCATGCTCCGGTGCACTTAAACAAGATAGCCAAATTATTTGGTACCAACTGATATCAGTCTGCACCGACCGTTTTAGTTGGCGAAATCTTGATAAATTCTGTTGAGCTCCTTCATATTATCAAAGCTTCTAGTATCACGGAAGATGGCTCAAATATGGTCCCACTCAAATCATTCGGTACCAACCATAATCAATCAGTACTAATCGATTTCATGCCTTCAAACCTTGGTGATTTTTCACCGTCTTTCCATCTCGATGTCTTCTGAGTTTTCTGATCCGTTCTTTCATTATATGTAGTCAAGTTTATATAATCTGAGTCAATTCTGAGATTGTAGTAAATTTGCCAGAAACGTTTACCCTTAAAAACATGCTTTTGTGGATACAAAACATGTTTTGATCAAGAACATGCATCGAGACTGAAAAATCATCGGTTGCGCTCTTTGGCTATCTACTGGACCAATCATGACGAATCATTCGATTTCTTCGGATTCATCTGCGAATCAAATGTCACTCTAGACCATCATGGCTAAGGACACAAATCATTGTCGAAATGTCAATCATAAGCAATTGCCCGCGTTCTTTCGAAAGTAAATTATCAAAAATATATCAAGTATCATACTATCATGCAGTATAAATCACAGTTTTATATTGCCCTGATTGGAGCATCATTTATAAATCGTCTAGTATCGCCCAGCATTCCATTATAAGAGTAACCGGATCAAGGCGATAACTTTCGCGATCGTTTAGTAAACATCATCAAACCATTTCAAATCAAATGACGTTCAC
The DNA here is from genome assembly GCA_030765085.1 of Allium cepa. Taxonomy (NCBI): domain Eukaryota; kingdom Viridiplantae; phylum Streptophyta; class Magnoliopsida; order Asparagales; family Amaryllidaceae; genus Allium; species Allium cepa. The sequence goes on from CM060945.1 coordinate 488,555,066, forward strand.
ACTTTAAAGTTTAATCTTTACCCATCTTACAGTTTAATCTTTACCCATCTTAATCGTATAATTGCAAATCTACATTAAGCTCATTCACTCATTCTCCGACGAAGGGTTTGAAGTCTAAGGCGAGTCCATCCACTCACTCTCCGGTAAGAGGACTCGTCCTATAAAGTCCAACCACTCACTCTCCGACAACGGGACTTGCATTTCACAGTTCATTGCCCCATCCTCGGTCGAAAGGACCATGACTTATCAGTTTATATATCACATAAGGGATAACCAAGTTCGATTGTTGTCCAACATTAACGTCCAAATCAATTATCATGTCTAATCAATATTTGTCATCGGATCATTCAAGTATCTTTATCCAAATAAAAATACATCGGATCCAATCAGCGAATACCTTCAAGCTTGAACTCAGAGCATGTCTATAGGAACGGTCGAGGTCAAATGCATGTACAAGCGGTCCGAAGGTAAGCCTTATAAGTTTATTCACAACAAAAGGCAAAATGTAGAAAAATAAAGCTGGTTCCAATCCAGGTTGATCATAGGACAACCATACCGAATCCAGATCCTTGGCTGCAATAGGGGATATCAACCGTAGTTGGTGGTCGCTCCTGCTGCACCACTGCGATTTGTGCCACCTGCTGCACCACTGCGATTTGTGCCACTATCTTATTCCTCAAGTACCATTGCAACCAGTTACTCCGAACTTAGTCCTATATCAAATCCCTCAAACGTATGCACTCGTTCGTCTCGCGTTCATCCAACTTATGGATATGTAGTATTTTACTGACTATCTTTTCCATTTGATGAGCTCTCTCTTAGTGGATTTTCTATAAGGAATCTGCCCCCGGCATCAAGATAGATCTTCTTCGCGATATCGAACAAATCAGTGTAGGACACAAGCTTTATTTCCCTCTTTAGTTGCTTCAAGACTCCAAAGTCATCGTCGGCTTTTCGCTTTCCGTTATCTTTTCTAGGTCCTGTTCTGGATGGTCCTCCATCCACTATGGCATTCAATTCATCATACTCTGTTTCAACATCTTCTTAACGCAAATACCTCTCAGCGTGATAATAGAAATATGTCAGATCCACTAGCATGTCACTTTCCAAAGCCTTGTTATATTCTGCATTATTTGCAACTCCAACAGCCTCTACTATAATGACTATCAACGGGCCTAGTTTGTAAACTTCAGAGGCTGCTGCATTAAATCTGGTCAAATAATTCAATAAAGTTTCATTTTCCCTCCGCTTTCCATTTTAAAGCGTCATCACATTACTTAGTCAAACTATATAAACCCTGAATTGGCTCATAAATCTTTCCACTAACTCGGTCCACATGCTAATGGACTCGTTATCCAGTTGGCGAAACTACGTAACAACCAAATTAGTCACAAACAAAAGAAAACTTCATCCTACCATTTCCTTTGAAGCTCCCAGCACATCTATATGTTGGACAAATCTCGTCAAGTGAACTGTAGGATAAATATCTCATGAAGTAAACTGTAGGATCAATCCTTCCATCATATAGTTCTAAGACATATAGTTTGGAATCAGACGAATTCCAAGAGGATCGGATGTTTGGAGTGAAGGAGTTTCTGTTTGCATCTTCCAAACTCCAATCTGGGTCTCCAGCTTGAAGCAAATGTCTAATCATTTCCGTTATTCTATCTTTTTGGTTCAGTTGAAATCATTGAGGCTCTACATGCCTTTGATCAAAAGCATCCTCTTGCCCTTCACTCCTGTAGGGACCTTCTGATTCTTTTTCATGCCGCTATAAGTTTACATTTTGATCTTCACTCTCAACTCTAACAGTGCCCATCTGAGGCATTCTTGTTTGTTCGCTATCGAAATTGACTCCACCCCTTGCCCAGATCGTTCAGTACCAATTGGTCTAGATCTCGGGGGGTTGGAGTTGGTTTGTATTGGCCCCATCTTCTGAATCCAACCTCCAATTCTATCACCTCTAGCATTTAACCTCCTATAGTCTTAGTTTCCAACAACTACAGGCGCGCTTTGTTATTCCATCCGTCGGAAGAATATCTTCAACATCTTTTGTCGAGCTAACAATCTCGCTTGCATATTTGACATTATTCCTTCCATCTAATCTCTGGTCATATAGATAAAAGGTGGGTTTGAACAAGAAGACACTTCCTGGTTGCCTCCATGGTTTGGTTGACTTCTTCCGAAAATGGTTTTCCTTATAGTGGCCATCTTCATCTTCTACAAATCAGATCTCAAATTCTCAGGGAAAGCACTAGAAATTATTTTTCCAAAAAATTGGCACAACCAAATTCAATCGAACACGAATTAAACAAATGGAAAAGGTAAGAACTCCAAAGAGAAAAAGAAAATGACAATCTTTTTATAATGGTTCGGCAAAGTCTTCGACGTCCATTTAATTGTTTTTTATTGACTAAATCTCTGTGAAATGCTCGATTTACAATTAATTTTGAGTTACAATCAAGTAAATCTCGGTTTTCCTAAAGGTTTGATAAGGAGGAAGATCCAAAGTCTCTTTCTAGTTAAAGAATGCTTGCTATTTATAGATGGATTTCAACAGAAAAATCACCATATCAGGTTTGAACAAGCAAATATCATCAAGTCTAAATTTCAAGCACGAAGAACGAGTCATCGCGCATGATCCTCAAGACAGTCAAACCGATCGATGCCGGCCAAAACCAATCGGTACCTGATATAGTCATCGTCCATACCCGTTTATGGCCGATCTTCGAGTTTGGTAACAGTTTCTCCAAGCTCCTCGTCTTGATGATCATGTTGTCCGTTGGGTTAAACCACCTGTGTACTGCCTTACCAAAAGGCGGATTAACACTTTGCCCCCCAGAATATGCCTTGCAATAGCAAGACGTATTTTGAATTGCCATAAATCCCAAATTCGAAGTTCATTATCCATCAATAGCCATGCTATCCAATCCGCTGTCAATCCAAATTCATAATCTCTCTGAATCATTAGTGAAATCTATGACCATTCCGAGTCAATATCCTATTCCGAATCCATTATCTCTCCTAATCGTTTTATCCAAATCCTCGACGTCACCAGGTCGTTAGGCAAATCTCAAACTGCGTTGGGCCGATATCCAAATCCATAGTTGTTCAAAGCTGATATACAAATCATAACCTCTCTAGGTTGTTACCGTAATTCAAATCCTCGATCTCACCAGATCTTTGCCGAGCACATTCCGTACTCGACGACCTGAGCAAGCCAATCCATTGCGTTCGAGCGAAGCGACCTACCTCTTGTCTGGCATAGTCCATACCTGATGATCTTGATCTCTCCGGATCTTTACCTGGCACAATCCATATTCGACGACTTAAGTGGGTCGATCCATTGCGTGCAAGCGAAGCTACCTATCCCTTGCCAGGCATAGTCCATAGCTGTCGACCTGTGTTATCTATTATACCGAACCAAATTTAAGCATTGCATTTCTAGGTCCATAAAATAAGATTCCGTAAAACCAATAAACCAAACAAGTTCAAAATAAAACTAGAAAAACAGGAGTTTGAAGCCAACAAGAAAAAAACAAATTTCACAAGCCCTATCATTACGGTTTATCATCTCAGAGCATGTCTAAGGACCATCATTGATCTCGTATATGTGTAAGTGACTTAGCTGTCCTTCTGTGAAGTTTGCTACTTATTCCATGCCATCTCGATCAATTGATGACAAGTTCATGATGATGCCTTGATCTAGTGTCATTTTCATTGGAGGTGGATGGTGACTGTTCATGTTTCACCGCCGCAACCTGAGTCCTTACGTATTGTTATAACTGACTATTCCTTACGTGTTCCTCAATGATATCCTTCAAATGCCTACAGCCATTTGTATTGTGCTCATCCAGCTCATGGAATATGTAGCGCTTTCTTGATGTTTGTTCGCATTAGGAGGGTTCCCTCATTGTCGGCCTTCGCTATGGAATGCGTCCTCGAGTATCCAGATATATCCGTTCTAGGGTTGCGTTTCATTTCGAGTAAAAAGAGAATTTGCGTTCTCCCCTCTATCACTTCGATCCATCGAAGCTGTTGTCCATATTCCGTTTACCCTTGTCCTTTTCTGAACTTTCATCAAACGGTTTTGCACCTCGTCTGTATTAACTTCCTTTGCCTTTTTATCTGTTTTCGCATTTTCCTGTCGCAGAAATCTTTCTGCTTCATGGTAGAATTCCTTGAGAACCATCGGTGAATCTCGTATCAGTGATATCTTAAAATTTGAATTATCTGCAACTCCTGACACTGCCGCCATCAAAACCATCCTGAAACAACTGCCGCATTGAACCTACTTAAGAAATTCTTGAGTGATTCTCCAGCCCACTGCTTTACTGATGTCAATGTCGTCACATTCTTGGTATAATGTGAACCTCAAACTGCTTCGTAATTCTTTCGACCAATTCTGTCCATGTGCTAATAGAACTGCTTTCCAACTATCTGAACTTAGCGCGGCAAAATCTGTTAAGTACAAAGGGAAGCACCGTGTCAATGCTTCTTTCGATGCCTCAGTACTTCCATGTGTCGTATATACATCATATGCACTGTTCGATCCGACTTTCCGTCATAAGCTTCTAGAGCATGTATTTTGAATTCCGATGGATTTCGAGCATTCATGATATTTGGAATGAATGGACTTCTATTTACATCTCCAGATCCATGTTCACCAGTCCTCCACGCATAGCCGCCTTATCGTCTCCGCAAACCTGTCATTGTCTTCCATTGGTAGTCTCCTACCATCATGTCCAAGCTGCTCCCGAGTCCACGAGAGAATTCAAGATCGTATTCCTCCGGACGAGCATCCAAATTCCAATTCGCACCAAGCTCCATGAGATTGATCGTAAGTCCTCCAGCAACCTGACCCAGGGGAATGCCCCTAAGTCTTTGGGGATCTGTATCGATCTACTGATCCCTCTAGGATGGCAAGGGACAGCCCCCGGCTGCTCTTTTCTATTCATTCGTTCATTGGCTCTATTTTCATGTCCCCAGTTCTGATTTCCAACGATTCATGCTGCATCAACTCCTTGATTCTATGCTTCAGCTTGTCTAATCTGTTGGAGTAAATTCTGCATCATCTTCTCTTGTCTTTTCATCACCCTCTCCTGCATAGCATCCATCATCATTTGCATTTCATCCCTCATGATGTAGATATATGCTGATTAGCTACGGCTCTTGAGAAAGCCTTCTGAATCCCCCCACGATGGCTCCTTTCTGGTAGCCCTCTCCTTATTGATTGTCAAGTCATTGCTTTCTAGATCCAAATATTCAAGCTTCCAAATCTGCGGGTGCGGGTCTTTTCAGTGAAAGCACCAAAATGTTGGCATCAAATTTGGCCACCAACATCCAATTATGCAGAAAATCGAATATCCAATCCAATCAAAGAAATATGAAGAGAAATGAAGAACAAAATTAAAACAATTAGAAAGCAATTAAAAGAAGACAAGATTTATAGTGATTAGGCTAAGTCTAGCCTATTTCCACTCCCAAATAATCCATTTTATTATATTGAAGTCTGTTTACAGTTACAATCCAAATCCAAAATCCAAGAATGAAATTGACAGTGTGTGGCCTATGCCAAAGATACAGAAGCAGAAAGAATATCCCTTTTCTGACGTCAAGCATGCTGTATTTATAAGAGAAGACATACACAGATCGGGTTGAAATTTCGGCAGAAGGCTCGAAAGACAAAGACAAGGTCACTCAAAAATTTACAGGCCCATTGGGGCCCACAATAGGGATCGGTACTAATCCCTATTTTGGTGTCCAAATGAGGTGTGATCCCTGTTGGAGGTTCCTCATGATGTTAGTTACTTGCCCTCCAAATTTCATGTCATTTCGACTTATAATTTGTGAGATATCACATTTTCCGTAAAGTGGTGTTTAAATCTTGACTTCTGTCGATCCCTATGAAGGATAGGTACCGATCCCTCCAACTTCTTCCAAATGTCATGCAAACCCTATAGGAGCTTCCCCATATTGTAATATGCTTGGCCTCCAAATTTCATGCAAATTGGATGGATAGAACTCGAGTTATTGATCGTTCTTTGTTGCAATATGGCATTAAGGCTGACTATAGCCGCTCCTTATAGAGGGGTAGGTACCGATCCCTTCAACTTGCTCCAAATGCTATGCAGTCCCTATAGCGTGTTCCACATGTTCTAATTAGCTTGTCCATCAAATTTCATGTCAACTGGATGTGTAGATGTTGAGATATTGATTAATCCTTGTTATGAAGTTGGGTTTAGCCAATCCCTAAGAGGAATAGGTACCGATCCCTCACTACTGAGGGACAGATGTCGATCCCTCCAACTTCTCCAAATGTCATGTGATCCCTATCGTAGACTCCATAGGATCCCCTCTTCTTGTTTTCAAAGTTTCACTTCAATCCGTCTTGTGTTTTTTGAGTTATGGGGTGATCATCATTGTGTTGTGCAGTTGAGCTGAATACTGTGCAGTTAAAGCGCTCGGCAGATTCGAAGCGGTGGAGGTGCAAAAAGTCATAGCGGGGATACAGCGAGCATATAGCGGGATATAGCGGATGTCTCTAAAATAGCATATAAAACTCATACTAAATATCTTTATAAATATATAAATGGTAATTAAATGAAAATTTATCATTCAATTGAATTATAATTAATACATAAATAATTTTAAACAAAAAACATATGCGAATATACTTTAAATAAATGTAAAACTGTTATAACATAATTGAATTTAGTAGAATATTAAAGTATTTTCATTTCTGAAAATATATTAAAATTAAATCAAATAAATTAGTTTCATAATTTTTATAATGTATAAATGCAATTTTTTAATTCATTTTATTGAAGAAGATATAGCGGAAATAGCAAAATATAGCGGGAATAACGGGATATAGCGGAAATACCGGGGATTAAAGCGGAAAGGCTATATTTTGGGGCTATATGGAAAAATCGTAGCGGTAGAAATCCGCTATGATATATAGCGGGGTTATAGCGGGGTAATAGCGGGTCATTAATTACACAGGCTGAATATGATCTGATCTATCTTTGCCCATAACTCTAACATACGAACTCTGATCGACTTGAAATTCGAAATGTAGCATCACTAGACCTTCCTTATCACTTAATACGAATTGCACTTTGATTGGGACAAAATTAGAGATCTGATCCGAATCCATTTGACCATTGCTCATAGTCTCGTTTATAGTGAGCTTGGTAACCGTTTCTCCGGACTTCTCGCCTTGATGATTGTGATGTCCGTTGAGTTAAATCCATCTGTGTACTGCCTTACCAAAAGGCGGGGTAACAATCTTCAATGTGAAATCTCCGCTTTGATTATAGTTAAATTGTGACACAGTGTCCATCGAACGACTATAGTTGACTTAAGTAAAGCACTGGAAGTGAAACATTATTCAAAAGAGTTCGTCACTCCAGTTATATGAGGTTGGTATAAAGATCAACTGATGTCAACTCAAAGTGACCGTCTCTAACCAGAGCAGTTCGGTTAATAATTATTATTATTATTATTGATCCAAGGACTTTATATTTGGAATATAAAATTGAACGTGGATGATATTGGAATTTTGACTATTACCAAATTTCATAAGTTCTAATGTGATATAGTTTTAACGAAGAGAATTAATATAAATAAGTGTCACTATCGGGTACCGGTTATAGGAAGTAAAACTAAATTTTACCGAAAGATGTGTAACCGATTAATTCAGTCAAAATATCACATCACCTGCTAAGTGACATATGAGCGTTAATATTCATATAGTTCGATATTAATAGCTGATTGAATTTGCACATTTGAGTCGCACAACAGTAATGATGAATACTCTGAAAACCCACGTGATTTAATTAATTTATAAAATGTTGTAAATTGATTAAATTAATTCATATTCAATAAATATTAATTATTATTTATTTGATGTTTGGAAGTTGTTTGTCATTATTTTAATGCATTTATAAAAAGTTATATTTGCGCGCATTGATAAACGATATTGTTGTAATTTAAAGATAATTGCATGAATGATTTATGAAAATTTTATGTTATTTGATGGCATGATTTTATGTTATTTGATTACATGATTTGTGGAAATTTTGTCATTCGATGACTTATCCTATAAAAAGAAAGGATTGAAGAGAAAGAAACAATCAAGAGAATTAATTAGAGAAGTTTTAATTAAAGAATGGAAAATATTTCATTCTTTCAAATAAAACATGTTCTCTGAGTCTTTTTGTACGTACAATTAGTGTTTTAAAAAACGCGAGGGAGGCGAGTCGTCTCCAAAAAAGCACCGAGGCGCATCCATTGAGGCGTTTTTCCATAAAAACGTAAAAAAAAGTTTGAGGCATACGTTTTTCTCCCTTAGTTTTTTTACAATGCAGCTGCATAACTTCCTACTCCACCATTTTACTAAACCATTCAACTCACGTTTAGGGTATAAAAAAAAGCGAAATAGTCTTAAAATTTGTAATTCAATCCCGAAATCAATTTCGATTCTTGGAATTGATTTTGATTCCACTTTCAGAAATTGATTTTGATTCCTGTAGGGGAATCGATTATTATTTTTTGTAATCAAAAAACATACCTCATTCCTTTGAATGAAAAATAAATTCATTCATCTGCACATCTTTTTATCAGTTCATTGGGTTGAATTAAAAAAAATAAAGTTTACTGAGTTTTGAGAAGATTAAATTCATTCATCTTCAGGTAAGCATGGATGGTAACATGCTTATGGATGACGAGAAAGACATCATTTTATCTTAGACTACACTTTGAATATTTTTGGACAACTATATTTTGTTTGAATTGCATGTAGTAATTTTATGTTTCTTATGTATTATTTGACATTTAATGTTATTCTATGTCTATTTTCATTATATGACTTGCGCTTTTTTTCCTGAAAGGCTTACGTCTCGCCTCGCCTCGTCGGCATGAAAACGCCTCATGTACGCTTTCGCGTTTTAAAACATTGTGTACAATTCATTCCTTCTCATTCATTTATTTTCTTTCTCTCCTAAATTTTCATGCCAGAAAACTAAAAAAAATCAAAATTTTCAAAATCTTTCAACTTCAAATAAAAACATCAAATAAAATAAAACAAAAATGATTCATCCATCTCTTTCAAGGATAGGATGTGGATCTTGAAGATCTAAGGAGATATCATCATTGAAGGTGTGATTTTTAGGCAATATCCTAATGTGATCCTCTGATTTATTTATTTATATGTTTTATTCTTCGTTTGTTTGGATATGAATGGTTCATTGCGTGCTTAATAGATTAATTTTAAACATATGAATCAAAACCCTTTTTATCTCAATTAATAACTTGTTTATTATTTGATTTAACTCAGATCTGCACATGTTTTTCATCTTTTGTTTAATTATGTTAATTATTGTTAATATTGTTTATGATTTAATTCCCATTTTATCACATCTTCTTTAATAATATATATATATATATATATATATATATATATGTTTATAACATCGATTGATTTACATCTATTTTGTGTTATTCCATTTTTGATCGCATGTACATATTCTTAGCATTCGAGTTGTGAATACTACATCTCATTTAATCTGTTGCTCATGCTGTTCTTACAGTTCAGATTTGAAACTTTACCGTGTATTTATATGTGCATATGTTGTTCCTTTTATCCTGTTTGAAACCATTTATTTATATGATTTATTTTGTTTCAACTTATATAAATTACATAGGTTGTCTAATTTAGATCATCTGAGAATTGAATATGATTTTATATGATTTTTGTTTGATTTTTTTCTGTTATTGTATTCTTTTGTTAAATTTTGTGTAAATTTGTTAACTTGTAATTCTCACACATACTAAATCAAAAACTTCACATGTTTGTTATTTTAAATTTTAAACCAGCTTGCAATTAATTATGTATATGAGTGTGAATGTGTTGTTTTAATTCAAGGTTTAAAAATTTAATTTTATGTACAATCACAATTTTAATCTTATTCTAAATTGAAGCTTGATTTTATTTGTTAATTCTAGATTTCAAATTATGATAATGGTCAAAATTTATTTTATATGCATGTATGTTTTAGAGTTTAATTACTAATTTGAATTGACATTGATTGAATATGTCATGTCCGAGGAAAATGCTCCATCTTTTCTTTTTCATAAATGTCTACCTTAATTCCTTAACTGTCCTTTTTGTTAATATAAGTTAACTTTGTCTGTTAGTAAAATATTTTTCAATATATTATGCATTACTGTAAACTGAACTTACATATACACGCACACACATATTTTACTATCACTTGCGTGTTTTAGAATAAATTTGGACAGCAAAGGCATCTATTAATCTGTAATGAAAACCTAATTAAAGAGAGAAATGAAAGATTCCCTCTCAACATCTATGGTTCATCTTCCCCTAATTAATTATTGGTGTTAAGAGGAAGAAATAAAAGGTTTCTTTCTTTAACCTTTAAATGGTTATTTACATACTTTTATGTGCTACTCGTATGTTATCCTCATCATTCAAACACATGAATGTATTTGACATATTCATCATATTACATATTTATTTGAATAGAATCTAAATCTCCTTTAATTACCAACTTAAATAAAATTTTGATTTTATTTAAAAGAAGATTTATATAAGATCTGAATGTATCTAGACTTCATACGCTCATTAATGATCTAAAGTGATAAAAAAAATTGAAATCCACTCATTTCTTCCGTTGTTGGCTAGTTCAGTTCCAACAGTACTGACCAGTTTTCGTTGATCAAAAACCAGCCCTCTCTAGCATAGCTCGAGTCCTCACGCTCTAGTGCACTCAAAATAAAGTAGCCAAATCGTTCGGTACCAACCCATATTGCCTGACACCAACCGGTTTTAGTTGGTTAAACCATTGTCAATTTTCTTGAGCTCCTTCGTATCAAACTTCAAGTACCATTGAAGAGAGCTTGAGCGGGGTCTCACTCAAATTGTTCAGTACCAACCATACTTGGTCGATACCTATCTTCATGTCTTTAACACTTGGTGATTATTCACCATGACTCTTTTGGTGTAGTAACATGTGCGCTTTTCCCATAAATCTCTAAATCGATCACACCATAAATATACAAAATCTGCTATCTTTTTTCCAACTCTTAATTCCTCCCTTTGATTGTGTTAAAATCACCACTAGTCCAAGAACTCGCTTCGCTAGTGAACACATCACATAATAACTTCATCAGTGATCGCGAAGTCAAAATTGTTTTTCCATCAAACTTGCTTATTGAACATCGCACAAACTCAGTCTTAGTCACACAACCTTGCTCCCATATCAGATGTAGAATCAAAGAAAGATACACAGAGAAATATATAATAAAAGAAGAATATTTTACGTATTTCAATTCTTTGATGAATACATGAAAAATACAAAGATCGTAACCTTTTGAAATATAAAGTAAGAAAGCGTTAATTGCTTTCATTTGATTTAATTTCCAGCATTGATATACCTATTGAGTTGATAGTTTTTTATTCCTTGGTTAGTAGCTTAGACCCAACATTCACCACTTTCTTTTATAATTTGCATTTTCATCCTCTCAATTCATAAATCATCACAATATTATGATAAACTTCTACACTCATCCGTGACCCTCATCGTTAAATTATTAGATCTTGAGATGATGCACGAGCTAAAAAATAAAACTAGGATATGTATATTGTGACACAGAAGGTACAGTAGAGGACGGTGTACGCAGTATTTCCATCGTACGGAATTATGCAAGCATGGAGAGGAGAAAGAGAGACGGACCAGTTCCCCAATCAAATTCTGATGAGCGGGGTCCTCCAGGATGTGCACGTAGGTACTGATTCAACTGTCTCTTGTTGGTGATCTCTTCACCTGTTGGCGAAATGAAAACTGCCATCTTTATTCCAGGTGTACTTCCCTTCCTAGGCACAGCCTGTAATAAGGTAAAATCAACTAATTATAATGATAATGGGTGGATAGCTGAAGGAAGTAAAATCACAAGATGCTGGAAATTGAATCGTTAACTTATTCAAGTTTTTGCCAATCAGCACACACAATTTTAGTTAAACTTATTGGTCGCTACATAAAAATAGTGCGGGAGTGATAGCATAAACCTGACCCTAATAAACCGGAAAATTAACTAATCATTTACCATGTTCAACTTTACCAATCAGTTAGCAGGAGGCCAAAAAATAATCACAGGTCTTTTCTAATAAAGAGCAAAGAAATGATTAAAATTTATCTAACAAATGCTGAGCTTAAGGCCCTGGTTCAATTTATGTTATTTTTATAGGATAGCCAGTTTCATATTCGCATTACAAATGCACTACTACATGAGCACCCTGTCATTGGACATGTAAAACAAGCCATTCATGTATCTGCATTTTCTGATGTCCAAGTTTCCAACTTATGCCAAGTCAACCGTAAGACTTGCGTCTCCTGTGTTTCTGAACTCCAAAAATAGGACAGTTCAAAGGGAGCTCGAATTTTACATCGAACTTAACTCCTTAAGTCGGACATTTGTGGTTTATTTTAAATTAAATTAAGTGAACAAAAAATTATTTTAAATTAATGTTTTTATATTAAAATTGTTTAAACAATATTGTAGTTTATTTGCGAAGTATTAACTACAAACTATACGCTTCATAAATTATAAATTGCTAACTGTATTAAAATCGTATCATTATTCTTGATTTGTTAAATTTAATTTATTTATTTGACGGAAGAGTGATCCTCAAAATGAGGAGAATACTCGTAATTATTAAAAAGGGAACTTCCGTTAAAACAACCTCTTTAAATTTTAAAATATATGGCCGTCCCTCCTAAAAAAAACGTCTAAAAAAATCTAGATTAATAAGTTCCAGGATATTTTCGAACAACTCGACAAATATTTCCAAAGAACTCGCCAAATATTTGCAGAAAAACCTGCAAATATTTAAAGTTTCTGAACCGCACAAATTTGCAGGGTGCAGAGTTTTCTGAAAATATTTACATAGAAATCCGTATATATTTGTTTTTATCAAAAAATAAATGTAAACACACGGTTAATGTTCAGATTTAACTTTTGAAAAAAAAAACGAATTTTTTTACTAAAATAAAAAATAAAGGTGTAGTTTAAAATATGTTTTTAGGAAGGCTTTTTCACGTATCTAAACATAAAATAAGGTCAGAACAAAATTTCCACTATTAAATATTAATTATAAACCATTAATTTTCACTGATTAATTACTGATTATTACTTTTCAACTACAATTATTAAATTAAAATGATTAGTTAATAAAAGTAATTATTTATACCAATTACTTAAATTATAGCACAATTTAAACTATAATTTAATAATTATTATATAAATATATAAATTAATAATAATAATTAGTCAATGACCACTAGCTTAAATGGTTAGTGGTATGACACTCTAGACTACGGTTCTTGAGGTGATGGGTTCCCCCAAGATGTCAAAATGAATGGTTTGCTTACTTAAAGTACCACTTTTATTATAAAAAATACAATAATTATAATTAATTACAGTACCTAATTGCAAATTATTCAATATTATTATTTTAATTAGTATAACTTAAATACTTATTTGACTAATGTTAACTAATAAATAATGATAAAAATCATTACAAACTTTTGCATTTAAAACGGACTCTTAACATTCAAAATGTACAAGAACACAGAATGAACCATCCTTCACTTAGCCACCCATTGAACCACCCTAATTAAACTCTTGCTCAAGAACGGAGTCTAAACTTGTGAATTAAGCATTGCAGCATATGTTGCGAGTGGGATCATGCTACCAAGTACCAACCACAAACCGCTTTAGTCATAACCTCAAATGCTTAGATTAGACGTTTCCTTAAAGAAGTACCATATGCAAGACAAGAAGAGATTAAGAATGTAAAACAACTGCCATATATAGATGCACTTAAGTTGTAATATTATATAATATAATAACTAATAAAGGTAATTCTATGAGCAAAATATTAACTAATAAAGGTAATTCTAGTAGTAACTACCTTGATTGCTTAAAGTTGTGACGTATAGCATTTACCCATTCACTTGTTGGTCAACTATAGTGTTTTAATGAGCCATTCAAATTATTTCCATTTACAAAGTTGATAAATTAGAGTGTGTTCCTAAACAAATTGCAATTGAGCCAAGAGTATTGATTAGAGTTAACATTTCTTGTCAAGAGTTCAATTAGCATATGATTAGCGAGTAGACAGAAAGTAAAAAATTAGAGTATTCTATTAATATATAATAATATATTTAAAAATTAACATTTAAAATAAATATTTAAAAATAAATATTTAATAATTATTCAATATGTAATTAATACTTAAATATTTAATTAATATTTCAATATATAACTAATATTCAATAATTAATTAATACTTTTTATGAATTAATATTTAACAAATATTTTATTGTTTCAATTAACTAATAGTAAAAAAATGATGATACTTTAAGAAATAACTAATGGTCGGCATGGATGGAAAATTCTATATACATATATATACATACATATATATATATATAACATAAGAACAATGTCAAATTTTATTCATACACCAAAAATAATTTAACATACGCATTATTTTGCTATGAAAATGTATGACTAAGTTGACCTTCCCTTTAATTAAATTTTTTAGTCTTTTTCTTATAACTCATCAAATTAAAACATTAATGTTAATGATATTTGATCAAATCTATAAAAAAAATATGGGGTTAAAAGTACTTAAATTTGTTTTTTTACAATTAAAGTTGATTTTAAAGTAATTAAGAATTTAAAATAAAATTAAAAAAATACAACATCAGTGCCCAAAAATAAAGTTTGTTTTTTTTGAATTTTAACATAATTTAGTGTTAGGGATTCCTAATTATGTATAAATGAGTTAAGTTTTAAAAGAGGATGATGAAGATGAAAACAATGGCAGTTTTATAAAAGAGATGTTGCATGTAAAGTAATTTTTGGTGTATGTCAGTATATTGTATTTTCTAGTGTAGGTTAAGAGATTATTAATGCATGAATATAATTAGTCAAGAACAATTATGTTACAACGGCCATTTTTTACCATTGTTTCATATCTCACCTATTTCGCTTGAGAACATGCTCGAGGTCTCATATTCGAACTTAAAGATTTAGCGAAACAAGACATCAAGTTTGGTTTGTATCTTATTTTACACTCATCTCGTCAAAGGTAGTAAGATTTCAAGCGAAATTTTTGGTAGTATCTCAATGGGAAATCTCACACAAAACTATGTTTTTTTTTTTTCATATTTCCTTTATTACTTACATGTGGATTCAATAGAAACTACACCTTTAATGACTTTTTAATACCCCTCTATTTTTTTTGTTTTTAATGAGTGAACTAAAATAAAAATAAATTATATTTACTTTTGTTTTTAATATTTCGATGAGTAGAATTCTTTCAATCAATACCAATCAATCATGTTAGAAATTATTATCTTTCTATATAAATTATGAATGTTAAAAAAATATTTAGATAATTATTATAAAAATTACCAACAACATCAATTTTAGACGTTTAAGTTACTCGGGGATAAACCTGTCATGGACTTTAAAATCCTAAATTTTAATCCGATACAGACTCGTCTGATACAAGATATTATGTATGGAACTCACGAGACGAAACACAATCAAAACCCAAGATTTAAAACCTTATTTTTTTACTACAAGAAAATGAAAAGATAACGCATAAATTTGTAGAAAAATAAATCAATCCTCTTGTTTTTTAGGGTATTCGTTAACGAGAATACCGATACATTCTCGTAGTTTTACGTCATCCTTTAGAGCTACCGTATCGTGCACAAATTCCAAGCGATCGTGCTTCCTTAAAAGTGAGCTGCAAAAGCTAAGTTTTGCAAACATAGATTCATGCTGCAAAAATATCTCATGGCTTCCATATACTAGTTAAAGTTGCTCTGTTAGCCAGGCTCTGCTCAAAGGGTAGTACTTCAAGCTCTAAGGCTAGGGAAGCCCACTGGGCCAAGGCAACAAGTAAAAAAAAAATTATGTTTAAACTATATATAATGAACCAGTTGATCCACTAGTGCATTTTAGTGGTAAGTTAAATTAGGGCGGCTAGGATTATCTGGGTGCAAACCCAATAGAGGCAACAATTTTTTTATTTTAAATCTCTTTCAAAATTGTGTATATGAGCTTGAGCAACTAAAATCGTGGGCTCAGCGTGCTCATTGCAGGAGCTGGAGCACGAACTGAAGGACCAACAATAAAATGACGCTTCAATTTTCGATTAAGGCGGTGGTGCAAGAGAGAGATCTTGTTGCCTATTAGGCATTTTGTTGTTCGGATTAAAGACAAAGTTCAAAGTTACAGAATTAAGCAACATTTTTATGTACCTGATTGAGCACCACAATGATTTCTTTGATGCTCTCAAAGCTATGAATTTCGCCCTCGAATTTGCCCGCAACTTTTCCATCATTCAACTCAATAAACGGTGAAACACTGAGTTAAATTTGATCACTAAATGGGTCGCTTACCAATTTACCCTTGAGTGTTCAATTAGTCATCCCTAATATGTACGAAAATATCTTTTAGACCTTTTCAAAAAATGTCATCTTTTAAACTTTTTCGACAAATTAATGCATTGAGCTTTGACCCTATACCGAAAGTTTGTCACTGGTAATAGCTTTTTGCTCGGACCCCCCCCCCCAACTCTTCCATAATCATCCAAACCTGAAACTCTATACGCAATCTCAAGTAATTATCTCCTTTGCAATCCAAAACTCTATTTTTGTATTTTACATTGAGTCGATCTACGATGTAAGTTACGATTCTTGGAAAATCATACTTTTCATATTTTCCTTCATATTTTCCTCCAATTTATGTGGAATAAAATAAACATACATGAATATTCGGGTTTCGGTTTCAAATCATTCATAAATTGCCTTTTTGTTAGATACAGTAGAAGCGGTGGAATAAGCAATAACACTATTGTGTGGGAAGAAACAAGAATTAGTGAAGGGTGTTATAGGCACTCCAGTTTCAGATATAAAGGGGTCATTTTCTTTCAAAAGTTTTTTTTATTATGAAGGGTACTAATCAAACTAGCCCCATCATAAACTTACAATCAAATTGGCATAATTGTTATGATTCAGCACTCCAACGCGTTCTCATAAACGCACGTTTCAGTGTTTTGAAATGACATCACTTCTTACGCATTTGGGTAAGGCCGCATTACCAAATCTCCACCTTAAGACGGGTACTTTCCACTTAAGTCATCTTGGAGATCAGTTCTCAATGCAGTAGTGCAGGCTATGTATCCAGCAGTGCTGTTAGGCTGCTTACATATCTCCAAACCTCAAAGAGTCTTTGCTTCGGTCACTCTCGCATCATCTAATAGTCCCTCGAACCATCGGCTCTGATACCATGTTAAATTTTCAACACTCCCTCGCATATCCGCTATACGCGCACTTCATTTAATGTAAAAGAGGCAGAACCACTGAACAAACCTCTTTGGTGTCAACGTCATGATTGGATATCTCTACATTCCCTTAGAGCACATATATTTGCATGGCAACATTTATTGTAACAAAAGAAATCCTTTATTGGTACATGCTACCAATCTCATATATGTTCGACTCTTTTAGAATATCTTATAATGTGAGACTAATCATTATTCAATCTATAAACCCACTCTAATAAAATACGAATCGCACCTAACAATAATTGTCATTTCTTTTATTTATCCTAATTTTTTTTTCTTGATCACCATTAACAAGTAATATGAAATCATTCATTAAATAATGGAGAATTCAAACTCGCCTCCAGAGAGAAATTGCAAATAAGAAAATGACAAGGTTCTTTCTTACTTAACAAAGCGTCCAATACAGTAATTTTAACCTTACTTTTTACCACTGTTAAAAAAGCGCAATAAATTGGATTAAGAAAATACATTTTCATCACCTTCTCATCAAGGTTTGGATCTGATTATGAAAATTGAGATGATTTTTTGTTCTCAGCATTATCGTTTTTTCAACAATGAAGAAGAATGAGAGAGTAATGAAAACGTTTAAGGTTTTGATGTTTTAACTAAGGACAAAAGAGGTAAAAACATATGTTTTATCAATAGGATGTGTACCCCTCATAACAATTTAATTTTGTATTAAGTGCTCATAAAATTTGGCTCACTCATATCCAAAACTGGAATGTCAATAACAATGCCTTTAGTGTATTGTTTTGGTTTGGCTGGGTCAAATACATATATTTTTGAGAAAAATATGACCGACGTAAAAAAAAATTAATTCAATGTATCCTTTATGTCTTCGCATACCGCTATGATTTTCGGCTTTCAAATGCTCTTTCAAGAAACACTAATGTTAGGTTTACATCAGAATCTTATGTTTTTTGGAAATTGTTCTTATGTTGTTTATATTTTATGTTTGTATGATTTAGCATTTGTAGTTTTCGGTATGGTACATTAGGGTTACTTTCAAGTTTGTTGGTAAGTAACATAGGTATTAATGGCGCACGACGCAAAATGACAAAAAGCCACCCTGGAGCCTTGACGCACGGCATGACAAATGGCACACGCTTTTTTAGTCTATGCGCATGTTTAGAATTTTTTAACGAGTTTAATATATAGAACAACTAATTTAAAAAGTTCAATATAATTTTTATATTTTTAACTAAAACATAGGTAACAAAAGAATTTTTAGACATTTTGCAAAAACATAATTGAATATAATATCACAAGCATAAAAATTCAAGCATAATAGTCTTCAAAATTCAAAATACGAGATAATAGTATATATTACCAATAAACTAGAAATTTGAATCTAATTTTGCAATTATATTTTCCAAATCAATATATGCATCATCATATTCACAAGCTTCTGTATCTTCCTCATCCGTCTTATTTAGATTTGTTTGTTCTCCGTAAAGATGTAAAGAAGTTGAATCGGATGCTGAGAATCATTCGATTTGGATGTTCTTCTACTTCAATATCCAGCTTCCTCCCTATTTGTTGCTCTAGTAGTAATATTCTAAGTCAAATCATCATTTTCATCATCAAATACAAATTCATCCTCAGCATCGTATGTTTAGGCTATAGAAAAATGAATTAAAAAAGGAATAAAAAACAAAAGGGAACGTCATTTTTGCACCGCGTACCAGCTGCGCCTTAAGCATCATTTGCATCATTCATTATGCATTTCCATGTGCATCAAGCCATAAGGAAGAAAGAAAAACGCTACAACACATCGTGCCTTGCGACATGACGTGTGTCTTAGTGCAACTTTCATAACTATGGTAAATAACTTCAAATTAAGACTAAGATGCATGATTTTCTTGAAAGGGGAGGGGTTTACAACATTGACAATCAAATAGTTGTACTAAGCTTCATCAAATAACACATTTGTTTTTAACAAGACCTACCGCATATATCTGATAATTCAAAAGAAAAGCTTTTAAATTTAAAAAAAATGCCATAACGGATAAATTATTTTTGTAACGTCTTGTGTACACTAATCATGTTCATTTTGGTAGGTGAAAAGGAGAAGCATATATGGTCTAGAATGATTTTGCAAGGGAAAATTAAAAAAAATGAAATATATAATGGAAGAATTATGCAGTATATCCTCACTCTAAAATAATTTAGTTCACAAAAATGTCCTTATACATCATCTCTCTCATTAAACAATTCTCACATTTCTTAACTTCCGACCTAGCAAATAAGTTGCCACCCGCTCTTCCTCTTATTATCATCTCCAAACCATACTACCATCTCAATAGGATAACCGACAAACTACTAAATGTATACCGCTTTTATATGCGAAAGTTCTATAATTTTATTTTTCACTTAGCAGTAAAAATGCGTGAATTTCTACTTTTTTATGCCTTTGTCGCTTTTGATTCTCTTCGGTAATTTCCTTGATTTATATTATGATTTAGTTAAGTGAATTCATTAGTATATTCAATCAAATATATTCCATCAACTATCTAACAAATGAAAATATTTTTGTACAAAACAATAACTTCACCTTCTTTCTAATATTCATTTTCGCTTCTCTAACATATTTGATTTCTTTGTGTAATACTTCTCCAACTCATTCAAGCTTCTCCTGCAAATGATATTCATAATTAATATGATACGATGATTAATATATCTTGTTTATTAGCAATATATACTTATTATGTCTGCATATAACTGTCGGATTGGCATTTGATATCAATCGGCTCTAAATGGATCCAATATCGACTCTTGACATTGGGTTGCCCTAGGCATAAACTAGGAACATGGGAAAAAAATTATGT
Source organism: Allium cepa (assembly GCA_030765085.1). NCBI lineage: Eukaryota > Viridiplantae > Streptophyta > Magnoliopsida > Asparagales > Amaryllidaceae > Allium > Allium cepa. The sequence goes on from CM060945.1 coordinate 488,575,349, forward strand.
TGCCTATAATAATTGAAGTCTTGACATAATGGAGGAGTGGATACACAACCAATTGAGTTAATAAAACTTTATAGAACAATATACATCGATACATATTTGTATAAAGTCTATTATTCATCATTAAAAAAAATTCTTGATTGTTGCCCCTATGAGGGTTGCCTCATGCGGCTACCTGCTCAGTCTAATCCTGGAGCCGCCTGAATGGATCCAACCTTGTTTATGAATCGTAGTTACCAAGAACAGTACTTGATACGTATATGTTTCTCATATAAATATTTTGTCAAATTTGAATTTACGATGCAAAGATACGCAATAGCTCGAGTTTTTTTATAATTTTCAATATAAAGGTTTTTTAGATGTTAAGTTGTCAACTACCATTTTTTAATGTGTCGTATAAAGATGAAAGATATGCGTTCACTGACAATGAAAATGAAATGACCGTGCGCTAATATTTTGTTGACTTGATTATTTTTTAATGCATAATAGGCATACAGCAATTAAATGATTGACAAATTACTTACATAATGCGTTTAATGCTATGCTAAAACCAAAAAAATATTTTGTATCATAAGAAACTGAAAGTTTTCAATTTGGAAATTATTGATAATGTTAGAAATAAAGCTCCAGTATCATGTTAAAAATAATTGAATAAATTAAAAATAAAATAAATAAGAAAATGAGAAGAGAACGAATATAATCAATGGATTGCATCTTCAATACGATGACTTGATTGATAAATGATACATCACTATCTTTAATAATAGTTGTAATGCTAATACCGTTGGTGTCACACTTTTTTGGTATCAACGTGAACTATCAAAAATGCCCCTCTACAAATATTATTAAATATTACTATTGCTTAAAAATAGGATCTAACAATTAATTTTTTTGACAGTTAAAAATGTACTTATCTTATTATCACTTAAAAATAGGATCTTATGAATAAACTTTTCCAAAGTCATTTTTTACTAATTAATAACAAAAATAAAAATTTAAACCAATATAAAATTAAATCCATTCTTTAGTAATTAATAATAGAAATAAAAATTCAAACTAACAAAAAATTAGATGGTACAATTTAGAAAGAAAAATTAAAACTAACTGTATATCATTTCAACGCAAAAAATTTATTTTTTTGGAACGAGTTAAGCATATACAATTTATAAAAAAATAATTCACGCACGAAGTGTGACCCATCATCACGCGCGAAGCGCGCGCCGTAACGCTCGTAATATATAACCATAATAGCATATTGCTGGTCGAAGTAAATATTACAAGAAAGGTATTAATTAATGGGTACATAATAAAACAACCAATCTTATGCAATATTCTTCAACATTGGTGCGTCTGTCGAGAGTTATACATACATTACATAAGATTAGTTGTTTTATTATATACCCATTATTTAATACTTTCATTTGTTATGTACCAATTATTTACTACTTTCACTTATTTATTTACTTAGGCTCTAAGTAATATGCTTATATATTAGAGTTACGTATTATCATTTATTAATCAAGGCATTATAACAAAGATGTAGTCCATTAATTATATTTGTTTCCTTCTTCTCTCCCCTATTCTTATTCAATTGTTTTAGTTTTATTCAATTATTTCCAATATGGTATTATAACTTCATTTCTTACATGGTATCAGGGTAGGTCTCGATCCTGTTGAAAATATTGTGATTTGCTTCATCGGAGCGTGTTTCGATCCTACTAAAAAAATTATGGTTTGATTTAATAGAGCAGTTTTGCTATTTAGTTTTGATTTTGGTTTGAATTTGTCAACTCTTGTAGTCTGAGTTGCATCCTCATTCGAAAGAAAATTGTTCTGACTGACTTTGATTTTCATCGATTAGTCACCAGACCACGTTCTGCGTCAGCTATATATACCACCCATTGATTTATACTTCAACAACTAGAACTCGTGTAATCCAAAAACCAAAGACCAAATCCTTCGTCAACCCACATACGTAAACCCAGCATTAACCACCTCAAAATCAATTCCTTCCTCCTCCCATTGTCGGCAGCCATCCACTCGGACCTCGAACACCAACCACACCTTCGGATCTCGATTTCTCATACCCAAACCCGTTGTCGCCATTCTTCCTCCTTCCTGACATCATGTCATAGATTTCTAAACTGATTGAAGATTTCCGTTTCTTGATTAGGCGCCATATTTGTGCCCTAGCTCCCTCTCGACCCATCCTGATTTTAAGATCTGTCGTGATTCCATATTGGTTGTATTGGACATTCTCTTCTCCGTTAACGGATGCTTGACCCTCGTGATGAAGAATCATGACTACCCATGGGTGCTGCTTCAGAGACTAGTCAGTCATTGATGTCGCCTTGTATTGGAGGTGGAGCGCTGTCCTTAATTGGTTACAGTGCTGGATCTGACCATGCTGCCTTGCCTGAAGTTTAAGTATAGTTCTGAAGTTGGAGACGTGTCGGTTGAAGTAGAGATTGATCCAAAATCCCTATCTAGATCTGAACAGCTAGCCTAAGATTTAGATGCTTAACCAATGTGATATTATACACCTCTTAGAGCTCAGCTTATTACACCTGACATTGAGTTCGATGCGTTTATATTAATGAGGCTTTGCCAAGCTAAACTGATATTAATGGTGGCTGCTTTGATACTCTGAAGCTGGTAAAGAAAGATTGTTATACTTGACAAGATATCAAATAGATAATATCTCTTTGCTTCAGTTTCTAGTTCGTATTAATATTCGGTTGATAAGTATTCTTTATCGTCACTGAGCCAAAGGAAGAACGTGAAATTTGATTGCTTTTTAGAGAAGTTTGTTTGTTATGTTGTTTTTTGTTTGTTAGGCACCAGCATGAATTGATTCGTGAGAGTTGAAGGATTTTGTTTGGTTATGGTATTCTTCCTAACCGGCATCCCACTTTCATCAATGAATGAATCCCGATTGGAATTCTGTTTCCAATCCTTAGAAATTTTCTTATTTCTGTTTCCTTATTACACGTTTTCGTCAAAGGCTGCAATTTAAACATTTTACACTTATTAAACAGCTGTATAATGTATAAGTAAGGAATATTATGTTATATGCGATGTGATAATTAATTATGACACTGAATAAATATATTAGTGTTTTTAGCTAGCTCATCGTCCAGCATAAACCACATATCGCGCACACAAGAATCAATTACATTAAGGCATGATACTACCTGAAATACTAAAATAGTTCCATACGTAGGCACAGTTTATCAGAATTTACTTTTACGGCGAAAAAAGCAAATGATGCAGTACTATCTATTAGTAAATTGGATTTCAAATTTTGAATTTCGGCAGAACACATTTATAGATTTAACATATGCCACGATTGACACATGAAGTTTACAAGCATGAAAACGGTTAGCACTGCATTCGCTGTCATATCAGTCCCTAAAAGAGTGAAACTAATCGATCTATATAAAAGATCAAACTAACTATATTTCACACCTAACTACGAAAACCCCAATACAGCAAATTCATATGTAGACAACAGCCTACTCAAATCAGCTCGTGAACAAAAGAAAAATGCCCCCAGAAATCACAAAACCTGACCAATAAACAAGCGAAGATGCAGGAAACTTCAAGATTAAAATGGAAAAAACTAAAATCGAAACCTTCTTCTTCCATCCCTCAGGCGCAGCCAGCTCGACTGAACCAGCATCTTCTACCGCAACCTCTGTCTTAGAATCGCTTGCTGGACTCCCGATTTCTGTTGCCATTTATTCTGCCCTACCGTTAAGCGATAATATTTAGCCGATCTGCCTTGTTCGGGGAAAAAATGGAAAGTTATTGATGGAAGTGCATTTATTTGTTGCGAACAGTAATAGTCCCTAACTAATTAACGGCTCTAGAAGGTTATGGAACGTAATATACGAGTGCTCCGATTCCACCGTTAGTTACTCCGTTTGTGAAATTGGTATTGGTATATGTGGCAATTCAAGCTACATAGACTTACCATGGGCATTTGGGCAGCCCTTAACCGGGCTGGAAATCGCAATGGTCATGCGCACATTTAATGGACGTCTGACGTTCAGCCGTTCATTAACTCAATAAATGAATGTCCAAGACTAATTCAGTTTTCTGAATTGAAAACTGAATTTTAATCTTAATATTCAGAGTTGAATTCACGACTGGGGGAGTAATTCGTAATATTCAGGGCTAAAATGGAACCATTGAAGATGCTCTAAGTTGTAGACGAGAAAATTGTATATTACCGAGAAAGCGTGACTTTTGAAGATTAAAAAAATTAATAAACAAAGCATGCATTTCCTAATTCGCATCAACAATGATAACGATAAGTATTTCCACGTGTTAAATGCAACATAAACAGCATAAATGGTCATGGCATGATAAACTTACAAATAGCACACAAAGACAAAAAAAACTATAATTTGATATTTAAGACTTAAGTATAAGCTAGTTACACTATAACATCACTTTAATATATATAAAACGTATTTAAGTTTAATATATTGGCATGACATAGGTCAAATAAAGTTATGACTATTTTTTATTATTTTTTGTTTCCAATCTTGACACCTTAATTGTAACACCACGTAAAATTAATGATAATTAATAAATAATTACTAATGCTTAAAAGTAAAATTTGACAGACGTCGGGATTTGACCATGAAAATTGCACTATTGTTTTTGTAGTGATTTTCTGGACATCAAATTCTGGGCAACTTTGATGTCTTGAGTTTTGCAGTCGAAGTTCGAATGAATAAATTATTGGCGCTTGAAATTTTCAAAAAAATAATTAAATAGAAATAAAAAGTAAATAAATTATATTAACCGCGTGGACCTCACCGAGGTTGCCCCCCTACTTGGGTCCGTCGACTACTAGCGGTCGACCGTCTATAGGGGAGCGGTCGGCTGTCTATAGGGAAGCGGTCGACCGGTTGGAACGGTGGGGGCTAGAGTCGAACGATCTGAATTTATTATTTTAAACTAAGGGATACAAATGGTTCGAGTGCCTATAAATAAAGCATAGTCCCCGTTTTTCTTTTCATATTTTCTGATCAAAGCGGCAAAGCTCCGTCGTTTTTCTTTTTCCACTATTTCTATAATTAAAACGAGTACATATGCACGTCTAGATGAATCTGCATTTAATCATAACATGCATGCATTTTCAGTTGTACCTGTGAAAATAGATTTGATAGTAGCATCCCCATATATGAACTCCGCCAACGTAGAAGCCGCTATTTTTTTTCTTCAGACTGCAATAACTTCTTCATACTAACTCGGAATCAGGCGAGACTTCGACCGATTGACTTCCATCTAAATTACAGGCAATAAGAAACACTCGGATACTTTATCTAGTGAATGTATATCATAGTTCTCCATGGTGACTAATAGTAGTACTTAAAAAATAACATGCTACATCTTCGTATTTGAATTCCGTCTAGGCAGAAGCCGCTATTTTTTTGTTCATACTGCAATAACTTCTTCATACTAACTCGAAATCGGGTAAAATACGACCGATGAACTTACGGACAATATAAAATACTTGGATACTTCAGCTTATCAACGTATACCGTAGTTCTCCATGGTGATTAACAGTTGTACTTAGAAAATAACAAGCTATATTCTCACTTCAACGCTCAATGTAGTACTCCATGGTGATTAATAGTTGTACTTAGAAAATAACATGCTACATCTTCATTTTGAACTCCATCTAGGTAGAAGCCGCTAATTTTGTTGTTCAGACTGTAATAACTTCTTCATACTAAATCGGCATCAGGAAAAACTTCGACCGATGAACTCCTACCTAAATTACGGACATCATGGTACACTCGGATATTTCATCTTGTGAACGCATACCGTAGTTCTACATGAGGACTGACAGTTTACTTAGAAAATGACTTGCTACCACATCCCCATATTCGAACTCGCCTAGAGCGAAAGCCACCATTTTTTTGTTCGGTCTGCAATAACTTCTACTAAATCGGAATTCGGCGAGACTTCGACCAATTAACTCCCACTTAAATTACGGACAATATAAAACACTCGGATTCTTCATCTTGTGAACCTATATTGTAGCTCTCCATGAGGACTGACTGTTGTACTCAGAAAATAACATGCTACCACATCCCCATATTTGAACTCCGCCTAGTCCAGCAGCAGCTAATTTTTTTGTTTAGACTGCAATAACTTCTGCATACTAACTCGAAATCAGGCAAAACTTCGACCGGTGAACTCCCACCTAAATTACGGACAATATGGTACACTCGGATACTTCATCTTATGAACGCACACTGTAGTTCTTCAAGCGGACTGACATTTGTACTTACTGACAGTTGTACTTCGAAAATAACAGGCTACCACATCCTCATACTTGAACTCCGTCTAGTGCAGAAGCCGCTATTTTTTTTGTTCCGACTGCAATACTTCTGCATGCTAACTCGGAATCAGACAAAACTTCGACCGATGAACTCCCACCTAAATTACGGATAATATGATACACTCGGATACTTCATCTTGCGAACGCACACTGTAGTTCTCGAAGGGGACTGACAGTTGTACTTAAAAAATAACAGGCTACCTCATCCCCATACTTGAACTCCGCCTAGTGTAGAAGCCGCTATTTTTTTATTCTGACTGCAATAACTTTTGCATACTAACTCGAAATAAGGCAAAATTTCGACCGATGGACTTCCACCTAAATTATGGTCAATATGGTACACTCGGATACTTGTGAACGCACATTGTACTTCTTCAAGAGAACTGACAGTTTTACTTCGAATATAACAGGCCACCACATCCCCATACTTGAACTCCGCCTAGTGCGGAAGCCGTTATTTTTTTTGTTCAGACTGCAATAACTTCTGCATACTAACTCGGAATCGGGCAAAACTTCGACCGATGAACTTCCACCTAAATTACGGACAATATGGTACACTCGGATACTTCATCTTATGAACGCATACTATAGTTTTCCATGGGGACTGACAGTTATACTTAGAAAATAACAGGCTACCACATCCCCATACTTGAACTCCGCCTAGTGCAGAAGCTGCTATTTTTTTTGTTCAGACTGCAACAACTTCTGCATGCTAACTCAGAATCATGCAAAACTTTGACAAATGAACTCCCACCAAAATCATGGGCAATATAGTACACTTGGATACTTCATCTTGTGAACACACACTATAATTCTCCATGGGGACTGACAGTTGTATTTTGAAAATAACAGGCTACCACACCCCATACTTGAACTCCGCCTAGTGTAGAAGCCGTTATTTTTTTGTTCAGACTGCAATAACTTCTGCATACTAATTCGGAATCAGGCAAAACTTCGATCGATGAACTCCCACCTAAATTACGGACAAAATGGTACACTCAAATACTTCATCTTGTGAACTCACATTGTAGTTCTCCAAGGGGACTGACAGTTGTACTTAGAAAATAACAGGTTACCACATCCCCATATTTGAACTCCGTCTAGTGTAGAAGCCACTATTTTTTTTGTTCATACTGCAATAACTTCTGCATACTAACTCGAAATCAGGCAAAACTTCGACCGATGAACTCCCACCTAAATTACGGACAATATGGTACACTCGGATACTTCATCTTGTGAACGCACACTGTAGTTCTCCAAGGGGACTGACAGTTGTACTTAGAAAATAACAGGCTACCACATCCCCATATTTGAACTCTGTCTAGTGCAGAAGTCGCTATTTTTTTGTTCAGACTACAATAACTTCTGTGTACTAACTCGAAATCATGTAAAACTTAAACCGATGAACTTCCATCTAAATTACGGACAATATGATACACTCGGATACTTCATCTTGTGAACGCACACTGTAGTTCTCCAAGATGACCGACAGTTATACTTAGAAAATAACAGGCTACCACATCCCCATACTTGAACTCCACCTAGTGCAGAAGTCGCTATTTTTTTTGTTCAGGCTGCAATAACTTCTGCATACTAACTCGGAATCAGGCAAAACTTCGACCGATGAACTTCCACCTAAATTACAGACAATATAGTACACTCAGATACTTCATCTTGTGAACGCACACTGTAATTCTCCAAGAGGACTGACAATTTACTTAGAATTAACAGGCTATATCCCATATTTGAATACTATTTCACTATGAGATGTAAAAGGGTATATTTGGAATTTCAAAAATACACCGAGTAATCTATTCAATGAATTCTCTTTATTAGTAGTAAAGATGTTTATATTATAGGTACGAATATGATGGCACATCCGTTGGACGTGTGCAAAAAAGAAAGTGAGCGAATTTTCTCTTTGCTACAATTATGGTATCGTGAGAGATTACAATAAAGTTTTCACTCATTGTGGGAAAATAAGAGAAACGATGTGGCAACCAAACAAAAATAAGGTGTTGTAAAAAAGACAATTGGTAAAACTGATGATAATAAGCCCAATTAAGTTACATCAAACTATGAATTATATATGACATTTCAGGTTTAGTTAATAAGAAATTAATCAAGGCATATTAGTTTTAACATAAAGAACTACTAAAATTCTTCTTTGGATAATGAAAACACATGGTTAAGCAGTTTATTACTTAAATTTTATATTCAGAAGAGGGATGTCAAAACTTAAGTATAGTAAATAGGGTAACAAAAGTATATAAAAATTGGTCTACTTGCCACATCTCCATAAAGAATTATGCATAATATAGTTATAGTACATTCATATGGATGACAACAACACTAAAGCACTGGATAAGTTAGTTTTTTATTCGAACTATAACACTTAAAATGCAATTGATATATAAAACTTCATCTCCATTCAAATTCAAAAGATGGAAGTCTATGTTTATCATTTGTGAATCTCCTGAAGCTTAATTAGTGATAGCTACCCAATTACACCAACGCTTTCTTTCAAAATTTGAAGAAGGCCCACTACGCACCGGTTATCCAAACACCTGATGCATTGATATTTATGATACATGTAGAACTATGAAAGTAAATCTTTAGGATGTTAAGGTAGTATTTTGTAGAACATTGGATGCTCATTATCAAGTACAAAGCTGAATAGCATAGAGTACAGAGCTGAATAGTATAAAGGAAGAAGGATTTTAATTGCTTAGAAAAGGAAGTAAATATAATATCAAAGTACTTATAATATGAAAATGTTTAGTATGATTTTGGGAAGTAGTTATATAATTATATGCATAGTTTGTTTTCAAAGGGTAAAGTTGTGCGAGAGAACAGATCAAAGTATATATAGTGTGTTTATTCATTCAAATGTGTTTTTTCAAAATCTCATAAAACCTCCACTATTGAATAATTTTGTTTACAATAAAAAAATATTCAATATTCAAATTTATTCCAACTAAAATATATCTGTGAATGAAAAAATGGGCAAAGAGGTAAGATTATATGGCAGTGTAAATAAACTTATAGCAAAATAAAAAATCTAAGTAATTAAGGGGATTTATGCATGTAGAGAATTCTTAAGTTTGAAATCAACATGCTTGCTAGAAGTAAAAAAAAACCATTATGTCATTTATTAACGTAGCAAACAATCTTGGCTAAAACTATAAAGACATATTAATAACAACCTAAATCACCCATCTATAATGAACAAAAACATCAGAATTACTTTTGAATAGAAAAATAGGCAGATCCAAGGTTAATGTGAATTTTTTAACATTTATTTTTATATATCAATATTAGAGGCAAAATCATAAGTGTCTAAAGATGTGTTATTATCGTGTGTGCGTGTGCGCGTGTCAATTGAAAATTGGTATATATCAAAGTTCTAGACTTGTTTGGAATAAAAGTGAGAACTTACCATAATTGTATATTTGGATGGCTTTGGATTCTAGTCTTATGTAATGTTATAGTAAGATTGTTAAGTTGCAACATCATTATTTATTACTATTTCAGAAGCCTAGAGTTGAAGTTGTTCATCAACTTACCACAAAATCATTTCTCTTAAGCAGTATATTAAAATAGGAGTGTAACAAATATATAGTTTTCGAGTGTATAAGACTAAAAGTTGATATTAGATGAAATTGAAACTAAATAGAAGTTGATTACAAGAATGACTATCAGCCTCCAGAATTAGATTGGTGAAATTGCAATATAATGCATGATCTGAATTTTAAAGATGATGAATGATAGGCCCATCCACATATGCTGTTAGCACCAGAATTGGTCACTAACACCCTTGAGTAGAGTTATGAAGAGAGATTAATGAAGAGAGTAAATTAGAAGAGAAGAATAGTGTAATTTAATGCAAAAAGAACAACAAAAACGAGAACACCAGATTTATAGTAGTTCGGCGTAATTGCCTACGTCCACTTAGAGTTTAATCTTTATTGATTTATCAATCACTTGAATACAGATACAATCCGTAAACCAATCACTTGCATACAAGTTTGAATTAAAAAGAGGAGTGTATCAAAAATGGAAGGGTCTCCTCAGTGTTCTCGAAAAAGGTCCCTTTCACTGTGCCCATGCCTTTCTATTTATAAGCGAGGATGGGATGGACTTCTTGCGTAGGCCTCCAGGTCGAGGTGACTTAGCCCATATAGGGTGATCTCGAGTTGGCCGGTCCATTCTTGCCAAACCGTACCTAAATGCCAAAACATGTTGACTGCATCAAACCCGTATATCTTCAGGCTCTTCGTGGTCAGAATCTTGTATAGTGCTAACGATAATATCTTCAACTGTTGTTTTGTAGCCGGGCCAAGGTGCCGGGTAACATTCCCCCCCCCCCCCCCCAAAGTGTGTCGTGTGAAGCAACACGGCATGCTTTGAATCAGCGAGTATTCCTTGTTTCCAGAAAGGAATCCATCGTGTTTCCTGAATAGTCATTATCCTTTAATTTTATCCTCCCAAGGTGTCGTATCCTTGTTTGGTCAATTCCCAATATTATAAATCCAAGGCTATAGTACATCAGTGGCCATCCATGTCCGATTCTGTAGAACTTCGGCTATCTGATCCAATCTTTTCTTAATAATCCTAAGTGAGAATTCAATTTCTGTTGATTTCAAGAAGTCGAACTTTTTCAGATGTACACATGCTTGTTCGGGTACATGTTCTTGCTATTGGCTCTCGGATGCATTTTATATCCTCATAAGTCGTCACCAGTTCCATCTATTTTAATTGCAATTCAATTGCGATTCGTTGTTTGTATTTTTAGTGAAATAAGGGTTGTAATCAGCCACTTGATGAGAGCGGACTTCAAGCTCTACATGGATGACGACTCAGAGCAGCAAGCAAGGGATAAGAGTACGGCCAGTCATGGACTCATGGGTAGTTCTGTAAGCCCATAATGTTGTTGGGAGTTCATCCGCCCATTTTTCTCTAGCCTTTTCCAAACCTCTCTTCAGGGCAAACTTTATGATTTTGCTCACAGCTTCAACCTGTCCATTTGTAGTTATAATAGATCATGGAAGGTCATAAGGACAGATGATGTTACGGACAATGAAGTTGATTATTTTCTTCATCTTGATCATGGGTAAAAGTTCTTCATTTCCCCATTTGGTGAAGTAATCAACTGCTATGATGGTGTATTTCGCACCACTTTTATGATCGGCAAGAAGATGATTTCAATGCCACTAAGTAGCAAACGGCTATGGGCTAGCCATTTAAGTAATTTCCATTGATGGGGCTCCCGGATTTTTGCAAACATCTTGCACTTGTCGCATTGTCTAGCATGATCAACCGCATCTGGATTGATAGCTGGACAATAATACCCGTATCAGAGTATTTTCTTTATCAGGGTTTTCCCCCTGATGAAATCGCCACATTCTTCTTCATAGATTTCGCTCAAGACTCATTTGATATCATCATGGGTGATACACTAAAGTATGGGAATGGATGAACTCCTTTCTACGCATGAATTCCTCTTGGATGATTTGGCATGAAGCTTTGAGAATGATCTGTCATTTTTCATTCCTCCGTTTAGTAAGAATTCCTCATTGTAGATAGTCTTTGATGGGAGTTAACCATGACCCATTTTCTGGCTATGTCTCCAAGATCCAGCCGATTTTCATCCGTCAATGGCTGGAATATTAAGTATTTCAACCAAAAAAATGTATGTCTATTGTGCATCCCTAAAATTGGCTAGCTTGGCCAGTGACTGGACTCTTTTCATTTTGTTCGCTGAGTATGTGTGTAATGATGTAATACGCGAAGTCGGCCAGTAGCTCTTGGACCTGGCCGAGATAAGGAGAAAGACAATGCCTCCTAGAAAGATCAACTTCCTTAACTTTGCATACTATCAATCAGGAACCACAAAAGATATGCAAAGTTTCCACTCCAAATCCTCTATAAAGTTTGAGGCTGACGGTCGAGGCTTCATACTAAGCATCGTTGTTTGTTATAGGGAAATCGAGCTACAGGAAGTAGTAGATCAACGTTCCTTAGGAGTCATTATCATGATTCCTACGTCATAACACTAATCACTGGATGCTCCATCCACGTAAATTTTCCACCTATTGGTTGGTTTTCTACTACTCTTCGAGTAGTCATCTAATGCAGTGAATTTGGGTATGAGGTCTGCTAATTTTCATCCTTGGATAGCCCTTCGAGGGAAATAAGTGATATCGAATTGGCTTGGTTCGATATTCCATTTAAGTAGTTTTTCAGACGTTTCAAGTCGTTGTATGCCCGATTGCAGCGGCTAGTAGGCATTGACATTGATGGGGTGAGCCCAAAAGTAAGAGTGCAGCTTTCATGATGAAATCAATAGACATTGCGCTAGCTTTTGTAGCTTCGGGTTGATAACCAATGCATGGCTTGCGATAGTTGGTGAAATCACACATGCATGTCAAAATGGGTCTAAGGGAACATATCATCATTTATTCAGAAAAATCCAACTAATTCTTTTATCATCATTGCAGTGAGCTGCGATCCGATATTCAGCATCCGGATTCTTTGAGTTCAGATGTAACCATTTTGCATAACATTCAATGTGAAATACGGTTGGGACGGTCAATGTTAATGGTTACTCTGGTCTAATCCTAGAGTCTTGTCATGAGTTATTAAGTCTAATAGTGAAGGGCTATGAATGCTCTAATCGATTATGGGGAAATGGCCAAAGATCAGGCTTAAAAGCACGTTGAAGGAAATGTCGAGTAGGGGTCGGCCTCGAGTTGCGTGCAGCTGCATAGCTGGATCTTGCTCTTAGTTTGAATTTTCATGTATATTCGAGTAAAGAACTTTCTATTCAATGCATTCATCATCCTTTACCCGTCCTTCCGGTTGGAGTGACAGTCAGTTTCCTATGAGCTTAGGTATCAATTTAATAATTCTATCCTTAAGCATTCTTTCGGTCGTAGCTTTGAGTAGCTATAAGCACTATGTATAAGTTTCAATATTGAGCTATCGCGGCCGGTCGTTGGATGACCATGCGTCTACTTCTTGTCTCGGGTTGAAAAATGCACTGCATGGGCGGTTGAGTCTCACCCTAGCTATGTTTATATTCCCACCTATACTCCAAAGATATAGAGTTGATCAGTGAATAGTCGGTTCACATTCATCTTGCTTCTCGCTCGTGCCTCCAGGTCTGGGGCATATACCAATAAGTAGGAAGGCCAGCCATGCCCACATTAGCTTTACTCTCTTTCCCGTTGAATCGTGGGATCAGGTCGGTCGATGGGAGGCTGGGTCTCGCCTATCTTGGATTGTATTGTGGTTTTTCATTTCAAGAGGAATACTTCCAGCCTCGTTAGTTTCAGGGCCTAATTGGACACTCGATGGTCAGCCACGTCCACTTTGGTTCATGTTCTGTAATCAGATCTCGGGGAAAGGTTGGCCCAAATGCAGTCGGGTCATGCTCATCCAGTTTCATACTCCTCCTAACGGATCAAAGGAGGGTGCTGGGGAATTTTTGACCAAGTCTTCGTGGTTTACTCTCCTTTCCATACTCTAGAGGTCATAATTTTTCAAGGAACATCCAAGTCACATTCGTATGTGCTTGGTGCGGATCGGTAATGACCCTCGATTCGAGATATGATATAGTCGGTTGCCCATAGCTTTGGATGCCATTTCGATTGGTTCTATATTGAGGCCTCCTTGTAGTCGCTGCCTTAAGTTGTAAAAAAAGCCAAGCTAGAGCTATAGTAAGCTATCATATTCAGTTTTTAGAGATTTGTACTCCTGCTTCTAGCATTGAGTTGGCCAGGCCACTAGTTTGATGGTCAAACTCCATCCTTAGCGAGTTAATAATCCTCCTATCGATTTTAGGCCGAAGTTTGCAGAATAGAGAATGTTCGAAATCCACTCGTCTATTTATCTATGTTTATACACCATTTTGCATTCTGGTGACTTAGTGTTATTCCCCCCAGTCGATTCGTGCCCAATTTGTGTTCATGCTTCGGTCCATGCTTTGAGGACTTAGAGATTTGTCGAATGGTTTATACTTTAGTCCATAGTTCGAGATGTAGCGATTTTCGTCAATTCGTTTATACTCCAGTCCGCACTCTGTGGACTTAGAGTACTCTAGTCCGCTTTTGGGATTTAGAGATTTTTCTCAAGTCGTTTATAATCTAGTCTGTGCTCTAGGGACTTAGAGTGCTCTAGTCCGCACTCTGGAGACTTAGAGGTTTTTAAGTCATTTATACTCTAGTCCGCACTCATGGGACTTAGAGTACTCTAGTCCACACTTATGGGACTTAGAGGTTTTTAAGTCATTTAGACTCTAGTCCGCACTCAGGGGACTGAGAGTACTTTAGTCCGCTTCAGGGACTTAGAGGTTTTTAAGTCGTTTATACTCTAGTCCGCACTTTGGGGACTTAGAGTACTCTAGTCGACACTCAGGGGACTTAGAGGTTTTTAAGTCGTTTATACTCTAATCCGCACTCATGGGACTGAGAGAACTCTAGTCCGCTTCAGGGACTTAGAGGTTTTTAAGTCATTTATACTCCAGTCCGCACTCAAGGGACTGATAGTACTCTAGTCCGCTTCAGCGACTTAGAGGTTTTTAAGTCGTTTATACTCTAGTCCACACTCAGGGGCTTAAGAGGTTTTTAAGTCGTTTGTACCGTAGTCCGCACTCAGGGGACTAAGAGTACTCTAGTCCGCTTTAGGGACTTAGAGGTTTTTAGGTTGTTTATACTCTAGTCCGCACTCAGGGGACTAAGAGCACTCTAGTCCGCTTCAGGAACTTAGAGGTCTTTAAGTCGTTTACACTCTAGTCCGCACTCAGGGGACTGAGAGCACTCTAGTCCGCTTCAGGGACTTAGAGGTTTTTAAGTCGTTTATTCTCTAATCCGCACTCAGGGGACTGAGAGTACTCTAGTCCACTTCAGGGACTTAGAGGTTTTTAAGTCGTTTATACTCTAGTCTGCACTCAGGGGACTGAGAGTACTCTATGTTGATACGCGAAGATTTTGATCAATGACAATGTGCTTTTACAAACAAGGAAGAAATATATGCAAATGCTAAAGGAAGATAGATGAAGACCAAACAAGCTTAAAGTATGCTTTTACATGTGTCTTAGTCTAGATGTATTGTTAAAATCTATCCTCAAGAAGCTTGCACGAGCACTAGAAAAATTTGTTAAACTTCATTTTTTAATTTAGTTTTAACTATGCAGGTTTTATAAGTTCAGTCGACTGAACAGGAACAGTCAGTCGACTAAAACTGGAACAAATTTATACTCATGCATAGTTTCAGTCGACTGAATTTCCTGCACAGTCGACTGAATTTGGTCCCGAAAATTTTACTTCATATTTTCAGTTGACTGAATTCCCTGCTCAGTCGACTGAATTTGAACCTACGAATTTTCTCTGAAAAGACACCTTCTTCCTCCCAAGAGTTGCAACCTTTCATCAATGGAAATGGAAGCATCTCTTGTTTGCAACCTTTGACAACATATGCATCTCTTCTACAAGTATATATACATGATTCTAACATCATTTAATTCACTGAATTCTCTTGCTTTAATCTTACTATTCTCTTGTTCATATTCTCTAGATACTCTCAAAGCAATCACCAATCTATTGCTTGAATCATTGTTTTTGTTTATAACATTCTTTTTGATTCATAGCAATTCACATTTCCTAAATCTTCACAAATACGTTGCATATTCTCGAGGATAAGATTATAGGAATATTGTACTACATTAGACTCATTAGTGTTGACAAGAACACAACAAGTCGAATATTGTATTTTAGTAATTGAGTTGAAGTCCTCTTCGGTAGTTGAGGCAAGAAATCCCGTTCGGTTGATCGGGTAAGTTGTAAACCTATTCCTCCGGGTGAAGTGAGGGTGTTAGTTAGTGAAATTCCTAAGTGAAGCTTAGGGACTGGACGTAGGACGAGAGGTCCGAACCAGTATAAAATCCTGGTGTTACCTTGCATTTACCTACTTTATCTACCTAGACTATTCCGTTATTCCATATTACACGATCCTACCTCATAGCCTCTTTCAATTAGTATCAAAGCAAGGTTGTCCTATAACCATAACACCGTTATTAGACATATTGATAATATGGAAAATAACGCAAGTACAAGCACAACATCTGCCTATAGTTCCACATTTGCGGAAGGACAATCTACCCAAAGACCCCCCTATTCAATGGACTAAACTACAACTACTGGGCTACTAGGATGAGGATTTATATGCAAGCAACAAGTTTCGAAGCCTGGAATGCTACTTAAGCAGAGTTCGTTGTGCCCACAACCGATCATCCTACATGGACACAAATTCAAAAGAATGAAGCTAGTGCAAATGCCAAAGCTATGAATATGCTATTTTGCGCCCTGGATAGAAATGAATTCAACCGTGTTAGCATATGTACTACTGCATATCAGATATGGGAAACACTCAAAGTCATACATGAAGGCACAAACAAAGTTAAATAAACAAAGATATCTGACGCAGCGGATAATTCGAAACAAACTTCAATCGATGAAATGTAGAAATCGATGGAATGAAGATACCGAAATGCCCAAATTCGTTGATCCGAAGATACCGAATTCTAGCTATCTCAAACACGTTGATAGCGCACTATACCGTGTTCAAAGATCTACGATTCTTCGCACGTTGATCTAGCGCACTAGATTCCGTGAATCGGCTTCAACAAACGTGGATTCGAGCGCACTCGAATGACGTAAGTGGAGATAGGAGATTACACTCAACTACCAATTGGAGAAGAAAGCACAAAGCAATCAACAAGAAATTTTATTTCAAAATCAACTACCACAAAAATTACAACACACACGCTATTTATAGAGTTTCCTGACCCAGCACCTTAAGTCGTCGCCGACTTACGACATAGCTTAAGTCGTGACCGACTCAACACACGCGACTTCACCTCTTTACAACAAAACACAAAGCAAACGACTCATGCAAGATCGTTACCGACTTATCATCAACACAGTTCGCACGACTCATACATATCCGACTCATCTACTTAAGTCGGCAGCGACTTAAATCACACGAATCAACAAACCCGCCTTATTACCACACCTCCGACTCAAGAAACAAATAACGACTCATCTTACAAACGACTCAAGACTTACATCATATCACAGTACACGACTCTCCTCTGGGCGACTCAACTCCATGCCTTCCTTGGGTCGTATAACCATAGGTCGCAGCTCATATGGCACTACCTTCTCCAGTTCCTTGTTAAGTCGTTGACGACTCATGGATGAGTCGTTGTGTCGTGGACGGCTCATCAGACTCGAACTCCTCCAAGCTTCGTTAAACCGGCACCGACTCATGCTTCCACTATCCCATGACCGACTCATCAAGCATGCACGTCTTAAGCTCGTGTACGACTTAATATGGTTTAACTTTTGAATTCCCATATGCCTTGCTGCATCATCCTCCCCTGGTTGAGAAAAATTCGACCTCGAATTTGCAAATTCTTTCTCATCAAAATGTTCATCCTCATAATATGGCACCAGATGCTTAATATTGAATACGTCAGAAGTGTAAATATCCTCCGGCAGCTTCAACTTATAAGCATTGTCATTAATTCGCTTCACAATTTCGACAGGACCAACTTTTCTGGCTTTCAACTTATTGTAAGCACCCACTGGAAAACGATCTTTGGTTAACACGGCATAAACCAAATCACCTTCTTTAAATTCAACATTTCGACGTTTCAAATCTGCCGACTTCTTATACTTCTCATTCGATTTCTCCAATCGTTCCTGAAGATTTTATGACATTCAGTCAGCTCATCAACAAAATCGACAGCTCGTTTAACTGTTCCCTTCGCCTGTGGTATTACTGCCAAATCCAACGGTCCCCTGGGTAAATTTGAATAAACAATCTGAAATGGACTGAATCCCGTGCTACGATTCACTGCATGATTATGTGCAAATTCAGCTTGGCATAACTTCATGTCCCAACTTCTCAAATTATCCTGTACAAGACATCGCAACAAATTTCCCAATGACCTGTTAACAACTTCTGTCTGTCCATCAGTTTGTGGATGATAAGCACTACTAAATTTCAGCTTCGTTCCCACCATCTTCCACAAACTCAACCAAAAGTGACTCAGAAAACGAGTATCTCTATCCGACACAATAGACTCTGGCAATCCATGAAGTCGATAGATCTCCTTGAAAAATAACTGTGCTACTCGAACTGCATCCGCTGTCTTCTTGCAAGCAACAAAATGTGCCATCTTCGAAAATCTGTCCACCACAACAAATATCGAATCATTTCCCCTTTGAGTTCTAGGCAAACCCAAAACGAAATCCATGCTAATATCAACCCATGGCTTAGATGGAACTGGTAATGGCATATACAACCCTGCATTCGTTGCTGTTCCTTTTGAAACCTGGCAAATATGGCATCTCTCCACAAATCTTTCAACCTCTTTTCTCATCGATGGCCAAAAGTAAGACTGTGAAATCAACTGTAAAGTACGATCACGGCCCACATGCCCTTCCTCGTGTAACTCCTTGACAATTTTCAATCTCAAGCTACAGTCTGGAATACACAAACGATTTCCTTTAAACAGAAAACCATCAACTAACATAAATTCATCCGAACTTCCCTCCTCAACTTTCTCAACAAATTTCAAAAAGTAAGGATCTTCTTTAATCATCTCTGGCAACATTTCAAACCCTGTCACTTCAACCTTCATTGTCGTTAATAAATGACTCCTCCTGCTCAAAGCATCAGCTACTCGATTTGTCACCCCTGATTTGTGCTTAACGACAAAAGTAAACTGCTGTAAATAAGCAATCCATGATGCATGTCTCGCTGAAATTTTTTCCTGCCCTTGTAAATGTTTCAAAGCTTCATGATCAGTGTAAAGAACAAATTCCTTCTGAAATAGATAATGTCTCCAATGCTTAACAGCTTGCACAACAGCATAAAACTCAACGTCATAGGTACTGTATCTCATCTTTGCCCCTGACAACTTTTCACTGAAATATGCAATAGGTCTCCCATATTGACTCAGAACTCCTCCAATCCCAACCTTCGAAGCATCAGTATGCAATTCAAACAATAACTGAAAATTAGGTAGAACAAGAATTGGCGCTGTCGTCAACAATTCCTTGATCTTCTCAAAAGCAACCCCCGCTTCTTCTGACCATACAAATTGTTTCCCTTTCATGCAATCGGTAACTGGTGCCATCACACTACTGAAATGTGGAATGAACCTTCGGTAGAATGATGCCAATCCATGAAAACTTCTAACTTCAGTGATAGTTCTCGGCTGTGGCCAATTTCTAATAGCTTCAACTTTACTCTGGTCCACTTGAATACCCTTTCCTGAAACAACATAACCCAGGAATAAAACACTGTGCGTCATAAACACACATTTCTTCGTAGCAGCATAAAATTGTTCTTCACGAAGAATAATCAACACTTCCCTCAAATGTAGAACATGTTCCTCCATACTCCTGCTGTAAATCAGAATATCATCGAAATAAACCACGACGAACTTCCCAATGAATGGTCTAAAGATTTGATTCATCACCCGCATGAATGTACTAGGTGCATTTGACAAACCAAATGGCATAACCGACCATTCGTACAACCCCTCTCTTGTCTTGAAAGCTGTCTTCCATTCGTCCCCAGGTCTGATTCGAATTTGATGATAACCACTCTTCAAATCAATCTTTGAAAATATAGTTGCCCCACTCAATTGATCTAACAAATCATCCAACCTCGGCATAGGAAATCTATAACGAACAGTGATCTTATTCAAAGCTCTACTATCTGTGCACATCCTCCATGTTCCATCCTTCTTTGGCACCAACAATGCTGGCACTGCACAAGGACTCAAGCTTTCCTGAACACGCCCCTGTTCCAACAACTCTTCCACCTGCCTTCGTAACTCCTCATGTTCCTTCGGACTCATTCGGTAATGTGGTCGATGTGGTAACACTGCTCCTGGAACAAGATCAATTTGATGTTGAATGTCTCTAAGTGGCGGTAACTCCTTTGGCAATTCTTCTGGAAAGACATTCTCAAATTCTTTCAAAACTGGCTTTGCTTCTTCCGGGATTTCAACTTCTTCACTGCTCTCTCGCCCAATCAACAAAAATACTTCAGGTTCTTCCTCCACTTCCTTGACAAACTCTTTCGAAGTCAACAGAGTTTTCAATTCCTCAATCTCCTCCAGTTTGTTCTCCTTCCGCTGTTGCTTCTTAGGAACCAAAGTGATTTTAGTACCCTCGAACATGAAACTGTAACTGTTGGCACGACCGTCATGTTGAAATGCTCTATCAAACTGCCATGGTCTGCCCAACAACAAGTGACAAACATCCATGTCCACTACATCACACCAAATTTCATCTTTGTATTTCTTCCCAATAGAAAAATTAACACAAGCCCTTCGACACACCTTCACTTCACCACCCTTCCTTAACCATGCTAGCTTGTACGGTTTAGGATGTTTCTCAGACTTCAAGTTCAACTTTTTTACTGCTTCTGTAGAAATAATATTATCACAGCTTCCCGCATCTATGACGAACTTGCAAACTTTCCCCAGAATAGTGCATGTCGACTGAAAAATATTGCTTCTCAACCAACTACAATCCTCCTCTTGCTTTGGTGTAAGACATGACCTCCTCATCATAAGATTACAACCTTCATCTACAAACAATTCTTCTTCTTCCTCAACATAAGGTACATTTGAACATTCTGCCTCCTCACCATCATCCTCCTCAACTTCTGCAACCATGGTTCTCTTCTTCGGCTTTGGACATTCATTACTTTTGTGACCCAACTCCTGACAATTGTAACATTTGAAAACACTGCTAGCCTTTGCCTTCTCAGTCTCCTTCACCACTGGCTTGATAACAGGTTTAGGAACATTAGAACTTCCACCAACACCCCTAGCTTGATTATTGGAATTAGTAAACACACCACCCCCACGTCTTCCTTGTTTCTCCCAAGCCAACGCTTTCTGATGTGCCTCTGCAACGGATCTAGGATCAAACATATTAACCATATCCTGGATCTGCATTCTCAAACCCGATTCCCATCGACGATCATCTTCAACATCCCGATAAGAATTTCGAACTTGGTCTCGATCTCGATAATGAACACTAGCTCTATCACCTTCTTCAACAAAATCAAAAGTACGCCTACATCGATCTCGACCATTATCATCCCTTCGCTCATGCATGCTTCTTTGACTATGTCTCTCTTCTTCCCTATATGCTCCATGGTCAAATTCACGTTGACTTCTCCTTTCTTCATGTACATAGTCATGATGATCTCTTTGTGATGAAATTGATGTTTCTCTTCTATCTCTACAAGAATGTGGCGATACCCTCCTCGCTTCCGTAACCGATGGCGAAACTCGGTTTCCTCCATGGTTCGAGTTTGGTGATCTCCTCCTTTGATTCAAATCATTCATCAATTTCTCCAATTTACCAATGCCTTCATCAAACTTTTCATTAATACGTTGTTCCATAAGTTCAGCTTCTTCTCTACGATACAAAGCTTCAACGTTTTGATGACGATTAGCTCTCCTTGGTGGCATGGTTGAAAACTTCACAAACGCTTCAACAATTTGAACACAAAACTTCAAAAGCTTTCACAAACAACAAGGCACGGCTCAACAGTGCACGGCTTCCCTTGTCTCGGTTTGCTTTGTACGACTCAAAGTAACTCGGTCCAACACTTCAAACCTTGGCGTGCAAAACCCAAGACCAAATTCAAACAATGTCCAACACTTCGATCCAAAATGGAATAGATCAAACACTCCAAACTTGATGCAACTTCAATATGAACACAATGAACAACTTCAACCTCAAAAACTTCAAAACTTGGCTCCAAGAATCAACTTAGCTATGATTGGCTAAGTATGGCTCTGATACCAATAAATGACGCAGCGGATAATTCGAAACAAACTTCAATCGATGAAATGTAGAAATCGATGGAATGAAGATACCGAAATGCCCAAATTCGTTGATCCGAAGATACCGAATTCTAGCTATCTCAAACACGTTGATAGCGCACTATGCCGTGTTCAAAGATCTACGATTCTTCGCACGTTGATCTAGCGCACTAGATTCCGTGAATCGGCTTCAACAAACGTGGATTCGAGCGCACTCGAATGACGTAAGTGGAGATAGGAGATTACACTCAACTACCAATTGGAGAAGAAAGCACAAAGCAATCAACAAGAAATTTTATTTCAAAATCAACTACCACAAAAATTACAACACACACGCTATTTATAGAGCTTCCTGACCCAGCACCTTAAGTCGTCGCCGACTTACGACATAGCTTAAGTCGTGACCGACTCAACACACGCGACTTCACCTCTTTACAACAAAACACAAAGCAAACGACTCATGCAAGATCGTTACCGACTTATCATCAACACAGTTCGCACGACTCATACATATCCGACTCATCTACTTAAGTCGGCAGCGACTTAAATCACACGACTCAACAAACCCGCCTTATTACCACACCTCCGACTCAAGAAACAAATAACGACTCATCTTACAAACGACTCAAGACTTACATCATATCACAGTACACGACTCTCCTCTGGGCGACTCAACTCCATGCCTTCCTTGGGTCGTATAACCATAGGTCGCAGCTCATATGGCACTACCTTCTCCAGTTCCTTGTTAAGTCGTTGACGACTCATGGATGAGTCGTTGTGTCGTGGACGACTCATCAGACTCGAACTCCTCCAAGCTTCGTTAAACCGGCACCGACTCATGCTTCCACTATCCCGTGACCGACTCATCAAGCATGCACGTCTTAAGCTCGTGTACGACTTAATATGGTTTAACTTTTGAATTCCCATATGCCTTGCTGCATCAATATCCATGCCGAAGAATCAATTCCAAAACTTTAGAATGCGACAAAATGAATCCATCAATGACATGTACTCAAGATTTCAAGACATTCATCATGCTCTAATCGGACTAGGAGAAAGATACATGGACTTTGACATTGTGTCTAAAGTTCTAAATTCACTCACTATGAATGGGAGAGAAAAGTACTAGCAATCGAGGAAGCAAATGATCTATCTACAATGAAACCAGAAGAACTGATTGGAAATCTTATGTCGTATGAAGTAAATATGCAAGCTAAGAAAGATCAAGCTCAAGAAAGAAAAAATGTTGCTTTTCATGCGGAAGAATCAGAGTCTGAAGATGAAGATCTAGCATTTATAGCCAAAAACTTCAAGAAATTCTTAAAGTTTATAAAAGGAAACAAAAACGGATTCAAAAAAAATTTCTTGAACAAACCTTCATCCTCAAATATAGAATGCTTCAATTGTCACAAGAAAGGACACATGCAAAAAGATTGTCAAGAACAAATGAAGGAAAATCAGAAAAATTTAAACAACAAAAACAAGAAGGATAAATTCAAAAAGAAGGCAAATTCTGTAACATGGGACGATTCAGATTCATTTTCATCCGAAAATGATAGTGATAGCGACAATGAACAGGCAAATGTATGCTTCATGGCTCAAGAATCTGAGGTAAATAATTTAACTTTCGACGATTTAATTGAAGTAAACACTCAAATTTTAAGCACAATAAAAACTCTTAAAAAGAAACTCAAAGAAACTCGTGAAAATGAAAACAAAGCTGAATTTGAAAGGGATATGTTAAAAGATGAAAAGATAATCTTAGAAGAAGAACTTGAAAAAGTTCAAGAATCTCATTCAAATTCGGAAACTCAATTATCACTCTTAAGTCAAGAAATTGAAACTCAAAAAACAAAGAATGGTATAATTGTTTCTGAAAATCATCAGTTAAAAACTAAGATTAGACAAGTTGAGTTGGAAAATAATAGTCTTCAAGCTAGATTAGATGACATCACTAAAAATGTTTCTAACTTTAACAAAGGAAGAGAAAATTTATCTAAAATTTTAGAAAATTCTCAATTCTCTTCAAGTAAACATGGATTAGGATATAAAAAGGAGTCAAAAATTCCTAAAAAGAAAAGTACAAATTTAAGAGGAATATGGATTCAAAACAACAAATATTGCTAAAGAAACCTAGTAAAACAAAAGTAGAAAAAAAGGTAGTTAAAATTTGGATACCAAAGACTAACAATGTATTAATAAGAAATAAATACATTAAAACATTTATGGATAATGTTCATCATACTGAAAACTATATTTATAAAAAGGATACTAAACCAAAATGGGTTTGGTTTCCTAAACTCTAACTTTTTAGGACCCTATTAAAAGGTGGGTACCAATAATTTCATATTTATTTTCAGGTCCCACTCAAAAAGAAGAAATGGATATTAGACAGTGGTTGTTCAAAACACATGACCGGAGACAAAGATATGCTTACAAACATCACATACTTTGATGGTGGCTCGGTTACCTTCGGAGACAATTCAAAAGGGTATATCATTGGCAAAGGAGATGTGAACAATTACAGTACATCAAATTTACCTTTTATAACAAATGTTTCATTAGTTAAAAATTTAAAACATAATCTACTTAGCATAAGTCAATTGTGTGACAAAGGTTTTAAAATAACTTTTTCGAATAATAAATGTAGTATTTTTGATCAAAACCAAAATCTTATTTTTGAAGGAAATAGAGATATAAATATTTATGTTTTAAATATGAATATTAATCATAATTCAAGTATGTGTTTACTTGCCAAAGATAATGATCCTTGGTTATGGCACAAAAGATTTTGTCATATAAATTTTAAAACCATTAGAAAACTTTTTAAAAATGAATTAGTAAGAGGTTTACCCAAAATGAACTTTAAAATAAAAAATCTTTGTGATGATTATCAAAAAGGAAAATTAACGAAATCATCTTTCAAATCTAAGAAAAATACTTCAACTTTACAACCATTAGAATGACTACATATGGATTTATTCGGTCCAACACATGTTAAATCCATTAATCATAATCGATACGTATTTGTAATAGTTGATGATTTTTCAAGATACACATGGACTATTTTTATGAAAAATAAAAGTGACACTTTTGAGCATTTTAAAACACTTGTCAAAAGAATTCAAAACACTAAAGATTTGAAAATTAAAAATATTCGAAGCGATCATGGAGGCGAATTCGAAAATGAAGTTTTTGAAACTTTTTGTAAAAAGAAAGGAATAAATCATAATTTTTATTTTCCTAGAACTCCTCAACAAAATGGAGTTTTAGAAAGAAAGAATAGAACATTACAAGAATGCGCAAGAACATTATTAAATGGATGTTCTCTACCAAAACATTTTTAGGTAGAAGCCGTTGCTACTGCATGTTATGTATTAAATAGAATATCAATTAGACCATTAACTAAAATACTTCTTATGAACTATTAAATAATAAAAGGCCAAATATATCTTATTTTAAAATATTTGGATCAAAATGTTTCATTTTAAATACAAAAGATCAATTAGGATAATTCGATTCAAAAGCTGATGAAGGAATTTTCGTAGGATACTCGGAACGAAGTAAAGCATATCGAGTTTTTAATAAACGAACAAACTTAAATAAAGAAACTTTGCATATATCTTTTGATGAAAATTTTAATAAAATTTTTAATATAAAAGATGATGAAGAATTGATAAATATAGAAGAAACAAACCTTGAAAATAATAATGATGAACTAAGATCTCCTCCTAGAATATTACGAGATCATCCAACTCAAAATATAATAGGAGAAATAAATTCTCAAGTTAGAACAAGAAATCAACTAAATTAAATGGGTCATGTAGCTTTCATTTCATCAATAGAACCTAAAAATCCAAAAGAAGCATCAACAGATGATTATTGGATTATCGCAATGCAAGAAGAATTAAATCAATTTGAACGTAACAATGTTTGGGAATTAGTTCCCCGTCCTAATAATCAATCAGTAATTGAAACAAAATGGATTTACAAAAATAAAGTAGAAGAACAAGGTAATATAACAAGGAATAAAGCAAGACTAGTAGCACAAGGGTATAATCAAGAAGAAGGTATTGATTTTGAGGAAACATTTGCTCCCGTTGCAAGACTGGAAGCAATACGTATACTATTAGCCTTTGCTGGTTTTCACGATTCTAAACTTTATCAAATGGATGTTAAAAGTGCATTTTAAATGGTTTTATTAAAGAAAATGTATATGTAGAACAACCTCCTTTATTTATACATGAAAAATATCTGGATCATGTATTTAAATTAAAGAAAGCACTATATGGTCTCAAACAAGCACCTCGTGCTTGGTATGAAAGACTTAAAAGTTATTTATTAAACTCGGGATTTAAAATTGGAAAAGCAGATCAAACGGTTTTTATTAAAAATACTACCAAAGATATTCTAATAATTCAAATATACGTAGACGATATTATTTTTGGTCCAATAAATGAAAATTTATGTAATGAATTTTCAAATATAATGACTAATGAGTTCGAAATGTCTCATATGGGAGAATTTTCATATTTTCTTGGACTTCAAATCAAACAATTAACAAATGGAATTTTTATAAACCAAGAAAAATATTGTGCTAATTTAATTAAACGATTCGGTATGGAAAACACTTCTGCTAAACCTACTCCTATGAGTACCACTACACATCTCGATCGAGATGAAAATGGCAAAAGTGTAGATCAAAAATTGTTTAGAAGTATGATAGGTTCCTTACTTTACTTAACCGCTAGTAGACCTGACATAATGATGAGTGTTTGTTTATGTGCACGTTTTCAATCCGATCCTAAAGATTCACACTTAAGAGCAGTAAAACGAATAATGCGATATCTTAACAAAACTAAAGATTTCGGCCTTTTCTATCCAAAGGAATGTCCATTTGAGTTAGTATCATATAGTGATGCTGATTTTGGTGGATCTCGAATAGATATAAAAAGTACAAGTGGTACTTGCCATTTCATTGGAAAATCACTTATATCTTGGTTTAGTAAGAAACAAAATTGTGTCTCGCTTTTGACATGCGAAGCAGAGTATATATCAGCTGCTTTAGCTTGCACTCAAGTTATATACATGCAACAAACACTTAAAGATTTTAATATAAATTGAACAAATTCTACAATATACCGTGACAATACAAGTACAATAAACTTATCTAAAAATCCGGTTAATCATTCTCGTACAAAACATATAGATATTCGTCACCAGTTTCTACGTGAGAATATCGAAAAAGGAATAATTAATTTAGAACATATTTCTACCGAAAATCAAATTGCCGATATATTTACTAAATCTCTATTAGAAAACTCCTTTATAAAACTTCGACGAGAATTAGGTATAATATCCTTTAAAGATATTAATTAGAAATTCATTAGAAATATTCCTGCATTTCAGTCGACTAAAATAAAATGTTCAGTCGACTGAATAAGAATTTCAAATATTTTCAGCTATGTTATATGTTACATTATATAATTTATAGACCACACACTTGTAAAACTGAATTATTAAATAAGAAACATACATTTTAACAAAATCCTCTTTACCACTAAATCTCTATACGGTTAAAAATTCTTATTAAATTATAACCGTTATTTGTTTAGTAAAATTCTATTATAAATAAACTCTTAAAAATGCTTTTATTTTCATCTTGATTTTACGAATAAATACTTAATTAAATATAAAATGTCATCCAACAACTCCTTCTCTCCAATCAATATCACCTCGTCAGTTGATAACACTCCAACATCGCCAAAACTTCCCACACCAACACCTGCACATGAGCCTGTTTACAAATGGGAAAATTATCGTACTGGTTTCACTCCAGAATCTAAAAAGGCAAAACGCAGACTCTTTATTTCACCTGACACAAAAATAAAGATTGATGAAATTCATCATTTTCAACAACAACAGATAGATCTTCAACGAGAGCTATACTTCGAGCAAAAAGTTACGGCAAGACGTTTGAGCTTTCTAGAACAAATCGGTTTACGCTTCCGTGGATCAAAGAAGAACGAAGTGGCTGAACCCCTACCTCACCCCGTTAGCTCTCTTGATCCTTCTTCATCTTATCGTACACCAATCGATCCTATGAATCCTTGGACGTCTCCTAAAACTCCTTAATATAGTACGAATTCATGGGATATAAATTACATGAAGAATGAAGGAAAGAAGTTTTCAAGTCCATCCCCAAAGAAATAGTTAAATTTTGACATATTTGTATGTTGTTACATCAATATCTTTGTAACTATTTCTTTAAATAAATTGTTTAATTTCAAAAATTAACTGAAACAACAAAAATGCATGTTTCAGTCGACTGAATTCCCCTGCTTAGTCGACTGAAAATATGACAGAAAACAATATATAAAAAGTTCAGTCGACTGGAACCATCTGCACAGTCGACTAAAAAATCAACACAAATTTCAGCAACAAAATTCAGTCGACTAAATGTACTGCTCAGTCGACTGAATCTATCACAGAACACTTCGGCCTTTGATTCAGTCGACTGAACAGAACATTCAGTCGACTGAACGCTATTTCCCAGGCAAAATTTCCCCTTTTAACCACCAAATTTTACCCTACCAGTTCACTTTTACCTCCTACAAACCTTCTTCCCCAAATTAATTTCGAAACCCTAGCTTCCAAATTCCTCAAAATCAAATCAATTCTCACCTAAATGGCACCAAAAAGAGCAAGAGCTTCTTCTTCATCATCCTCCGAGCCAATTGATGCTCAAATAGCACAATGGCTTTACGATGGAACCGCTATCACTCGATGGAACAAGATGAAGAATTCTCGAATTTTCGAGCATTCTTTTGTTGATTTTCAAAGTTTTCAAACCTACAGCATCCAAGCATTAACAGATCCGGCAGGTTTAACTTCTCTTTCAGATTTGAAATGAAATGACCATGCCATTAATCATGTAATGGTAAAATTATTTTATGCTAATCTTAATCTTGGACACCAAACTCCAAGAAATCCAAACAATAGTGTTTGGAGTATGGTGTGTGGAAAGAAAGTTTGGTTTTCATTGGATAGAATAGCACATATTTTAGAGTCTCCAAATGTCGGGAGAAAGTTAGAGGAATTAGAATTCAATCCACACATTCGTGACAACATCAACCATCGATTCATGGATGATAATGTCAACTTTAGGGATTTTAAGTCCACCTCTCTTCGACCTATGGCGAGAATCCTCCATAAAGCCCTAATGAGAACGATTACTCCTCGTACGGGCTCGTATGAAATTGTCTACCCAAATAACTATCGAGCTCTATATGCTATTTTTGGCAATATACAAGTTAATTGGGTACAACTTATTCTTGATGAGTTTCTCACTTTCAACAATGGCAAAATGCGCACTATTTACTTTGGAGAGTACATCATGCGACTTCTCCTAAATGTCGATATGCCATTACCTGAATCAGAGAATACAATGGTCCATCAAATTAATCATCGGACCATAAGCCTAATGCAACTCCCATCTCGACCTCCTCGCATAATATCACTCGCCGAATGGGAAGCAAGGCATCAAGAACAACAACAACAACCTCCTCAACCTCGCCACAAAGAACATCTCGAGCAAGATGATGAAATTCGTCTTGTTGACCCAAGCTTCACTACCAACCAATCCTTGGGAATATTGTCAAGAAATCAACAAATTCTTGACACTCGTCTTAAAAAGGTAGATCATAAGCTTGATAAAATCAAAGGATTCTTCAACAAGCTTTGGGATGCAATCTCGTGCTCAAGCACCACTACTGCTTCGACATCTCGCGGCAAACGTCCAGCACCTACGTTTACATGGACGACATCCGAAGAGCATACAAGTAGCAGCGCAAGCGGAGCTAGTTGTGGCCAAGGAGGAAGAGCGCATAGACCACCAACAGGAGGACCCGTCATACGTGAACCAACAGGAAGAGAAGGTTCATATGACTGCGATAAGGATGAGTAATTTTGTTGTTTTGATGTGTATTTTAACTTTCTAATGGCTTGTATAAATAGCCATTTTATGCTTGTCTGTCACAACATTTTTTTCTCTTAATTCATGCTTATGAAAATATTCTCTATGATTCAGTGATTGTTTTGATATATTATTACTGCTGTTAGTTCTTCCTTTTTTTCGATGACAAAGGGGGAGAAAATCTATGGTACTAACTTTGTTTTGTTGGAAAGATAGTGCATACATTCACGGGGAGAAAGTAAGTAAAACATCTCTAGAATAAATCAGTATTGTCATCAATCAAAAAGGGGGAGAATGTTGATACACGAAGATTTTGATCAATGACAATGTACTTTTACAAACAAGGAAGAAATATATGAAAATGCTAAAGGAAGATAGATGAAGACCAAACAAGCTTAAAGTATGTTTTTACATGTGTCTTAGTCTAGATGTATTGTTAAAATCTATATCCTCAAGAAGCTTGCATGAGCACTAGAAAAATTTGTTAAACTTCATTTTTTAATTTAGTTTTAACTATGCAGGTTCTATAAGTTCAGTCGACTGAACAGGAACAGTCAGTCGACTGAAACTGGAACAAATTTATACACATGCACAGTTTCAGTCGACTGAATTTCCTGCATAGTCGACTGAATTTGGTCCCGAAAATTTTACTTCATATTTTCAGTTGACTGAATTCCCTGCTCAGTCGACTGAATTTGAACCTGCGAATTTTCTCTAAAAAGACACCTTCTTCCTCCCAAGAGTTGCAACCTTTCATCAATGGAAATGGAAGCATCTCTTATTTGCAACCTTTGACAACATATGCATCTCTTCTACAAGTATATATACATGATTCTAACATCATTTAATTCACCGAATTCTCTTGCTTTAATCTTACTATTCTCTTGTTCATATTCTCTAGATACTCTCAAAGCAATCACCAATCTATTGCTTGAATCATTGTTTTTGTTTATAACATTCTTTTTGATTCATAGCAATTCACATTTCCTAAATCTTCACAACTACATTGCATATTCTCGAGGATAAGATTACAGGAATATTGTACTACATTAGACTCATTAGTGTTGACAAGAACACAACAAGTCAAATATTGTATTTTAGTAATTGAGTTGAAGTCCTCTTCGGTAGTTGAGGCAAGAAATCCCGTTCGGTTGATCGGGTAAGTTGTTAACCTATTCCTCCGGGTGAAGTGAGGGTGTTAGTTAGTGAAATTCCTAAGTGAAGCTTAGGGACTGGACGTAGGACGAGAGGTCCGAACCAGTATAAAATCCTGGTGTTACCTTGCATTTACCTACTTTATCTACCTAGACTATTCCGTTATTCCATATTATACGATCCTACCTCATAGCCTCTTTCACTCTAGTCCGCTTCAGGGACTTAGAGGTTTTTAAGTCGTTTATACTATAGTCCGCACTCTGGGGACTTAGAGTAATCTAGTCCACACTCATGGGACTTAGACGTTTTTAAGTCATTTATACTCTAATCCGCACTCAGAGGACTTAGAGTACTCTAGTCCAAACTCATGGGACTTATAGGTTTTTAAGTCGTTTATGCTCTAGTCCACACTCAGGGGACTTAGAGTACTCTAGTCCACACTCAGGGGACTTAGAGGGTTTTTAAGCCGTTTATACTCTAATCCACACTTAGGGGACTTAGAGTACTCTAGTCCACACTCAGGAGACTTGGAGGGTTTTTAAGCCGTTTATACTCTAATCCACACTTAGGGGACTTAGAGTACTCTAGTCCGCTTCAGGGACTTAGAGATTCTTGTCGAGAGTAGTCGTATTTCCATCCGTTTAAATTGTATTTCATTTACCGTATCGAGGATAATGCCGTCGAATGAATGATCAGACAACATTTGCTCATGGAATGGGACTCTGCCCCCAGCATAAAGGATGAAACATGAAGAATGAACGGTCGATTCTCGTCCGCTTGGTGATTATAGCTCTTCCAATCAAGTCTAGGAAGGAAGTACATGACAGATGGTCGGATCACATCCATGATGGGTTAGATAATCAAGTCTCGCACAATTTGCTTCGTATCCTTTTCTAGAAAATAACAATAATAGATTATTGAGTAGACAATGTAAGTTGCATATGTTTCAAGGTGCAGTCGTGTCCATGTATTAAGAGCGATGGTTGGCGAGTAGGTAGTCCATCACAACTACTCTAAGTCGGACTTTCGAACAACCTTTTGTGTTTAGGGTAGGATTTGATGTGTAGATGATCAAAACATGTCTACTCCAGATAGATCCCGGTGTCACTGAGCTTCAGGAGAGGCATTTGTATTTTGTCGAACTTTGTTTTATTACTCGATTTGAGTGGATGATTGGCCATATTCATTTCAAGCCTTGCTTAGGCCTTCAAATCAAATGTGGAGGTCAACAAATGAACGATCAGTCGTGTTCACCTTGTATTGGGCTCTGATCGCGATGAGCTTTTCACCTTAGCCCCAAATGGAAGGCATATGGTTGAGGGTGAGTGGTCGAATCATGCTCGTCTTGATGAAACTCCGCAGGTCTGATCACGGTCTGCGTGGATTGGTTGGTGGCCAAATCTGAGCACTCGGTCACCTTTATGATTTTGAAAGAAGTTTATTTTAAGTCGATCGTAATTCAAAGCATAATTGAAATCAACATATCTAAAGAAATTGGTATAAATCTCATTAATAAAGGGGGTAGTATCGTGTGCTCGCTATTTAACTCTGCCCCTTGCCTTTTAGCGGGATGTCGACTACCAACGGTCCAATTGATAATTGGAGTTCTTTATTGATGGGAATTCGAAGTTCCTGGCTTGCCATTCTGCAAGGCTTGCACGTACTATTGAAGCTTTTTTTTCTTCTGAATCCTCTTTCCGATGACACCTCAGAGGTGTTTGTAATCGCCAGTGTTAGGATCAGTGTGCATCTTGGAATATACAACATTCCCCTGATTTCCTCTGGATTTCGATGGACTCTCTCATAGTTAGTTTTCTTTACCACTTTGAGTCGCGAGTCTCCAAATAGAGGCTATCGATTGAATCTTTCAAAGAGCATATGAGTCTAATTTTGAGATCTTGTTTTGTCTACTGGAATCAATGTCCTCAGCCGATGGACCTGCATTTTTTTCCTTGTCTGCTCCACTCCTCCCACTTTGGTTCTGATTCATTTTGTAACAGAAACAATCCATGGTCATAGGAGGCTCTCTGTAACGACTCGTATTTTACGTGTCGATATATCGTAAATAGTTGCCATTAAGTCGTTGATGTTGTTAAGCCGTGTGGAGCTTAGGTTGTATGAGAGTTAGGTTGAGAGGAGCGACCTATAGATGTAACGGCTTAAGTATGTCGAGCGACTTAAGAGTTAGGTTGTGTAGGAGTTAAGTCGCATAGGATTTAGGTCGTGTGGAAGTTAGGCGACCTAAGGTAGAAGAGCGACTTAAGGTTTGAGCGACCTAAAGGTTACCGAGTTAAGGTATGGAGCGACCTATAAGTTGAACGGGTTAGCGAGTTATAGGATGTTACGACTTAAGAGAGTTAACGAGTTACGGCTTATAGATTGAGACGACTTAAATACAGGAAGCGACCCATAGTAGTTAGCGACTTAAGGATTATAGAATAGGTTGTTGTAGTTTAGGTCGTGAGCGACCTATGGTGTAGTTAGGTCGTGAGCGACCTATATCTGGTTGATGTGTTAGGTCGTTAGGAAGTATACCTGTTAGGTCGCGTGAAGGCGTACTCGTTAAGTCGTTGCTGTGTTAGGTCGGTTGTGCCGCATGTTTGTTGGT
The DNA here is from genome assembly GCA_030765085.1 of Allium cepa. NCBI lineage: Eukaryota > Viridiplantae > Streptophyta > Magnoliopsida > Asparagales > Amaryllidaceae > Allium > Allium cepa. The sequence goes on from CM060945.1 coordinate 488,609,373, forward strand.
CTCGTGTCGTAGTTTCGTGGGACGACCTATGTTAGGTCGTAAGTCGACCAGGCGACTTAGGAAAGGATGCGGCTGTGTTAGAGTGTTAGGTTGCATATAGGGTTAAGTCGTTAGGTCGCGCGCGTGTTTTAGGTCATTGGGTTTGTTAAGTCGCTAAGCCGCATGAGTTCTTTAACCAAGTAGGTTGTAAGCTGTTAGGTCGGCTGCTGGTTAGGTCGTGGGTCATGGAGATTGGTAGGTTGGCAGTTGTTAAGTCGTGTGACCCTGTGTCTGTTTGAGTCGTAAGTCGGCAGCTATGCTAAGTCGTAGGTCGGGGATTTTAGGTCGTGGACGACTCATGGGGCGGACGAGTTAAGGATCAGCTATAAATAGGGGCGCCTATCTTCACTATTTTGGCACCGGATTTTGAAGCAATGAAGTGCTGCCATTTTGAGAGCTCGACTACAACATTTCTTCACTTCTTTTCTCCACTCTAATCTAGTGCTAACATCCATCCAAGATCGAAGATCAAGATCAAAGATACAAGAGCCAAAGTTGAAGATCTTCATCCATCGAAGTGAGATTTCATCATTTGAAGCGGAATCTTGTCAGATCAAGCTTAGTTCTTCGCTGTCCAGATCTGAAGTTGATAGCTTTTGAGGTGTTTAGGTGATTCGGTGAGTGGTAGTCATCTCTCACACGGACCCAAAGGAGTATATTGGATCGGTGGTTCGTTTATGTGTTAAAGATAGTGATTCCTTGCATTTTTCTTATGTCTGCATGTAGATCCATTATCTATGAAGTCTTGATATCCACATTTACTACGTGATAACTTATGCAAGTTTATTCATCAAGTTATAGAGACATTTGCTTATAATTCATGCTTGTTAGATTTGGACACTTTATTTACGAAATTGCCATTCTTGTATAATTGTTTATTAGATCTTGTTTGAATGTTTGATTGCTTGGATTAATGATTGATTTGATTGATAGATTGTTGCAAATTAGCTAATAGTTGATTTGGACAAGTTGGTCGAAGATGATTCAAAAGCTAAGTGGAAAGGCTCTTGAATAGTGAAAGCTGCTTGTGGCATATGAAGCGGACGATAAAGCTCATATGAATGTATTTGATGATGATGTCAAGATGGACTTTGCTATGTTACGAAGAAGCAAAGTATGATGTGAGTTAGCCTTGGTTTAATCCAGACGGGATCATCCCAAGCATGTTGATAACTCGGTGATGTGGTTCGAGTTGTTGATAATGGTGGGCTCGAGAGGCGCTTGAGCTAGTATGAGAATAGTCGTCGAGGAGGATGACTAGGAGGCTGAGATCTTATTGTTATTGAAGGTTCTAGCAGGCTCAAAGCAAGAGTACGCTGGGCAGATGCGATAGTCCCAAGCACGGGCTGCGACGACGTGCTAGTACTCTGGGCAGATTCGATAGTCCTAGGCACGGGTTGCGACGACGTGCGGAGTTATGTCTAGAACCGGGGTTACCATTAGCCCTTGACGGACGACTGAAAGAATGTGTCGGTCATTCAATCAATAGTGATATCGAAGCAATTATAACAGTGATAGCCAGAGTCATGGATGTTTGATTGTATCATCATTCGGTCTCAAGAGCGGTATTTTCTAGGTGCTTATCTGATCTTGGTTTAGGCCTTGGGGGTTTGTACTTGGAAAACATCGACCTTGACTTGAGTGATAATTACTTTACTTTAAATGTCTGCTTTGTTATGTTTGTTTCTGCTTAGTGTGTCTGGTGGCTATCACTGTAGTAAGAGGTGGAGTGGGATGGTTGGGTTCCTATTCCGTTTATCCTTTATGCTCTTTTGGTATGTTTGATAGTTGATTTACTGCTCACTAAGACTATTGTCTGACTCAAGGTTTTATGTTCAACTCTTATTACCTTGGGCTGTTCATCCATTTTGGGATGGGCAGACTAGGTAGCAGGTGACAGGTGCTGTTCTTGATTGTTCACATTGCTGATGATTACGAAGACGAGCTGGAGGCTTTTGCATATTACTTTCTTATTATATGTACTGGATGTTCCGCTGCTGTATATTGTTTGAGTGTGCTATAGTGAGGCTTGATGTATTGACTTTTCAGATGCTTGTATCAAACTATTGTGAAGTCTATATGAGGATATTCTGTTATGAGCTTCACTATATATATATATTTCTCTATTGTATTTTGTCCATGCGCTGTGAGTTATACGATAGATTATTCTATGTTTCCCTTACTCTGATGATCGTCCATGGCGGCCTGGCACACTTTTCAGCGCATTATAATCCAGTTGGGTGCAGGAGTCATGGGCGGTCGTCACATTTGGTATCAGAGCTTTGGTTAATCGATTTTAGCCAACGCTCGCTGATGTAACTACGTATGAGAGACGTAATTGTATTTTTATGGATGATTACTATATATATATATATATATAATATAGTAGCTTAGAAGAATTTGAATTCCTTATGCAGTTGTTTCCCAGGGTATATTAATCATTTCTTTTAGATATTAGGAATGAGTCGAAGAGGGAGACCAGCTGCTAGGGAAGGCCATGCGGTTGAGGGGGCTGCTGATTATGCTTCTATGTTCGAGGCTATGATGACTTCGATCATGAGAAAGATGCCAGTTCCGGGGCCATCGGTAGATGTTGGAGTTCAAGTTCAAGCTCCAAGACCAGTGGATTTTGCTAAGTTGTGCAAAGACTATACTGCTCTTGGAGGAAAGGTTTTCTTGGGAACAGAATCAACCATAGAAGTTCAGAGATGGATAGATGCTTGTAAAAGGATTTTTGGTGATTTAGGAATTGAGGATGCAACTAAGAGGAAGCTTGCATCAAGACAGCTTCAGGGAAGAGCTTCTGATTGGTGGAACTCTATCACCATTGATACTCTAGAGGAAGAGATCACTTGGGAGCAATTCCAAGCTAGATTTGAAGCTAAGTTCATTTCTACAGCTCAGAAATTTGTTCTGTTTAAGAAGTTTGTGGAATTCAAGCAAGGTGGAAGACCAGTTCTTGAGTATGTTTCTGAGTTTGAAGCTTTGTCTAAGTATGCTCGGTCATATATTAAATCTCCCTATCAGAAGAATGAGAAGTTTGTGGCAGGCTTGGACAGTTATCTTGGGAGGCAGTTGGTGGATCATTTGGATGACCCATTTGAGAAGCTTGTGGAGAAAGCTCTCAGGCAAGAGAATTTGTTTCCTAAAGAAGGATCTGTTGCTGCTGCTACCAAGGAGCAAAGTGGAAACAAGAAGAGGAAGCATCAACAACAGAAGGGTAAGGATGGCCAGAAGAAGCTGAAGGGTAAAGTGACCTGCAACAATTGTCAACAGAAAGGCCATCTCTCTAGGGATTGCAAGAATCCGAAGGCGCCGGCGAAATGCCACAACTGCAACAAGCCAGGGCATTTCAGGAAGGATTGTCCAGAACCGAGGAAGGACAAACAGATTGTGCAAGCTTATGCTTTGAGGGCTGTTCCATCATCTTCGAAAGCTCCTACTGCTGAAGATAAGGGGAAGAGTGTGGTGGTTCAAGGTACTCTTTCCATTTGTGGTGTTCCAGTTCGAGTGTTATTTGATACTGGGGCGTCGCATTCCTTTGTTTGTATTGAACTTGTATGCCGGTTGGGTTTGGAACCGGATATTGTTGATAGACCATTGGTTGTGACTAATCCAGTTGGGGGTTCGTCCTGTTTGTGTATGATATGCCGTGGTCTAGTTGTTTCGAGTCATGATTGCTCTTTTGTTTGTGATTGTTTTGTTCTGAACTTTGCGGGGTTTGGAATTATTTTAGGTATGGACTGGGTTAGAAAGTATGCGGCAAAGGTTGATTGTGAAAGGTTGGAGGTGACAGTAGAGAATGTGGAAGGGCGAAAGGTTGTGATATGATGTAAGCATGAGGAAGGCGTCTTCATGAGCTTCATGTATTCACTGGTTGTTCCACGGGATGGACTATCATCGGTGCCAATCGCGAATGGATTTGAGGATGTCTTTGACGAGGTTAAAGGGTTACCGCTGCGTAGAGAGATCGAGTTTCGTATCGATCTAGTTGAAGGAGCCAGACCTGTTGTGATGCCTCTTAGGCGGATGGCGCCTAGAGAACAGCAAGAGTTGAAGGTGCAAGTTGATGACCTTTTACAGAAAGGATTCATTCGGCGAAGTGTGTCCGAATGGGGTGCACCAGTTGTGTTCGCAACCAAAGCGGATGGATCGTTAAGGTTGTGTGTGGATTATCGTGAGCTGAATAAGGTGACTAAGAAGAACAAGTATCCATTGCCGAGAATAGATGACTTGTTTGATCAGCTTCACGAAGCTAAGGTGTTTTCTCAGATGGATTTGGCAATGGGATTTCACCAGTTAAGAGTGGCGAATGATAGTGTTCCAAAGACTGCTTTCAGGACACCATCCGGTTTTATGAGTGGCTGGTAATGTCGTTTGGATTGACCAATGCACCAGCATATTTTGTGGATCTTATGAATAGAGTGTTCAGAGATCAGTTGAACAAGTTCGTACTTGTGTTCGTGGATGATATTCTGATTTATTCCAGAACCGAAGAAGAGCACAAGACGCACTTGCGGATTGTTTTGGAAATCTTGCGAAAACATCAGCTGAGGGCTAAGTTTTCGAAGTGTCACTTCTGGAAGAGTGAAGTGAGGCTCTTAGGCCATGTTATCTCTGGAAATGGAATAGCGGTTGATCCCGCCAAGGTGGCCGTGATCCAGGATTGGGTTAGACCTAAAAATGCATCTGATGTGAGAAGTTTTCTTGGATTAGCAGGATACTATCGTCGGTTTATCAAAGACTTTTCCAAGATAGCTGCACCGTTAACAGGATTGACGAAAAAGAATCAAGTATTCAGATGGAATGCTATGTGTGAGCAAGCTTTCGAAATCCTGAAAAAGCGACTAACAAGTGCTCCTGTTTTGACTATTCCAAGTGGGAATGATGAGATGGTGGTTTACACCGATGCATGTAGTACTGGACTTGGAGCAGTGCTGATGCAAAAGGATAAGGTTGTTGCGTATGCAAGTCGACAACTGAAGCCGCATGAAAGGAATTATCCGACTCATGATTTGGAGTTAGCGGCGATTGTTATTGATCTGAAGATGTGGAGACACTATCTATTGGGAGTTCGATTCGAGTTGTTTACAGATCATAAGTCGTTGAAGTATCTTTTCTCCCAAAAGGATTTGAATATTCGGCAGCAACGATGGCTAGAGTTTTTAGCATCATATGATTTTGATATAGCCTATACTCCGGGAAAAGGTAACGCAGTGGCTGATGCGTTAAGTCGAAGACATGCAGCATTGGGAGCCATGTTTTCAGAATGGAAGAATCTCGAGTATTTAGCTGGATTTGACTTCAGGCCCAGATGTGAATTGGAACCGGAGATGTTGGCAAACTTATCGATAAGACCTTCTCTGGTGGAAAGAATTGGCGAGAGCCAAAAGCAAGACGATAAGCTTGTCAAGATTATCCGTGATTTGGAATCTGGATTGAACCCAGAAAAGGATAAAGGATTCGAAGTCGATCGAGAGGGTTGGCTTCGGAAGCAAGGACGACTAGTTGTTCCTGATATAAATGAATTGAGAGATGAAGTTCTAAGGGAAAGTCATCACTCAAAGTTGACAATTCATCCAGGTGGAAATAAGATGTATCGGGATATGAAGAGAACCTATTACTGGGAAGGTATGAAGAAGGATGTTGGAAATTTTATTTCCAAATGTATGAACTGCCAGGTAGTAAAAGCCGAGCAGAAGAAGCCAAGTGGGTTGCTTCAGCCATTGGAAGTTCCTACGTGGAAGTGGGAACAAATATCGATGGATTTTATCGATGGTTTACCTAGAACCAGGGCAGGAAATGAAGGGATTTGGGTCATCGTAGATCGTTTGACAAAGAGTGCAAGGTTCATTCCTGTTCGATCAACTAGGACTGCATCGAAGTTGGCTGAGTTGTATGTCAAGTGGATAGTACGATTCCATGGTATTCCGAAGAGTATAGTGAGCGATCGAGACCCATTGTTCACTAGTGGATTTTGGAAGAGCTTCCAGGAAGTTTTGGGAACCGAGTTGTGTTTGAGTACAGCTTATCATCCCCAAACAGATGGTCAGACCGAGAGAGTCAATCGAGTTTTGGAAGATCTTCTCAGAGCATGTGTTTTGGACTTCGGGGGATCATGGGAAGATCATCTTCATTTGGTGGAATTTGCGTATAATAGCAGTTACCAGTCAAGTATTGGTATGGCACCATATGAAGCATTGTATGGAAGACCGTGTAACTCTCCGGCATGTTGGTTAGAAACTGGAGAAAAGTTGATACTTGGGCCAGAAATGATTCAACAGACTTCGGATTGTATAGAGATCATTCGGCAACGAATGAAGGCAGCCCAAGACCGTCAGAAAAGTTATGTTGATAATCGTCGTAAGGATTTGGAATTCGACGTAGGTAATATGGATTTTGTGAAAATTTCTCCTCTGATGAATGTTATTCGATTCGGGAAGAAAGGAAAGTTAACTCCAAGATTTGTTGGACCATTCCCGATCATCGAGCGAATTGGAAAGCTCGCCTATAAATTGGAGTTACCAGAAAAGATGGCGGGTGTACACAATGTTTTTCATGTATCATATCTACGGAAGTATGTGCACGACCCAAGTACAGTGTTTTCCGTTGATAGCTGTGAAGATTTAGAAGTTGATCCAGTTGTTAGAAGACCTCGTAAGCCACTTCGTGTTGTGGGAATCGACACGAAACAGCTTAGGAGGAAGGTAGTCAAGTTGCTCAAGGTACAATGGAGTGATGATGTTAACGACTGTACATGGAAGGAGGAAGAAAGGATGAAGGCAGCTCATCCTGAACTCTTCGAGGTATGGCCCTAAAGTGTCGTGGCATCTCATGAATTTGTAACTTGTTCTAATTTTAGAATTCTGCATGCTAGGCTAGTAATTGGATGCAAGGTTTGTTGACTGCTATGGATGGTAGGCATGCAGAATAGATTTGTTTGTTCTTGTTTATTTGCAATTTCGGGGACGAAATTGCTAAGGGGGAGAGAATGTAACGACCCGTATTTTACGTGTCGACATATCGTAAATAGTTGCCATTAAGTCGTTGATGTTGTTAAGCCGTGTGGAGCTTAGGTCGTATGAGAGTTAGGTTGAGAGGAGCGACCTATAGATGTAACGGCTTAAGTATGTTGAGCGACTTAAGAGTTAGGTTGTGTAGGAGTTAAGTCGCATAGGATTTAGGTCGTGTGGAAGTTAGGCGACCTAAGGTAGAAGAGCGACTTAAGGTTTGAACGACCTAAACGTTACCGAGTTAAGGTATGGAGCGACCTATAAGTTGGACGGGTTAGCGAGTTATAGGATGTTACGACTTAAGAGAGTTAACGAGTTACGGCTTATAGATTGAGACGACTTAAATACAGGAAGCGACCCATAGTAGTTAGCGACTTAAGGATTATAGAATAGGTTGTTGTAGTTTAGGTCGTGAGCGACCTATGGTGTAGTTAGGTCGTGAGCGACCTATATCTGGTTGACGTGTTAGGTCGTTAGGAAGTATACTTGTTAGGTCGCGCGAAGGCGTACTCGTTAAGTCGTTGCTGTGTTAGGTCGGTTGTGCCGCATGTTTGTTGGTCTCGTGTCTTAGTTAGGTCGTGGGACGACCTATGTTAGGTCGTAAGTCGACCAGGCGACTTAGGAAAGGATGCGGCTGTGTTAGAGTGTTAGGTCGCATATAGGGTTAAGTCGTTAGGTCGCGCGTGTGTTTTAGGTCGTTGGGTTTGTTAAGTCGCTAAGCCGCATGAGTTCTTTAACCAGATAGGTCGTAAGCTGTTAGGTCGGCTGCTGGTTAGGTCGTGGGTCGTGGAGATTGGTAGGTTGGCAGTTGTTAAGTCGTGTGACCCTGTGTCTGTTTGAGTCGTAAGTCGGCAGCTATGCTAAGTCGTAGGTCGGGAATTTTAGGTCGTGGACGACTCATGGGGCGGACGAGTTAAGGATCAGCTATAAATAGGGGCGCCTATCTTCACTATTTTGGCACCAGATTTTGAAGCAATGAAGTGCTGCCATTTTGAGAGCTCGACTACAACATTTCTTCACTTCTTTTCTCCACTCTAATCTAGTGCTAACATCCATCCAAGATCGAAGATCAAGATCAAAGATACAAGAGCCAAAGTTGAAGATCTTCATCCATCGAAGTGAGATTTCATCATTTGAAGCGGAATCTTGTCGGATCAAGCTTAGTTCTTCGCTGTCCAGATCTGAAGTTGATAGCTTTTGAGGTGTTTAGGTGATTCGGTGAGTGGTAGTCATCTCTCACACGGACCCAAAGGAGTATATTGGATCGGTGGCTCGTTTATGTGTTAAAGATAGTGATTCCTTGCATTTTTCTTAAGTCTGCATGTAGATCCATTATCTATGAAGTCTTGATATCCACATTTACTACATGATAACTTATGCAAGTTTATTCATCAAGTTATAGAGACATTTTCTTATAATTCATGGTTGTTAGATTTGGACACTTTATTTACGAAATTGCCATTCTTGTATAATTGTTTATTAGATCTTGTTTGAATGTTTGATTGCTTGGATTAATGATTGATTTGATTGATAGATTGTTGCAAATTAGCTAATAGTTGATTTGGACAAGTTGGTCGAAGATGATTCAAAAGCTAAGTGGAAAGGCTCTTGAATAGTGAAAGCTGCTTGTGGCATATGAAGCGGACGATAAAGCTCATATGAATGGATTTGATGATGATGTCAAGATGGACTTTGCTATGTTGCGAAGAAGCAAAGTATGATGTGAGTTATCCTTGGTTTAATCCAGACGGGATCATCCCAAGCATGTTTATAACTCGGTGATGTGGTTCGAGTTGTTGATAATGGTGGGCTCGAGAGGCGCTTGAGCTAGTATGAGAATAGTCGTCGAGGAGGATGACTAGGAGGCTGAGATCTTATTGTTATTGAAGGTTCTAGCAGGCTCAAAGCAAGAGTACGCTGGGCAGATGCGATAGTCCCAAGCACGGGCTGCGACGATGTGATAGTACTCTGGGAAGATTCGATAGTCCTAGGCACGGGCTGCGACGACGTGCGGAGTTATGTCTAGAACCGGGGTTACCATTAGCCCTTGACGGACGGCTGAAAGAATGTGCCGGTCATTCAATCAACAGTGATATCGAAGCAATGATAACAGTGATAGCCAGAGTCATGGATGTTTGATTGTATCATCATTCGGTCTCAAGAGCGGTATTTTCTAGGTGCTTATCTGATCTTGGTTTAGGCCTTGGGGGTTTGTACTTGGAAAACATCGACCTTGACTCGAGTGATAATTACTTTACTTTAAATGTCTGCTTTTTTATGTTTGTTTCTGCTTAATGTGTCTGGGGGCTATCACTGTAGTAAGAGGTGGAGTGGGATGGTTGGGTTCCTATTCCGTTTATCCTTTATGCTTTTTTGGTATGTTTGATAGTTGATTTACTGCTCACTAAGACTATTGTCTGACTTAAGGTTTTGTGTTCAACTCTTATTACCTTGGGCTGTTCATCCATTTTGGGATGGGCAGACTAGGTAGCAGGTGACAGGTGCTGTTCTTGATTGTTTACATTGCTGATGATTACGAAGACGAGCTGGAGGCTTTTGCATATTACTTTCTTATTATATGTACTGAATGTTCCGCTGCTGTATATTGTTTGAGTGTGCTGTAGTGAGGCTTGATGTATTGACTTTACAGATGCTTGTATCAAACTATTGTGAAGTCTATATGAGGATATTTCAGTTGTGAGCTTCACTATATATATTTCTCTATTGTATTTTGTCCATGCACTGTGAGTTATACGATAGATTATTCTATGTTTGCCTTACTCTGATGATCGTCCATAGCGGCCTGGCACACTTTTCAGCGCATTATAATCCAGTTGGGTGCAGGAGTCATGGGCGGTCGTCACACTCTCCAGCTAACAAGCTACCAAAATATATCTGGAGGTCGACTCGCCTCAAGCACGATCAGTATGACATTCTTTATAGCATTTGGAATAAATTGCTTAAAGACAAACGTTGACCTGCTTGGAGTCACTAAATTTGAAGTGCCGGGTCAGTGAAGAATGGTGCTTGGAGTCATCTTGGCATTTTCCTAGAGTTATATCATATATGTTCTCCAACCTTTAGGAGTATCATTTGAGTAGTGGTTGCTTGTCCATTCCCTTGTTGTCATTCAGGAGCTGTCGCTAGATCGTCTATGCCCTAGCCGATCATGGGATGAAAGGAAAATGGAAGGGTCTCCCCAGTGTTCTCGAAAAAGGTCCCTTTCACTGTGCCCTTGCCTTTCTATTTATAAGCGAAGATGGGCTGGACTTCCTACGCAGGCCTCCAGGCCGAGGTGACTTGGCCCGTATAAGGCGATCTCGGGCTGGCCGGTCAATTCTTGCTGAACCATACCTAAATGCCAAAACATGTCGACTGCATCAAACCCGTATATCTTCAGGCTCTTCGTGGTCAGAATCTTATGTAATGCTAATGATAATATCTTCAACTGTTGTTTTATAGCCAGGCCAATGTGCTGGGTAACATGTAATCGGTTATTGCAATATAATGCATGATCTGAATTTGTAAAGATGTTGAAGTATAGGCCCATCCACATATGCACTTCTAGTTTTCCATAAACTAAATTTTGAAGATAACATGTAATGGGTTAAAAAAAGGCAGTATTTTTAGAATATATACATTTTGTTAGGTGATAGTAATAAAAGAAGAATCTTCAATGTTATATATTGTCTGCTTATTTTTTGAATTTGCAATGTAAAACAATGATAAACGTAATAGGTTTTGTGTTGGAGGATCTAATACATGCAATGTGGTATAAAGACCTAATATATGGAATGTTGGATAAGGACCTAATATATGGAATGCAATATAAATTAATTAAATGGCATGAAAAATATATATTATACAATGCATGAGTTTGATGCTTTTAGTTAACCAAAAATTCTCTCACATGTAACCATAATAAAAGAGATGAAAATTTATAATTAAGCTAAGAATTCAACCATTTATATAATTATCGACGTCAATCAATGTAGTGTAATGTAAGTTACAAAATATAAAGCAAGACAAAAATATATCAAAAAATGGTACATACTTATGCATAGCAATTTACTATTTGATTAGCAGTTCCTTCGTCTCTCTTTTCTTGGTAATTCTCCGCTAATGTTCTTGCATATCTTGGCCAGTAACAAAACATATGTTCGATAGTAGCCATTTTGTATTGATCTCATCGGTAATCACGCTTAATATAAGAATTATTGATGAGATAATACAATGCAATATCCATGTGCATGCCATTGAACATTGCAATAGTACATTGAGCGAATAAAAGTGAAGTCAATCTTATGAAATCATGGTTTGAAGAAGAATTATAATTAACAACCTCATGGTGCTTTACAATATCTCTTTCAATAGAGTATAAAAAAAAGGAAACTATTGTGGTTATAAAGCAATTTGGTATGTCGAAAGAAAAACAATTTACAAATTGTTGTTACATGACCATAACAATAAAATCTGGATATTTATTTAATGAATACTACAATTCACAATTTACAGCACAGAAGTAAAGAGGTAGAACAAATAAAAGAATCGCATGACTATAACATGAAATAATACTACTTGAATACATATAATTTCATTTACTTGGATCCGTATTCAGTTCTAGAATATTGATTCCCTTTTTAATACCAAGTCACCTAACCTTTCATTGTACTCTAGTTAAAGGTTAATACCATTAGCCATTTTATCAAATGATTGGAGTGCAAAATCTAAAGGTTATTATTTTATCACGAGCCCTGCATAATTATGCATTACATTTAAAGAACATAGCAATATGCAGAAAACAAGCATTAATAAAAAAAGATGGCAAGGAAACAAATATTTTAAAAGCTTACCAATTTAATTTATTCACCTCAATCAAAGCATGCCATAAGTTCCAATGTTTCTCCGAACTGATAATCCTCCACGTTCTCACCACTAAAGAATTTTTTGGATCCTGATCAGAATCTTAGAATTTGTTATCTCTATAGAAATTAAAAAGAGTAAAATACATGTTTAAAAGGAGGTGGTGCCACCAAAATAACAGTTTAAAGTTTCTAGTTTTGATCATGTATCGAGAAGAAAGAAAGCGTTGTTGATGTTATTGCTTGAAGGAACGTGGCTACAAAATCTAAAGGTTATCATTGGATCATGAGCACAATGATGCATTACAGTCAAAGAACATACAAAAGTAGCAATATGCAGAAAATAAACATTAGTAAAAAAAAGAAGGAGAGGAAATAAATATTTTAAAAGCTTACCAATTTAATTTATTTACCTCAATTAAAGCACGCCATAAGTTCCAAAGTTTCTCCAAACTAATAATCCTCTACGTTCTCACCACTAAAGCATTTGTTGGATCCTGATCAAAATCTTAGAATTTCTGTAGAAATCAAGAAAAGTAAAATACATGACTAAAAGGAGGTGATGCCACCAAAGTGACAGTTCAAAGTTTCTAGTTTTGATCATGTATCGAGAAGGAAGAAAGCGTTGTTGCTGTTATTGCTTGAAGGAACGTGGCTACATATCTGGAACATGGGTCGGCCAATGACATAAATGTACTCCATACAGTTTAATTATATTTTACTTTTGTAGGCATTTTGGGAAATGTGAAAAAGGCTTCATTTAAAAAATGGCAATATTTTTTAGAATACGACCACTTACACTTCCGTATTGAAAAAAACTAAAATCATTCAAATAGCTTCTAAATATATACTCATACGTAATATTATCACTACCATAAAAGACTGTATTTTTGTACTTTATAGTTTTATCTTGGGCAATATGAAAAATCACTTTAGTCAATTTGTTTTTCAAGAATAATGGACAACAATGAAAAGAAAATATGATTGATATTTGAAGAATAAGACAGATAGGATTGTATTTACTATGTGAAAACCTTGGAAAATAATTAAATGCAAATAGAATACATGAGAATTAGATTGTATTTCCTATGTGAAAAACTGTTCTTGAAGAACATAAATGCTTTTCCTATTAAAGATTCAAATAGTGAAAGTAACATCATTGTATCTTACAACAATTATAAAGATAAAAAAATGACCATAAAAGGAATAACGTCTTTTGGCATACCATTAAAAGCTTGAACATGACATTAAGCAATCGGTCATTTTGATAATCCAGTCTTTTAAATAATTTAATCATTTTTAAAGGTCATCTCTTTGTGTAGTTATATATTGGCTCCTGCAATTTTTTAAGACTATTTTTGGATTCTTTTTTAGTGGAAACCTATTGCCAAATAGGTAATTATTATCACAAAATCATGTGATGAATTTACCATTGCAAGTAAATCTTCTTGACCATTACTTCCGAACGTTACTATTCTTGAAAAGAAAAGACAGACACCAACCAAAAATCTAAACGATTGAATAATGTTAATTTTTTACATTTTATCTATTCGATTATTGCTAATTTAGAGCAGTATACTTTTTATAATAAAGTGAATAAATAAAGTTAATTCATGCACATATATTTCAGCGCATACAGTCATAATGAAAATTATTGTTAATAATTAAGAGATATACTTGCAAAGGTCAATTCATCAAATATTAACCTTGTGGTTAATGAAGAAAAGTAGAATGGCAATTGTTTTAAAGCATCATGCTCATAAGTATCACCTGAGAATCTCATCATATGATAATTTAGCTTTTATATTCTATTTATGTTAATTAGGAGACATACTCGCAAATTTTACTTTTTTATTTTTTCAGCTATTACTGAGTTAGGGCACTATACCATGTATAATAAATTGAATAAATATAGTTGATTCATGTACATGTATTTTAGTGCATACAGTCATAACGGAAATTATTGTTGTTAATTAAGAGATATACTTGCAAAGGTCAAGCCATCAAATATTAACCTTGTAATTAGTAAAGAAAAAATATAACGGTAATTATTTTCATGCATCATGCTCATATGTATCACATGAGAATTTCATTGTATGGCAATTCAACTTTTATATCCTACTAGTCATTTTAACCATTTTAATTTGGAATAAGATGAGACCGGTCTCATTTTTAATAAAATTTGATATAAAACTTGAAGAATAACCATAAGGTTCAACAAACGAGCATTAGAAGATTGAGTCTAACATCACATCTTACATTTACATTATCATACACTAATTTGTTATTTTACTTGCTTAAAAGTAGAACTTACTACTTACCATGTGTAGGTATTTGTGGCCAGGCCAAAAACCCTTATAAAGTTTGTCATGAATCCTAAATTGGTTGGTTTGGTTCCAAGGTAATTCTTGTGATGACAACATGATACTTCCAAAAACATTGAATAAGAAATTCCTATTCTATTCATACCTTTGTAAAAAAAAAGTGGGGTGTTAAATGGACTATTAAATTCAGAAAAAGTTAAAGATATAGAAATGCAAAAAATAAAAGCATAATTTACGCTTTGGAAGCAAAGGAATGTCTTTTGTCATCCTTATTGCATCAGTGGATAGTATTTAGGAAAACTATAAATAACTTAATTTTCCTTAAATGAGGATTATGTGCTAGAAGAATAACGTTTGGCAATAAGGATTACTATGTTTAGATTATGGTAATTGAAGGAAATGAAAAAATTTAAAACAAAACATATAAAATAAGTTACCTGGTGACTGTTATCCATTCCTTTATGCCCGCCTACTTGCAAGGGCTCTCTGTCTTTGTAACGACCCAGAATTTTGGGCAATATCGATTTAATAATTTGCAATAATAATTAAATTGGTTTGATAAATTTTCTTTATAGTTTTAATTTAAAATTGGTGAATTTAATCTTTTAAAAGGTTAATGAATTTTTAATCTGGCAAAATTTGATAAGGATTGTTTTTCAAAGCTAATGAAATTTTATTCTATCTATAATATATACATTTGATATATATTGTGAATAGGAGATCTTTTGTTTTAAATAAAGTTAAAGTTTTCAAATTGTAATATATATGTATGTATATGTTATAATTTGATATCGTTTTGAAATTGAATTTAAATCTATTGATAATTTGAATATATATGAAATTATAATTTGAAGCTTTGTTTAAGAATTAATATTCTTCAAAAAGCTAATTTAAAGACTAATTTATTTCAAAATATAAGATGATTGTTTGTTTTTAATATATAATAGTTTTAAAAAGGGATTTAATTAATGTTTTATTAAAAATGTTTAATTTTAAAATGGTTATAAGTGTATAAAAATAAAAGTTTTAGATTTTAAATAACATGTATAAGATGTATATTTATATTATAATTAGTTTTAGAATATTTTCTCTTAAAAGTAAATTTACATTTACATATACAAGTATTTATTTATAAATTAAATTTAACATGTGAGTTTATATTTACATTAAAAAAAAAAATTAAAAACACTTAAGAGAACATGTGTAAGCATAATATTCATTCTAACCACACATGTAAAGTAATTAAGTGGATTGAAGGACAAATGTAAATTTAAATGACCAAGTGGCAACATATTATTTCTTAATTTTAATAAATGTTTTTAGAAGAAAACTTGTTTCTTTTTCTTAAACTCAAATTAATGGCCACCTGAAAACTTGAATTTAAATAGAAGTAAAAAGGTAAATCTGAAGTAAAATGAAATCTGCAAGCAAAGTTCTTCACAGCAAAATCAAAGCTGCAACTTTCAAATCTAAACTGCAACATGCAAAGAGATCAACAGTTTCAACATTTAAAAAAAAATCTCCAAATATGAATGTTCTTCACAACAATTCTACTTCCACTCAAGTGGAATCAAAATCAATAGCAAGCCAGATCTGTTTCAACACTATAAAGCATCAAATTGAAAACATGCAAGGGTTCAATTGCTTCAGCAAAGAAAAACTCAAACATGCAATTGCAGGAATCTAAAACAGGTCTTCTGTTCTGTGTTCTACATAAATAAAATGTGAGTAAACTTCTTTTAAAAACAGTTTGATCTGGGTTTTATTACATGCATGTGATTATCTAGAAAGTTATCTTGATGTTGCCTGGAAATCATTCAGTTTTTATTTTTGAATTCATAGTTATATTTATATATGCAAACATATGACTGTATATGTGATATTTGTTCCCTGTTTTATAAGAAAAACTGTGACCTTTGCTTCAAGAACCCAAATTTCCCAATTAGATTCATATTAGCCTTGAATACATGAATGTAATTTGTTTATGAAGGTAAAATGAAGATTTCAAAAATAGTTCTATAATTTTAAATACAACATATAAGTGTATATAGGGAATCTACAGTAAAACTAAATTTTAGTTAAAAATCAACTACCTTAAATTTTAAATTGAATTACATACATGAAATCGTGATGTAGAATCATGTTTTTTAATATACATTTCTTGATTTTTAGTTTGATATTCTTTGGGGAAATTACGAGATGAACGTTTTGGGGATTTTGGTGATTGTCGTCGATCTATACAATAATTTAATGTGAAATTTTGGTCGAAGGTTGTTTGTATTTTATAGAAGATGGGAAAAATGCATAAGAATTTTTCCAATGTGTAATTTGATCGTAATCGATCAAACTAGGGTTTTGCAGTGAGTTTTGTGTGCCTTGGGTACTGAAACATTTGCGTCACGGTTATTGGAACGATTGCGATCGCATAGGGGGAAGATGATACGTATGGACGAGGTGCTCTAATGGAAGGATCGGCGAGTTCAACGGCGTCGAGGTGAAAGGCCATGGGGGAGCTTTAGTGGTCGTTATTTGCCGTAGTTTCGAGTTTGAGGTTCGAATTTCGATTCGAACATGATTGGCTCAATCTGGGTTTAAATCCTTGATCGTGCACGTTCATGTGATCGTTGGGAATGGTTGTGACGACCAACGGCGGCCGGAGTTGCTTGGGCACGTGCACATGCACGTTTGTGTGCACTGGAAATAAGGTGTTTCGGGGAAGACGAGTGATGACTCAGAGGGAAGCTTGCGTTTTACTGGTTTCGTTCGGAGTTTTTGAGCAGCTGAAAGAGGCGGGGTAGCACTCGTGTTTTCAGAGAATCTGCTTGAAGCAGTTTCGTGGTAGACTCAAGTTTCTGGTAGCGCTTTGGTTAGTACTGTGTATAGTAAGTTACATAGTTAGCTGACTTTGTTTAGTTGTGAAATAAAAAAATGCAGATTATACTCATTGTTAAAATAAAAAAAATCAAGTTTATGTTATAAAACAAGTTAATTAAAGGAAGCAAAATATAAAGTTAAGAACTTGCTATAAATAAAAAAATGTTAATTGAACCTTTAAAAATTATAAATTGAATTTATTTTAAATTTAAATTGATTAAAGATGATTTCTTTATAAGTAATTACCTAGTTAAATTTTGAAGTTTAATTTAAAAGAATGTTTCGAATTTAAGTGTTGAACCAAAGTTTAAAGTTAAGTTTTTTTAGAATGATTTTAGAAACTAAAGTTTCATATTCTATCTGAAATGAATAAGTTCAAAATTTGAGAATTTAAAGTGATTTAAATTTGATTACCAAATGTCTTCTTTTCAAATAAGGTTATTATTATGATTTTGAAATCTAAATTGAATAATTTGTTTTAAGTTATTAAAATCTGATAAAATTCAAATAATTTATTTATGAGATAAATAAGGTTAATTTGTCTTTGTTTGAATATAAGAATAATTAATATGATTTGTTTAATTAAGATTTATGTTTTCTTAATTAATTAAGGATTTTGAAATATAAAAAGTAAATTAATTATTTAATTAATTTTAAATAATTAGTTAATTATTTATTTAATTTTTAATAATCACTTAATTATGGATTAATTAAGTGTAATTACTTAATGAAGTAATCAATGGTTAATAATTGAATATAATTAGAATGGTAATTACTTATGAAAGTAATTAGAGGATTTACTTATGGAAGTAATTAAATGGAAGTGATTAATGGAATCACTTAATGTTATTAATTAAGGAATGAATTAATATAAATTGTTTTAAAAGTTAATTAATTATGGAGTAATTAATTAATTAATGAATTAAGAATTATTTAATGATGAATTAGTTATTTGTTAAGTAAGTAATTAAGAGAGCAATTAAGATTTATTAAATTAAGTAATTAGAGATAATTATTTATGTAAGTAATTAAGAGTTAATTACTTAATTATTTTCAGTTAATTAACTAATTAATGTGATTAATTAATAAATGAATGAGATTAATTTAAGATTAATTACTAAGTGTAATTAATAAAAATGTAATTAATTAATAAAGTAATTAATTAAGAATTTATTAATTACTTTTAATTGATTAATAATTACTTAATGAAGTAATTAACGATTAATTAAGAGGATTAATATAATTTAAAAGTTAATTAATTAAGAAGTTAATTTATTAGGATAAGTAATTACAAGTTGTTAATTACTAATTAAAGAAATGAGTAATTATAAGTTAATTATTTAATTAATTAAAGGGTTAATCAATTAATAAGGATTATTTAATTAATGATATTAATCAAGGTTGATTAATAATAATAATTGAATAAAGTATGATTAATTTATTGTACTTAATTAAGGTTTAATGAAATTAATTGTAGTTAATTAATTAATGAAGGTTCATTAATGATTGCAATTAATGATAGTAATTAAAGATTAATTACTGAATATGGTTAAGGATAATTACTTGAATGTAATTAAAGGATAATTAATCGAAGAAGATTAATTAAGGAAGATCATTAAGAGATGATTAATGAATTTGATTTTTAATAAATCAATGAAGCAGGATTTAGATAATCCAAGTGATTAAAGGATAGTAATTAATTTAATTAGAGATTAATTAAATTGATTAAGAGTTAATCAATTCTGCTATCGGTGATTGATTAATATTGAATGGTTAATATTGAATGATTGATATTTGATATTGAATGATATTGGATGATTAATATTGGGTGATTGGTTGATACTGGATGATTTGGATGTCTATGAGATATGTGATATGCTGCTTTGTGAGATGAATGTTGATATGAAATATCTATTGTGATAATGTTATTCATCTATCTGTTTATATCATCCTGAATAAGTTAAATTGTTAAACCCTTAAGTACAACTTGGACATTAAAATGGCGTTTGGTTTCGATGAGACCGGGATCGGGTTTCCATATTTGGAATCCGAAAACCACATCGATTCCAATTAAACGTTAGGTCGTTAATCCAAGTGGAGCAAGTGAAGACTCGAGGTGTAAGGGCTATACGTCAGTATAACTCTGTGGGTGATTCCGTAATGAGTTTGACGGAATAGTACTTATAGGTTCGAGATGGAGATTTAGAGTGCAAGGGCTATGGTCGTTGACTCTGAGGGTGATTCCAAAATGAGTGCAACGAGATAGTGCCTTCGGTTTCGTTCGAACCCGGAACGAACTTGTATGGATTGAATGCTTTCAGAACATCGTCAGGTGGACGATGAGCATTCTAAGTGATAGGTCCTATAAAGGTAATCGTAGCCTCAAGCCTCATCAACCGAGAATGGCTAAAACAGGGGAGGTGCAGCAAGGCTTCGTGGGTTGCACCCACTGGAGAGCAAGATTAATCCCTGTCTAGAAGTCCCTTTATATTCGGCTGTGTGGGTGGTTGCTAGCTACAACCACGGGGTTGTCTTATTCGGAACTATTCAGTAAGGAATGGGTCCGGCTTTGTGTTGCAGGGGGTCGGGAGTGATCCTCCGTACGTTGATCTAGGCCACGTACTGTGACGGGCGGTACCCCAGTAGCCCTGCCATTGTATGGAATCCAAAATCCAATAAGTGCCAATGGTTTTGATTGTATTACCCACTTTTGTGGCTAGTAGCTGGAATTTAATGAATGTAACAATTTCGGCTATTTCTTATTTATTTGAAAACCCTAGACACTATTATAATATCACTGGATTTCCTATCAAATGTTTTGGTTAGCGTAAGGTAAAAACTTTTCCATGTTTATGTGTGAGAAGTCTTACGTGATACTCTTTCTTTTCAAAGGATTTTCTAAAGTTAAGCAATTTTAACCCGTTTACTCACACCAGACTCCTGTCTGACCCGAGTGTTTATTTTCTGTTTTATTAAACTCTTGGGTACTCATATTATGTATGAGTAGTCAAGTGATTTAGGTTAGCTTGACGAGTTCAGGAGGAGATATGGAGCAGGAGGCTTCCACGTGTAGATATTATGATTCCGCTGTGTACGCTGCATCTCCGTCTTGTATTCTTGAGTTGTATGAATTAGACAGATATTTATAACTGTCTAATATGTGTTGTAAAGTTGTGTAACTCTGATGTAATCTGATACCATGTAATATTTTATGTGATATATTATATTTTATTCGTTCCGCTGTGAGTTATCTGTTGCTGTTGTGTTCTTCTTTCTCTTTCTTTTCTTCTTCTATCCCTTTTCTAAATATGGAAAGTCGGGATCGGGTTTGCTACAGTACAACGTGATAGGGGGTTCTCGCTTTGCGTTAGGTGGCGAACGGGAGACTCTTATCCCTACATGCCCCCGGGGATAGTATAAGGTCTTGCGGGGTTGGTTGCGAGTCGAGAGGCTGGCCGTAAAAGCAAACCCGAGATACCACTGGGAGCCACGGCGGGGCTGGGATGGTTGAAAAGCCTACCAGTCGGTGAGCCGCTGTTGATGGTTGCAAAGCCTAGACTATCACAATTGGTATCAGAGCATTAGGTTGAGTGAATACCTAGGCTTTGGAGTGGTGTCTATCTTGAGAGAGCGTATTTGTAGTTTTATTATATATATATATATTTATATATTTATTTCTACCTATTTGTTGGGTTACCTGTTCGAGTTTTCCAATATAGGTTATAAAGGTAGATGGGATAGTAGTGTGTGTAACACGACTACCATTGGTTGGAGTTTGAATATTTGAGGTTGGAAGTGTATCTATCGAGACTGTAGACCTAATACTGTCTCGAGTGGGTTTTGTAGTGATGAAGAACTTCATTGAGCTCTGACACCAACTGTGACGACCCGACTTTCTACTCCCAGAAAATAGCATCATCAATTAAGAAAGAAAGGGATAGAAGAAGAAAAGAAAGAAGAGAAAGAAGAAACAACACTAGAATCTTAACAGCGGAACGAATAAATTATATTAATAACATAAAATATTACATAGTTTACAAGCACTATCAGAGTACACAGATATACAACACATACTAGACAGTTATAAACACCTGTCTCGTATTCACAACATAATACAACTCAGAGATAATCATAGATCACACAGCGGAATACTATATATCTAACGCAGAAGCCTCCTGCTCTATTTGCTCCTCCATAATTCATCAAAAGCTAACCTGAATCCCTTTGCTACTCGTAAAAATTTGAGTACCCAAGAGTTTAAGAAAACAAAGAATAAACTCTGGGTCAGACATGGGTCTGGTGTGAGTAACAGGTTAAAGTTGCTTAACTTTCAAAAACCTTTTGAAAGAAAGGTATCACGTAAGACTTCCCACACATAAACATGGAAAAGTTTTTACCTTACGCTAACCAAAACATTTGATAGGAAATCTGATGATATTATAATAGTGTCTAGGGTTTTCAAGTAAAATAAAGAAATAGCTGGAATGCCTACATCTCACGTTCCAACATAGTTGGGCACAACTAATACGTACGACACTTATTGGATTTTGGATTCCATACAATGGCAGGGCTACTGGGGTACCGCCCGTCACAGTACGTGGCCTAGATCACTGTACCGAGGAGCCACCCTAACTCCCCTGCAACACAAGACCGGAACCATCCCTTACTGGACAGTCCCGAACAAGACAACCCCGCAGTTGGTGTACATCCAACTGCCCACACAGCCGAAATAAAAAGGGACCTCTAGACAGGGATCAATCTTGCTCTCCAGTGGGATCTACCCACGAAGCCTTGCTGCACCTCCCCTGTTTTAGCCATTCCCGGTTGACGAGGCTTGAGGCTACGATTACCTTTAGAGGACACATCTTTTAGAATGCTCATCGTCCACCTGACGATGTTCTGAAAGCATTCAATCCATACAAGTTCGTTCCGGGTTCGAACGAAACCGAAGGCATTATCTCGTTACACTCGTTTTGGAATCACCCTCAGAGTTAACGACGATAACCCTTGCACTCTAAATCACCATCTCGAATCTATAAGCACTATTCCGTCAAACTCATTACGGAATCACCCACAGAGTTATACTGACGTATAGCCCTTACACCTCGAGTCTTCACTTGCTCCACTTAGATTCACGACCTATCGTTAATTTGGATCGATGTGGTTTTCGGATATCCAAATATGGAAACCCGATCCCGGTCTCATCGAAATCCATAGCGTGTCTTTTAAGGCCAAGTTGTTTTAAAGGTTTAAAACAATTCAATTATTTATATCCATACAAATAGATAAATCATAGGTTCACAACAGAAAATCAACATTATCATCATATCAGATAAACCATATTATCACTATCCAAAAAGATAATCTATATCAACATCACAATGCAACCAATGCATCCAAATCATTCAACATAATCTATCTCATATCTGAGATTCAACCAACCAAAGCAAACAACACTATACAACCATATAAGCCATGATTTATAATCACACCAAAATAATTAATTCAAAATGAATTAAATTAATTATATCATTCAAATTAATTTAAAGTAAATTAAATTAATTACTTCACCAATATCAACTTGCTCATATCACTATTGATAATTTATCAATCACTTAATTAATCATCATCCAATGATTCATTTTAATTAATCATCCCTGATTAATTAACCCTTAATTACATTCAAGTAATTATACACTAATTAATTTCTCAAATTAATTATATTTAACCAAATACAGTAATTAACCTTAATTACTTCCTTTATTAATTAACTATAAATTAATTACATTACTTCTTAATTAATTACTTTAATTAATTACCTTTAATCATTTATTATTGATTAATTAATCTTAATTACATCATTAATTATATTAATTAATGATCCTTAATTATATTTTAATTAATTATCTTATCTAAATTAATTATATTAAGGAATAAATCTTAATTTAAAACATAATTGTTAATCACCTTTGATCAACCCCATTCAGTAATCAACTACCCTTAATTACTTCACCAAATAAATTAATTACTCATTAATTAATTATATCTAAGTAATCCTTTGATTAATTCACAAAGTAATTATATTTAAATAACTCAATATCAAATCACTTCCAATTAATTACATACAGTAATTACCCATTGATTACTTCTCTAAGTAATTCCTCTTCATCAAATTACATTAAGTAATTATCTTCACAAATCATCAAATGATTAATTTTTAAATTAATTAAAATGAATTAATCAACTTAACCTAATCAAATTAACTCAATTAGTTGCAATAAGTAATTAATTCCTTAATTACTTCCATAAATAATTATACTTAACAATTTACACAAATTAATTATCTTTAAATTAATTAGTCTAATTAATAATTAAAATTATTCACATTAATTAATTATTAAATAATTCTTAGTTAATGACCTTCATTAACTATTAAACAATTCATTAATTATTATTCTAAAATAATTAACTTATTTTAATCATTATTAATTACAAATTAATTAATCATTAATTAACCCATTAATTAATTCCAGATTAATTAAATAATTAAGTGTTAATTAAAACTTAATTAATCCATTATTACTTGATTAATTAATTATTAATCATTAATTAAAACTAATTTTATTTAATTAATTATTCTTAATTCCAAGTTAATTACTTTAAAATTAATTAATCTTAAACCTTTATGATTAACCCTTAATTACTTTAAGTAATTATTTATTTTATTAATTTATTAAATAAATTAATTATTCATTTAATTACTCTAATAATTAAATGAAATACAAACATTTTTATTAACTTTAACAAGTTTTAAAAATCAATCTAAAACCTTTAATTGATAATAATACTTTTATTATAAAGGAAATTTTACAAAAGTTAAAACAAATTTCTTTTAAAATTAAAACCATTTAAATTATCACATTATCATTCAAATTTGGTTTAAACACTTAAATTTATAAAACTTAAATTTATTTTTAAACCAAAGATTCACATCCAAATTTGAATCAAATTTAAACTTGGTTTTACATTACTTTATATTTCAATTTCAATTTCAATTTAAATTCTTTAAAAACATTCTTAAACAATAAACTTCTTTTAAAGTTAAAACAAGTTTAAGTTTAAAAGCTTATTTATTTCCAGTCATGATTCAAACCAAAACTTGAATTCACTAATTAAAGTTAGATTTAAAACTTAATTAAATTCTTTACTTAGTATTTTGAAATTCAGTTTAAAATTTGAAACACGACAAATTCTAAACTGCAACAAATTAGCTCGAACAACTCGAAATCACTCGAGTAACTCGAGAATCATCATTTTTTTTCAATTTGTTAATTAAGAAACAACTCAGGTTTTCACAAACCTGAAACAATAACCCACCCGAGCCTATTTGATGTCTGCTCCGAGTCAACCATCCCAAAGCTTCAAGTCCAACGTTCAGGTACTTCGAGCAAAACATAATACTACCCGTCACAAACGCAAGATCCCACCTCCCCAAATCAGCAGACACACCATTAACCTCGTGCACCTGCACCACCGCCGCCCTCACTTCCAATCACTCGCGACCCCTTACGCAAGTCGGCGACCGTGAATCAAACCTATTCCGACCCTCCAAAGAACTGCAGAACCCCTAAATCAAATTCGAGCATTCGAGCTCAAAAATTTGAACAATGTCGAAACTAGAATCTTGTCTCAAATCCAAACTCCGATCACCTGAGAGACTTCGCCTCCGGCCATCACCTACTCCATACCCCTTCTACCTTCAGCTCGAACTAGAGAGAACTCGATCACCTATTCATGTCACAGTGGTCAATTCACTGAACAATATTGAAAACTAGGGCATTATCAGTTCAATCCTAAATTTCCACTGCCCCCAAAACTGTAATCTCTTTAATCAATATTTTTCTCAACAACTTAGTTTCCCAATCTATTCCCAGGATCAATATTAGCCACTTCAACCATCAAAACTGACAGAATTACTCAAGAATATGATTTTATGCTTAACCCAGAAATGCACAGTCAATTTCAAACTAATTTTTTTTAATTTTAGTTTTAAAATTCAAGTCTTTGTTAATATAATTGGTTAATAAACTTGAATTTGGCAAATTTAACTGCCATTTTTATATAATTAGTGCTATTGTATCCTGTTTCCTGAGACAATACAGTTGTTGTTATTATTATTCTTTAAATTTAATAAAATTAAAACTTAAACCTATGATACATATCATATTTTGTGTAAACCATAAACTGTAACAAAGATTTGAACATGAACTCATGGAATTTTATCAGGAAATAAACTTGGAATTCAAGAAACAGGTAGTAACATGTATGCTACAACAAGCGTATATACTCAGCAATCATACCTAGAAACTTCTATCATATGCTTTCATATAATTATGACTATATCAGTAACTAATTTCAAGCAACAAATTTTACTTAAATTGGTTTGAATAAAAATGTTACTCACCAATTTATAAAGGCAGAGCATCCCTTTGACAGGTTTTAGATTGCTTCTATTTTTTTTAATGAAATTTGAACTCCCATTGGCCCTTTTTTTTTAAACTGCAGTTGCTCATTAAAACATCATTTTGCTTTTACCACTGCATGCAAGTTCCAGGTTGATAAAAATGCAGACATCATTTATTTTCCGGTGAAAAGATGCAGGCTTCTCAGATATACAATTTCATGCATGCACTACCCACATGTTTTCCAGAAAATAGAATTGCAGGCATGATTGAACTATGTAGTTGCAGATTTGATTTTTGAGGTGATAACAGATTTGATTTCAGATGCATGCAGATTGACTTAGCTTGATGAAGTTGTAAATGAATCTCAGGTATATGAATTTGTAGAATTGAATTGACTTTGAAGTTGCAGTTTTGGTTGATTAAAACAGAAATTTAAGAGGAGATTATTGGTTTCAGATTTTATTTGAGGGGAATGTGCAGATTGGTTTTGAACAGATTTCTGTTTTTAAATGTAGATGAATTCAGATTATAGAGTCTGAATTATTTTCTTAAGTTTGAAGCCACAATGAGATGACCGACTTCCAAACTCCAGGAAGTCGCATCGCTAAGAAGAAAGAAAGGGATAGAAAAGAGAAAAGAAAGGAAAGAAAGAAACAGACAACATCAGAATCTCACAGCGGAACGAATAAATTATAATATATGACATAAAACTTTACATAGTATCATATACATCAGAGTAATACAGCTGATACAACACAAACTAGACAGTTATAAACATCTGTCTAGTAATTACAATCCAAGTATATCAGAGAAAACGGATACAACTCAACACAGCGGAACCACTACATATATCTACATGCTGAAGCCTCCTGCTCTATTATCTCCTCCAGAACTCAACAAAGAAATCCTGAATCACTTGACTACTCATACGTAATATGAGTACCCAAGAGTTTAATAAAACAGAAAATAAACACTCAGGTCAGACAGGGGTCTGGTGTGAGTAAACTTCTTATTTTAAAAACAGTTCCTTTTAAATCAAGATAATATATAATTTCCTGAATGAAAGATTAGTTCACATTAATTAAAAATCTGGGAGATTAAAACTGCCTTGTTATCTATTTATTTATTTATTTACTGCAAGAAGTTGAACCTGTCTGATGCATGTGAACATGTAAAATTATGTATGCTTGTATGAGTTTATTTGGGATCAATATGATGTATGAAAATATATATAGATATATATATATGTATGGGGTTACAGTAACCCTGATTTACGGTTGCTGTTTAAACTAAGTTTAATAGGAAACTTTATTCACTTGTTTAATCTTTGTTAGGAATTAATATGAGCAACAAATAATGTTGTTTAATAATAAATTATGTTCTTAAGTCATAATTAGTTGTTTTGAAAAATCTGTTACTTCTGAAGCAATACAGCAGTAAGCATTTCAATAAAACAAAAATATTAACATCATTAATTATTTCAACAAGATTATAACATGAATGTATGTTATAACTCAGAAATTTTATAACAAAACTCCACCTTTTTAAAGTAACTGTGGGATTTGAAATTCTGTTTTGAACAGGATTAGTAATTTTGTAATTTATCTTTTAGGCTAGTTAATGTCAGGTGTTAAGAAGCTTTCTATTAGTAGAGTATTGATGTAAAATGGGGTAAGTTGGTGATAGATGATCAGAAAGAGAGAGGAGTTGGAAATTTGGTTTTCTAGGTTTTCAAACCTAGTTCCAGTATTGCAGTTTCTTAATTTATCCCCATGCTCTCTGTTGCTTCAAATAATTTGAGGCTTTGGGAGATTTCAGAGGGGATGTAGGTGAGTCATTTGCCGGAGTTGCAGTGATGATGATGATCGGAGAATGCGAGTTTATGGCTATTGACAGGTTTAGGGTGGGTGTAGCTGGGTTTTCCCAGGTTGTTGTTGATTTTCTTAATTTTGATTTCAACTGATATGGGAGGGTTTGGATGATTGTGTTAGTTTAGGGAGATGGTTAGTGACTTGTAGCAGTGGAATGGAGTGACTGGAGTTCGTCGAGGCGACGGTGCATGTGCACCATTCATGTTTGGAGTCTGGTGGTCTTTTGGGTGTGCAGGGTTTATTGACTCGAAGAAT
This sequence comes from Allium cepa, assembly GCA_030765085.1. Lineage (NCBI taxonomy): Eukaryota > Viridiplantae > Streptophyta > Magnoliopsida > Asparagales > Amaryllidaceae > Allium > Allium cepa. The sequence continues at coordinate 488,637,076 of CM060945.1, forward strand.
TCTCAGGTTTTTATGCTTCTGACTCGAAGCAAGGGGTTGGGAAACTCGAAGCAAAGTAATGGTCTCTCGGGTAACAGGATTGCAGGGTTTAAAACAGAGAATTTTGCAGTTTTAATTTTTGAATGAATTCATATTTTTAAAGCTGGATTTTGATTCAAGTGGAAGTTGAAAACTGAATTCAAATGAAGTTTTGAGTTCAAGTTTTTTTTTAAAATGAAATCTTAAATTTAAATTCAGTTTTAAATCAAAATTAAAACAGTTCAGGTTTTAATTCAGAGAGTTTTGCAGTTTTTAGATTTTTTGAATGAAATTCATTTTTTTTAGTTGAAGTTTGATTCAAGTGTAACTTGAATCTGAATTCAAATGTAGTTTTGATTTCAAAAGTTTTTAAAAATGAAAATCTTAAATTTAAACAATTTTTAAATTCACTTTTGAATCAAGTTTAAAAACTGTTACAGGTTTACTTTTAAAACCTGACTTTTAATCCAAAACAGTTTTGTAAGATTTAAAATTATGAACAAATTTAAATGTTTTTAAGCAAGATTTAAATTTGTTTGGAAATCAAGTTAAAAACAGTTTTTGAATTCAAACAGTTTGTAAAAAAGAAAAAAATGAACATATTCAAATGGTTAAAGAAATTTGATTTCAAGTAAGTTTTAAAACTTGAAAGAATTAGTTCCATTAGTATTGAATTAAAATATGAAGTGTTTAATTTAAATTTGAAAGTTGAAATAATCAATTTATTTTCAAAACTTAATTTATTTTAATCAAGTAAATTTATTTTAAACCTTTCTTATATATTTAAGTAAGGAAGGTTTTTAACATTCATTTTATTTTTAAGGTTTATAATTATTTTAATTTGGATTAATGTTTAAATGATTAAACATTTTGAATCTTTAATTTTTTTTAATGAAATGGAATTTGAATTTGGATTTAGAAATGTATTGTTTAATACATTTTGAATATAAATGAGTTATTTGACTAGTAATTAAATTATTTTGAAAAATATTTAAGATAATTAAGGATTTACTTAATTATTTGATTTTAAATAATGATTTAGATTAATTAGAAATGATTTATTAATCTAATTCAAATTTTCTTGCAGAACAGATTATCTTATTTTCAGGCTTTTGAACAACTTTAATTTGGAAAAGGCTGTGCTTTGCTGGAAAAAACTTTGCATGCCCCAAAATCTTTGATTTGCAGGTTGTAATTTGAATGTTGCAGATTTCCAATTCTGCAGGTTGAAGTTGCTGGGTTTGCTTATGGATTTTAATTTGCAGTTTTGATAAAAATGCAGATTCAAAGATGATAAAACTGTTCTTGATCTTCCCTTAAAGTTGCATTGCAGGTTAAAGTTTATAGATTGAAGTTGAGAAGAACTTTGATTTTGATTTTAAAATCTCAGTTTTGTAAATGAATTTCTGGTTTTAGCCACTAATTGAAAGAGGAAACAAATTTTCTTCATATTTTAAGTTTATAAAAATTAAAGAGAGTAAAATTTTAAAATAAAGACACTTGTCACATAAGTATTAATCTTCTTGCATTTGTTTATTAAAGAAGTTTGCATGTTTACACTGTCTTTAAGTATTTTAATAAATTTTTATTTAATTTAAATGTTAACATAAACTAACATGTTTTATTTACTTATTTAATGAATACTTACATATGTGATTATAAATTTACTTCTTAAAGAAAATATTCTAAAACTAATGAATACAAATATATTCTCATAGATTTAAAAATCTAAACATTTATATAACCATTTAAAATTTAAGCATTTTTTTAAACAAAACAAAGCTTGTTTAAATTCTTTTCAAACTATCATATTTTAAATACTTTAAAAGAAAGACAAAGCAAAACTTTGTTTTAAACCTTTTTAAACTATCCTATTTAAAAATAAATAACAATCTTATATTTGAAATAAACGCCATTTTAATGTCCAAGTTGTACTTAAAGGTTTTAAACAATTAACTTATTTCATTGTTATCTAATTCACACAGATAGATAAACTACATCTCACAATAGATAATCACATTCATATCGTAAAGAGATAATCTGTATCATCATAAACGGATAATCATCACAACCAAATAATCCATCATAAATCATCATACTTAAACCAAACATTCATATCATATAGATACGATTCATCTCATTTCTGAGATCACAACCATTCAATCAATAACATCCATAAGCAATGATTTATTAATCATCAATTAAAATTAATTTAAACTGAATTAAATTAATTACAATCATCTCTAATTAATTTAAATTAAATTAAATTAATTACTCATTAAAATCCTGCTTAATATCCTTTAATTAATTAACCCAGTTAATTAATTCACTTCCTAAGTATTTAACTTGATTAAACATCTTTGATTAATCATTCACTAATTACAATAAGTAATTAGTATTTAATTAATTTCACAAATTAATTAACCTTGATCATAAGTAATTAACATTTAATTACTCATTTATTAATTAATTATAATTAATTATATTTGTCCTTAATTAATTTCAATTAATTAATCACTTAATTTAATTAATTATTACTCAATTAAACAATCCTTAATTACATCATTAATTATAATAATTAATGATCTCTAATATTTAAATAAATTATTTAATTAAAATTAATTACATTTAGTAATTAATCTAATTATTAATCACCTTGATTAATATTCAATTCAGTAATTAACTATCTTTAATTACTCATTAATCAAATTAATTATCCAATAATTAATCATTAATTAATTCCTTAAGTAATTACAAAAGTAATTATCCAAATTACTAATTACATTCCAGTAATTATCATTATTACTTTTCTAAGTAATCCTGCTCCATAAATTTACATTAAGTAATTATACTCTTATGATCATTAGATGTTTCACTTAAATTAATTAAACTAAATTAATTAACTTAAATGAATCACATATCAAAATTAATTACAATAAGTAATTAATTCGTTAATTACTTTAACAATTAATAATACTTAACAAATTACAATTAATTATATTCAATTAATTAATCTAGTTAATTATCAAAATTAATTACATTAATTAATTACTAAATTATCCCTAGATAATTATCACCATTTATTAACAACAACATTTCATTAATTATATACTTAAGAAAATTTGAATTAGATTAATTTTCAACAAATCATTCCTAATTAATAATTAATCTAAATCATTATTTAAAATCAAATAATTAAGTAAATCCTTAATTATCTTAAATATTTTTAGAATAACTAAATCACTTATCAAATGACTCATTTATATTCAAAATGTATTAAAACAATACATTTCTAAATTTAAATTCAAATTCCATTTAAAATTCTAATATTTAAAATGTTTAACTATTAAACATTAACCCAAATTTAAATAATTATAAACCTTAAAAATAAAATGAATGTTAAAAACATTCATTACTTAAATATATAAGAAAGGTTTAAAATAAATTTACTTGATTAAAATAAATTAAGTTTTGAAAATAAATTGATTATTTCAACTTTCAAATTTAAATTATGCACTTCATATTTTAATTCAATACTAATGGAACTAATTCTTTCAAGTTTTAAAACTTACTTGAAATCAAATTTCTTTAACCATTTGAATATGTTCATTTTTTTCTTTTTTACAAACTGTTTGAATTCAAAAACTGTTTTTAACTTGATTTCCATACAAATTTAAATCTTGCTTAAAAACATTTAAATTTGTTCATAATTTTAAATCTTACAAAACTCTTTTGGATTAAAAGTCAGGTTTTAAAAGTAAACCTGAAACAGTTTTTAAACTTGATGCAAAACTGAATTTAAAACTTGTTTAAATTTAAGATTTTCATTTTTAAAAACTTTTGAACTCAAAACTACATTTGAATTTAGATTCAAGTTATACTTGAATCAAGTTTTTAACTTAAAAATATGAATTTCATTCAAAAATTCTAAAAACTGCACAACACTCTGGATTAACACCTGCAGATGTTTTTTTTTTCAATCTTGATTTAAAACAGAATTTAAAACTTGTTTAAATCTAAAAATTTCATTCTTAAAAACTTGAATTTCAAACTTTATTTGAATTCAGTTTTCAACTTCCACTTGAATCAAGTTGCAACTTTAAAATATGAATTCATTCAAAAATTTAAAACTGCAAAATCTACAGATTTATCAACCTGCAACTAAACTAACCCGAGAAACCAAGATTTTACTTCGAGTTTCCCAACATCCTACTTCGAGTCAAAAATAAAAATACCCGAGCAATGACTCGAGTCAAAAACCCTGCACACCCCCTAATATCTACCAGGCTTCAAACATGGATGGTGCACATGCACTGTCGCTCCGGCGAACTCCAGCCACACTAACCCCCTTCCACAAGACACCAACCATCTCCTTACATTAACACAATCATCCAAACCACCCCATATCAGTTTGAAATCAAAAATGGAAATCAACAGCAACTGAAACATCTCAACAACACTATATACACCCAACCTGTCAACATCACCCAATCTCACCTCCGACCGTCATCAACCTTAAAACTCCGGCAAATGATCCATCTACAACCCCTCTTCAACCTCCCAAATCCTTACCCCACTCGATGCAACAGAGTGAATGTGCAGACCTTCAAAATTTTTAAAGATTTCTTTAGAATTATCTGTGCATGTGATCTGATAGTAGTAAGCATGTTTATTTGATTATATTGTGATGAGATTTGTGAATACACATGTATATATATGCATATGTAGCTGATACCAGAAACTATATACATACCTGTCACTACTTTTGAAACCAAGATTTGAATGGGAAATTTATTTCCACCTGGGATATTACAATCCTTTCCCCTTAAAAGAATTTCGTCCTCGAAATTTAAAACAAAGGTAATTTAATAATCTTATTGAATTTTAAATTAAAAACACAAGCATATATCAAACATATGCTAACAACCAAAAACAACCAATCAAACAAATCTAATTATCTAGACAAATTCTGGATAGAATTTTATCGAGTTTCCCCAAGTATATATACCGGGATACTCGCTCTAGAGAATCCAAACAAACAATACTATGAAGCTACAAAGCTCCTATACAACTATATCTATAACACTAGACAAAATATCAGACTACAAATGAGTCAGACTCAACAACCAAAACTCCAGAACTGCTGGTTCCACAACCAGAGATAGATCATACACATACTCCCTTAGAGATACGTGAAACTCATCGAATCCCAGTAATCCAAACTGGCAATCCAATCATGTAGATCAATCACTTATTCTCCTAGATCATAGAAAAGATCCAAAACACTTTAGAGTTAACTTCTCAGACTTACCCAAACTTATAGCTCACTTCTAATCGGAGAAAACTTATCCAAAATTAAATCTTTGACTTCAGAGTCCAAATCCCTCCGACTCTTATCCACAAAATCTCTTCAGACAATCTTGGGCTGCCCACAACCTTGCTGATCAGCTCAAACTTCGCTGATTCTTCTAGAAAAAACTAGACCAATTCGACTCAACAAAATGATCTCCTCAAGATCAACCAAGATCAAGAACTCAAATTATACTCCTCAACATCAGAAAACAACAACTTCTCTTATCCGGGAAAAGAAAAGCAGATGCACTTCCAAACTGCTTCCGCTGCAAAACTCTGATCCAAAGTAGAAGAGAATGCTGAAGAAGAACGCAAGCACAAAATGGACAACATACCCTAGAGACATGGTTCAACAAATCCATAAGGAAAAATCAGAATTTCCTCCAAAACTCCAAGATGCTACACCAACTCAATCTCTAGGAACCATCCTTCTAAAAAGCTGAACCACCGGTACCACTCCTAGAATTCCTGTCGATAAGAAAACTCAATCTCTGGATATAGACAAAACACTGACTTCCTGAAGACATTCAGAAAAACGCAGATAACCCAAGAGATCACTCAAACAATCGCAAGTCGCTTTTGCGATCAAACTGTACCAGATCCAAGGAAAATTATTCTCCTTAATCAAATAGAATAGCTTAAACTAAATTAGCCAACCCATCAAAGAAACGGGTTCACTTAACTGCTTCTGAACTCCACTTCAGAAAAACTTCTAAGCCAGAAGATCTCTTGCCAACACCGAGAATTTTCCAAACTGCACTGCTGCCACAGATGCCAAAGAATTCCAAAACAAAACTCTCCGAGAAACTCGGACTTCAAAGCAAACAGAAACTCAAGCTGACCACAGCCACAACACCGAAGCAGACTCGCTTCCTTAACTTGTTCCAAAGAAAACATCTTCAGGAACATCCATAGTCACTGCATCTCATCACGCAGCTACTATTTCCTGAGGTATTCAAAATACCATCACTCGCTTCTGCCCAACCAACAGATCCAAACACTTTTTAGATTAATTAAGATTTATTAATGGAAATAATTAGGGATAATTACTTATGTAAGTAATTAAGAGTTAATTACTTAATTATTTTAGTTAATTAATCAATGTGATTAATTAATGAATAGGATTAATTTAAGGTTAATTACTAAGGATAATTAATTAAAATGTAAATAATTAATAAAGTAATTAATTAAGGATTATTAATTACCAACTGTCACGACCCGTCTTCCACTACCCATAAAGACGCATCATGAATTAAGAAAGAAAGGGATAGAAGAAGAAAAGAAAGAAGAGAAAGAAAAAACAACACTAGAATCTCAACCGTGGAACGAATAAATTATATTAATAACATAAGTATTTACATAATATACAATACCAATCAGAGATACACAACATACACATCACATACTAGACAGTTATAAACACCTGTCTAGTATTTACAACTCAATACAATCACAACACAGAGATAACACAGCGGAAAACTATATCTAACGCAGAAGCCTCCTGCTCCATTGCTCCTCCATTATTCGTCAAAGCTAACCTGAATCCCTTGGCTACTCGTAAAAATTTGAGTACCCAAGAGTTTAAGAAAACAAAGATAAACTCCGGGTCAGACATAGGTCTGGTGTGAGTAACAGGTTAAGGTTGCTTAACTTTAAAAACCTTTTTGAAAAGAAAGGTATCACGTAAGACTTCCCACACATAAACATGGAAAAGTTTTTACCTTATGCTAACCAAAACATTTGATAGGAAATCCGATGATATTATAATAGTGTCTAGGGTTTTCAAGTAAATATGAAATAGCCGAAATTGTTACATTCATTAAATTCCAGCTATTAGCCACAAAAGTGGGTAATACAATCAAAACCGTTGGCACTTATTGGATTGTGGATTCCATACAATGGCAGGGCTACTGGGGTACCGCCCGTCACAGTACGTGGCCTAGATCACCGTACCGAGGAGTACTCCCACTCCCCTGTAACACAAGGCCGGAACCATTCCTTACTGAACAGTTTTGAACAAGACAACCCCGCAGTTGTTTGCAACCAACTGCCCACACAGCCGAATATAAAGGGACTTCTAGACAGGGATCAATCTCGCTCTCCGGTGGGAGCTACCCACGAAGCATTGCTGCACCTCCCCTGTTTTAGCCATTCCCGGTTGATGAGGCTTGAGGCTACGATTACCTTTATAGGGCACATCACTTAGAATGCTCATCGTCCACCTGACGATGTTCTGAAAGCATTCAATCCATACAAGTTCGTTCCGGGTTCGAACGAAACCGAAGGCATTATCTCGTTACACTCATTTTGGAATCACCCTCAGAGTTAACGACAATAACCCTTGCACTCTAAACCACCATCTCGAATCTATAAGCACTATTCCGTCAACTCATTACGGAATCACCCACAGAGTTATACTGACGTATAGCCCTTACACCTTGAGTCTTCACAAAGCTCCATTTGGATTTACGACCTAACGTTAATTCAGAATCGATGTGGTTTTCAGATATCCAAATATGGAAACCCGATCCCGGTCTCATCGAAATCCAAAGCGTGTCTTTTAGGTCCAAGTTGTTTTAAAGTTTAAAACAATTCAATTCAATATTATCTATATATACACAGATAGATAATTCTCAACATCATAATAGAAAATCAATATTATCATCACATCAGATAATCTATATTATCAACTTCAACAGATAAATCATATTATCAACTCAATGCAACCATAACATCCAAATCATACAACAACATTTATCTCATAACTGAGATTTCAACCATTCAGGGTAATAAATATCAATCATCATTCATAAGCAAAGACTTATCAAATCACCATCCTATAATTAATTTAAAATGAACTAAATTAATTACTTCTTCCTTAAATTAATTTAAAATGAATTAAATTAATTACCCATCCATATGAATCTTGCATTAATATCAACTAATTATAAATCAATTAATTAATTACTCTTAACAAGTTACCCTAATTAATCATCTTGATTAACTATCCTTTAATTACATTCAAGTAATTAACCTCTAATTAATTTCACAAATTAATTAATCCAAACCAATCCTTGTAATTAACTTGTAATTACTTCTTCAATTAATTAATAATAATTAATTACATTAATCCTTAATTAATTACATTAATTAATTCTTTATTAATTAATTGATCTTAATTAATCAATCCTTAATTACATCATTAATTATTTTATTTAAAATAACTCCATTAAATTAATTATCAATTATCTCTATTGATTAATCATTCTTGATTAATCACATTAAGCAATTAACTTAAATTAATCACATCTCTTAACCGTTTTCAAATAACTCAATTATCTAAACCTAAATTAATTACACTAAGTAATTAATTAATAATCACTTACTTAAGTAATTATTCAACATACAAATTACATATTAGTTACACTAAGTAATTAATTTCCAAAACTCCTTCAATTAAATTACATCTAGTAATTTATTTTCTTAATTATTTCATTAAGTAATTTTCCATTTTTAATTACATTTGTAATTACTTCTCAAATCAATCAATGATTAATTTAAATTAATTAAACTTAATTAATTAACTTAATTAACCAAAATAAAATTTATTAATTAGAATCAGTAATTAATTTTCTTAATTACTTTCATTAAGTAATTCACTTAAACAATTCAAAGGATTATCTTAAATTAATTAATCCAATTAATTATTAAAATTAATTACATTAATTAATCTTAAAAATAATATTAAGTTAATGACCAATAACAAATCTTTGATTACTTCTCCAAGTAATTAACTGATTAATAAATATTAATTATTAATTTATTTATAAAACTCATTAATTAATTTCTAGTTATTAAATTAATCAAGTGATAATTAAACTTAAACAATTTTTAATTACTTGATTAATAATTCAATTCATTAATTAAATTAAATTAATCCAATCTTATTTAAATTAATTCCTAAATCATACTTTAATCAAATTTAATTAACTTACTTAAACTTTTAATTAATTAAATAAACCCTTAACTATTTAATTAATATCCTAATTATTAATTAATTAAATTAATTAAAATCTTAATTACCTTGATCAAATATTAAGTTTTCAAAACAATAAACAAAATCATTTATCTCATTAATGATTAAATTATCATTATTAAAGTCATTTAAAACAAATTACTTTTAAATTTTCTAAATTCCATTTTCAATAAAAATTTAAAATGAAATCAAACTTAAACAAGATTTTAAATATTTAAAAACTCTTAAATTTTCATTTTAAAGGATCACTTATCTTTAAAGTATTTTTAAAAGAATAGTTTAACTTATCCCACATTCAAATTTAACAAGTTTAAAATACTTTAAATAATTCAAAGGATATTGAACATATAAATTTCAAATTTTATTTATATTACAACCAAGATCCAAATCATGTTTCAGTTTTAAATTCAAAGATTAAAATTTAAACTCTGTTTAAATTTTATTACAGATTTTATAAAACACATGTTAAACATACTTAAAATATTCAAACTAAATTATTACATTTGAATTTGTCAACCTATTTTCCTTTTTGAAACTTTCAGGTTCAAATTCAAATTTGAATCCAGGATTCTAAATTCAGATTTAACTTAGAATTTAAATCTTGTTTTAATAACTTATTTTCAGATTTTAAAAATCACTCAATATCAAAAACTGTGCAGGTTTTAAATTTTAAATATTTTATTTAAATACTTTATTTTATGCTGCAAATTTATTAAAAATCTGGAATTCAAATTTATTTGAATTCATACTTAAACTAACCCCCAATCTTGTTTTAAATTTTATTTCCAGGTTTAAAATTTTCTTTATATAAAAACTGTGCAGGTTTCAGTTTTTTTAAAAAACAATCCATTCCTGCAAATCTTGTTTATTTTAAAAATCTGAAATTAAAAATCTATTTGAATTCATCATTGAATCTTAAGCTCATATTTTAAACTAGCCTTGCTTATCTTTAAATTTAGTTTTAGAAATTCAAAAACCTGAAACTGTTCAGGTTACAAAAACCACCCTGCAACTAAAACTACCCGAGTCTAAACCAATTCTACTTCGAGTCATATTCCTCTTAACTTCGAGCAAGAACTGAATCTACCCGAGCACCACTTCTTCTCTATATTCTAGAACTAAATCTCCTCTTTATGGCCACTGTGCACATGCACATTGCCATGGCCATCTTCCCGATCATCAGAGATGATCATCCCATCCACCAACCTCCCTTGAGTCCACCCTGAACACCTAAGCATTAGAGAATCCCCATTTCCCAAATTCAAGTAGAGCAGTTTCTTATTTTTTTAAAAACCTGAAAACACTATACCCAGAACTCCTCAAACCTGTCAACGACAGTTTCACCTCCCTCCGACCATCGATGCAGTTGAAATTCCAGCCACTACTTTGTCAGGGACCCATCTACCTTCCCATTAAACAGCTCAACACTCGAACCACTAATAAATCAGGTAGATCGAATTTCTTAATTTGCTAAAAACTTAGGTTTACAGGAAAATTTTCCATTCCTCTGCTAATTCAAAGACCAGTTACAGATTTGATAATTCTTATGATAAACCTAATCATATTACTAAATATAGAAGAAATATCAAAACTTCAGAATTCCATAATCATTAAAACACCCTAAAACCCAGATTTGGGTCAAACAGTAATGCCCCAATCGTACCAAACTTAGAACTTTTGATTCTTCTCTTAAAAATCATGAATTTGTTATAAGTATTTAATTTGTATATCTAAATTACTGAGTTTACAAGTTTTAAATTTTCACAATGACCTGATTTTCCCCTTTAACCTGATTTCCAGTGCATGTTTTAGTTTTCTATTTAAGTTAAAATTATTTTGTAATTAGTTTAAAGTTAAACAAACAAATATTGTTTTAAATCATAAATCTTTAAAATTTATAGATAAAACAAAATAAATTTAAATATGAAACTGGGTTGATAATTTTGGTTCAGGGATGATATGCAGGCAATTCATATTCAACAAAAATCACACATCATAAATGCATAGAAAATTTCCAATATAAATACAAAAAACAACTTATTTAAACATATTTAAACAACCAGATCTAACTAAAGATTTAAAAAGAAGTGTTACTCACCTTATACTCAGAAGAATAGAGCACCACTGATTTAAAAAAACAGTTTTTGAGCTTTTGAAAACATGAATGCTCTTGCTTTACAAACTGGAATGCTTGCTTTAGTTTGAAAGGATGTAGTTGCATGCAGTTTGAAACTGAAATACTTTTTCTCTCTATCCAAAATTTCATGCATGCAGGAGTTCCAGATTGAGGAAAAATGCTAAAGCTTTGATTATTCAATTGATCTACAGGTTTTCTTGCTTTACAAAGCAGAATTGAGGAAATGTAGGGTCTTTGAAAATACAGACTTGAGATTGAATGAATTTGAAATTGCAAACATAATTTTCCAGAGATGAAAAATGCAGGTTCTTGATTATGCAGTAACTTCCTGATTTTATGAGAGTTTGAATACAAGATGCAAATGAACAATTTTTTTTTTTTGCATTTTGCAGGTTTTGTTTTTGAGAGATTTCAGATTTTTTGAATGAAGTGTTTCTTTGATTCAACAAACATTTGATTTTTAAAAGATAATAAGAAAAGTGAAAATGTTTTTAAAAGAGAGCTGAAATAAATTTAACAAAATAAATATAAGAAAATAAAGATTAAATGACACTTGTCACATTTCTTGATTTACAACTAACACATGTTGCTTAGATTGCTAATTTGATTACACTTGTTTTAAATTAAATTTAGTTATATCTTTAAATATTTATAAAGAGTTTCCTTTAATTTATTTTATGTTTATGTAAAGATATATGAATTTCCTATTAAAAGTATATGTAAATAAAACAATTTATAAATTAAAACTTATACAAATATTTTAAAGAACCAATTAATTTGAATTTCAAAATAAAATTCCAAATCAAATTAATTCTATTTATTCAATTTAAAAATGAAGACTCTAATTCCTTATCTTAATCCTTCTTTATATTTAAGAAAAATAGAATATTTATTAATATAGTTTAAAATAACAATGTACAATTTTATATGATTTATAAAGAAATTATAAATCACTTTTACATTTAAATGAATTTAAATCATATGCTATCTTATATTTTAAACTTATATAAAATATACTCAAATCATATTTATCAAATAGTATTTAATAAGAAATAAACTTAACTTTTATTTAGATTTTAAAACAAAAATTAAGATAAGTCAAATTTTAAACAATTTAACATTTATTTAAATATTATCAAACCACATAGTTACTGATTTAAATAGATTTTTAAAAGCTTAATATTAATTAAAACATAATTTCCTAATTACTCAATATCTTATTAGAATTTAAAAACAAACTTCATTTATTTATTTTCATGTAAGTTAAATTCCAAACAAAGTTAAACTATAATATATATACACATTATAATTTAAACATTTATTTTAGCATTTAAAAGATAAAATCACAAATTAAATATTTATTTAAATCTGATTATTAAACCAAAACATATTTTATTAATCAATATTGTCAATATCAATTTAATTTTATATAAAGATTATTAAATTGATATTGTCTAAAATTCCGGGATATCACATTCCTTCCCCCTTAAAAGAATTTCGTCCCCGAAATTTAAAACAAAGTTAATTTAATAACCTATTTAAGATTTTAAATTTTAAAACCAAGCATATATCAAACATATGCTAACATCAATAGCAATCAATTCATTAAATCAAACAAAATTAACTATCCAGACAAAATTCTGGATAGAATTTCCTCGAGTTTCCCAAGTAAACATCGGAATACTCGCTCTATAAAACCCAAACAATCAGCACTACTAAGTTACAGAACTCCTACTCATCTAGATCTATAACTGAACAAGATATCCGACTACAGACGAGTCTGACTCAACAATCAAATCTCCCCGAACAGCTGATTCCAAAACCAGAGATAGATCATACACGTACTCCCTCAGAGATACGTGAAACTCAACGAATTCCAGTTGTCCAAACTGGCAATTCAATCCAGATAATCAAACACTTATCCAAAACAGAACACAGAAGAAATCCGAAACATCTCGGAGCTAGCTTACCCAACCTTACCAAAATTTATAGCTCCTAAAACTGGGAAAACTTATCCAAAACCAGACTTCAGATCCACAAAACTCTTCGGACGATCTCGGGCTGCCTACATGCTACCTAATCAGCTCAATCCCTGCTGATGTCTCAAGAAACAACTAGACTAATCCCAATCCACTAGAATGATCCTCCACGATCAATCAAGGTCAAGAACAAACTCCACTCACAACCATCAGAAGAAAACAAACTTCTCCTATCCGGAAAAGAAAAGCAGATTCACTCCCAAACTGCTTCTGCTGCACAACTCTGATTTGGAGTAGAAAAGAATGCTGTTGAAGAACACAAGCACAACCGAACAGCAAAACCAAAAAGATCTCCGATAACCCAGAGAAAATTCAGAATTTCCTCAAATCCTGAGTTGCTTCAACAAATTCCATCTTAAGAAACCAACCTTCAACTAGCTGAACCACCGGTACCACTGAATCTCTAGATGAAGACAAACTCTGACTTCTCTGAAAATATTCAGAAAAATCTCCAACAATCCAAGAGATCACTCAACTATCGCAAGTCGCTTTTGCGATCAACCCAAATTAAAATCCAAAGAAAACTGTTCCCTTTTTACCAATCAGAACAGCTTATGCTGGTCTTGCCAACCCATTGAAGAAATGGATTCTACTCTACTGCTTCTGAACTCCTTCTCCAGAAACTGCTAAGCCAGAAAACTCTGCCGACACACAGCACACTCCGAATTGCACTGCTGACAACAATGCCAAAGAATTCTTGATGTGTGTTGTGACCGAATCGGATAGGTCACTGAGATTTATGGAATTTGATGAACAATATTCCGGGATAAGTTGATCAAGTTTATACTTGTGTTCATCAACAGCATTCTCGAATCAGAGTTGCGCAGTGGAAGCATGGTGGTGATAGATAATCAGAAAGGGAGGAGATGTGAATTGGGGGGTTTCCAGGTTTCAAAACCTAGTCTTACAGTGTTGATGTTTTAGGATTTTGCACATCACTCTATTGCATCGAGTGGGTTAAGGATTTGAGAGGTTGCAGAGAGGATTTAGAGGGAGGGTCTGCCGGAATTGTAGCGATGATGATGGTCAGAGGCATGGCTACGGACTGTTGACAGGTTTGGTATGGTGTTGTTGTGATATTGCAGGTTGCTGTTGATTTTTTCAAACTTTTGATCTCAAGCTGTTATGGGAGGGTATGGATGGTTGTGATAATGTAAGGAGATGGTCAGTGACTTGTGGAAGTGGTTTAGCGTGGCTGGAGTTCGCCGAGGCGACGGTGCATGTGCACCATTCATGTTGGAGTCTGGTGGTCATTTGGGTGTGCAGGGTTTAATTAACTCGAAGCAATCCTCGGGTTATTGTGTTTTTGACTCGGAGCAGGGAGCTTTAGAACTCGAAGTAATATGGTTTCCTCGGGTAAGTTGGCTACAAGTTTTAAACCTGAGAGATTTTGCAGTTTTTTTAAAATTTTGAATGAAACTCATATTTTAAAGATTGCAAATTGATTCAAATGTAAGATTAAACTGAATTCAAATAAATTTTGAAACCCAAAGTTTTAAAAATGGAAATCCTAAATTTAAACAAGATTTAATTTAGTTTTAATCAAGTTTAAAAATAAGTTTCAGGTTTGATTTCAAAATCAGACATTAAGTGATACCAACTATCACGACCCGTCTTCCACTACCCAGAAAGACGCATCATGAATTAAGAAAGAAAGGGATAGAAGAAGAAAAGAAAGAAGAAACAACATTAGAATCTCAACAACGGAACGAATAAATTATATTAATAACATAAGTATTTACATAATATACAATACCAATCAGAGATACACAACATACACATAACATATACTAGACAGTTATAAACACCTGTCTAGTATTTACAACTCAATACAATCACAACACAGAGATAACACAGCGGAAAACTATATCTAACGCAGAAGCCTCCTACTCCATTGCTCCTCCATTATTCGTCAAAGCTAACCTGAATCCCTTGGCTACTCGTAAAAATTTGAGTACCCAAGAGTTTAAGAAAACAAAGATAAACTCCGGGTCAGGCATGGGTCTGGTGTGAGTAACAGGTTAAGGTTGCTTAACTTTAAAAATCTTTTTGAAAAGAAAGGTATCACGTAAGACTTCCCACACATAAACATGAAAAAGTTTTTACCTTACGCTAACCAAAACATTTGATAGGAAATCCGATGATATTATAATAGTGTCTAGGGTTTTCAAGTAAATATGAAATAGCCGAAATTGTTACATTCATTAAATTCCAGCTACTAGCCACAAAAGTGGGTAATACAATCAAAACCGTTGGCACTTATTGGATTGTGGATTCCATACAATGGCAGGGCTACTGGGGTACCGCCCGTCACAGTACGTGGCCTAGATCACCGTACCGAGGAGTACCCCCACTCCCCTGCAACACAAGGCCGGAACCATTCCTTACTGAACAGTTCCGAACAAGACAACCCCGCAGTTGTTTGCAACCAACTGCCCACACAGCCGAATATAAAGGGACCTCTAGACAGGGATCAATCTCGCTCTCCAGTGGGAGCTACCCACGAAGCCTTGCTGCACCTCCCCTGTTTTAGCCATTCCCGATTGATGAGGCTTGAGGCTACGATTACCTATATAGGACACATCACTTAGAATGCTCATTGTCCACCTGACGATGTTCTGAAAGCATTCAATCCATACAAGTTCGTTCCGGGTTTGAACGAAACCGAAGGCATTATCTCGTTACACTCATTTTGGAATCACCCTCAGAGTTAACGACAATAACCCTTGCACTCTAAACCACCATCTCGAATCTATAATCACTATTCCGTCAACTCATTACGGAATCACCCACAGAGTTATACTGACGTATAGCCCTTACACCTCGAGTCTTCACAAAGCTCCATTTGGATTTACGACCTAACGTTAATTCGGAATCGATGTGGTTTTCGGATATCCAAATATGGAAACCCGATCCCAGTCTCATCGAAATCCAAAGCGTGTCTTTTAGGTCCAAGTTGTTTTAAAGGTTTAAAACAATTTAATTCAATATTATCTATATACACACAGATAGATAATTCTCAACATCATAATAGATAATCAATATTATCATCACATCAGATAATCTATATTATCAACTTCAACAGATAAATCATATTATCAACTCAATGCAACCATAACATCCAAATCACACAACAACATTTATCTCATAATTGAGATTTCAACCATCCAGGGTAATAAATATCAATCATAATTCATAAGCAAAGACTTATCAATCCAATCTATAATGAATTAAATTAATTACTCATCCATATAAATCTTGCTTACACATCAATTAATTATTCTTAACTAGTTACCCTAATTAATCATCTTGATTAACTATCCTTTAATTACATTCAAGTAATTAACCTCTAATTAATTTCATAAATTAATTATTCCAAACCAAACCTGTAATTAGCCTGTAATTACTTCATTAATTAATCCTTAATTAATTAACTAATACCTTCATCGGTTAATTTTCTTAATTAATAAATCCTTAATCATATCATTAATTATATAAATTAGTGATCTCAAATTATTTTAAATAACTCCATTAAATTAATTATCAAAACCTAAATTAATTACACTAAGTAATTAATTATTAATTACTTACTTAAGTAATTATTTAATATACTAATTACATATTAATTACACAAGTAATTAATTCCAAAATTCCTCCATTAAATTATATCCAGTAATTTATTTTCTTCACTAAGTAATTTTCCATTTGTAATTACTTCTCAAATCAAATCAATGATTAATTTAAATTAATTAAACCTGATTAATTAACTTAATTAATCAAAATAAACTTAATTAATTACAATTAGTAATTAATTTCCTTAATTACTTTCACTAAGTAATTATACTTAAATAATTCTCAAATGATTATCTTAAATTAATTAATCAAATTAATTATTAAAATTAATTACATTAATTAATTATAAAATAATATCAAGTTAATGACCTTCATTAACCAGTAACAAATCTTTAATTACTTTTTCAAAGTAATTAATTGAATTAATCAATATTTATTTAAAGAAACTCGTTAACTAATTTCTAATTTTTAAATTAATCAAGTGATAATTAAAAACTTAATTAATTATCCTGTACTTGATTAATAATTTTAATCCATCAATTAAATAATCAAATCTTATTTAAATTAATTCCCAAATCATACTTTAATCAAATTTAATTAACTTACTTAAACTTTTAATTAATTAAATAAACCCTTAACTATTTAATTAATATCCTAATTATTAATTAATTAAATTAATTAAAATCTTAATTACCTTGATCAAATATTAAGTTTTCAAAACAATAAACAAAATCATTTATCTCATTAATGATTAAATTATCATTATTAAAGTCATTTAAAACAAATTACTTTTAAATTTTCTAAATTCCATTTTAAATAAAAATTTAAAATGAAATCAAACTTAAACAAGATTTTAAATATTTAAAAACTCTTAAATTTTCATTTTAAAGGATCACTTATCTTTAAAGTATTTTTAAAAGAATAGTTTAACTTATCCCACATTCAAATTTAAAAGTTTAAAATACTTTAAATAATTCAAAGGATATTGAACATATAAATTTCAAATTTTATTTATATTACAACCAAGATCCAAATCATGTTTCAGTTTTAAATTCAAAGATTAAAATTTAAACTCTGTTTAAATTTTATTACAGATTTTATAAAACACATGTTAAACATACTTAAAATATTCAAACTAAATTATTACATTTGAATTTGTCAACCTATTTTCCATTTTGAAACTTTCAGGTTCAAATTCAAATTTGAATCCAGGATTCTAAATTCAGATTTAACTTAGAATTTAAATCTTGTTTTAATAACTTATTTTCAGATTTTAAAAATCACTCAATATCAAAAACTGTGGAGGTTTTAAATTTTAAATATTTTATTTAAATACTTTATTTTATGCTGCAAATTTATTAAAAATCTGGAATTCAAATTTATTTGAATTCATACTTAAACTAACCCCCAATCTTGTTTTAAATTTTATTTCCAGGTTTAAAAATTTCTTTATATAAAAACTGTGCAGGTTTCAGTTTTTTAAAAAACAATTCATTCCTGCAAATCTTGTTTATTTTAAAAATCTGAAATTAAAAATCTATTTGAATTCATCATTGAATCTTAAGCTCAGATTTTAAACTAGCCTTGCTTATCTTTAAATTTAGTTTTAGAAACTCAAAAACCTGAAACTGTTCAGGTTACAAAAACCACCCTGCAACTAAAACTACCCGAGTCTAAACCAATTTTACTTCGAGTCATATTCCTCTTAACTTCGAGCAAGAACTGAATCTACCCGAGCACCACTTCTTCTCTATATTCCAGAACTAAATCTCCTCTCTATGGCCACTGTGCACATGCACATTGCCATGGCCATCTTCCCGATCATCAGAGATGATCATACCATCCACCAACCTCCCTTGAGTCCACCTGAACACCTAAGCATCAGAGAATCCCCATTTCCCAAATTCAAGCAGAGCAGTTTCTTATTTTTTTAAAAACCTGAAAACACTATACCCAGAACTCCTCAAACCTGTCAACGACAGTTTCACCTCCCTACGACCATCGATGCAGTTGAAATTCCAGCCACTACTTTGTCAGGGACCCATCCACCTTCCCACTAAACAGCTCAATACTCGAACCACTAATAAATCAGGTAGATCGAATTTCTTAATTTGCTAAAAACTTAGGTTTACAGGAAAATTTTCCATTCCTATGCTAATTCAAAGACCAGTTACAGATTTGATAATTCTTATGATAAACCTAATCATATTACTAAATACAGAAGAAATATCAAAACTTCAGAATTCCATAATCATTAAAACACCCTAAAACCCAGATTTGGGTCAAACAGTAATGCCCCAGTCATACCAAACTTAGAACTTTTGATTCTTCTCTTAAAAATCATGAATTGGTTATAAGTATTTAATTTGCATACCTAAATTACGGAGTTTATAAGTTTTAAATTTTCGCAATGACTTGAGTTTCCCCTTTAACCTAATTTCCAGTGCATGTTTTAGTTTTCTATTTAAGTTAAAATAATTTTGTAGTTAGTTTAAAGTTAAACAAACAAATATTGTTTTAAATCTTAAATCTTAAAAATTTATAGATAAAACAAAATAAATTTAAATATGAAACTGGGTTGATAATTTTGGTTCAGGTATGATATGCAGGCAATTCATATTCAACAAAAATCACACATCATAAATGCATAGAAAATTTCCAATATAAATAAAAAAACAACTTATTTAAACATATTTAAACAACCAGATCTAACTAAAGATTTAAAAATAAGTGTTACTCACCTTATACTCAGAAGAACAGAGCACCACTGATTTAAAAAAATAGTTTTTGAGCTTTTGAAAACATGAATGCCCTTGCTTTACAAACTGGAATGCTTGCTTTAGTTTGAAAGGATGTAGTTGCATGCAGTTTGAAACTGAAATACTTTTTCTCTCTATCCAAAATTTCATGCATGCAGGAGTTCCAGATTGAGGAAAAATGCTAAAGCTTTGATTATTCAATTGATCTACAGGTTTTCTTGCTTTACAAAGCAGAATTGAGGAAATGTAGGGTCTTTGAAAATACAGACTTGAGATTGAATAAATTTGAAATTGCAAACATAATTTTCCAGAGATGAAAAATGCAGGTTCTTGATTATGCAGTAACTTCCTGATTTTATGAGAGTTCGAATACAAGATGCAATTGAACAAATTTTTGTTTGCATTTTGCAGGTTTTATTTTTGAGAGATTTCAGATTTTTTTGAATGAAGTGTTTCTTTGATTCAACAAACATTTGATTTTTAAAAGATAATAAGAAAAATGAAAATGTTTTTAAAAGAGAGCCGAAATAAATTTAACAAAATCGAAAAAAGAAAAAAAAAGATTAAATGACACTTGTCACATTTCTTGATTTACAACTAACACATGTTGCTTAGATTGCTAATTTGAGTACACTTGTTTTAAATTAAATTTAGCTATATCTTTAAATATTTATAAAGAGTTTCCTTTAATTTATTTTATGTTTATGAAAGTATATATGAATTTCCTATTAAAAGTATATGTAAATAAAACAATTTATAAATTAAAACTTATACAAATATTTTAAAGAACCAATTAATTTGAATTTCAAAATAAAATTCCAAATCAAATTAATTCTATTTATTCAATTTAAAAATGAAAACTCTAATTCCTTATCTTAATCCTTCTTTATATTTAAGAAAAATAGAATATTTATTAATATAGTCTAAAATAACAATTTACAATTTTATATGATTTATAAAGAAATTATAAATCACTTTTATATTTAAATGAATTTAAATCATATGCTATCTTATATTTTAAACTTATATAAAATATACTCAAATCATATTTATCAAATAATATTTAATAAGAAATAAATTTAACTTTTATTTAAATTTTAAAACAAAAATTAAGCTAAGTCAAATTTTAAACAATTTAACATTTATTTAAATATTATCAAACCATATAGTTACTAATTTAAATAGATTTTTAAAAGCTTAATATTAATTAAAACATAATTTCCTAATTACTCAATATCTTATTAGAATTTAAAAACAAACTTCATTTATTTATTTTCATGTAAGTTAAATTCCAAACAAAGTTAAACTATAATATATATACAAATATATATATATATATATATATATATATATATACATACATACATTATAATTTGAACATTTATTTTAGCATTTAAAAGATAAATTCACAAATTAAATATTATTTAAATCTGATTATTAAACCAAAACATATTTTATTAATCAATATTGTCAATATCAATTTAATTTTATATAAAGATTATTAAATTGATATTGTCTAAAATTCTGGGATATCACATTCCTTCCCCCTTAAAAGAATTTCGTCCCCGAAATTTAAAACTAAGTTAATTTAATAACCTATTTAAGATTTTAAATTTTAAAACCAAGCATATATCAAACTTATGCTAACATCCATAACAATCAATTTATCAAATCAAACAAAATTAACTATCCAGACAAAATTCTGGATAGAATTTCCTCGAGTTTCCCAAGTAAACATCGGAATACTCACTCTATAAAACCAAAACAATCAACACTACTAAGCTACAGAACTCCTACTCATCTAGATCTATAACTGAACAAGACATCAGACTATAGACAAGTCTGACTCAACAACCAAAATCTCCCAGAACAGCTGATTCCAAAACCAGAAATAGATATACACGTACTCCCTCAGAGATACGTGAAACACATCGAATTCTGATTGTCCAAAATGGAAATTCAATCCAGAAAATCAAACACTAATCCAAAATAGAACACATAAGAAATCCAAAACATCTCAGAGCTAGCTTACCCAACGTTACCAAAATTTATAGCTCCTAAAACTGGGAAAACTTATCCAAAACCAGATATTCGACTGCCTGTCTCTTACCTGATCAGCTCAATCCTTGCTGAGGTCACAAGAAATAAACTAGACCAATCCCAAACCACCAGAATGATCCTCCTCGATCAATCAAGGTCAAGAACAAACTCCACTCACAATCATCAAAAGAAAACAAACTTCTCCTATCCGGAAAAGAAAAACAGATTCACTCCCAAACTGCTTCCGCTGCACAACTCTGATTTGGAGTAGAAAAGAATGCTGTTGAAGAACACAAGCACAATCGGACAACAAAACCAAAAAGATCTCCGATAACCCAGAGAAAATTCAGAATTTCCTCAAATCCTGAGTTGCTTCGACAAATTCCATCTTAAGAAACCAACCTTCAACTAGCTGAACCACCGGTACCATTGAATCTCTAGATGAAGACAAACTCTGACTTCTCTGAAAATATTCAGAAAAATCTCCAACAATCCAAGAGATCACTCAACTATCGCAAGTCGCTTTTGCGATCAACCCAAATTAAAATCCAAAGAAAACTGTTCTCTTTTTACCAATCAGAACAGATAACATATCTGTGTACTTCTAATTAGGTATTCATTTTAAATTAATTGATGGTTAATGAATCATTGCTTATGGATGTTATTGATTGAATGGTTATGATCTCAGTAATAAGATGTGTCGTATCTATATGATATGAATGCTTGGTTTAAGTATGATGGTTTGTGATGGATTATTTGGTTATGATAATTATCTGTTTATGGATGATACAGATTATCTGTTTATGATATGAATGTGATTATCTATTGTTAGATGTAGTTTATCTATCTATGTGAATTAGATTATAATGAAATGAGTTAATTGTTAAAATCCCTTAAGTACAACTTGGACATTAAGATGGCGTTTGGTTTCGGTGAGACCGAGATCGGGTTTCCATATTTGGATATCCGAAAACCACATCGATTCCAATTAAACGTTAGATCGTTAATCCAAGTGGAGCAAGTGAAGACTCGAGGTGTAAGGGCTATACGTCAGTATAACTCTGTGGGTGATTCCGTAATGAGTTGACGGAATAGTGCTTATATATTCGAGATGGAGATTTAGAGTGCAAGGGTTATCGTCGTTAACTCTGAGGGTGATTCCAATACGAGTGTAACGAGATAATGCCTTCGGTTTCGTTCGAACCCGGAACGAACTTGTATGGATTGAATTCTTTCAGAACATCGTTAGGTGGACGATGAGCATTCTAAGATTGATATGTCCTATAAAGGTAATCGTAACCTCAAGCCTCATTAACCGGGAATGGATAAAACATGGGAGGTGCAGCAAAGCTTCGTGGGTAGCCCCCACTTGAGAGCAAGATTTATCCCTGTCTAGAGGTCCTTTATATTTCGGCTGTGTAGCAATTGGTGACGACCAATCTGCGGAGTGGTCTTGTTCGGAATTGTTCAGTAAGGAATGGTTCCGGCTTTGTGTTGCGGGGGAGTTAATATTAAATTGATATTGATATTCTGTTAATAATTATTCAGATAGATTTAATAATCTTCTTCAGTAAATATTTAAATTGGTTATTTTATCTTTTAAATGATATAAATTGATTTCTATTTTCAATACAAATAATTGGTTTATATTTTAAATAGATTAGTATTGTTTTAATTTTAATTAGTAAAGCATATTTTCTAGTTTAATATTTGTAGTAATTTGGAAAATTTTGTTTTATTTAATATTTAAGCTTTTCAAAGTTATTAAATAAATGATTTTGGTTTAATTTAATAATTAAATCATGTTTTAAAATTCTAATATATATACATTTCAGTTTGGAAATTTGATTTTAATTAGTATTGAGTTTTTTTACTATTTCATAAATAAATATATGATTTTAAATTTGATAAGAGAAATATTGAAATATTTAAATTAAATTAGCTTGAGTTTTAAATTTAGAATAAATTCAACAAATTAGTTTCATGGCTTAATAAAATGGATTATTTATTTAATAAAAATACAATCTCTTTTAAAAATGATTTTAATTTAATAATAAGAGAGTTATAAAAATAATATTGATATTGTATTGTCTTTATAAATAAGTTTTGATAAAGATTTGTAGTTTTTATTTCAAATTGAATTTATATGTATAACTTGATTTGAAAAATATTTGATTTTGAATTTAGTTTGAATTTAAATTTAAAAGTATAAAATCTTAAATTGTTTAATTGTTTTAATTTTAATATGTATAAGTTAATTTGTAAAACATTGTTTGTTTTTATTTCATTTATAAATTCATGCACATTAATTTGTAAATTTAAATACTAATTATTTTAAGGAGACATGTGTTTAAAAATTAACATAAATTTGACAAGTGTCTAACTTTTGACAAGTGTTAGAATTTTGTTTTAATTTTTCTTTTCTTTTAGTAAATCTGAAATACATTAGTTAAATTTGCATCTTCATTTCATATTGCATTTTCATTCTTCCCTAATCAAAACAAAGATCGAACTCATTTTCTTCATACATACATTCTCTTTAAAAATCTGCAAAACCTAAATCTAGTAAATCTGCATTTCCTAAAAGAATCCACAGATCTGCATTTCCAAAATTCAGAAACCTGTACAAAATTCAAGCAAAATTACATATTCACTTCCCAGAAATAAAATCTACACTTCATTTTAAAATCAAAATGAAGCCTGCATTATTTTCTTCTTTCTGCATTCTGTTTTAAGTCCTGGAATGAATTTGAAGACATGAAAGCATCTGCCTACATGTGAAGATTTAGCAACTAAATCTACAACTGCATAGAGTAAGAAGCATGAGCATTTCATCAAAAATTCAAACTCAGATTAAAAACAACAGAGGAAGCAAGCCTGCATTTTTGTGTTTTTTGCAAATTCAAATGATCAACAGGCTCTGCATTTAATAAGTGAGTAACTTTGAAATTCAAAATCTTTAAACAGGTTGCATGTTAATGTTGAATATAATTTAGTAATGTTGTGTTTATAAAATCCTGGTAAATATGTTTGAGAATGCATGTTGTCTATGCTCTGCTGTGATTCTGAATTCATATTCCTATTTAAAGAAATACTCCAAAATTTGGTTAAAATAGTGTTAGTATCTGTTCTTATAAAAAAAGTTTTTGATTGCTTATTAAAGGTTAGGATCAAAATATTTTTTTTTTGGAAAGAGATTGTCTGCCTGAAGTTAATGAAACTTAAGTAAGTTGAAGATATAAATAGTGTGGCCTCTGCATGTTAATTCAAACTAAAATTTAATAAGTTAAATTTGTATTTCAGTATCAATAAACCATGGTTTTAATTGAAACTTGATTTTTAAATCAAGTATTATTATTTCTAGGTGTTTGTTTCAGTAACAGTTTGTTATTGAACAAAAAAATGAATTGGAGCAAATGATTAAAATCTGTAGTTTAAGAAAACCCAAGATTCTTTTGAGTTATAGAGTAAGGATCTTAGATCCTTAGAAAAATCAGAGATAAGGATTAAATTGACTAGATTAATTGCAGTTTTGGATTTTTAGAATTAAACCCTAGTTTTGAATGAGTTTGTGCTTTGAGTCAGTTTGAGGTGGAGGGTTGACCGAGTATTCTGGTACTTGGGGAATGTGAAGTTGGTGAATAAAGGAGCTCGGGGTTGAAATGAGTGGTCCTCAGGTGGTCGGAGCAACTTGTTATGGATGTTGACAGGTTTGAGCAGAAACCTGTAATACCTTTTCCAGGTTTTTGAACTTGGGGTGTGAATTTGAATGCTTTGATTTTTGTTCGATTTGGTGATGATGTTAGTGGATTGAGGGGTTGCTGGTTGTGGCTTGATCACCTGAGATGATCGGCAGAGGTGGCGGTCGCCGTGCATATGCACGGCGACGATTTTTCAGGTGAACTGTTGGATTTGGGATTGTTTCAGGGGTAGGTCTGTGAATGACTCGAAGTAGGTTGTAGAAAACTCGAAGTAAGGCAGCTTGAAACCCGAAGTAAAATTTTGTTTTCTCGGGTCACTGCAGTGTTCAGGTTTCAGAAAACCTGTTTTTATTTTATTTTTAAATCTGGGTTTTAAAATTTAAATCTGTAATTTATGTTTAAAGCAAAGTTTGAGTTCAAATGCAATTCAAATTTGCATTACTGATTTGAATTCAAGTTCCAGTTTTAAAATAAAAATAAAAGTTTAAAGATTTAACTTAATTAACTATTTTATTTTGGGTAAAATATTTAAAATTTCAATAATGAAGTTTTTAAAATGTGAGTAAGGATTTACAAATTTATTTAAATATGGAAATTCTATGTTTAAAAATGAAGTTCAGTTTAAATTTAAAAGAAGATTTAAATTTGAAAGTTTAAACTAAGAATGAATTGAGTTTCTAAAATTTTAAAATGAATTTAAATTCAAATTCTTATGATTTCATTTTTAAGTCAAACTTTTATTTTGACTTGTAATTTAAATAAGTTTTAAATTATTTAAACTTTGATAAGTTTTAAAATTGTTCTATTTTAAACTTGTATCTAATGAAATTTAAAGTTGTTCAAAAAGTACTTTGTTTAAATCAAATTGTTTAAAACATAATTAAGTTATGTTTTATTTTGAAAATTTGATTAAGATTTATGTTTTAGAATTTAATTAACAAGGTAATTAAGATTAATTAATTAATTTAATTAATTAAATTTGGAATTTATAATTGATTAATGATTAATAAATTTATAATTAAGATCATTAATTAAATTATTAATTAATGATAAATGAATATTATTAATTATGTAATTAAGTTTTAAAGCAAGGTTAATTAATTTAATAATTAACTTTAATTAATGAATGATTAAAGATAATTTAGATGGTAATTAATTTAAGTTAATTACTTTATAAAATGATTAAAGAATGGTTAATGAAGGTCATTAACCAGGATTATTTAACAATTAATTAATGTAGTTAATTTTTATAATTAATTAGATTAATTAATTTAATAATAATCAATTGTAAATGGTTTGAGTATAATTACTTGGTAAAGTAATTAAGAAATTAATTACTTAGTGTAATTAATTTAATTTAATGAGATTGTTTATTTCAATTAATTTAGTTTAATTAATTTTAACACTTGAGATTTAAAAATAATTACTTTAAGTAATTAATGATTTGGAAATTACTTAGTTAAGTAATTAATTAATAATTACATGATTGTAATTAAGTGGAGATGTTTAATTGTGAGGAAATTTGGTTTAGTTATTTAATAATTAATCAAGGGATTAATTAAGTAATTAATTAAAGGATAATTAATTTATTTAATATAGTAATTAAGTTAGTTAATTACTAAATGTAATTAATCTGGGATGATTAATAATTATAAGTTAATTACTTAAGGTAATTAATAATTAAAGATCATTAATTATTATAATTAATGATGTAATTAAAGCTGATTAATTATGACTACTTAATCAATAATAGGTAATTAAAGGAAATTAATTAATGTAATTAATTAAGGATTAGGATAATTAATTATGATTAATTAATTAATTGAAGTAATTAAAGGTTAATTACTGTTTGGTTGTGAATAATTAATTTTATGAAATTAATTGAGAATAATTACATGAATGTAATTAAGGGTGATTAATCATGGGTGATTAATTAAGGTGATTAATAATGGATTAATAAATTAATTGTAATCAATTAAATGATTAAGTAAGCAAGGTTTATATTAATTAAGTAATTAATTTGATTTATTTTAAATTAATTAAAGATGGGTAATTAAATTAATTTAAGATAGAGATAGTTAATTTAATTCATTTTAAATTAATTATATGATGATGAGTAAATCTTTGCTTATGTATGAATGGATGTCATTGATTGACTTGGATGCTTTGAGATCTCAGTAATGGGATAAATGATATTGTGTGGTATGGAATGTTTGATTGTATTGTGATGATAACTTAGGTTATCTATTGTGATGGTCATATATGGAATATCTATTTGATATTGATGATGTAGATTACCTGTTATTTGATAATGTTAATTATCAATTGTGATTGTGAGTTATCTATCTATGTGTATATAGATACAGTAATTGAATTGTTTTAAACCTTTTAAACAACTTGGACTTAAAAGACACGCTTTGGATTTCGATGAGACCGGGATCGGGTTTCCATATTTGGATATCCGAAAACCACATCGATTCCAAATAACGTTAGGTCGTGAATTCAAAGTGGAGCTTTGCGAAGACTCGAGGTGTAAGGACTATAAGTCAGTATAACTCTGTGGGTGATTCCGTAGTGAGTTGACGGAATTAGTTCTTATAGATTCGAGATGGTGGTTTAGAGTGCAAGGGTTATTGTCGTTAACTCTGTGGGTGATTCCAAAATGAGTGTAACGAGATAATGCCTTCGGTTTCGTTCGAACCCGGAACGAACTTGTATGGATTGAATGCTTTCAGAACATCGTCAGGTGGACGATGAGCATTCTAAGTGATGTGTCCTATAAAGGTAATCGTAGCCACAAGCCTCATCAACCGGGAATGGCTAAAACAGGGGAGGTGCAGCAAGGCTTCGTGGGTCGTACCCACTGGAGAGCAAGATTGATCCCTGTCTAAAAGTCCCTTTATATTCGGCTGTGTGGGTGGTTGCTAGCTACAACCACGGGGTTGTCTTGTTCGGAACTATACAGTAAGGAATGGGTCCGGCTTTGTGTTGCAGGGGGTTGGGAGTGATCCTCGGTACGTTGATCTAGGCCACGTATTGTGACGGACGGTACCCCAGTAGCCCTGCCATTGTATGGAATCCAAAATCGAATAAGTGCCAACGGTTTTGATTGTATTACCCACTTTTGTGGCTAGTAGCTGGAATTTAATGAATGTAACAATTTCGGCTATTTGTTATTTATTTGAAAACCCTAGACACTATTATAATATCATCGGATTTCCTATCAAATGTTTTGGTTAGCGTAAGGTAAAAACTTTTCCATGTTTATGTGTGGGAAGTCTTACGTGATACCTTTTCTTTTCAAAAGGTTTTTGAAAGTTAAGCAACTTTAACCTGTTACTCACACCAGACCCATGTCTGACCCGGAGTTTATTTTTGTTTTTCATAAACTCTTGGGTATTCAAATTTTTACGAGTAGTCAAGGGTGATTCGGGTTAGGATTCTGGTTAGCTTGACGAATTCAGGAGGAGCAATGGAGCAGGAGGCTTCCGCGTGTAGATATATATAGTATTCCGCTGTGTGTTCTCTGAGTTGTTGTATTGAGTTGTAATAACTAGATAGGTGTTTATAACTGTCTAGTATGTGTTGCATATCTGTGTACTCTGATAATGGTTGTAAACTATGTAATATTTATGTTATTAATATAATTTATTCGTTCCACTGTTAGATTCTGATGTGTTGTTTCTTTCTTCTCTTCTTTCTATTCTCTTTTCTATCCCTTTCTTTCTTCAAGATGATGCGATTTTCTGGGAGTGGAAAGTCGGGTTGAGTGAATACCTAGTCTCTGAGTGGTGTCTATCTTGAGAGAGCGTATTTGTATCATAAATATATATATATATATATATATATATATATTTATGTTTCTACCTATTTGTTGGTTTACCTGTTCGGGTTTTCCAATATATGTTATAAAGGTAGATGAGGTAGAAGTGTGTGTAACACGACTACCATTGGTTGGAGTTTAATGGATGAGGTAGGAAGTGTATTTGTCGAGATTGTAGACCTAATACCGTCTCGAGTGAGTTTTGCTTGGTGTAAAGTACTTTATCGATCTCTGAAGGAAACCTGTTAAGGTTCGGAGCTCATCTTTGAAGTGCAGAATTGAGTTTGGATCTGTCGGTAGGGCAGAAGCCAGTGAGTGATGATATCTTGTTATCTCAGGAAGTAGTAGCTGCGTGATGAGATGCAGTGAATATGAATATTTTCGAAGATGTTTCTTTGGAACAAGAGTAAGAAGTGCGTCTGCTTGGTGTTATGGCTGAGTAGTTTTTCTGAAATGGAGTTCAGAAGCGGCAGAGTGGATCGTTTCTCTGGAGCGTTGGCTAGGCCAGCATAAGCTGTTCTGTTTGGTTGAGAGAGAGCAGTTTCTTTGGATTTAGGCTGAGTTGATCGCAAAAGTGACTTGCGATAGTATGTTCTTTTGGATTGTTGGAGATTGTCCGGATTTCTTCCAGGAAGTCAGAGTTTGTCTGCATCTGAAGATCGAGTTTTCTTTCCAGGATGGAACTGGTGGTTCAGTTAGTAGATTGATGGTTCTTTGAGAAAGTAGTTGGTGAAGTAACTCTAGTTTCGGAGGAACATCTGAGTTTTTTATGGATATGTGGAACTATATTTCTGTGCTGGGTTGTCTTGTTTGTGCTTGTGTTCTTCAGCATTTTCTTCTGTTTCGGATCAGAGTTGTGCAGCGGAAGTAGTTTGGGGGTGTTTCTTCTTTTCCGGATACGAAGAAGTTTGTTCTGTCTTCTGTTGTTGAGAAGCAGGGTTTGTGTTCTTTGGTTTTAAGTGATCTTGAGGAGATCATTGGATTGTTTTGATTCAGTCTGTTTTTAGTGGAATCAGCAAGAGTTGAGCTGATCTGGGAGGATGTTGGTAGCCTAGAATCGTCCGAAGAGTTTTTATGGATAAGAGACGGAGAAATTTGGATTCTAGAATCGAAGATTTGGTTTGGGATAAGTTGTTCTCTGATCCAAAGAGCTATAAGTTTGGGAAGCTAGCTCCGTAGTGTTTTGGTTTCTTCTGTGATGGGTTAGATCACTATTTGGTTTTCTTGAGTTGAATTGCCAGTTTGGATACTGGGATTCAGTGTGTTTCACGTATCTCCGAGGGAGTACGTGTTTGATATTTCTGGTTGTAGAACCAACAGTTTATAATGGATTGTTTGTTGAGTCAGACTCGTTTGTAGTCTGATATTCTGTATAGAGTTGTTGTTAGGAGCTCTATAGCTTAATAGTATTGATTGTTTGGATTCTATAGAGCGAGTATCCCGATATATATATATATATAGACACACACACACACACACACACACACACACACACACACACACACACACCGGGGAAACTCGTGAAGGTTTTATCCAAAATTCTTTTGGATAATTAGATTTGTTTTGATTCTGTGAATTGGTTGCATTGGTTGTCAGCATATGATTAACATATGCTATATTTTAAAATAAAATATGTTAATAGATTATTAAATTACCTATGTTTTAAATTTCAGGGACGAAATTCTTTTAAGGGGGAAGGATTGTAATATCCCGGAATTTATGGCAATTTAAATTTAATAATCTGTGTTAAATTTAAATTGAATTGGTAATTTTTGTTAATAAATTTGATTTGATTTAATAATCTTCTTTATTTAAATATTTAATTTGTGAATTTATTTTTAATAAACTAATGAATCTATTTTCTATTTAATAATGTATATGTATTTATATATATTTTAAATAGATAAGTTGTTAAATTAGTATAGCATAATTTTAATAATTTGAAATATTTAATGAAATAACTAAATGATTTTTAATATGTAAGATAAATATTTTATTGGTTTAAAATTCATTTTAACTTAAGTTTTTATATTTAAAATATGTTACAAAAATATTTGTGTTATTCTTTTTAAAATATTGATTTATAAAATGTGATTTGTTAATTTAATTTGAAATCTAAAATACAATTTTAAATATGAATCATGTATTTATGTATGTTATTGTAACCTCTTTTATAAATTTATTTTGATTATTTAAAAGTATCCTTTTCAAATGAATTACTTGTACATTGTTTTATCTATTATAATACTTTGCTTTGTTCTTTAGAAATTAAATATATGCATAACTAAGTCTAAGAACTAAATAATTTACTAAGTTTAAACATTCATTAAGTTTAATTTTTCTTAACATTTAATTAAAATAACAAAAACATTTAAAAGACATGTGTATGTAATTTAGAAGATAAGTTAACATGTGTTAAATATTTAAGTGTGTAAATTTACATGTGTCTATTTCTTTTACAAGTGTCATGTTTCAATTTTTATTTTTTCCTTTAATTTTAATTTAAATCAAAACATTGTTATGTAAAACTTGCATTTTTCTTCCCTTTCTTTTTATTCATTTTTCATTCTAAAAAGAAATCTGAAAAAAATTTCATCTCCTCAAACCTGCAAATTCAAATGCCTAGCAAACATGCATGCAACAATTTGAAGCAAACACATACAAATCGTTTCAGATTTAAAATCAAACCCCTCTTTTTCGAAATACAAATCTGCATCCTCCAAAATACAAACCTGCAAGCAACAGAACTAAGGCATGCATTCATTTTTCAAAAATCTGGAAATAAAGCAGCCTGCATTTTGTTTTCTTCAATCAACAACCTGGGTTGAAACTGCAAAACAAAAAATGCATGCAAGGATTTTTCAAAGATCAGGAAGCATGTATAAATCAAGATTAAAAGCAAGCAAAACGTCTGCATTTCTTTGCATCTGGAAGCAAGGGCCTGCATTCATGAATTTTCAATCTGGACTCTGCATTTTTCCAAGTGAGTAATTTTTTTTTAATTTAAGTAAGTAAAGGTTGATTGCATGCTTTTTATCTGAAATGAGTATAATTTATGAAATTTGCAGTGGATATTTATATGTATGATTATATGTGTGCATGCTAGTGGTTTGAAATAAACATGTTTGTGTTTGAATATTGTGGAATTTCTTATGTCTGTTTGTTTCAACAAAGTCTACTCTGTTATACTTCCCAGTTCTTGATCTTTCAAGTTCAAACCTCTTGATATAAACACCATTTAAATTTAAGATTCAAATGAAGATTGTTAGTTTAATTATAAACTTTAATTAGAATGTTACTTAGGTTAAGATAATCCAGTATCATCTCTGGATTTTTATTAACAGAGGAGCAAACATTAAATTAGTGAAAAATTCAAGTATGAAGATTTAACAAATCAGTAATATAAAGCGAAATCTTATACTAAAACATGATTTCTAAGATCAAAATATAAATTTTTATTAAAGAATTGGAAGTGCAGTTTATATTTGCAATGTAAAGGGAAACTGGGAAAGTTATGATGATGTTTAGGGTTGTATGTGTTGGCATTTCTTCTGGAAGGAATGTAGTTATCTGGGATGTTGTAAAAATTCTTGGATCAAGTTGAAATTCAAATTTGAGATTGCAATTTGGAATTGTCAGTTATGAACCCTAGTTTATTTGGGTCACTAATTTTGTTCGATTGCGGCTTCATCATTGGATCGAGTTCAACCATTTTTGGCATGTTGGTAGATGATGTATTAATGGAGTCGTCGTCGGAGTTTGGAGTATGATAGTGGCCGGAGTTGGATGATATCGCCGTTGACAGGTTTTAGGTGGAGGTGGTTCGGCTGTTCCAGATTTCAGTTTTAAACTTGAATTTAAATTCGAGTGGAATTTTGGGAATCTGAGGTTTGAGGGGAGTTGTGGGTTTACTGGTCGATAGGGGATGGCCATTGACGATGGTCAGAGGTGGCCGGAGTTGGTTTATGGGTGCATAGGGGGTGTTGTGCATGTTGGTGATGATGGTTGTGTTGTTTTTTTTGGTTGGAGGGTTGTTTTCCTGTGATGGTCTCGGGTATAATAGTGAGTGACTCGAAGCAGGGAATCATGTGACTCGAAGTAAACTGAGTAGACTCGGGTTCATGTATTGTTTCAGGATTTCAAATAGAAACAGAACCTGTTTCATAGTTTTTTTAAAATTTAAAAGCAAGTTAACAATAAACTAAACTTTAAACTAAATTTTTTTTAAAAAAAAACCTGAATTGAATTTGAATTTATTTAGTTTAAATCTTAGGTTTTGAATTGTGAAACTTTAGTTTGGTTTTAAGTTTAATCAGGAAATCTGTTACAGTGTTTAAATTTAAAGGTTAAAATTTAAAATGTAAACTTAATTTGAATTTGGGTTTTAAACCTGAATCTAAAATATGAATTCAAATAAGTTTGAATTCTGGGTTTTTTAGGAATAATTTAAATTTTTAAAAAACTTAAGTTTGGTTTTTAAATGAAAACAGAAACTGTTTTCTGTGTTTTTAAATGAAACAGAAACTGTTTTTCTGTTTTTTAAAATTTAAAGGTAAGTTTGAAATTGTAAGATTAAGTTCAAAATTTGAATTTTTAAAACCAGAACTTTTATATGTAATCAACAGTTAGAAGATTTGATTTTGAACATTTTGAATTCAAAATGTAAGATGTTTTAAACTAAGATAGAAAACTGTTTTCTGTTTTAATTTAAAAGTAATTTTAAAAAAAATGCAACTGAAAATTTAAAACAAGTTTAAAATCTGGAAAACATAAATATGGAACCTGTGTTTGAATTTAATTTAAATCTGGAAAGTTTAAATTAGATTTTTAAACTTTTACAGTATAAAGAACATTGTTTTGAATTTAAAACTATAAGTTTTAAATTTATGAAATAAAGTTTAAAATAAGGTTAAATTCAGTTTTCAAATCTGAAATTTGATTTTTATGTCAGTTTTAAAGTAAGTTTTTAAATTTAAGTTTGTTTTAACCATTTTTGGAAAAGGATAATAACTTGAATTTAAAAATGAAGTTGAAAGAGTAAGTAATGTTTTAAATTTCTAAGATTTAATCTGAAATGAAAATTTAATTTGTAATTCAGTTTGAAATCTAAAAAGAAAATTTTTTAAATTTGAAATTTATTTGAAACAAATTGTTTAAAAATACTTTGTATAAATAAGAATGTTTCTTAATTTTGAACTTAAGAAATTGGTTTCATTTAAATTATTTAATTAATTTAAATGGAATATTAATTATTTAATTAATTAATAATGTGGATGATTAATTAGGTAATTAATAATTTTTAAGTTAGTTAATTAGATTTGAGATTAATTAATTAAGGTTAATTAATCTATAATTAAGGATGATTAATTAAATTTTTATTTAATGATTAAGATTTATTTAATCAAGTGATTAATGGTAATTAAGATTTTAATTAACACTTAATTAATTAATAATTAGAGATTAATTAAATTGTAATTAAATATTAATTAATTGATAATTAATAATGATTAATTGAAGTTAATTCTTAATTAAGTAATTTAGTAATGTTAATGAAGGTCATTAACTTAAAATTATTTGACAATTAATTAATGTGATTAATTTTAATAATTAATTAGATTAATTAATTAATAATAATCAATTGTTTATGTTAATTACTTAATGGAAGTAATTAATGAATTAATTACTTGGTGTAATTAATTTGATTAATGTGATTAGTTTAGATTAATTAAGTTTAATTAGTTTAAACATTTGAGGATTGATGATAGTTACTTTATGGATTTGTAATTACTTAAGGAAGTAATTAATTAATAATTACTGAATGTAATTAAAGATATTTATTAGAGAAGTAATTTGGATTTAAATTACTTTGAAAATTTATCAAGGATTAATTGAGATAATTAATTAAGATTAATTAATTTATAGGATGGGTAATTAAAGCAGCTAATTACTGAATAGTTATTAATCACGGGTGATTAATATATAGGGTTTAAATTGAAGATTAGTTACTTATGTAATTAATTTATATTTAGAGATTGATTAAATGTAATCATTAATTAATTAATGATGTAATTTGGAATTGATTAATTAAGGGATAATTAATAATGAATAAGTGATTAATGTAATTTTAATTAATTAATTAATTAAGAAATTACAAGTTAATTATTTGCAAAGGGTTTAATATAATTAACTTGTGTAAGTAATATTAAAGGCTAATTACTTATTGTAATTAGGGAATTATTAATCAGTAATGATTAATTGAAATGAATATTTAAGATGATGATTTATAAATTGATTTGTAATCAATTAAAGATTAAGATAAGCAGGATTTTAATGATGAAGTAATTAATTTATTTTATTTTAAATTAATTAGAGATTAGGTAATTAATTTAATTCATTTTAAATTAATTATGAATGGTGTGATCATTAGATCATTGCTTATGTTGATGATTGGTATTGGTTGTCTAATATGGTTTGTAATCTCAGTTATGAGATGAGTAGTGTATGTGATATGGATGCATTGGTTGCTTTTGGATGATAATATGGATTATCTGATTATGATATGAATTATCTGTTGGTGAATGATAATGTTAATTATCCATTGTTATATGGTAAATTTATCTATCTGTGTATATTTAGATAATTAAATTGAATTGTTTTAAACTTTAAAACAACTTGGACCTTAAAAGACACGCTTTGGATTTCGATGAGACCGGGATCGGGTTTGCATATTTGGGATCCGAAAACCACATCGATTCCAATTAAACGTTAGGTCGTTAATCCGAGTGGAGTGAGTGAAGACTCGAGGTGTAAGGGCTATACGTCAGTATAACTCTGAGGGTGATACCATAAAGAGTTGACGGAATAGTACTTATAGATTCGAGATGGAGATTTAGAGTGCAAGGGTTATTGTCGTTAACTCTGAGGGTGATTCCAATATGAGTGTAACGAGATAATGCCTTCGGTTTCGTTCGAACCCGGAACGAACTTGTATGGATTGAATGCTTTCAGAACATCGTGAGGTGGACGATGAGCATTCTAAGTGATATGTCCTATAAAGGTAATCGTAGCCTCAAGCCTCATCAACCGGGAATGGCTAAAATAGGGGAGGTGCAGCAAAGCTTCGTGGGTAGCCCCCACTTGAGAGCAAGATTTATCCCTGTCTAGAGGTCCCTTTATTTTAGGCTTAGTGGTGCGGTTGCTGATCACAACTGCGGGGTTGTCTTGTTTGGAACTATTCAGTAAGGAATGGGTCCGGCTTTGTATTGCAGAGGATTGGGAGTAATCCTTGGTACGGTGATCTAGGCCACGTACTGTGACGGGAGGTACCCCAGTAGCCCAGCCATTGCATGGAATCCAAAATCCAATAAGTGCCAACGGTTCTGATTGTATTACCCACTTTTGTGGCTAGTAGCTGGAATTTAATGAATGTAACAATTTCAGCTATTTCTTATTTACTTGAAAACCCTAGACACTATTATAATATCATCGGATTTCCTATCAAATGTTTGGTTAGCGTAAGGTAAAAACTTTTCCATGTTTATGTGTGGGAAGTCTTACGTGATACCTTTTATTTCCAAAGGTTTTTCAAAGTTAAGCAACTTTAACCTGTTACTCACACCAGACCCATGTCTGACCCGGAGTTATTTCTGTTTTTCTTTAACTCTTGGGTACTCAAATTGAGTAGTCAAGGGAATTCAGGTTAGGATTCAGGTTAGCTTGACGAATTGTGGAGGAGCATATGGAGCAGGAGGCTTCTGCGTATAGTTATATAGTTTTCCGCTGTGTTGGTATCTCTGAGTGTTTGTCTGATATGTATTGAGTTGTAATAACTAAACAGGTGTTTATAACTGTCTAGAATGTGATGTATTGTCTGTGTAACTCTGATATTTGATTGTATACTATGTAATACTTATGTTATTAATATAATTTATTCGTTCCGCTGTTGAGATTCTAGTGTTGTTTCTTCTTTCTCTTCTTTCTTTTCTCTTTTCTATCCCTTTCTTTCTTAAGGATGATGCGACTTTTTGTGGAGAAAAAGTCGGGTCGTCTCAGTTGGTATTTAATAAATTAATTACAATGAGTAATTAATATCTTTAATTATTTTCATAAAGTAATCATACTTAATTAAGTTCATAATTGATTATCTAAATTAATTAATTCAATTAATTATTAAAATTAATTACATTAATTAATTAATAAATAATCACAAGTTAATAACCTTTATTAACTCATCATCAATTCTTTAATTACCTTTTCTAAGTAATTAACTTAAATTAATTAATATTAATTACAAATTTAATTAACCTTAGTTAATTTATTTCAAATCTTTAATTAATTAAATAAATTAATTAATTATCTTATTTAAATTACCTTATAAATTTAATGTTTTCAAAATTCATTAAATTCTTTGATTTACTTGAAAATAAAACATTTCTTGTTAATGTTTACATTACCATTAACAAATTAATTTTAAAACAATTTAACTTAAAATTGTTTCAAATTATATTTTAAATTTAAAATGAAATTAAACTTCACTTTAACAAAGTTTTAAAACATTCAAAACCTTTAAAATCTTATGCTAAAGATTTCTTATTTTATAAAAGAAGTTAAAATAAATTTAAACCCCAAATTCATTTCAAAATACAAATCATATTTAAATATGTTTGAACAACCAATTTGTTTAAACATTTAAATTTCTTTTTAAAACTTCCTTTATTTTCAAAACATTGTTTCAAAATTGAAGTTTGATTCCAGATTTAAACTTATGTTTAAATCTCTACTTAAATTTAAAACTTTATCTTAAATTCAAATATTTAAACTCTTGTGAAGTTGTTTAAACATTTTAAATTAATAAAATTTAAATTAGATTTTTAAAACTTGGATTCATACTAAGTTTGTAAACCATAATTAAATTTAGGTTTTATTTCAGTCAAACAACTACTAGAGTTTTTAAAATTCACTACTAGGAATTTTAAAAACTCTACTGTTTGGAATTTCTCTGAGCAATCTTTGTTTGGATTGAAGCATCTCTTAAGTTGTTGACTCGGGGATTAGGCCTTGAAAACTCGAAGTAGGATTTCGATGTCTCGGGTTAGTTTCGGTTCAGGTTGTAAAACCTGTAGTTGTTCAGTTTTTAAAATTTGATGAATTTAAATTTAAAAAAAAAAATCAGGATCTTGACAAGATTTAAAATACCAAGTTAGGATCAATTTGAATTCAGATGAATTTTTAAATTCAAAGTTTTAAAATGAAAATATTTAAATTTAAACAAGATTTACATTAAGTTTAAAATCAGGTTTAATTACAGTTTTCAGGTTATTTAAATCCATTTTAAATTTATACAGTTTTGTAAATTTTCAAAATATTCATCAAATTCAATGTTTAAAGTAAATTTTAAAGATGAATTTGATTTCAGAGAAATGCTTAAACTTGAATATTTCTTTCTTTAATATTTGTAAAAGTTTGAAATGTTTAACTTGAAAATTTGAGAAGTTTAAATAATCAGTTTATTTTATTTTATTTTTAAAATAAACTTAAGTAAATTTGGATTTATAATTGGCTTACTTAAGTATGAATGTTTTCACTTTTATTTCAAAATTATAATTTTATTTAAATTTTGAAAAATGCTTAAATAGTTAAACATTTTTAAATCTTAAAGTTTAAAATGGAATTTGAATTTAATTTAGAGTTGTATTATTTAAAATAAATTTTGAATGTTAATGAAATCATTTATAATTAAATTATCTTAAGATAATTAAGATAATAAAGGAATTTAATTAAGGAATTTATTTATTTGATTTTAAGTAATGATTTAGAATTAATTTAATTAGAAATGATTAATGATGATTAATTAAAGATAATTTTTGTTAATAATTTAAGGAAATATTATTAATTAATAATGATAATTATCCAAGGATAATTAAGTAATTAATTAATATGATTAATTTTTTAATAAATAATTAGATTAATTAATTTAAGGTAATTAGTTTTAAATTGTTAAGTCTAATTACTTGATAAAAGTAATTAAAGAATTAATTAATTATTGTAATTAATTTTGATAATGTGATTTGTTAAGTTAATTAATTTAGTTTAATTAATTTAAGTAAATCATTTGATGGTTTAATAAGTGTAATTACTTAAGGTAATTAATGGAGCAGGATTACTTAAAGAAGTAATAAGTGATAATTACTGAAATATAATTAATAAAGATGATTTTAATTAAGTAATTTTGGTAATTTTTTTTTCCAATTAATCAAGGGATTAATTAATGGAGATAATTAATTGTGAAGATAATTAATTTGTTAATGAGGAATTTAGGGCAGTTAGTTACTGGTTTAATATTAATCAAAGGTGATTAATAATTGTATTTTAATTTTAGATTAATTACTAAATGTAATTAATTTTTAAATAAAGTTATTAATTTGAATTATAAATCATTAATTAATATAATTGATGATGTAATTAAGGATTGTTAATTAAGTAATAATTAATTATTAAGTAATTAATTTATGTAATTAATTAAGGATAAATGTAATTAATTATAGTTAATTAATGAAGTAATTAAATGTTAATTACTTATGATTTAGGTTAACTAATTTTGTAAAATTAATTAAAGACTATTTATTTATTGTAATTAGTAAATGATTAATCAAAGGGTTTAATCAAGTTGAATATTCAGAAAATGATTAATTAACTAGGTTGATTAATAATTGGATATTAAGCAGGATTTATAGATGTGGTAATTAATTTAATTTATTTCAAATTAATTAGAGATAGAAGTAATTAATTTAATTCGTTTTAAATTAATTATAGATGATGGCTGATAAATCTTTGATTATGGATGATATTGATTGAATGGTTGTGATCTCGGTAATGAGATGAGTTGTATTAGTATGATATGAATGCTTGGTTTACGTATGATGGTTTGTGATGGATTATTTGGTTATGATGATTATCTGTTGTGATAATAATACAGATTATCTGTTGTGATATGAACATGATTATCTATTGTGATTTGTAGTTTATCTATCTTGTGAAATGAATAATAATAAAATGTGTTAATTGTTTAAAACCCTTAAGTACAACTTGGACATTAATATGGCATTTGGTTTCGGTGAGACCGGGATCGCATTTCCATATTTGGATATCCGAAAACCACATCGATTCCAATTAAACGTTAGGTCGTTAATCCAAGTGGAGCAAGTGAAGACTCGAGGTGTAAGGGCTATACGTCAGTATAACTCTGTGGGTGATTCCGTAATGAGTTTGATGGAATAGTACTTATAGGTTCGAGATGGTGATTTAGAATGTAAGGGCTATGGTCGTTGACTCTGAGGGTGATTCCAAAATGAGTGCAACGAAATAGTGCCTTCGGTTTCGTTCGAACCCGGAACGAACTTGTATGGATTGAATGCTTTCAGAACATCGTCAGGTGGACGAAGGGCATTCTAAGATTGATATGTCCTATTAAGGTAATCGTAGCCTCAAGCCTCATCAACCGGGAATGGCTAAAACAGGGGAGGTGCAGCAAGGCTTCGTGGGTAGCACCCACTGGAGAGCGAGATTTACCCCTGTCTAGATGTCCCTTTTTATTTCGGCTGTGTGGGGCGATTGCTAGATAGAATCGCCGGGGTAGTCTTGTCCGGAACTGTTCAGTAAGGAATGGATCCGACTTTGTGTTGCAGGGGAGTGGGCGTACTCCTCGGTACGGTGATCTAGGCCACGTACTGTGACGGGCGGTACCCCAGTAGCCCTGCCATTGATGGAATCCAAAATCCAATAAGTGCATGTACGGTTTTAATTGTGCCCAACTATGTTGGAACGTGAGATGTAAGCATTCCAGCTATTTCTGTATTTTGAAAACCCTAGACACTATTATAATATCAGTGGATTTCCTATCAAATGTTTTGGTTAGCGTAAGGTAAAAACTTTTCCATGTTTATGTGTGGGAAGTCTTACGTGATACCTTTTGTTTCAAAGGATTTTCTAAAAGTTAAGCAATTTTAACCCCGTTTACTCACACCAGACCCCTGTCTGACCCGAGTGTTTATTTTCTGTTTTATTAAACTCTTGGGTACTCATATTACGTATGAGTAGTCAAGTGTTTTAGGATTGCTTTGACGAGTTCGGGAGGAGATAATGGAGCAAGAGGCTTCAGCGCGTAGATATATATGGTGATTCCGCTGTGTTTGAGTTGTATCTGTTTTCTCTGATGTACTTGAATTGTAATTGCTAGGCAGAGGATTATAACTGTCTAGTTTGTGTTGTATTAGCTGTAAAACTCTGAAGTATATGATACTATGTAAAGTTTATGTGGTATAATATAATTTATTCGTTCCGCTGTGAGATTCTGATGTTGTCTGTTTCTTTCTTTTCTTTCTTTTCTCTTTCTATCCCTTTCTTTATTCTTGGCGATGCGACTTCCTGGAGTATGGAAGTTGGGTCGTTACATTGAGTGTGACGACCCGACTTTCTTACCCCTGAAAATCACATCATCTTTAAGAAAGAAAGGGATAGAAAAGAG
This sequence comes from Allium cepa, assembly GCA_030765085.1. Classification (NCBI taxonomy): domain Eukaryota; kingdom Viridiplantae; phylum Streptophyta; class Magnoliopsida; order Asparagales; family Amaryllidaceae; genus Allium; species Allium cepa. The sequence goes on from CM060945.1 coordinate 488,679,077, forward strand.
AATAGAAAGAAGAGAAGAAAGAAACAACATCAGAATCTACACATCGGAACGAATAAATTATATTAATAACATAAATATTACATAGTTTACAACAAATATCAGAGTACACAGATATATAACACATACTAGACAGTTATAAACACCTGTCTAGTTATTACAACTCAATACAACAACTCAGAGAACGCACAGCGGAATACTATATATATCTATACGCGGAAGCCTCCTGCTCCATTGCTCCTCCAGAATTCGTCAAGCCAATCTAAAATCCTAACCTGAATTCCCTTGGCTACTCGTAAAAATTTGAGTACCCAAGAGTTTAAAGAAAAACAGAAATAACTCCGGGTCAGACATGGGTCTGGTGTGAGTAACAGGTTAAAGTTGCTTAACTTTCAAAAACCTTTTGAAAAGAAAGGTATCACGTAAGACTTCCCACACATAAACATGGGAAAGTTTTTACCTTACGCTAACCAAAACATTTGATAGGAAATCCGATGATATTATAATAGTGTCTAGGGTTTTCAAATAAATAAGAAATAGCCGAAATTGTTACATTCATTAAATTCCAGCTACTAGCCACAAAAATGGGTAATACAATCAAAACCGTTGGCACTTATTGGATTTTGGATTCCATACAATGGCAGGACTACTGGGGTACCGCCCGTCACAGTACGTGGCCTAGATCACCGTACCGAGGATCACTCCCGACCCCCTGCAACATAAAGTCGGACCCATTCCTTACTGAACAGTTCCGAATAAAACAACCCGACGGTTGGAGCTCACAATCGTCCACACAGCCGAAATAAAAGGGACATCTAGATAAGGGTAAATCTCACTCTCCAGTGGGGGCTACCCACGAAGCCTTGCTGCACCTCCCCTGTTTTAGCCATTCCCGGTTGATGAGGCTTGAGGCTACGATTACCTTTATAGGACATATCACTTAGAATGCTCATCGTCCGCCTGACAATGTTCTGAAAGCATTCAATCCGTAAAAGTTCGTTCGGGGTTCGAACGAAACCGAAGGCATTATCTCGTTACACTCATTTTGGAATCACCCTCAGAGTTAACGACAATAACCCTTGCACTCTGATTCACCATCTCGAATCTATAAGTACTATTCCATCAAACTGATTACGGAATCACCCACAGAGTTATATTGACTTATAGTCCTTACGCCTCGAGTCTTCACAAAGCTCCATTTGATTCACGACCTAACGTTATTTGGAATCGATGTGGTTTTCGGATATCCAAATATGGAAACCCGATCCCGGTCTCATCGAAATCCAAAGCGTGTCTTTTAGGTCCAAGTTGTTTTAAAGGTTTAAAACAATTTAATATAGTACCTATGTACACACAGATAGATAACTTATAAATCATAACTGATAATCAATCATTATCAATAACAGGTAACCCATATTATCAATATCAAATAGATATTTCATATACTATCATCACAATAGATAACCTATGTTATCATCACAATACAATCAAACATCCATACCACACAATATCATTTATCTCATTACTGAGATCACAAGGCATCCAAGACAATCAATGTCATCCATTCATACATAAGCAAAGATTTACTTATCTCAATATAATTAATTTAAAATGAATTAAATTAACTATCTCTATCTCTAATTAATTTAAAATGAATTAAATTAATTCCTTCATCTTTAATTAATTTAAAATAAATTAAATTAAATTAAATACTTCACCAATATAAATTTTGCTTATCAATCATCTAATTGATTACAATCAGTTAATGATTCATCATTAAGTATCTTTATTAATCACCTTTGATTAATTACCCTTAATTACATTCATGTAATTATACTTAATTAATTTCACAAATTAATTATCCTCAAACAAACAGTAATTAACCTTTAATTACTTTAATTAATTAATTAATCATAATTAATTACATTAATCCTTAATTAATTACCTTAATTAATTACCTTTAATTACTTATCATTGATTAATTAATCATTTTAATTACATCATTAATTAAAATAATTAATGACCCTCAATTATTCCTTAAATTAATTATCCTAAGTAATTAACTAACTTAATTACTATATTAAACCAAATTAATTATCTTTAAAACAATTTCTTAATTAATTGTTTGATTAATTACTAAATAATTAATCCAAATTACTTCATTCTCAACATCTCCTCTTAATTACAATCATGTAATTATTAATTAATTACTTAACTAAGTAATTTTCCAAATTATTAATTACATAAAGTAATTATTTATAAAACTCAAGTGTTTATAATTAATTAAACTTAATTAATTAAAAATAAACAATCATATTAAACTATACTAAGTAATTAATTTCTTAATTACTTTATTAAGTAATTATACTCAAACCCTTTACCATTGATTATTATTAAATTACTTAATCTAATTAATTATAAAAATTAACTATATTAATTAATTGTTAAATAATCCTGGTTAATGACCTTCATCAACCCTTCTCTAATTATCTTTATTAAGTAATTAACTGAGATTAATTACAAATTTAATTATCTTTAATTATATAAAATTTAAAGTCTAATTTAAAAAAAAATTAACCTTGATTAAAACTTAATTACTTAATTAATAATCTATTTATCATTAATTAAATGATCTAAATTTTCAAATTGATTAACCCCTAAATCAATATGCATTAAACCTTAATAATTAATTAATTAAATTAATTAATTATTACTTAATTACCTTTTTAATAATTTAATTTCAAAACATTAATTCTTAACTTAATTTTAAAATAAAAATTTCAAAATTTTGCTTAAAACACAAATTTTGTTTTGAAACAAGATACCTTTGAAATTATCTTCAAATTTCAATTTAAATATAAGTTTAAAATGAAAATAATTTTAAACTTATCAAAGTTTAAACTATTTATAACTTTAGCATTTCAATAACTCAATTTATATTTAGTTTAAATCTTGCAACTTCAAACTTTCTTTAAATTTTCAAAAACTGAAATACATATTCCACTTTGATTCCAGATTTAAACTTAAGATTTAAACTTCTCTTACATTTAAAAAAAATTCAACCACTTAAACATTATATTTCAAACTAAGATTCAAATTAGCTTTGAATACAGATTTAGATTTAAATTTTAAACTCTGTTTAAACCTTAAACTTCAAATTTTAAAACATTTTATAAAATACTTTAACAAATTCAAAGTTGTTAAAAACCTTCTATCTTTATAAAACTTATATATTTTTAAATCTATAATTCAAACTCATTTTGAATTAAGATTTTAAACTTATTTTAAAACTTTGTTTAAAACTTGCTCTACACTTTTTAAATTCAGTTTAAATTTTAAAAACTTAAATACTGTCAGGTTGTAAACAATATTTGATAAAACAAGTTCAGGTTTATTAAACCTGTAAAAATTCTTTTGCTTTAAACTTTATTTTATTTAAACTGGGATGTTAAATTAACTTGAATTCAATAAATTCAAACTTGAATTCAAATATGTTTTTAAATTTTCTTAATCATTAAAAGATTCAGGGTTTACAAATTTTTAAACCTAGAAGTTATAGGTTTATAAAACCTGTAAAACAAAAACACTTGAACCCCTACAGAATTACTTCGAGTTTACCACCCTTGTTCCCCAAGAAATCCTTCCATTTTCTTCGAGACCAACCTATAATTTACACGAGCAAAAAAAACCAACATCACCAACTTCAACAGAAAACAGAGCCGTGCACATGCACGACTTTCCCAGTCACCTCCGATCATCAGTGGTGATCGTTCCTCATCCAAGACCACTTCCTAACCCCATCTCGATCATTAGGTTAACTTCACGCCAACTCGAATTCGAATTCGAGTTTAAATTGAGACCTGGAACCAAACAATCAGGTTTTCATTACAAAACCTGTCAATGCTCCTTACTCGCCACGCCGATCATCAGAAAGTCGACCCCTTCGCCTCCGACTTCAACTACAACCAATCTAACGTTCCCTAGAATATTTCAACACTCGATCATCTCTTCAACCCGAAAATTGCTAATTCCTCTGTAACGACCCAGGATTTTTAATAATTAAAATTTGAATATTTAATTTATTTTAAATATTTATAAGTGAATTTATAAGTCAAATAAATTTTTATTTGAATAATTGGATTTAATTGGATAATTAAATCGATAATTTAATATGTTAAATTATGGAAATAATTGAAAATATAGTTAAAAATGATTGAAAATGATTTGTAAAATTTTATTTTATCATATTGGAGTTAGAACGATATTTTAGAACTTTTAAAATTGAATTAAAAGTTAATTTGTGAAAATTGAATATTTTAATATTTAAATCGACTAGTGAAAATAGCCAATTTTTGAACAGTCTCAGAATTGAACGAAACCAGTTCCATTGGGTCCGTAATAGTTAGTTATTATCGGATTTCAATTTTCGTGTCAATCGGAGTTATCGTTTGATCGTGGCAGCTCGAAACGCATCGAATTATTTTTAATTTTAATTTGGCGAGTTAAAATAGCCATTTTTCAAAAAGTCTCGGATTTCGACGAAACTAGTTTCATCGGATCCGTAATGTGATATTATTGTAAGGTTTCAAATTTCAAGTCAATTGGATTTACGGTTTGTCCGGTACAAATTAAAACGCCTAGAAATCGATTTAAATCGGTTTAATTTAAATTGAGTGTTTATAGCCATAACTCGCACAGATGTCCGAATTAGCTTCCGAAACCTGTTCCATTGTGTCCGGAACGTGGGATAAACCCTAGAAACGCTGGTTACGGTGCGTAAATCGGAGTTCGGAATTTCCGGATGAATAGTGTTCGATTTTCTTCTATAAATAGACCCACAACCCTCACAAATAAAAAAAAAAAAAAAAATCAAACCCTAGCCGCCACCCTTGCTATGAATGGACAGAATTTAATCCCTTTCATCCCTCAATCACTCTCAATCCAGCAAGAATTAGAAGAAGTGTTTAACATGAAAGTTGTTAAGCGTCTTGAGTACTTTAGATCCATACGGTTGAGATCTGAAACGACGTCGCGAAGGAGGAGAAAAAGGGGCCGAAACCTGCAGATTTCGCACGCCATACGAGGTGGAAGGGGGGGGGGGGGGCGAGCCTTGTGCCATTCAGCCTGAGCATGGAGGGGTCAAGAGCTTCCTATTGCAAGTGGTTTGATCGAGTTTTGTCGAGAAATGAGATTGCAAATCGAAACCCTAATCTATTGCTAATGGGTTTGGTTATCTGTAGCCAAACGCGTGCAAGATGAAGAAGGGGAAGGGAAGACGTGCATGCGGCCCTGATGAATTTGCTTGAATCTACGGCCATGATTAATCTGTAGGTTTATATTATAAAAATGTTGTAAATTATAAGTTTAAATTCGTACAAACTTCAAATATTCATAACTTTTTCATACGAGGTCGAAAACGCGCGAAACCAGTTGCGTTGGAATCGTATAGACGAGCACTACGCGATGGAATTGGATTGGAGTCGTTTGGAGTTAGTGAGGATTTTGGGTAAAATTAAACGTCCGTTTAATTTTATTCGAAATAAATCGCTAAAACGAAATTAAAATCAAGGTGAGAACTTCTCACTCAATCGAATCAGTTTCGATTTTATTTTAAATAGTTAGATTTAAAATATTTGAATGCAAGTTTGAATGATGATTGATATCTATTGATTGTTAAAATAGACATTATACGCCGTTAGTAAGCGGATGTTATTTAATAAAAACATATACCGCGAATATTTCATAAACAGTGAAATTGGTATTATATATAGTAGCAATATATATATATATATATTGGCATATGTATATATTGGAGTTATTGATTTCCCGCATTTTTTGTTTAGCGGATGAGACCCTATTGCGCCGTTATTAAGCGGATAATATTTAATAAAAACATATACCGCGATAATTTCGTACTGGAGCGAAATTGGTATTGTGCTAATGTTTGTGGATGCAGGAAACAGGTTGGAGGGATCCAACTGGATTCCTCAACAGTTTTTATTTGATTTCAGATATTTTGATATTTGATGGATTTTCATATTGATATATGATATCGTTGTAGTCGTGATTGACTATTTGGTATGTAGCATCATTGGACCAAGTTTTGGAATTTTAAAATGATTTATAAAGTGATTTTTGAAAATATACTATATTTTTGGAATAGATTCATTTTAAATAAATAAACGTTATAATTTTTAATGTTATAAAAAATTATGATTTTTGAGAAATATAGTTAAAAACTGATTTTTGAGAACACGATGCTATTGATTTTATAAAATAGTTAAATCGGGATTTTAGAATTTATTGTGAAAAGTTTAAATATAGGATTTATAAAAATTTGATTATTTTATAAATCAAAATGATGAAATAATAAAGGAGATTAAAGACGTTTTAAAAGGATAATATAAATTGATTTATATTAAGAGATTTATAAATGGATATTTATAAATTGAAATGTTGACATTATAAAACGAGTTTTTATAAGTGTTTGAATGAAGTGAAAATGAATTTCATTAAAGAATGAAATTTATAGAATTATAAACGGTGAAGTTATAAATGAAATTTATAAATAGTAAGAATTATAAATTTGTGAAGTTATTTGAAGAATAGATTTGGTTAAATAAATGAATCTTATAAGTTATAAGATTTATGGTTTGGAAAGTCTTTAGAGGAACGATTTTGTAAAATAATCGTCTTATAAGTATTTAACTTATAATATGAACTTTTAATTTATAATTGAGTTATAAACTGGAATAGGTTAATAAAAGAATTTATAAAAAGGAAGTTTTTATAAATAAATAGAAATGGAATTTATAAACGTTGTTTTATAAATACGCAAATGACTTATTTTGACAAGAAAATTTGTTGAAACCTATTAATGGATTTATATTCACATTTTTGAATAGTGAATAATCCTTTGAATTAAAATGAATAAAAGGATGAAATGGTTAACGTAGTATATTCACGTTTTTGAATAGTGAATAATATGTTAAAGAAATTGTTTTGAATGTGATATTTTAAACAGAATTAAAACGATCTAACGATGTTTTAAATTGTTTTGAGATTCGAAACCATAGATTTCAACATTGATTGTTGAAATAGACGTTTTCGAGAAATAGAAGGAAATAGTGGACTATAACACTGTTGTTATAGTAAATGATTTCCGAAAGGAAATGTTTTGTATAGTATTGGGATTTATATATCTATTTTAATTTCGAATCCCTATACTAGTGATTTTGGGTTGTCGTAACGATGTTTTACGTAACATTCGTTTTGGCCCAAATAAATATGTTTAAGAGAATGATTTCCTTAGAGAATGAAATATAAATAAAATTTGTGAATTACTTATGAATGTATAAGTATGGAAATGTTTTCCAATATAAGGTGAATATTTTGAGAATTTATCTTTTTGAAGATAAATTGAAATGAATAATTGAAATCGAATATTCATAGATATTTTGGAATTATAAATTCACTAAGGAATTTATAAAGGAAGTGGAATTCGTTAAAAAAATAAATATTGATTAATTTTTGAAGTGTTGAAAATTATATATCTAGTGAAGGTATTTTGGAAAATAAATAATTTGGAAAATTATTTGGAATCTGGTGATGTTGTGCATATCCATTGATAGTTCAATAACCGACTATCAATATTTCCCTTTGAATGGGTATTTGATGTGATTTGTTTGAATTTGAATGCCACACTTATTTTTGAATACGCGCTCACTATTCGGGTTAACCGGGAAAGGACCATGGGGTCGTATAACCCATTCCGAATATGTGATACGTCGTTATGAATTGCATTGAAGATCGGTGTTGAAGACCCGGTATTTGCGAAAGCGATAGGATGACCTGTCGATTGACTCTGCACCGAGTAGCTACGGTATTGAGTTCTCCCTAAGTGATGGGAAATCCGATCAGGATTGTGAATATCCGGATTGCAAGGACTTCTTTGTAAGTGCCTTCGGTTTTGTTCGAGCCCGGAACAGACTTGTATGGATTGTGTGTCTGACATTACAAGTTGAGATGTAAAGCCGATTTCTTTCAAATATATTTCTGTTGGTGGCGGAGAATTTATTCTCTTACCTTAACACCCTTCTCTGAGACGTACGAACTCAGAGGTTATATAGTTGAAGTTATCAGCGATATATTCCCAATTTGGTAATGTGACATGCTGAGTGATGCTGAAATGATCATTGTGTTGATTATTTGTGATAGGATCGTTTATTTGATCGTCTATCTTTGTGATCATTGTGTTGATCATTTGTTGACCCAAAGCATGGCTTTTGTATAAAGTATGTTTTTGTGGACGTGAATTCGTCGAGCCTCACACCCCGTGAATGGTCAAAACAGGAAAGATGCGGCAAGGTTATGATGGGTAGCGTCCTTTAGGATGTGTCCATTTCCTTCTGGAAAAGGGTGGTATCATGGTATGGAGCCCAGATACTTACTCATGTTGAAAAAACTTTGTTATGATTGTGTGAATTGATTGCGAGCGCTCGGTTGAAAGGTCCCAAAGGACCGGGGGATGGCATATTCGGTCAGTTGTTACTCAGTTAGGGGTAACCCGGCCTTGTGTTGGTAGAGATCCGGTTTGGTTCTCGGGGATGTCCATCCAGAGGCATTCTCATGTGGCAATGGGAAGTTCCTTGGCCTGATCATTCGTTGGAAATCCAATTCCCAATACGAAACTTGTACGGTATTAGTTGTAGAACCTGCCATTCACTTATGGTGGTCACCACTGTTTGGATGGTAGCTATAGTAGGCATAGTTCGAAATGTCTATGTTGGCTAAGATTTATATCTTTACTTTTGAAATGATTTTCCTACACTATACACTAATAATAATATGAAATGTTCTTTTAAATGCGTATCAAGCATCTTTGACTATCATAAGGAGAAATCTCCTCCGATTCTGCGTTTGCATTGTGTGTGTGTGCGGGAGGCCTTATGGTAGTCTCATTTTTTAAAAGCATTGCGAATTGACTTTAAAAATATTCCTCTATTTAGTTTTCAAAGATAAATAAACTGTTTTGAGTTCCCACACCAGTCACATGACTGACTTGGAGTTTATTGTTTTCCTTCCTAAACTCTGGGTGCCCACCAATTTCCACACGGGCAGTCAAGAGTTAAGGTTTATCAGGATATTCTGGATATTCTGGAGTTGCTGGAGGCAAGCTGGATGGCATGGCGTATTACTAGTTTATATAGTATTTCTTTTTTCCGCTGCACTGTTTGTTGTTGTTGTTGTACACTCTGATGATATGATGTAATGAAATGTAATATATAAAATGTAATAACTGATATAGTTCTTTGTTTAAAGATTATTCATTTATTATTATATGTTGTTCCGCTGCGAATTGTGAGATTTTGATGTAGTTCTGTTGTTTTCTGTCCTGTTCTATGTTCTCTATTCTCTTTTTCTTCTATTTTAAAATTTTCTATCTTCTGTTTTCTTCTCTCTCTTCTTCTATCTTTTTCTATTCTCTTTTCTTAAATTCTTTTTCTTAAACCATAACATTTCGGTTTTTCGGCCTTCGATTTCTCGGCAGTCGATAAAGTGAGTATCGATGTTGAATTTTCGAAAGTCGAAAATTTCCGGGGCGTTACATCCTCAATCCATTATAAACTAGGGTTCCACAACAAATTTCCCTACCGCAACTATTCCGATGAATTTCATCATCAATTAGTATTTTTTCTGGCTTCACCTACCTCTCTTCCATCACCAGGAAGAACACCAAGCCTCCATTATACATAGATCATTAGAAATTCCAAATAAACCCTTTTGCAGTCAAAGCCAAACTGCAACCTCATCCTAATTCTAAAAATCCTGATTCATGATTTATAAATCAAGTTTTAGCAGATGCTTTTGATTTTTGATTCTGAGTTTATAAATTTACATGTTTGAAAATTACAGTGATTAGAGTTTTCCAGTTAAAATTTAATTTCCAGGGACAACAAACTAATATTTTTAACTTACATAAAATTTTAATTATTGATTTAAGATAATTAACTACTTCACTTTATAAACTTCATTCCATCAGGAACTTAACTAAAAGATGAAGATTTAAATGATGTTTGGAGTCTGGAAAATTAAACAGAATAGGCAAATAAACAACAACATGCACACATTACATCTCACATCAGACTTTTATCAAAACACAACAATACATATTTATATCAAGACAAACAAGCATGCAACCTAACTAAGAAATTAAATATTTTTAAAGTTACTCACCTTTTTGTTAAATGAGCATAGCATCCTAATTTTCTGAAAATGCTTGAGACAGAGTGCTTGATTTTACTATATGCTAAAGCTTCCTGTTTCACTAAAATGCTTCCAGAAAAGAATAATGCAGGCTTTTAAATATTACTGCTATTACATGCAGATTGTTGCTTTTGGAACTTGCTGAAGATATGTAGATTGGTTTGAAGATGTGCAAATTTGCAATTTGTAGGTGAACTTGACCCCAGATTCAAAAATGCAGGTGCTTGAAGAGGTGAATCAATGCAAATTCGAACAGGGTTTAAGTATGCAGGTTTCTGACATTTAGGAAATGCAGATTTTCTTTTTTGAATTTTAATGAATTTGTGAATGCAGATTTGTGGAGTGTGTTACTGATTTTAGACATGAAGAATTTTTAAAAGGTGGTTTGAAGTTTTTCTTTTGATTAAGGAAGAATGAAAATGCAATATGAAAGATGCAAACTTAAACAAATGAATTTTCAGTTTTATGAAATAAAAGAAAAATTAAAACTAAATTTTTACACTTGTCAAATTGTTTATTAGTTTTTGAACACTTGTTAATTTGTTATGCTCATTTTTATACACATGTTTCATGAATATAACACTTGTTTCTCTTTTAAAAAGTAATTAGTATTTAAATTAACAAAGTAATGCATGTGATTTTAGTTTAATATAACTTGTTAGTTTATTTTAAAATATGTGTATGAATTTACAAAAGAAATAAAAACAAATCATGTTTACAAAACTTACACAAATAAAATTTAAAACAACTAAACAATTTAAGATTTATACTTAAATTTAAATTCAAACTAAATTCAAAAATCAATTATTTTCAAATCAAGTTATAAATATAAATTCAATTTTAAAATAAAAATTACAAATTCTTATTCAAAACTTATTTAAAAAGTCATTACAATATCAATATTATTTTTATAACTCTCTTATTATTAAATTAAAATCATTTTACAAGAGATTATATTTTTATCAATAAAATATCCATTTTATTAAGTCACGAAATCATTTTGTTAAATTTATTCTAAATTTAAAACTCAATCTAATTCAATTTAAAACATTTAATATTTTTCTTATCAATTTTAAAATCATATATTTATTTATGAAATAGTTTTAAAACTCAATACTTAATTAAAATCAAAATTTCCAATTTATATATTACAATTTTAAAACATGATTCATTTATTAAATTTTAAACCAAATCATTTATTTAACTTTGAAAAGTTTAAATATTAAATAAAAACAATTTTTTCCAAATTACTATAAATATCAAAACTAGAAAATATGTTTTACTTATTAAAATTAAAACAATACCAATCTATTTAAAATTATAAATCATATATTTATATTGTAAACAGAAATCAATTTATATCATTTAAAAGATAAAATAACCAATTTAAATATTTATTGAAGAAGATTATCAAATTTATCTGAATAATTATTAATAGAATATCAATATCAATTTAATTTTTATACAGATTATTAAATTGATATTGTTAAAAATTCTGGGATATTACAATCCTTCCCCCTTAAAAGAATTTCGTCCTCGAAATTTAAAACAAAGGTAATTTAATAATCTCATTAAATTTTAAATTTTAAAACACAAGCATATACCAAACATATGCTAATAACCAAACAACTAATTCAACCAATCAAACAAATCTAATTATCCAGACAAAATTCTGGATAAAATTTTATCGAGTTTCCCAGGTATATATATATATATACCAGGATACTCGCTCCTAAGAATCCAAACAAGCAATATTATGAAGCTACAAAGCTCCTATACAACTATATCTATAACACTAGACAAGATATCAGACTACAAACGAGTCTGACTCAACAACCAAAACTCCAGAACTGCTGGTTCCACAACCAGAGATAGATCACACACGTACTCTCTCAGAGATACGTGAAACTCATCGAATCCCAGTTATCCAAACTGGCAATCCAATCCTGAAGATCAATCACTTATTCTCCAAGATCACAGAAAAGAATCCAAAACACTTCAGAGCTAGCTTCTCCGACTTACCCAAACTTATAGCTCACTTATGATCGGAGAAAACTTATCCAAAATTAAATTTCCAACTTCAGAGTCCAAATCCCTCCGACTCTTATCCACAAAATTCTTCGGACGATCCTGGGCTGTCTACAGCCTTACTGATCAGCTCAACCTCTCAACATCAGAAGACAACAACTTCTTCTGTCCAGAAAAGCAGATGCACTTCCAAACTGCTTCCGCTGCTCAATTCTGATCCAAATTAGAAGAGAATGCTAAAGAAGAACACAAACACAAACAGGATAACACATCCAGAGATATGGTTCAACAAATCCATAAGAATCATTCAGAAGTTCCTCCAAAACTCCGAGCTGCTACACCAACTCAATCTCCTGAAACCATTCTACTATAGAACCTCCCGTACCACTCCTGGAATTCCAGTCGATAAGAAAACTCAAACTCCAGATGCGAACAAAACTCTGGCTTCCTGAAGACATCCAGAAAAATTCAGATAACCCAAAAGAACACTCAAACAATCGCAAGTCACTTTTGCGATCCACCAAACCAAATCCAAGGAAAACTGTTCTTCCTTTACCAAACAGAACAGCTTACTCTTCACTAGCCAACCCTTCGAAGAAACGGGTCCACTTAGCTGCTTTTGAACTCCTCTTCAGAAAACTTCTAAGCCAGAAGATCTCTTGCCAACACCGAGAACATACCAAGCTGCACTGCTGCCACAGATGCAAAAGAATTCTAATCCAAAGCTCTCCGAGAAACTCGGACTTCAAGCAAACAGAAGCTCAAGCTGACCCCAGCCACAACACTGAAGCAGACTCACTTCCTTAACTTGTTCCAAAGAAAACATCTTCGGAAACATCCATATTCACTGCATCTCCTTACGCAGCTATTATTCCTTAAGGTGGCAAAATACCATCACTTGCTTCTGCCCAACCGACAGATCCAAACTCTACTCATCAAATCGTACACCTACCCTCGAATTCCATTTCGAGTACAAAATTTCCAAAACCTGGAAAACAGAAATCAGGTTCTTCCTTAACCCTGTCAACGCCCAATCTTTGCCGCTCCGACCCCGTGATGATCAACCCTTTCGGCCTCGACTTCATCCACGACCAAGCTATCGAAACCCAAAATATCTCAATGCTCAATCAATTGTAGTCACCGCAATGATCGATTCTAGTGTAACAGTGAAAATTAGGGTTCTAAATGGAAAACCACCACCGCTACTTCTCTGATGAATACCATCACCATCCACTATTACTCCAAGCAACTCCTAACTCTCCTCCATCAACATGAATAATCTCAGGGCCTCAAAATACACAGATCACTAGAGAAACCAAATAGTTTATATTCAGTTCAAAACAAAACTGCTCCTTCATTACTTTTCTAAAAACAATGATTCTTGATTTAAAAATCAAGTTATAGCTAATTCTTTGGATTTATAATGCTGAATTACTAAATTTACGTGCTTGGATTTTTGGTTAAAATTTATATGCAGTGCTATTTTTTTTATGTTTCCTGTTAAATCTTATTTCCAGAGGCAACAGACTCTGTTTAGTTTGATTAATAATTTTTTTTTATGATAAGAAACTTCTTTGGTTTTTTTAAAAAAAAAATCAGAACTATCACCATTTAAATCAAGTGTTGAGGTTTTTAAATGGAAAAATGGATCTGTTGAGCCATATTTCTGGGAAGTGATGTCCAGTTTGTGCTCATCAGCAGTGTCTTCTGTGCCAGTTCAGAGTTGTGCAGCGAAAGCAGTTTGAGAGTATTTCTGTTTTGTCTTTTCTGGATAGAAGAAGTAAGTTTGTTCTTTTGAGGTTTGAAGAGTGAAGTTGTGTATCCGGTTTTGGATTGATCTTGAGGAGATCGTTGTGTTGGATTGTTTTTGGTCTAGATTGTTTCTACAGGAATCGACAAGAGTTGAGCTTATCAGTTTGGATATAGGCAGCCTGGGATCGTCAGAAGAGTTTTGGAGATAAGAGACGAAGGAAATTGGATACCCGAGTCGGAGTTTTGTTTTGGATCTCTTATGTGTTTTGGTTAGATTGGTGTTTGGTTTTCACGAATTTAGTTGCCAGTTTGGATAATTGGATTTATGAGTTTCACGTATCTCTGAGGGAGTACGTGTATGAGTTATCTCTGGTTATGGAACCAGCTGTTCAAGGAGGGTTTGGTTGTTGAGTCAGACTCGTTTGTAGTCTGATATCCTGTTTAGTTTTGTATATCTAGATGAGTAGAAGCTCTGTAGCTTCGTAGTTTTGATTGTTTGGGTTATATAGGGCGAGTATCCTGGTATACACACACACACACACACACACACACACTTGGGGAAACTCGTGGAAGTTCTATCCAGAATTTTTCTGGATAATTAAATTTGTTTGATTTGATAAATTGGTTGCTATGGTTGTTAGCATATGATTGATGTATGCTTGTGATTTAAAATTTTAAATTTTAAATGGGTTATTAAATTACTTTTGCTTTTAAATTTCGGGGACGAAATTCTTTTAAGGGGGAAGGAATGTGATCTCCCAGAAATTTTAGCAATATCAATTTAATAATCTATATTTAAAATTAAATTGATTTGATAAAATTTCAGTAAAAATTTACTTGATTTAATAATCCAATTAAATAAATGTGTAATCGATGAATTTCATCTTTTAAAAGCTAATAATTGTTTCCTATTTATAATGTATGTATATATATTTATATATATATTGTGAATGGATAAGTTTTGATTTATAGTTAAATGAACAAATAAAATATGGTTTTTAAAATTCTAATATTCATTTAGATAATTTGAAGATTTTTATTTTATTTAATAAATGACTAATTGGTTTAAAATACTTAAAGTAATTGTTTTAAATTGTATAATTGTATTTTAAATATAGTTTAAATTTTAATAAGATAAATAAAAGTTTATTTTATTTGTTTTAAATATAGCTTAATAATTATAATTTGGAATTATATGAAAATTTAAGATACTCTTTATATATTAAACATTAATTCTTTTAATTAAGATAAATAAGGCAAGTAATTTGTGATTTCTTTTATAAATGATTAAAAATTGATAAATGAGTTATTTTCAAATAATAAATGTATAAATATAAATATAGATAAGATTTTTAAAAGACAATGTTATTATTTTAAAATTAAAATAGGTTGATAAATTAGTTTTAAGTGGAATTTTAATGTATAAATAACATTTGAATTTGATTTAATTTTGAAATTCAAATTAATAAATATATATGAATCTTGTAAATAAGTTTTCACTTTTATGTAAATTGTTTTACTTTATTAAAAATAAATACATATCCATTCATTTATGTAAACTATATTTTTTATAGATAAAGAGGATTTCGATTACCTTTAAATTAAATTAAAACAAATAAAATTTCATTTATAAAACACATTAAGTAGCATAAAACAAGTGTTAATATCCTAGGCAACTAATGAGACAAATGTGAATTAATAACTTACTCAATTTGACAAATGTTATGTTTTAGGACAAGTGTCCTTTTTATTTTTGATTTTTATTTTGATTTTTAAATAAATCCATTACACATATAAAAACTGTTTTCTTCTTTCCCTCATTTTTTCTTTCCTAAATCTATAATTTTTTCAAAGGGTGAGACAAAGTTTCAGCTGATAATCTATTCAAAACCCAGAATAAGATCAAATTTATAATCAACATCCTCTACAATATCATTTTTCTTCAACCTGTTCTAAAGCCTGTACATTTTTTTTCCTTTTAAAAGCTGAAGCATGCAAGCATTATCAAAATCTTAAAACCCTCCCTTAATCAAAAACTTGCATGTTTAATCCTGCAATCCTCTGTACAAATTTTTCTCATCAACAAAATTCATTTCTAAAATCCTGCACCTGAAATCCTTTCAAAAACAAATGAAAGCCTGCAACCTGCAATTCCATTTAAAAGAAAAATGAAAGGGGCTCTGCATTTCAACATTCTGGTAATTAAAAATAAAGCATATGTCTGCATGCAAGTTTCTAACAGCAAGTTCAAGTTACAAAAAGCATGCATGCAAATTTAAATGCAAAGCAATTCAAGTTTTTATCAAAAGGCTTTTCAGAAAATCTGAGCTCTGTTTCATCTCCATTTCCAGGTGAGTAACATCACTATTTTAAATGTATAAGTTTATAAAAATGGTTGCATGCTTATCTCTGAAATATAGTATGCCTGTGAATATATTTTTAAACCTCTGTGTGTATATATATGGATATGTTGGTATGTGTATGCTCTGTATTTTGATTTTTCTTGTTTCTGATTCTAGTTCCTAGGTTCAAATTCTAACCAAAATTCACTGGCACTTGATCCAATCCTTGTTAGAGCTTAAGTTTGAACAAAATATATTTGTTATATCATAAATTTTAGTTTATAAATTTGTTTAAGTTAAAAATGATTTGTATTTCCTCTGGAAATAAATAAGCATCAGCAAGCTTCAAAATGAATCAAGATAAATTGCCAAGTTTCCTTGATTTGGGAATATAAATCAAAAGCTTAAACTATAATCCGATTTTTAAAACAGAAATCACTATTTTTAGTTATGGGATTAAAGAGTATTTCTGGTTTAACCAGAAATTGGAATTTGGGAAAAATCTGTTGAACTCAATAGTTTAGGGGGTTGGAATTTCTTCCGGAGATGGAAGAGTGATAGGTGAGTGGAGGAAAAATAGGGATGGAGGTGGAAGATCATCGGAGTGATAGTGGTGGATCATTTTGTTCTGTAAACCTAGTTTTGGGCAGTGGAGAAATTTTGGTCGTCGCAGCCTCTCCAAGTGGTCGAGTGTATCAGGATTCAGGGTATCGGAAGCTGGGGCATTGATGTTGATATGGCCGGAGTTGAATTTGACACGGTGGTCGGAGTTGAGGAAACGAGCAAGTTTCCAGGTTTGGGTATATGGTCGCTGCTGTTGCCAGGTTTTGAATTGGGTTATCGAATCTGTTGTCGTGATGTTTGTGGAGTTTTGGATGGCCATTGATGATCTTTGGGAAATCGTCGGCATGCTTGTTGATTTAGTGGTGGCCGGAGGTGGCTACAACCACCGTGCATATGCACGGTGAAAAGAAGTGTGTCTGGTGTACAGTTGTTTAAGGGGGGATGGTGAACTCGAGTATTACTCGGGTAATTTGATTTATTGCTCGAAGGAGTTATTGTTTCTTCTCGAAGTAGATAAAGAGAGGCTCGGGTATTAAGTTAGTAACAGGTTTCTGGGTAAAACCTGTTTGCTTTCAAATTAAATCTTAGTTTAAAAAAAAATAAAAAAATAAATCTGGAATAAGGTTTTAAACAGAAATTAAAACCTGAATTTAAAGTACAAATTTTAAATTAGATTGGAATTTCAGTTTTAAATTTAATTTAAACTTTATAATTAAAATGTTCAACAACTGTAAAGAGTTTAAATAATTGAATTTAAAGATAAATCTTTAAATTAAAATAGAAGATTTAAACATAAGTTTAAATCTGGAAACAAGATTCAAATTTGAATCATGTTTTGAAAATAAAAGAAGTCTTTAAAATTTTGAAATAAATTTGGGTTTAAATTTCTTTTGACTTCTTTTATAAAATAAGAAAAATCTTTAGCATAAAGTTTTTCTTAAGGGTTGTAAAATGTTTTTTAAAACTTGGTTTAAGTTAAGTTTGATTTCTTTTTAAATTTTAAATTTAAAATGTAATTTAAAAACAATTTTGAGTTAAATTGTTTTAAGTTACTTTGTTAATGATAAAGTAAACATTAATAAGAAATGTTTTATTTTAAAGTAAATTAAAAATTTAATGATTTTTGTTTCATTAAATTAGTAAGGTAATTTAAATAATTTAATTTATTTATTTATTTAATTAATTAAAGATTTGAAATAAATTAATTAAGGTTAATTAAATTTGTAATTAATATTAATTAATTTAAGTTAATTACTTAGAAAAGGTAATTAAAGAATTGATGATGAGTTAATAAAGGTTATTAACTTGTGATTATTTATTTATTAATTAATGTAATTAATTTTAATAATTAATTGAATTAATTAATTTAGATAATCAATTATGAACTTAATTAAGTATGATCACTTTATGAAAATAATTAAAGATATTAATTACTCATTGTAATTAATTTATTAATTGGTTTAGTTTAAATTAATTAATTAAATTTAATTAATTTAGAATAGTCATTAGATGGATTGATAAGTAATCAATGAGGAATAATTACTTAGAGAAGTAATTAAGTTAAGTAAATTACCGAAGGTAATTAATTTAAATATGATATTTTGGGATTAATTATTTTGTGTAATTAATAATGAGAATAATTACTTTGTGAAAGTGATTAATAATTAATTACTTAGTGTAATTAATTTAAGCATTAACTGATTAGGTCATTTTGAAATGATTAAGAGATGTAATTAATTAAGAGTAATTAATTACTAATGAGATTAATCAAGGATGATTAATAAATATAATTAATTATTAAATGTAATTAATTTAGAAGTAATTAAGGAAGTACTTAAGGATAATTGATTACTAAATGTAATTAATCAAGTATGATTAATAATTGTGGTTTAATTAAGGTTAATTACTTAATGTAATTAATTTAAATAAGTAATTAATTTAAATTTAATTAAGGATCATTAATTAATATGATTAATGATGAATTAAGGATTAATTAATTAAGATTAATTGATCAATGATAAGTGATTAAGGAAGTAATTAATTAATGTAATTAATTAATTTATGAAGTAATTAAAGGTTAATTACTGGGTTGGTTAAGGATAATTAATTTGTAAAAATTAATTAAGATAATTACTTGAATGTAATTAAAGGATAATTAATCAAAGGTGATTAATTTGAGGATAATTATTTAATTGATTGGTAATCAATTAAGGGTTAAGTAAGCAAGTTTTAAATGGTGAAGTAATTAATTTAATTCATTTTAAATTAATTAAAGAATAAGTAATTAATTTAATTCACTTTAAATTAATTAGATATAGAAGTAATTAATTTAATTTATTTTAAATTAATTATAGAGGGTGTGATTATAGATCTATGCTTATGAATGGATGATATGGTTTACCCTGAATGGTTTGAATCTCAGACATGAGATAAATAGTGTTGTGTGTTATGGATGCATTGTGATGATGGTATGAGTTATCTATGGATGATGATAATATAGATTATCAATTTGTGATGATTACCTGTTTATGATAATATTGATTTTCTATTATGGTGATGTGAATTATCTATCCGTGTGTATATAGATAATTAGAATTGAATTGTTTTAAACTTAAAACAACTTGGACCTAAAAGACACGCTTTGGATTTTGATGAGACCGGGATCGGGTTTCCATAATTGGATATCCAAAAACCACATCGATTCCAATTAAACGTTAGGTCGTTAATCCAAGCGGAGCAAGTGAAGACTCGAGGTGTAAGGGCTATACGTCAGTATAACTCTGTGGGTGATTCCGTAATGAGTTTGACGGAATAGTGCTTATAGATTCGAGATGGTGAATCAGAGTGCAAGGGCTATGGTCGTTGACTCTGAGGGTGATTCCAATAATGAGTGCAACGAGATAGTGCCTTCGGTTTCGTTCGAATCCGGAACGAACTTGTACGGATTGAATGCTTTCAGAATATCGTCAGGTGGACGATGAGCATTCTAAGATTTGATGTCCTATAAAGGTAATCGTAGCCTTAAGCCTCATCAACCGGGAATGGCTAAAACAGGGGAGGTGCAGCAAGGCTTCGTGGGTAGCCCCCACTTGAGAGCAAGATTTACCCCTGTCTAGAGGTCCCTTTTTATTCGGCTGTGTGGGCGGTTGATTCGCGACAACTGCCGGGGTTGTCTTGTTTGAAACTGTTCAGTAAGGAACGGGTCCGGCTTTGTGTTGCAGGAGAGTGGGAGTACTCCTCGGTACGGTGATCTAGGCCACGTACTGTGACGGGCGGTACCTCAGTAGCCCTGCCATTGTATGGAATCCAAAATCCAATAAGTGCCAACGGTTTTGATTGTATTACCCACTTTTGTGGCTAGTAGCTGGAATTTAATGAATGTAACAATTTCGGCTATTTCTTATTTATTTGAAAACCCTAGACACTATTATAATATCATCGGATTTCCTATCAAATGTTTTGGTTAGCGTAAGGTAAAAACTTTTCCATGTTTATGTGTGGGAAGTCTTACGTGATACCCTTTCTTTTAAAAGGTTTTTCAAAGTTAAGCAACTTTAACCTGTTACTCACACCAGATCCATGTCTAACCCGGAGTTTATTTTTGTTTTCCATAAACTCTTGGGTACTCAAATTTTTACGAGTAGCCAAGGGATTCAGGTTAGGATTCGGGTTAGCTTTGACGAATTGTGGAGGAGCAAATGGAGCAGGAGGCTTCTGCGTTGTAGTTATATAGTAGTCCGCTGTGTTTGGTATCTCTGAGCTATTTGTGATGTTGTATTGAGTAGTATAACCAGACAGGTGTTTATAACTGTCTAGTATGTGTTGTATTATCTGTGTAACTCTGATAGTTGTTGTATACTATGTAATACTTATGTTATTAATATAATTTATTCATTCCGCTGTTTAGATTCTGATGTGTTGTTTTCTTCTTCTTCTCTTTCTTTCTATTCTCTATCCCTTTCTTTCTTATTAGCGATGCGACTTCCTGGAGTTTGGAAGTTGGGTCATGACAGTGGTAACCTTAATTAATTAATCATGCTTAGATTAATTGCTTTTAATCAACTTAAATACAGTAATTAATTATTCATAATTACTTCTTAATTACTTTTAATTACTTTATAAATTCATTGATTTATTACACCAAATAATAAACCTTTAATTACTTTAACAAGTAATTTACCCATTAAAAATTACTTTCCAATTAGAATTTTCCTAACTCAATTACCTCTGTAATTTATCAATTACTTATCTTAAGTAATTAATCTTATCTAAACTTTATTAAGTAAACATACTTAACCATTTATCAAGTGACCATATTTAATTAATTAATTACTTAATTTCAATCATCTCATAAAATAAAATTGAGTAATTCATCCCTAATTACTCATTAACTCAAATTAATCTTCAATTATTAGATTAATTATCTCTAGCTATTAATTAATAATCCTTAATTATTAATCAATATTTTAAACTTTAAGATTTCAAAATGTTTAACTATTTAAGCATTTTCAAAATTTAAATAAAATTATAATTTTGAAATAAAAGTGAAAACATTCATACTTAAGTAAGCCAATTTCAAATCCAAATTTACTTAAGTTTATTTAATTTTTTTTTAAAATAAACTGATTATTTAAACTTCTCAAATTTTCAAGTTAAACATTTCAAACTTTTACAAATATTAAAGAAAGAAATCTTCAAGTTTAAACATTTCTTTGAAATCAAATTCATCTTTAAAATTTACTTTAAACATTGAATTTGATTAATATTTTGAAAATTTACAAAACTATATAAATTTAAACTGGATTTAAATAACCTGAAAACTGTAATTAAACCTGATTTTAAACTTAATGTAAATCTTGTTTAAATTTAAATATTTTCATTTTAAGACTTTGAATTTAAAAATTCATCTGAATTCAAATTGATCCTAACTTGGTATTTTAAATCTTGTCAAGATCCTGATTTTTTTTTTAAAATTTAAATTCATCAAATTTTAAAAACTGAACAACTGCAGGTTTTACAACCTGAACCAAAACTAACCCGAGACATCAAAATCCTACTTCGAGTTTTCAAGGCCTAATCCCCGAGTCAACAACCTACTTCACCCGAGAAGAACCCGAGCCATTTTGCCTGCACAACCAAGAAAATGTTCACCAGAAAATTTGTGCAGGGTGCATATGCACCGGCACTTCGACAACCTCCAACTACCCTGACCAACTCCAACAAGTCACCATCTAACCCCCAAACATGATCACCATCACCAAACTTCCCACAGCCACTTGAATCAAAATCAAGTTGACCCTGAAACCTGGAAAACTTCACACTGCAACACTTCAAACCTGTCAACGACAATAAAATCCAACCCCGACCATCATGTCCGATGCAACTACGGCCATAGCTCCCTCATTCATATACTCACTACCCCCAGGTAACATTACATCCTCCAAAAAACCCATGATATGATCAGGCAGATCCAAAACCCAAATCTTGCTTATAACAGGAATACTAACTCTACAGGTTCTTTTTAAAATGTGATATTTTGTTTTTAAGTTCATGTTTCCAACCTGCATTCAAGTTTTAGACTTGATTTAATAACTAAAGATGTTAGATATCCTTACTTTTGAAAAAGAATTATCTGTTATCTGGTTTCAGAAGTAACAGATTTCATTTTTTTCTTTTTTCTTTTCTTTTTCTTTTTCTTTCTTCCCAGAACAATACTAAGTTAATTTAATTAACTATAATTTTAAATTAACATTTATGATATAACAATCCTATTCCATTTGCAACTTAGATCTTAACAAGGCCTAGATCAAGAGATAAGGAAATATGAAAATCAAACCTGAACTAAAAATTCAAACAGAGGTGTCTACAGGTTTATAATAATGTGCAGATATCATGTTTCTCATATACACAAATTTTCAAAAATAAATAAATACCAATACATGATTATCTTCAGGCATATAAATCAAGCAGTCATATAAACTTGCTTATTGCTATCAACTCACATGCACAGCTAACCAAACTTTAGCATTTTGAGGTTAAACAAAAGAAACTGAGCAGTTTTCTTATTTATGTGAATTTGAACTTGTGTTCTATAAATTTTGTTTAACTCAGATTTAAAAAGAGAAAACTGTTTTTAATAAAAGAGGCTTACTCACTAAAAAAGAAACAGACCAGTTAATTCATAGCAGGATTTGATTTAAAAAAAAAGTTTGCATTTGAAGCTTAAGTTCTAGAAATTTACTTTAGCATTGATTTTAAAAGGCAAGAACTGTTTTTTTTTAAAAAAAAATTACTCACATTATAGAAGAATGCAGAGAACAAACTCTGTTGCAAATTCTATTTCCTGGAACCGCAATTTTCTAGTTGAATCTGGTGAGTTTGCTTCCCCTTTGATTTCTGTTGAAGTTGATTCTCTTGTTGATTTGTAGGTTATTAAAAACTGCATGCTGAGTTTACTTCTAGATTTGATGTTGTTACTTTGCTTCAGATATGCAGATTTAAGTTTTGTTTATTGATTTTGTAGATTTTTGATTGAATCTGTTTGCATGTTTTAAATTGAATTTGGTTTCAGCTACAAATGAAGATAATGTTTAAGCAAAATGAATTGTTAAGTTTCTTTTATTTACAAAAATAAATCTCAAAAATAAATAACATGCCACTTGTTGTTTAAGTAAAATAAAAGATTTACAAGTGTCTTTATTATGTGTTAAGAGTTTGACACATATTCATTTTAATAATAAAAAGAAATTTCTAAATTTTATAAAGGTTTTAAGTTCATTTCTTACTTAGTTTAACATGTTTCAATTGTTCAATTACATTTAGGTTTTACATGCTTATATACAAACCTTCTTAAAAAAAAATATACAATTTAAATGTTTATTTGAATGTCTTCAAAACATTACTTTTTAAAGCTAAACTTTTCAAAAGAGCAAATTTTAAAAAGAAAAGAATTGTTATTTTCAATTTTATTCAAAGTTTTCAAATCAAAATATTATATTTTAATATCAATAAACTAAATCTTATTTCAAAAGAAAAGCAATTCTTAAAATAAAACAAAATAAACTCTTATTATAAAATACAAATTTAAACTATTTATTTTTAAACAAACTATTATATATTTATAAACAAAATAAATATTTACTAATATTTTTTTATGAAAATATAAGATAAACTTTTAAAACAACTTTTGAAAAGTTTTCAATACCGATTTTAAATCAATTTAATTAATTCATAAATTATACACCTTATATATAAAATAAATTAGAAAATATTCTTTATAAAATTTAAATTAAAATCAAAATTCCTATTTACAATGTATACATATATATACATTATAAACAGTTATCTTTAAATCAGTTTAGAAATATAATTTTATTACTTAAATATTTTTAACATTTGAAAAGAATAAAATTCCCAAAAGTTATTATTATCATCATAATTATAAATATCATTTATCAAATTAAATAATAATTAATCTTGAAAAGATAATTTCTGTTTGAATTAAATTATTATATCAATATTTCACATTTTAAAATAATTATTAATGAAATTATTAAATAAATACTGCTCAAATTCCCGGGACATCACATTCCTCCCCCTTAAAAGAATTTCATCCCCGAAATTTAAAAGCAAAGGTAATTTAATAATCTCATTAAATTTAAATTTTAAACACAAGCATAAACCAAACCTATGCTAACAACCCTAGCAACCAATTCAACCAATTCAAACAAATCTAATTATCCAGACAAATTCTGGATAAAATTCCATTGAGTTTCCCAAGCATATATATATATATACACCAGGATACTCGCTCTACAGAATATAAACTAACTACACCACACAGATCTAGAGCTCCTATATATCTAGATCTACAAATCTAAACAGGATACAGGACCACAGTCAAGTCCTGATCAACTTCCAAATCTCTCAGAACTACCGATTCCAAGACTAGCCATCCAAACTGGCAATTCAATCCTGTAGACCAAACACTTAATCCTTAGGAGAATACAGAAAGATCCAATAATCTTATCCAAAAATCTTTCCTAACGATCCTGGACCGCCTCTAACCTTTTAGATCAATCCAATCTTCGCAGATGCTACATAGAACAAATCTGGACAAAGAAATAATCGATCTCCATATCCTACTCAACAAAATGGTTCTCTCAAGACCCAGCAAAATCCACCACACAAACTCTACTACACAACATCAGAAGACTCCAAAATATATTTTCTGTAGAAATCTTCTGATCCAGGTTAAAACTCAAATTCCCAAAGAATCATATGTTGCTTCAATTCTGGAATAGCTGCCACCATGCTACCACTGCGCAACTCTGATTTGGAAATTCTATTGATGAACACAAGTATACTTGATCAATTAATCTCAGAACATTGTTCATCAAATTCCATAAAATCTCAGTGACCTATCCGATTCAGTCACAAACTCTACAGCAAAAATTCAACCAGAAAACTAGATCCGATAAATCCTACCAGCTGAAACAGATCTCGTCTCAAAGAACTTTTTACTACGCTAATCCACCTGAAAAGCTTCAAGAGCCAAGTCGAAATAGAACTCAAACTCTCGATGCGGATGAAGATCTTAATTCCTTTGAAGATATTCGGAAAATACCAAACCACTTCGATATCTCAAACATCCTCTAGAGATGCTTCAATCCAAACAAAGATTGCTCAGAGAACTTCCAAACCATCGCAAGTCACTTTTGCGATCCTCCTCAGTTCAGATCCCAAGAAAACGTTCTCTCTTCAAAAATCAAAACAGCAAAAGCCTTCTATCCAAAAGATGAACTAGTGGTCAACCTTCAACCACAGACATAAAACCCACTGAGCTTCCAGAAGAAATGGACAAGCTCCACCATCTTCCCAGACTACTGACAGAAGAAGCACAGAGACTTTTGAACCAACGAAGAAACATGCCACTCACTACTGCTACTGCTGCCAAAACTTCCTTATCCAAAAACTCATCAAATCCCAAAGCTACAACAGTCTCTTCCTTCCAGATAGACAGATATCCCTCAGAAAACTCGACTTCAAACCAAGCACAAACACTCTGTCAAACTGACTCTCATCTCAAATATAGACAGAACTCCTTCCCAAAATTGCCAAGATACCAATGCGGGCTTCAGAATTCCCAACTGATCCAAACTCAAGAAAATCCACTCACACGAGTGCAACCAAGCTTAAAATCCAAAGATAAACTCCGAATCTTGGAAAGATTTTCATCATAGATCAATAAAATCCTTCACACCAAACTGCAGAACTACTCAAGATGCCCAATGCTGCCCTAGCAGATTCACTATCAACCTCAAACACTAGAATTCCAACCATTGGTAGTTGTGTTACACTCACCACTACCCTATTTACCTCTAGAACTTATATTGGAATACCTGAACGGGTAACCCAATCTAATAGGTATATATATATATATATATTCAAAATTACAAATACGCTCTCTCAAGAAGGACACCACTCTAGAGTCTAGGTATTCTCTCAACCTAGAGCTCTGATACCACAATGTAACGACCCAACTTCCATACTCCAGAAAGTCGCATCGCTAAGAAGAAAGAAAGGGATAGAAAGAGAAAAGAAAGAAAAGAAAGAAACAGACAACATCAGAATCTCACAGCGGAACGAATAAATTATATTATACCACATAAAACTTTACATAGTATCATATACTTCAGAGTTTTACAGCTAATACAACACAAACTAGACAGTTATAATCCTCTTCCTAGCAATTACAATTCAAGTACATCAGAGAAAACAGATACAAATCAAACACAGCGGAATCACCATATATATCTACGCGCTGAAGCCTCCTTCTCCATTATCTCCTCCCGAACTCGTCAAAGCAATCCTAAAACACTTGACTACTCATACGTAATATAAGTACCCAAGAGTTTAATAAAACAGAAAATAAACACTCGGGTCAGACATGGGTTTATGATATGTGCACTGGAATTAAGAGGTCCATATGTTTGAGGTTGGAAGTATTTGTCGAGACTGTAGACCTAATACCGTCTTGAGTAAGATGTGTAGTTTGGAGTAAGGATTTCTCTGATATCCGAAGAAAATCTTTTTGAAAGATTCGGAGTTTATCTTTGAAGTGTAAGTTTGGATTTCGCTCGGGTAAGCGAATTTTTCTAGGTTTTGGATTTGTCGGAAGTGCAGAAATAAGTAATGGTATCTTGATAACATTTAATTTATATTTAGTTTAAAATTAAAAATACAAATATGCAGACATCAATATCTACCTAATTTGTTGAATATCTGTTCGGATTTTCCGACATAAATTTTTAGAGGTAGATGGAGTAGTGGTGTGTGTTTGTGTAACACGACTACCACTGATAGAAGAGGTCCATATGTTTGAGGTTGGAAGTTTTTGTCGAGACTGTAGACCTAATACCGTCTCGAGAGAGATTTTTAGTTTGGAGTAAGGATTTCTTTGATATCCGAAGGAAATCTTTTGAAGATTCGGAGTTTATCTTTGAAGTGTAAGTTTGAATTTCGCTCGGGTAAGCGAATTATTCTGGTGTTTGGATCTGTCGGTAGTACAAAAGTAAGTAATGATACCTCGGTAACTGCGTGATGAGATGCAGTATCCTTGGATTTTTCTGAAGATGTTTTCTCTGAAGCAGTTTTAGAAATAGTTGAGGAGCAGTCTTTACCTGCCAAAGAGAAGACTCATCTGTGTAGAAGTTGTTTGGATCTTTAGTAAGCGAGTTGTAGATGCTTCGTTTGGAGGTTGAGTTTCTTTTGGGATGTCTGCCATCTCGAAGGTCTTTTGTATGGTCTGTTGATAGTTTTGGAGTTGAGAAACCTTTGGATTAGAAATCTTTGGTTAGCTATGGTAGCAGTTTCAGCTCGTAGTGTCGGTATGCTGATGAGGAGATCTTTTAGCCTTGCAGTATCATCGGGGTAGAGTTTGGAAGCAGCTGTGTGGCTTGTTTCTCTGATGATTCAGGAATCTTTGTGGTTCTCTTTCAGCAGTCCGGGCTGAAAGTGGTGATGTTTTCTTGAAGGGATAACCTTGTTTGGAAAAGTTTAAAGCTGTTCTAAATGGGTAAAGTGAGGACAATTTCTTTCGAATACGAACTAGGTAGGATCGCGAAAGTGACTTGCGATTAGTTGGGAATTTTCTTAGGCTATCTTGGGTGATTTGTATTGAGACAGAGGATTCTCATGTGGAAGTAGGAGCTACTGATGTAATCAGAAGTTTTTCAGCATCTGGAGTTGAGTTCCATATTTGTTTTGGTTCCAGAAGCGATATTGGTAGTTAGCCTGATAGTTGGATGGTTCTTGGAGAAAGGAGAGTTGGTGTAGCAGCTCAGAATTATTTTTTGGAATTGGAATTGGACTGATATAGATTTTGGAATAGGATTCTGGTTTGAGGATGTGTGGCCAAGTCAGATGAGTCACTCAGATTTTTATGGATTTGATGAACAAAGTTTCCCGGATATATTGGATAAGTTTGTATTCGTGTTCATCAACAGTATTTCTTATCTATTTTAGAATTAGAGTTGTGCAGCGGAAGCGAGGTAGCTGCTGTGCAAGGAAGGAAGCAAGTTCTGTTTGCTATTGCTTGAGTAGTGGAGCTTGAGTCCTGGATTTCGACGGATTTTTGGAAGGCCTTTCTGTTGAATAGGATTCAGAAGCTGTTTGCTTTGGTCTAGTTGTTTCTGGAAGTATCATCATTGGTTGAGATGATCAGGAAGAAGCTTGGCAGCTTAGGATTGTCTGTTGAGTTTCAGATATGAGATAAGGAGTTTGGTATTTGAAGTTGGAGACTTCAGTGTTGTTAGAATTCTCTGGTTTAGAGAACAGATATTGGATAAGATTGGTTGGTTAGTGCTGAGGCATTTGAGATTTCTTATCTGTCTTCTTGATAAGATAAGATTGAATTTCCAGTTTGGATAGCTGGAATTCATTGTGTATCACGTATCTCTGAGGGAATACGTGTATGATTCATTGATTGGTTGTTGAATCTGTAGTTCAGTTGGAGTTGGATGTTGAGCTGGATTTGAGAGTAATCAGTGTTCTGTTCAGATTGAAGGATCTAGAGATGAGTGGAGCTCTGGATTTTGGTTGTGTAGTCTGTTTGATGGCTTTTGAAGAGCGAGTATCCCGGTGATTTATATTTGGGAAACTCGAGATAGTATTAGAGATTTATTCTGATTTGTGTCAGAATAATTAGTTAAGTTTGTTTGTTTATTTGATTGCTATGGATGTTAGTTACTGGTTGTTAAGTATGCTTTGCTATTTGAAATTAAAATCTGTACTGGGTTATTAAATTACCTTTACTTTTAAATTTCGGGGACGAAATTCTTTTAAGGGGGGAGGATTGTAATGACCCAGAATTTTGGGCAATATAAATTTAATAATCTGCATTAATAATTTAATAGGTTTGATAATTTTTCTTTATAATTTTAATTTAAACTGATAAATTTATTCTTTTAAGGTTAATAAATATTTAATCTGATAATTGTAATTTATATCTTTCTGACAATTTAAATTTGATAAGAATTGTTTTTCAAAAGATAATTAAAATTTTATTCTGTTTATAACATATACATTTGATATATTGTGAATAGGAGATCTTTTGTTTCAAATTAAAAATTGAGTTTTTCAAATTGTAATATATATGTTTGTATATGTTATAATTTGATATTGTTTTGAAATTTAACTCAATCTATTAATAATTGATATATGAATGGATATTGTAATTTAAAGCTTTGTTTTAATTTATATTTTCAAAAGTTAATTTAAAGATTAATTCATTTGTTTTTAAAATATAAGATAATTGTTGTTTTAAAAATATCATAGTTTAAAAAGGATTTAAATCAAAGTCTTATTTATGTTTTCTTTAAAGTGTTTAATTTTAAATGGTTATAAATGTATAAAAATAAATGTTTTAGATTTTTAAAATGAATACATAAGTATTTATATATTTAGTAAATTATATGTAAGTTTATATTACATTTAAATTAAATGAAAAATTAATTAAAAATATTCAAGACATATGTAACATATTAACATCACCTTAATAACACATGTAAGATAATTAAGTATTGTATGACAAGTGTAAGATTTATTAACATGTGTCTTTATTTTAAAACTTTACTTTCTTTAATTTTAAATAAACATAACACTTTTACTTCCTTTGTCTTCATTTCATTTCTAAAATTTATGGCAGACCCGAAATTTTTCTTAACTACAAATCTGAAACCAAAGGCAACTCAAACCTGAAATTTGAATCAATAGCAAAATTTAAATTCTACAAAGCAAAAATTAAATCAGCAACTTCAAATCTGAAAATAAAATCCAAATCTGAGATAAGAAAAATCAAACCTGCAATTTCAAAGGAATCAAGATCAAAGCTACAACCTGCAATTTTCATGCCTGCAAATCTTAAGGGCTGCATTTCAAATGTTCAACCTGCATTTCATTTGAGGGCACTCGATTTCAATAGCAAGCTTCAACTTTTAAAACATCAAGTGACAGGCATGCAGGGAGTTTCAAACAATTTTCAAATTTAAAAGTTCAAACCTGGGCATCAAAGCCTGCTCTGCTATGTTCTGCATATTTTATAAACAAGTGAGTAAATTTTCTTTTAAAAACAGTTGATCTGAATTTTTACTGCATGCATAGGTTAATATTGTCTTGAATTATCATTCTAAAGTTTAAATTTATATGAATTGGTATGTACATAATGTATGAGTTTGTCTATTTAAATTCAAGCAAAGAGTTTACTCTGTTAATATGCAGTGAAGGTTCTGTTAAAAGAAGTATTCAATACCAATTAATCAAATCAATATTTGATTTAGAAATTTGAATAAAAATTGTTTGTTTAAGGAAGATAATGGCTTTTAAAGAATTTTTAGGATCCTAACTTTAGCAAAAGAATTTAAAATAGGAATAACAGTAACAAATACTGTTATACATGAAAATCAAAAATCTTAACTTTTGATTTGGATTACATGAATGAAATAGTGAGTAAAAATCATGATTTTTAATACATGTTTCATGATTTTTAATTCGGTGAATCATGAGAATTTGAGTTTTGTTCATTTTGGAAACTTTTGTGAATTGCCATTGATTTATCCAATAGATTGATTTGATACTTTGTTGTACCTTGCTTGAATGTTAGAGATTTAGGGAAAATTGTCTAACAATTTTTCTAATGACAAAATTGTGTGAATTAGATTAAACTAGGGTTTTAGACTGTTTTTTTGTTCGGCTGTACTGTTTCGATCATCGCGATTTAAATACATGACCGGAATTGTTCGCGTATGGGGAATGGTGGCAAGGAGGTTGCGGTGATGCTTAGGAGTGATGGTTGAAGTTTCCGGTGGTTGTTTTGGCCAGTGGCGTTGGGTTTGTTGTTTGAGCTTCCTGCAGTGGTTCGAACATTAGGTTCGAATTTTGATTTAGTTGATTATTGTTCGAACTGGGTTGGATTCGTGTTCGCGTGAGGTTTTGGGGTTGTTAGGGATTGCCGTGGCGATCGACGTCGGCCGAGATGAACGGTGCACGTGCACCGTGCACGACATTGAATCAGGGGAGTTTTGTTTTTTGAGAAGAAGGATGACCCGGAGTGGTGTGCCCAGGCTAGAAGGATAAGTCGTACGCGAGCTAAGAGCAGCGACATGAGTCGTTCACGACTTAACATATTAGAAGGTGATGGCATGAGTCGTCTACGACTAAATGAAATACGTAAGAAGAAGTTACCAGATAAAAGAGCCATAGGTCGAATGGAAGAGGTTTCAGACTTGAGTCGTTCACGAGTTAATAGAAGCTTGAGTCGTTTACGACCTAGTAGGGGTTTGAATCGTTCACAACTTAACAGAGCAGAAGTTGAAGGCCTAGGCCGTCCACGACCTAACTGGAGAACAGAGAAGGATGTTAACGAGTTACGAGTTACGACCTAAGAGCTTGAGTCGTTGGGAGTCTTAAGTCGTAAGCTTGGATGTGTAGATTTTTCTATGAGTCATGGAAGGTTGAGTCGTAAATCGTTCGGGTCTTATGTCATGAGTAGTTAGGTCGTCTACGACCTAAAGGTTGTAATTTGTTCGATGAGTCGATGTTCTTAAGTCGCTTGCGTGATGTTGTGTTGTAACCTGTTTGTTTTTCTTTGAGTCGTCTCGTCTTTAGGTCGCATAATTGTAATGCCGTGTGAAGAGGCTGTTGAGTCGCTGCCGACTTACATGTATTGTAATATGAGTGATGTGTTGTTGAGTTGTTGCCGACTCAAGATGAGTCATGAGTCGTGTCTAGAACTGGGTTGTAAAACGCTGTGTACGTTGAGTCGCTGGCGACTTATGTTGAGTCGTAAGTCGCATACGACTTAAGGGCCAGTTGGTGAAATACTATAAATAGGGAGTGAGTTGTAACTTTTTAGAGGTCGATTTTTGAATAAAATTTCTTGTTGATTGCTGTGTGCTTTCTTCTAAAATTGGTAGTTGAGTGTAATCTCTTATCTCCTCTTTCGGTTAATCGAGTGCGCTCGATTCAACGATCGTAGAAGCCGATTCACGGTATGTAGTGCGCTAGATCAACGTACGAAGAATCGTAGATCTTTGAACACGGTATAGTGCGCTATCAACGTGTTTGAGATAGCTAGAATTCGGTATCTTCGGATCAACGAATTTGGGCATTTTGGTATTCATCAATCCACCGATTGCTACTTTCACCGATTGAAGTTTATTTTTGATTAATCCGCTGCGTCAGTTTTTGGTATCGGAGCTAGACTTAGCCAATAATAGCTAAACCGAGACTTGGAGCCAATTTTTGAAGTTTGAAGTTGGAGTTCATCGTGTTCATCTTGAAGTGACAACGAGTTTGAAGATTTTGATCCATTCCATTTTGGATCTAGAGTTGGAGAAGTGTTTGAATTTGAAGTTGCTTAGAGACCTTAAGCCGAGCATAGTTTGTGTTGAAGTTTTGTGTTCAATTTGTTGAAGTATTTGAGAAGTTTTGAAGTGTTTGTGAAGAGTTTCCAATCATGCTGCCAAGGAGAGCTAACCATCATCAAAATGTTGAATCGTTGTATAGAAGAGAAGATGCCGAGCGTATGGAACAACGCATTAATGAGAAATTTGATGAAGGCATTGGGAAGTTAGAGAAGTTGATGAATGATTTGAATCAAACTCAAAGGAGGAGATCACCAAACTCGAACCATGGAGGAAACCGAGTTTCGCCATCGGTTACGGAAGCGAGAAGGGTATCACCGCATTCTTTTAGAGATAGAAGAGAAACATCAATTTCATCACGGAGAGATCATCATGACTATGGACATGAAGAGAGAAGAAGTCAACGTGAATTTGACAATGAGGCATATAGAGATGAAGAGAGACATAGTCGAAGAAGCATGCATGAACGAAGGGATGATAACGGTCGAGATCGATGTAGGCGTACTTTTGATTTTGATGAAGAGGGTGATAGAGCTAGCATTCATTATCGAGATCGAGACCAAGTTCGAAATTCTTATCGGGATGTAGAGGATGATCGTCGATGGGAATCGGGTATGAAGATGGAAATTCCTGAATTTAAAGGTGGAATGGTAGCTGAAAATTCTTAGATTGGTTGTCAAATGTTGAAGAGATCTTTGATTTCAAGGAGGTTCCTGAGCATAGAAGAGTGAAGTTGGTTGCTACTAGGTTGAGGGGGAGAGCTTTGGCATGGTGGCAGAAAACTAAACTTACAAGGGAGAGAATGGGAAAGTCAAAGATTGAATCATGGGAGAAGATGAAGAAGTTGATGCGAGCTACATTTTTGCCTTACAACTACCAATCACTTATGTACCAGAGGTTGCAGAATCTGAGGCAAGGGACGAAGTCTGTTAGTGATTATGCTGATGAATTTTACCAACTCATTGCCAGGAATGACATTATGGAAACGGAAGAACAGCTAACTGCTAGATTCATTGGGGGATTGAGAATGCAGATCCAGGATATGGTTAATATGTTTGATCCTAGATCAGTAGCAGAGGCACATCAGAAAGCGTTGGCTTGGGAGAAGCAAGGAAGGCGTGGAGGGGTGTGTTTACTAATTCCAATAATCAAGCGAAGGGTATTAGTGGAAGTTCTAATGTTCCTAAACCTGTTACAAAACCAGTGGTGAAGGAGGCTGAGAAGGCGAAGGGTAGCAGTGGTTTCAAATGTTATAATTGTCAGGAGTTGGGTCATAAAAGCAATGAATGTCCGAAGCCGAAGAAGAGAGCAATGGTCGCTGAGATTGAGGATGATGGTGAGGAGGCAGAATGTTCAAATGCACCTTATGTTGAGGAGGAAGAAGAATTGTCTGGAGATGAAGGTTGTAATCTTATGATGAGGAGGTCATGTCTTACACCAAAGCAAGAAGAGGATTCTAGTTGGTTGAGAAGCAATATTTTTCAGTCGACATGCACAATTCTAGGGAAAGTTTGCAAGTTCGTTATTGATGCTGGAAGCTGTGACAATATTATCTCTACAGAAGCAGTAAGGAAGTTGAAGTTGAAAACTGAGAAGCATCCTAAACCGTACAAGCTAGCATGGTTAAGGAAGGGTGGTGAAGTGAAGGTGTGTCGAAGGGCTTGTGTGAATTTTTCTATTGGGAAGAAGTACAAAGACGAAATTTGGTGTGACGTTGTAGACATGGATGTGTGTCATCTGTTGTTGGGCAGGCCATGGCAGTTTGATAGAGCAGTGCAACATGATGGTCGTGCTAATAGCTATAGTTTCATGTTCGAGGGTACTAAAATCACTTTGGTTCCCAAGAAGCAACAAAAGAAGGAGAGCAAGTTGGAAGAGATCGAAGAACTGAAAACTTTGCTATCTTTGAAGGAGTTTGTCAAGGAGATTGAAGAGGAGCCTGAAGTGTTTTTATTGATTGGGCGAGAGAGTAGTGAAGAGGTTGAAATTCTAGAAGAAGCAAAGCCAGTTTTGAAAGAATTTGAAGATATATTTCCAGAAGAGTTGCCAAAGGAGTTACCGCCACTGAGAGACATTCAACATCAAATTGATCTTGTTCCGGGAGCAGTTTTACCACATCGACCACATTATCGAATGAGTCCGAAGGAACATGAAGAGTTACGAAGGCAAGTAGAAGAGTTGTTAGAACAGGGACGTGTTCAGGAAAGCTTGAGTCCTTGTGCAGTACCAGCATTGTTGGTGCCAAAGAAGGATGGAACATGGAGAATGTGTACCGATAGTAGAGCTTTGAACAAGATTACTGTTCGTTACAGGTTTCCTATGCCAAGGTTGGACGACTTGCTAGATCAGTTGAGTGGGGCTACTATCTTTTCGAAAATTGATTTGAAGAGTGGTTATCATCAGATTCGAATTAGACCAGGAGACGAATGGAAGACAGCCTTCAAGACGAGAGAGGGGTTATATGAATGGTTGGTTATGCCGTTTGGTCTATCAAATGCACCAAGTACATTTATGAGGGTGATGAATGAAATCTTTAGACCATTCATTGGGAAATTCGTGGTGGTGTATTATGATGATATTCTGATATACAGCAGGAGTACGGAGGAGCATGTAGAGCATTTGAGAAAGGTGTTAATTATTCTTCGTGAGGAACAATTTTATGCAGCTACGAAGAAATGTGTGTTCATGACTCGAAGTGTATTATTTTTGGGATATGTTGTATCTGAGAAGGGAATCCAGGTGGACCAGAGTAAAGTTGAAGCTATTAGAAATTGGCCACAGCCGAGAACTATCACTGAAGTTAGAAGTTTTCATGGATTGGCATCATTCTACCGAAGATTCATTCCACACTTCAGTAGCGTGATGGCACCAGTTACTGATTGTATGAAAGGGAAGCAGTTTTCTTGGTCGGAGGAAGCAGGGTTTGCTTTTGAACGAATCAAAGGGCTTTTGACGACAGCACCAATTCTTGTATTACCAGATTTTCAGTTGTTGTTTGAGCTACACACTGATGCATCAAAGGTTGGGATTGGAGGAGTGTTGAGTCAGAGTGGAAGACCTATTGCATATTTCAGTGAGAAGTTATCAGGGGCAAAGATGAGATATAGTACATACGATGTTGAGTTTTATGCTGTTGTGCAAGCTGTTAAACATTGGAGGCATTATCTATTTCAGAAAGAGTTTTTTCTTTACACTGATCATGAGGCGTTGAAGCATTTGCAGGGGCAGGATAAGATTTCAGCGAGAAATGCATCATGGATTGCTTATTTACAACAGTTTACTTTTGTCGTGAAACATAAATCTGGGGTAACGAATCGTGTGGCTGATGCTTTGAGTAGGAGAAGTCATTTGTTGACAACATTGAAGATTGAAGTAACGGGATTTGAATTATTGCCAGAGTTGATTGACGAAGATCCTTACTTTGCAAAGTTCGTTGAGAAAGTTAAGGATGGAGATACTGATGAATTTATGTTGGTTGATGGATTCTTGTTTAAAGGAAATCGATTATGCATTCCAGAGAGCAGTTTGAGATTGAAGATTATCAAAGAGTTGCACGAGGAAGGACATGTGGGTAGAGATCGTACTTTGCAGTTAATTTCTCAATCTTACTTTTGGCCGCCGATGAGGAAAGAGGTTGAAAGGTTTGTGGAAAGATGTCATATATGTCAGGTTTCGAAGGGAACTGCGACCAATGCAGGATTGTATATGCCGTTACCTGTACCATCTAAACCATGGGTTGATATCAGCATGGATTTCATTTTGGGTTTGCCTAGAACTCAAAGGGAGAATGATTCTATTTTTGTTGTGGTGGACATATTTTCCAAGATGGCACATTTTATTGCCTGCAAAAAGACGGCGGATGCAGTTCGTGTTGCTCAGTTGTTCTTTAAAGAAATCTATCGTTTACATGGGTTGCCAGAGTCTATCGTTTCGGACAGGGATACCAGATTTTTGAGTCATTTTTGGCTTAGTTTGTGGAAGATGGTGGGAACGAAGTTGAAATTTAGTAGCGCTTATCATCCACAAACAGATGGACAGACAGAAGTTGTTAACAGATCGTTGGGAAAATTATTGCGATGTCCTGTGAAGGACAATCTGAAGAGTTGGGACATGAAGTTATGCCAGGCAGAGTTTGCTCATAATTATGCAGTGAATCGTAGTACGAGATTCAGTCCATTTCAGATTGTATATTCAAGTTTACCCAGGGGACCGTTGGACTTAACGGTAGTACCACAACCGAAGGGGACAGTTAAACGAGCTGTTGGTTTTGTTGATGAATTAACTGAATGTCATAAAATCGTTCAGGAACGATTGGTGAAGGCAAACAAGAAGTATAAACGATCTGCAGATTTGAAGCGACGAAATGTTGAATTTAATGAAGGAGATATGGTATATGCGGTGTTAACCAAGGATCGTTTTCCAGTAGGCGCTTATAACAAGTTGAAAGCCAGAAAAATTGGTCCTGTAGAAGTTGTGAAACGGATCAATGAGAATGCTTATAAGTTGAAGCTGCCGGAGGATGTATACACTTCTGACGTATTCAATGTTAAGCATGTTGTGCCGTATTATGGAGACGGACAATCTGATGTAGAAGAATTTACAAATTCGAGGGCGAATTTTTCTCAACCAGGGGAGGATGATGTAGCCCAGGCTAGAAGGATAAGTCGTACACGAGTTAAGAGCAGCGGCATGAGTCGTTCACGACTTAACAGATTAGAAGGTGATGGCATGAGTCGTCTACGACTTAATGAAATACGTAAGAAGAAGTTACCAGATAAAAGAGCCATAGGTCGAATGGAGGAGGTTTCAGACTTGAGTCGTTCACGAGTTAATAGAAGCTTGAGTCGTTTATGACCTAGTGGGGGTTTGAATCGTTCACAACTTAACAGAGCAGAAGTTGAAGGCCTAGGTCGTCCAAGACCTAACTGGAGAACAGAGAAGGATGTTAACGAGTTACGAGTTACGACCTAAGAGCTTGAGTCGTTGGGAGTCTTAAGTCGTAAGCTTGGATGTGTAGATTTTTCTATGAGTCGTGGAAGGTTGCGTCGTAAATCGTTCGGGTCTTATGTCATGAGTAGTTAGGTCGTCTACGACCTAAAGGTTGTAATTTGTTCGATGAGTCGATGTTCTTAAGTCGCTTGCGTGATGTTGTGTTGTAATCTGTTTGTTTTTCTTTGAGTCGTCTCGTCTTTAGGTCGCATAATTGTAATGCCGTGTGAAGAGGCTGCTGAGTCGCTGCCGACTTACATGTATTGTAATATGAGTGATGTGTTGTTGAGTCGTTGCCGACTCAAGATGAGTCGTGAGTCGTGTCTAGAACTGGGTTGTAAAACGCTGTGTACGTTGAGTCGCTGGCGACTTATGTTGAGTCGTAAGTCGCATACGACTTAAGGGCCAGTTGGTGAAATACTATAAATAGGGAGTGAGTTGTAACTTTTTAGAGGTCGATTTTTGAATAAAATTTCTTGTTGATTGCTGTGTGCTTTCTTCTAAAATTGGTAGTTGAGTGTAATCTCCTATCTCCTCTTTCGGTTAATCGAGTGCGCTCGATTCAACGATCGTAGAAGCCGATTCACGGTATCTAGTGCGCTACATCAACGTACGAAGAATCGTAGATCTTTGAACACGGTATAGTGCGCTATCAACGTGTTTGAGATAGCTAGAATTCGGTATCTTCGGATCAACAAATTTGGGCATTTTGGTATTCATCAATCCACCGATTGCTACTTTCACCGATTGAAGTTTATTTTTGATTAATCCGCTGCGTCACGGAGCGGCGTTCGCGTTTTCGTCGTTTCGACTCGAAGCTTTTAAGTGGGGTTGGCAGTTGAGAAGAAGGCTCGGTTTGACTCGAGGCTGGCTCGAATTTTTGAGTGTTTAACTCGGGTTATTAGGGGCAGTCATCTCGAGTTGGTATTCTGTATAATGTTAAACTGCAAAAGTTAACTTGATGTTGAATAAATAAATACAAGCCTAAGTTTTTATAAAAGGGGAAATAAATTTATAGGTTATAACTTGTTCTTTGAAGTAAATATAAATCAAATTATTAAAAGTGATAATTGAATTTAATTTCAAATTTAAATTGTTTAAGATGATTGATTTTGAAAGTAATTAACTTGATTTAATTTTGAACTTTAATTCAAAGGGATGTTTTCAAATTTAAAGTATTAAATCAAAGTTTAAGTAAAGTTTAAAACCAAAGTTTTCAAATTATATGGAAAACAAATAAGTTTAAATTTGATGATTAGATTGTTTTAAATTTCAAATTGATTTCTAAATGCTTTATTTTCAAATTAAAGTTAAAGTTATAATTTTTAAACCAAATAGAATAATTTGTTTTTAAGTTATATAAAAATTTGACTAATTCAAATAATTCATTTATGAAGATTAACAAGGTTAAATTATTTTGATATAAACTTGAGGATACTTAATTAACTATGACTTATTTATAAGTAAAAGATTAATTAAGATTTATGATTTTATTAATTAATTAAAGATTTTGAAATATAATAAGTTAATTAATTAATTGTTTAATTAATTTTAAATAATTAGTTAATTATGGATTAATTAAGTGTAATTACTTAATGAAGTAATTAATGTTTAATAATTGAATGTAATTAAGAATGATAATTACTTATAGAAGTAATTAGAGGAAATTACTCATGGGAGTAATTAAATGGAAGTGATTAGTGGATAATCACTTAATATTATCAATTAAGGAATTGATTAATATAGTTGTTTTAAAGTTAACTAATTATGGAGTAATTAATTAATTAATGAATTAAGAATTATTTAATAATGAAGTTAATTATTTATTAAGTAATTAATTAAGAAAGTAATTAAGATTGATTAATGAAGTAATTAGAGATAATTACTTATGTAGGTAATTAAGAGTTAATTACTTAATTATTTTAGTTAATTAATTAATGTGATTAATTAATGAATGTGATTTGTTTAAGATTAATTACTAATGGTAATTAATTAAAATTGTAATTAATTATTAATGTACTTGATTAATAATTATTTAATAAAGTAATTAAGAATTAGATTAATTAATCAAGGGTTAAGATAATTAATTGAGAAGTTAATTAATTTAGTTAAGTAATTACAAATTGTTAATTACTAATTATGATTAATGAGTTGATTAATTATAAGTTAATTATTTAATTAATTAAAGTAATTATTAATTAATAAGGATTAATTAATTAATGTAATTAATGATATTAATCAAGGTTGATTAATATAAGTAAATAATTTAAATGTGATTAATTAATTGTAATTAATTAAGAATTAATGTAATTAATTATAGTTAATTAATAAAAGTAAATATAGGATTAATTAATAAGGATAATTACTTGAATGTAATTAAAAGATAATTAATCAAAGAAAGATTAATTAAAGAAGATCATTAGAGATGATTAATTTATTTATTTGAAATAAATAAATAAAGAAGGATTTAAGTAATCCAATTGATTAAGAGATAATCAATTCTGTTATGAATGATTGATATTAGATGGTTGGTTGTATTGAATGATCAATATTGAGTGATTGATGTTGGGTGATTGATATTGGTTGATATTGGATGATTTGGATATCTCTGATATTTGTGATATGCTGCTTTGTGAGATGAATGTTGATATAAATTATCTATTGTGATAATATAATTCATCTATTGTTTATATCATCCTGTATATAAGTTTAAACTGTTAAACCCTTAAGTACAACTTGGACATTAAATGACGTTTGGTTTCGGTGAGACCGGGATCGGATTTCCATATTTGGAATCCAAAAACCACATCGATTCCAATTAAACGTTAGGTCGTTAATCCAAGTGGAGCAAGAGAAGACTCGAGGTGTAAGGGCTATACGTCAGTATAACTCTGTGGTGATTCCGTAATGAGTTTGACGGAATAGTGCTTATAGATTCGAGATGGTGAATTAGAGTGCAAGGGCTATGGTCGTTGACTCTGAGGGTGATTCCAATAATGAGTGCAACGAGATAGTGCCTTCGGTTTCGTTCGAACCCGGAACGAACTTGTATGGATTGAATGCTTTCAGAACATCGTTAGGTGGACGATGAGCATTCTAAGATAGATGTGTTCTATAAAGGTTATCGTAACCTCAAGCCTCATCAACCGGGAATGGCTAAAACAGGGGAGCTGCAGCAAGGCTTCGTGGGTAGCTCCCACTGGAGAGCAAGATTTTCCACTGTCTAGAAGTCCCTTTTTATTCGGCTGTGTGGGCAGTTGGGTCCCGGCCAATTGCGGGGTTGTCTTGTTCAGGACTGTCCAGTAAGGGAAGGTTTCGGCCTTGTGTTGCAGGGGAGTGGGACTACTCCTCGGTACGTTGATCTAGGCCACGTACTGTGACGGGCGGTACCACAGTAGCCATGCCATTGATGGAAACCCATTCTTCCTACGAGACCCTACGGTTTTGTTTGTATTACCCACTTTTGTGGCTAGTAGCTGGAATTTAATGAATGTAACAATTTCGGCTATTTCTTACTTATTTGAAAACCGAGACACTATTATAATATCACTGGATTTCCTATTAAATGTTTTGGTTAGCGTAAGGGAAAAACTTTTCCATGTTTATGTGTGGGAAGTCTTACGTGGTACCTTTTCTTTTCAAAGGATTTTCTAAAGTTAAGCAATTTTAACCCGTATACTCACACCATACACCTGTCTGACCCGAGTGTTTATTTTATGTTTTATTAAACTCTTGGGTACTCATATTATGTATGTGTAGTCAAGTGGATCAGGTTAGCTTGACGAATTCTGGAGGAGATATGGAACAGGAGGCTTCGACGTGTAGTTATATATTTTGATTCTACTGTGTATGTTGTGTCTGTATCTTGTATACTTGAGTTGTATAGTTAGACAAAATGTTATAACTGTCTATTATCTGTTGTTTTAAGTTGTGTACTCTGATGTAATGAGATACTATGTAATATTTTATGAGATATATTACATTTCATTCGTTCCGCTGTGAGTTCTCTGATGTTGTTTGTGTTCTTCTTTCTCTTTCTTTTCTTCTTCTATCCCTTTCTTTCTTCAAGATGATGCGATTTTCTGGGAGTAGAAAGTCGGGTTGTCGCACGTGGTTAAAATAATCTATCTATTACCACAATGTAGCGACCCAACTTCCAGACTCCAGGAAGTCGCATCGCTAAGAAGAAAGAAAAGGATAGAAAAGAGGAAAGAAAGGAAAGAAAGAACAGACAACATCAGAATCTCACTGCGGAATCGAATAAATTATAATATATCACATAATACTTTACATAATATCATATACATCAGAGTTAAACAGCTAATACAACACAAACTAGACACTTATAAACTTTTGTCTAGCAATTACAATTCAAGTACATCAGAAAAAAGCAGATACAACTCAAACACAGCGGAATCACTAAATATATCTACATGCTGAAGCCTCCTGCTCCATTATCTCCTCCAGAACTTGTCAAAGCAATCCTGAATCACTTGACTACTCATACATAATATGAGTACCCAAGAGTTTAATAAAACAGAAAATAAACACTCAGGTCAGACAGGGGTCTGGTGTGAGTAAACGGTTTAAGATTGCTTAACTTTAGAAAATCCTTTGAAAAGAAAGGTATCACGTAAGACTTCCCACACATAAACATGGAAAAGTTTTTACCTTACGCTAACCAAAACATTTGATAGGAAATCCTGTGGTATTATAATAGTGTCTAGGGTTTTCAAGTAAATATGAAATAGTCGAAATTGTTACATTCATTAAATTCCAGCTACTAGACACAAAAGTGGGTAATACAAACAAAACCGTAGAGTCTCGTAGGGAAAATTGGGTTTCCATCAATGGCAGGGCCACTGGGGTACCGCCCGTCACAGTACGTGGCCTAGATCACCGTACCGAGGAGCCACCCTAACTCCCTTGCAACACAAAGCCGGGACCATTCCTTACTGAACAGTCCCGAACAAGACCACCCCACAGATTGGTCGTCACCAACTTCCACACAGCCGAATATAAAGGGACCTCTAGACAGGGATAAATCTTGCTCTCTAGTGGGGGCTACTCACGAAGCTTTGCTGCACCTCCCATGTTTTAGCCATTCCCGGTTGATGAGGCTTGAGGCTGCGATTACCTTTATAGGACCAATTATCTTAGAATGCTCATCGTCCACCTGACGATGTTCTGAAAGCATTCAATCCATACAAGTTCGTTCCGGGTTCGAACGAAACCGAAGGCATTATCTCGTTACACTCGTATTGGAATCACCCTCAGAGTTAACGACGATAACCCTTGCACTCTAAATCTCCATCTCGAATCTATAAGTACTATTCCATCAAACTCATTACGGAATCACCCACAGAGTTGTACTGACGTATAGCCCTTACACCTCGAGTCTTCACTTGCTCCACTTGGATTAACGACCTAACGTTTAATTGGAATTGATGTGGTTTTTGGATATCCAAATATGGAAATCCGATCCCGGTTTCATCGAAACCAAACGCCATTTTAATGTCCAAGTTATACTTAAGGGTTTAAATAATTAACTCATTTCATTGTTATCTAATTCACACAGATAGATAAACTACATCTCACAATGGATAATCACATTCATATCATAAACAGATAATCTGTATCATCCATAACAGATAATCATCACAACTAAATAATCCATCACAAACCAACATACATAAACCAATCATCCATATCATACAGATACAACTAATCTCATTACTGAAATCACAACCATTCAATAACATCCATAAGCAATGATTTATTAACCATCAATTAATTTAAAATGAATTAAATTAATTACTGCCATCTCTAATTAATTTAATTTAAATTAAATTAATTATTAAAATCCTGCTTAATATTCATTAATTAATTCACCCGGATAATTAATTATCCACTAAGTATTTAACTTGATTAAATATCTTTGATTAATCATTCACCAATTACAATAAGTAATTAGTCATCATTTAATTTCTACAAATTAATTAACCTTATTTATAAGTAATTAACATTCAATTACTCATTTATTAATTAATTAATTATATTTGTCCTTAATTAATTACAATTAATTAATCACTTAATTTAATTATTACTTAATCAAACAATCCTTAATTACATCATTAATTATAATAATTAATGATCTCTAATATTTAAATAAATTATTTAATTAAAATTAATTAACCAATCACCCAATATCATTCAACATCCAATATCAACCAATCATCCAATGTCAATTATTCACCCATAACAGAATTGATTAACTCTAATCAATTGGATTACTTAGATCCTTCTTCATTTACTTATTCCAAATAAATTAATTAATCATCTCTAATGATTTTCTTTAATTAATCTTTCTTTGATTAATTATCTTTTAATTACATTCAAGTAATTATCCTTAACCATATTTAGTAATTAAATCTTTAATTACTATCATTAATTACAATAATTAATGATCCTATGTTTACTATTATCAATTAACTATAATTAATTACATTAATTCTTAATTAATTATAATTAATTAATCACATTTAAATTATTTACTTATATTAATCAACCTTGATTAATATCATTAATTACATTAATTAATTAATCCTTATTAATTAATAATTACTTTAATTAATTGAATAATTAACTTATAATTAATCAACTCATTAATCATAATTAGCAATTAATAATTTGTAATTACTTAACTAAATTAATTAACTTCTCAATTAATTATCTTAACCCTTGATTAATTAATCTAATTCTTAATTACTTCATTAAATAATTATTAATCAAGTATATTAATAATTAATTACAATTTTAATTAATTACCTTTAGTAATTAATCTTAAACAAATCACATTCATTAATTAATCACATTAATCAATTAACTAAAATAATTAAGTAATTAACTCTTAATTACCTACATA
The DNA here is from genome assembly GCA_030765085.1 of Allium cepa. Classification (NCBI taxonomy): domain Eukaryota; kingdom Viridiplantae; phylum Streptophyta; class Magnoliopsida; order Asparagales; family Amaryllidaceae; genus Allium; species Allium cepa. Next base: position 488,723,863 of record CM060945.1, read on the forward strand.
AGTAATTATCTCTAATTACTTCATTAATCAATCTTAATTACTTTCTTAATTAATTACTTAACAAATAATTAACTTCATTATTAAATAATTCTTAATTCATTAATTAATTAATTACTCCATAATTAATTAACTTTAAAACAATTATATTAATCAATTCCTTAATTGATAATATTAAGTGATTATCCACTAATCACTTCCATTTAATTACTCCCATGAGTAATTTCCTCCAATTACTTCTATAAGTAATTATCATTCTTAATTACATTCAATTATTAAACATTAATTACTTCATTAAGTAATTACACTTAATTAATCCATAATTAAGAGATTATTTAAAAATTAAATAAATAATTAACTAATTATTTAAAATTAATTAAACAATTAATTAACTAACTTATTATATTTCAAAATCTTTAATTAATTAAGAAAACCATAAATCTTAATTAATCTTTTACTTATAAATAAGTCATAGTTAATTAAGTATTCTCAAGTTTATATCAAAATAACTTAACCTTGTTAATCTTCATAAATGAATTATTGAATTAGTCAAATTTTTATATAACTTAAAAACAAATTATTCTATTTGGTTTAAAAATTATAACTTTAACTTTAATTTGAAAATAAAGCATTTAGAAATCAATTTGAAATTTAAAACAATCTAATCATCAAATTTAAACTTATTTGTTTTCCATATAATTTGAAAACTTTGGTTTTAAACTTTACTTAAACTTTGATTTAATACTTTAAATTTGGAAACATCCCTTTGAATTAAAATTCAAAATTAAATCAAGTTAATTACTTTCAAAAGCAATCATCTTAAACAATTTAAATTTGAAATTAAATTCAATTATCACTTTTAAAAATTTGATTTATATTTACTTCAAAGAACAAGTTATAACCTATAAATTTATTTCCCCTTTTATAAAAACTTAGGCTTGTATTTATTTATTCAACATCAAGTTAACTTTTGCAGTTTAACATTATACAGAATACCAACTCGAGATGACTGCCCCTAAAAACCCGAGTTAAACACTCAAAAATTCGAGCCAGCCTCGAGTCAAACCCAGCCTTCTTCTCAACTGCCAACCCCACTTAAAAGCTTCGAGTCGAAATGACGAAAACGCGAACGCCACTCTGGGTCATCCTAAGAAAAATTCCCAAATTAATCGCAAGTCATTTTTTGCGATCCTACCTAGTTCGGATTCCAAAGAAACTGTCCTCACTTTACCCATTTAGAACAGCTTTAAACTTTTCCAAACAAGGTTATCCCTTCAAGAAAACATCACCACTTTCAGCCCGGACTGCTGAAAGAGAACCACAAAGATTTCTGAATCATCGGAGAAACAAGCCACACAGCTGCTTCCAAACTCTACCTCGATGATACCGCAAGGCTAAAAGATCTCCTCATCAGCATACCGACACTACGAGCTGAAACTACTACCATAGCTAACCAAATATTTCTAATCCAAAGGTTTCTCAACTCCAAACTATCAATAGACCATACAAAAGACCTTCGAGATGGCAGACATCCCAAAAGAAACTCAATCTCCAAACCAAGCATCTACAACTCGCTTACCTTAAGGAGTAATGAGACCATGCCTGAAGAGAAACAACTCATAGACCTTAGTCTCATATCCCAAAACAGCTAATCTCCATGCTAAAGATCCAGATAACTTCTGCACAAACGAATCATCTCTACGGCAGATAATATTGTGAAATTAATCTTATTAAGAATAACAAATAAGTGTGATCAATATCTTTTAACAATTTAAAAATTGGTTAGAATTGTTTTTCAAAAGCTAATAAATTTTATTCTATTTATAATATATATGTTTGATATATATTGTGAATGGGAATATCTTTTGTTTTAAATTAAAAATTGAATTTTCAAATTGTAATATATGTAAGCATATGTTATAATTTGATATTGTTTTGGAAATTTAATTTAATCAATTAATAAACTATATATTAATGAATATTGTAATTGAAGCTTTGTTTTAAAACATAATATTTTTCAAAAGAAAATTTAGTTTAATTCAATTATTTCAAATATAAGATTGTTATTTATTTTTAAATAGGATAGTTTAAAAAGGTTTAAAATAAAGTTTTGCTTTGTCTTTCTTTTAAAGTATTTAAAATATGATAGTTTGAAAAGAATTTAAACAAGCTTTGTTTTGTTTAAAAAAATGCTTAAATTTTAAATGGTTATATAAATGTTTAGATTTTTAAATCTATGAGAATATATTTGTATTCATTAGTTTTAGAATATTTTCTTTAAGAAGTAAATTTATAATCACATATGTAAGTATTCATTAAATAAGTAAATTAAACATGTTAGTTTATGTTAACATTTAAATTAAATAAAAATTTATTAAAATACTTAAAGACATGTGTAAACATGCAAACTTCTTTAATAAACAAATGTAAGAAGAATAATACTTATGTGACAAGTGTCTTTATTTTAAAATTTTACTCTCTTTAATTTTTATAAACTTAAAATATGAAGAAAATTTGTTTCCTCTTTCAATTAATGGCTAAAACCAGAAATTCATTTACAAACCTGAGATTTTAAAATCAAAGTTCTTCTCAACTTCAATCTATAAACTTTAACCTGCAATGCAACTTTAAGGGAAGATCTAGAACAGTTTTATCATCTTTGAATCTGCATTTTTATCAAAACTGCAAATTAAAATCCATAAGCAAACCCAGCAACTTCAACCTGCAGAATTGGAAATCTGCAACATTCAAATTACAACCTGCAAATCAAAGATTTTGGGGCATGCAAAAGTTTTATCCAGCAAAGCACAGTCTTTTCCAAATTAAAGTTGTTCAAAAGCCTGGAAATAAGATAATCTGTTCTGCAAGAAAATTTGAATTAGATTAATAAATCATTTCTAATTAATCTAAATCATTATTTAAAATCAAATAATTAAGTAAATCCTTAATTATCTTAAATATTTTTCAAAATAATTTAATTACTAATCAAATAACTCATTTATATTCAAAATGTATTAAACAATACATTTCTAAATCCAAATTCAAATTCCATTTCATTTAAAAAATTTAAAGATTCAAAATGTTTAATCATTTAAACATTAATCCAAATTAAAATAATTATAAACCTTAAAAATAAAATGAATGTTAAAAGCATTCATTACTTAAATATATAAGAAAAGTTTAAAATAAATTTACTTGATTAAAATAAATTAAGTTTTGAAAATAAATTGATTATTTCAACTTTCAAATTTAAGTTAAACACTTCATATTTTAATTCAATACTAATGGAACTAATTCTTTCAAGTTTTGAAACTTACTTGAAATCAAATTTCTTTAACCATTTGAATATGTTCATTTTTTTCTTTTTTACAAACTGTTTGAATTCAAAAACTGTTTTTAACTTGATTTCCAAACAAATTTAAATCTTGCTTAAAAACATTTAAATTTGTTCATAATTTTAAATCTTACCAAACTGTTTTGGATTAAAAGTCAGGTTTTAAAAGTAAATCTGAAACAGTTTTTAAACTTGATTCAAAACTGAATATAAAACTTGTTCAAATTTAAGATTTTCATTTTTAAAAACTTTTGAACTCAAAATTACATTTGAATTCAGATTCAAGTTGCACTTGAATCAAACTTCAACTAAAAAAAATGAATTTCATTCAAAAAATCTAAAAACTGCAAAACTCTCTGAATTAAAACCTGAACCGTTTTAATTTTGATTTAAAACTGAATTTAAATTTAAGATTTCATTTTTTTTAAAAACTTGAACTCAAAACTTCATTTGAATTCAGTTTTCAACTTCCACTTGAATCAAAATCTAGCTTTAAAAATATGAATTCATTCAAAAATTAAAACTGCAAAATTCTCTGTTTTAAACCCTGCAATCCTGTTACCCGAGAGACTATTACTTTGCTTCGAGTTTCCCAACCCCTTGCTTCGAGTCAGAAGCACAAAAACCCGAGAATTCTTCGAGTCAATAAACCTTGCACACCCAAAAGACCACCAGACTCCAAACATGAATGGTGCACATGCACCGTCGCCTCGACGAACTCCAGTCTCTCCATTCCACTGCTACAAGTCACTAACCATCTCCCTAAACTAACACAATCATCCAAACCCTCCCATATCAGTTGAAATCAAAATTAAGAAAATCAACAGCAACCTGGAAAAACCCAGCTACACCCACCCTAAACCTGTCAATAGCCATAAACTCGCATTCTCCGATCATCATCATCATCACCGCAACTCCGGCAAATGACTCACCTACATCCCCTCTGAAATCTCCCAAAGCCTCAAATTATTTGAAGCAACAGAGAGCATGTGGACAAATTAAGAAACTGCAATACTGGAACTAGGTTTGAAAACCTGGAAAACCAAATTTCCAACTCCTCTCTCTTTCTGATCATCTATCACCAACTTACCCCATTTTACATCAATACTCTACTAATTGAAAGCTTCTTAACACCTGACATTAACTAGCCTAACAGATAAATTACAAAATTACTAATCCTGTTCAAAACAGAATTTCAAACCCACAATTACTTTAAAAAGGTGGAGTTTTATTATAAAATTTCTGAGTTATAACATACATTCATGTTATAATCTTATTGAAATAATTAATGATGTTAATATTTTTGTTTTATTGAAATGCTTACTGCTGTATTGCTTCAGAAGTAACAGATTTTTCAAAACAACTAATTATGACTTAAGAACATAATTTATTATTAAACAACATTATTTGTTGCTCATATTAATTCCTAACATAGATTAAACAAGTGAATAAAGTTTTCTATTAAACTTAGTTTAAACAGCAACTGTAAATCAGGGTTACTGTAACCCCATACATACATACATACATACATACATACATACATACATACATACATACATACATACATACATATATATATATCTAATATACTTTCACACATCATATTGATCCCAAATAAACTCATACAAGCATACATAATTTTACATGTTCACATGCATCAGACAGGTTCAACTTCTTGCTGTAAATAAATAAATAGATAACAAGGCAGTTTTAATCTCCCAGATTTTTAATTAATGCGAACTAATATTTCATTCAGGAAATTATATACTATCTTGATTTAAAAGGAACTGTTTTTAAAATAAGAAGTTTACTCACACCAGACCCCTTTCTGACCTGAGTGTTTATTTTCTGTTTTATTAAACTCTTGAGTACTCATATTACGTATGAGTAGTCAAGTGATTCAGTATTTCTTTGACGAGTTCTGGAGGAGATAATGGAGCAGGAGGCTTCATCGTGTAGATATATGTAGTGGTTCCGCTGTGTTGAGTTGCATCTGTTTTCTCTGATATACTTGGATTGTAATTACTAGACAGATGTTTATACTTGTCTAGTTTGTGTTGTATCAGCTGTATTACTCTGATGTATATGATACTATGTAAAGTTTTATGTGATATATTATAATTTATTCGTTCTGCTGTAAGATTCTGATGTTGTCTGTTTCTTTCTTTCCTTTCTTTTCTCTTTTCTATCCCTTTCTTTCTTCTTAGCGATGCGACTTCCTGGAGTTTGGAAGTCGGGTCGTCTCATTGTCGTATATGTATCGACCCAACTTCCATACTCCAGGAAGTCACATCGCTAAGAAGAAAGAAATGGATAGAAAGAGAAAAGAAAGAAAAGAAAGAAACAGACAACATCAGAATCTCACAGCGGAACGAATAAATTATATTATACCACATAAAACTTTACATAGTATCATATACTTCAGAATTTTACAGCTAATACAACACAAACTAGACAGTTATAATCCTCTGCCTAGCAATTACAATTCAAGTACATCAGAGAAAACAGATACAACTCAAACACAGCGGAATCACCATATATATCTACGCGCTGAAGCCTCCTGCTCCATTATCTCCTCCCGAACTCGTCAAAGCAATCCTAAAACACTTGACTACTCATACGTAATATGAGTACCCAAGAGTTTAATAAAACAGAAAATAAACATCGGGTCAGACATGGGTCTGGTGTGAGTAAACGGGGTTAAAATTTGCTTAACTTTTAGAAAATCCTTTGAAACAAAAGGTATCACGTAAGACTTCCCACACATAAACATGGAAAAGTTTTTACCTTACGCTAACCAAACATTTGATAGGAAATCCAGTGATATTATAATAGTGTCTAGGGTTTTCAAAATAAAATACAGAAATAGCTGGAATGCTTACATCTCACGTTCCAACATAGTTGGGCACAATTAAAACCGTTCAGGCACTTATTGGATTTTGGATTCCATCAATGGCAGGGCTACTGGGGTACCGCCCGTCATAGTACGTGGCCTAGATCACCGTACCAAGGAGTACTCCCACTCCCCTGCAACACAAAGCCGGACCCATTCCTTACTGAACAGTTCCGAACAAGACCACCCCGGCGATTCTAGCTAGCAATCTCCCCACACAGTCGAAATAAAAAGGGACATCTAGACAGGGGTAAATCTCGCTCTCCAGTGGGGGCTACCCACGAAGCCTTGCTGCACCTCCCCTGTTTTAGCCATTCCCGGTTGATGAGGCTTGAGGCTACGATTACCTTAATAGGACATATCAATCTTAGAATGCTCATCGTCCACCTGACGATGTTCTGAAAGCATTCAATCCATACAAGTTCGTTCCGGGTTCGAACGAAACCGAAGGCACTATTTCGTTGCACTCATTTTGGAATCACCCTCAGAGTCAACGACCATAGCCCTTGCATTCTAAATCACCATCTCGAACCTATAAGTACTATTCCGTCAAACTCATTACGGAATCACCCACAGAGTTATACTGACGTATAGCCCTTACACCTCGAGTCTTCACTTGCTCCACTTGGATTAACGACCTAACGTTTAATTGGAATCGATGTGGTTTTGGGATATCCAATTGTGGAAACCCGATCCCGGTCTCATCGAAACCAAACGCCATCTTAATGTCCAAGTTATACTTAAGGGTTTTAAATAATTAACTCATTTCATTATTATCCATTTCACAAGATAGATAAACTACAAATCACAATAGATAATCATATTCATATCACAAACAGATAATCTGTATCAACATCACAAACAGATAATCATCACACTCAGATAATCCATCACAAACCATCATACTTCAACCAACCATCCATATCATACAGATACAGCTCATCTCATGACTGAGATCACAACCATTCAATCAATATCATCCATGATCAAAGATTTATCAACCATCATCTATAATTAATTTAAAATGAATTAAATTAATTACTTCTATCTCTAATTAATTTAAAATAAATTAAATTAATTACCACATCTATAAATCCTGCTTAATATCCAATTTTTAATCAACCTAGTTAATTAATCATTCTCTGAATATTTAACTTGATTAAACACCTTTGATTAATCATTTACTAATTACAATAAATAATTAGTCTTTAATTAATTTTAAAAAATTAATTAACCTTAATCATAAGTAATTAACATTTAATTACTTCATTAATTAACTATAATTAATTACATTTATCCTTAATTAATTACATTAATTAATCACTTAATAATTAACTATTTCTTAATTAAACAATCCTTAATTACATCATCAATTATATTAATTAATGATTTATAATTCAAATTAATAACTTTATTTAAAAATTAATTACATTTAGTAATTAATCTAAAATTAAAATACAATTATTAATCACCTTTGATTAATATTAAACCAGTAACTAACTGCCCTAAATTCCTCATTAACAAATTAATTATCTTCACAATTAATTATCTCCATTAATTAATCCCTTGATTAATTGAAAAAAAATAATTACCAAAATTACTTAATTAAAGTCATCTTTATTAATTATATTCCAGTAATTATCACTTATTACTTCTTTAAGTAATCCTGCTCCATTAATTTCCTTAAGTAATTACTCTTATTAAATCATTAAATGATTTACTTAAATTAATTAAACTAAATTAACTAACTTAACAAATCACATTATCAAAATTAATTACAATAATTAATTAATTCTTTAATTACTTTTATCAAGTAATTAGACTTAACAATTTAAAACTAATTACCTTAAATTAATTAATCTAATTATTTATTAAATTTTTTAATTATATTAATTAATTACTTAATTATCCTTGGATAATTATCATTATTAATTAATAATATTTCCTTAAATTATTAAGAAAAATTATCTTTAATTAATCATCATTAATCATTTCTAATTAAATTAATTCTAAATCATTACTTAAAATCAAATAACTAATTCCTTAATTAAATTCCTTTATTATCTTAATTATCTTAAGATAATTTATTTAATTATAAATGATTTCATTAACATTCAAAATGTATTTTAAAAAAAAATACATCTCCAAATTAAATTCAAATTCCATTTAAAACTTTTAAGGTTTTCAAAATGTTTTACTATTTAAACATTATTCAAATTTAAATAAATTATAACTTTAAAATGAAAGTGAAAACATTCATACTTATGTAAGCAAATTTTGAATCCAAATTTACTTAAGTTTGTTTAAGAAATCAATTTTTTTTTAAATAAACTGATTATTTAAACTTCTCAAATTTTCAAGTTAAACATTTCAAACTTTTTCAAATATTAAAGAAAGAAATCTTCAAGTTTAAACATTTCTCTGAAATCAAATTCATCTTTAAAATTTACTTTAAACATTGAATTTGATCAATATTTTGAAAATTTACAAAACTGTATGAATTTAAACTGGATTTAAATAACCTGAAAATTGTAATTAAACCTGATTTTAAACTTAATGTAAATCTTGTTTAAATTTAAAAATTTTCATTTTAAAACTTTGAATTTAAAAGTTCATCTGAATTCAAATTGATCCTAACTTGGTATTTAAATCTTGTCAAGATCCTGATTTTTTTTAAAATTTAAATTCATCAAATTTTAAAAACTGAACAACTGCAGGTTTTACAACCTGAACTAAAACTAACCCGAGATTCCAAAATCCTACTTCGAGTTCTCAAGGCCTAATCCCCGAGTCAACAACCTACTTCACCCGAGAAGAACCCGAGCTATTTTGCCTGCACAACCAAGAAAATGTTCACCAGAAAATTTGTGCACGGTGCATATGCACCGGCACTTCGGCGACCTTCAACCACCCTGACCAACTCCACCACATCACTGACAAACCCCCAAGCATGATTACGATCAACAAACTTCCCACTGCAGCTTGAATCATAACCCAGTTAACCCAAAAACCTGGAAATCTTCTCACTGCATCATTTCAAACCTGTCAACGACAATAAAATCCAACCCCGACCATCATGTCCGATGCAACTACGGCCATAGCTCCCTCATTCATCTACTCACTACCCCCAGGCAACATTACAACCTCCAAAAAACCCATGAGATGATCAGGCAGATCCAAAACCCAAATCTTGCTTCACCCAGAAATGCACATTCATCCATTAATTATAAAATGTGGATTTTTTTTTTAAAAATTCATGATTCAATCATGCGTTCAAGTTATAACTTGTTATAGTAATTTAAGGAGTTTCTCATTCTTGCTTATTGAATTTATTGACTGTTGTACTTGTTTCAGAGGCTAAAGGTTTTCAATTTAGCTTAATTTAACTACAACATAGTTTACCAATCTAAATTTATATTAAACAAACATATTTTGATTACACAACAAATCCTAACAGAGTACTAAATCCAGGGGAAATGAGTTTTATATTAACAATCTTAGTTAGTTAGTTTTTTTATAAAAAATAACAGTTATGCAGATTCCAGGCAATAACAACATACATACACATTTATATATGTTCACATAAAAACATTCATCAACATACAATCACACAACATACTTATTCCTATATGTTTACATGCAACTGATAATTTAAAGCTCTTTTTTTTAAAAAAATTGTGAAACTATCTACCTCAAACAAAATGAATCACTGCTGTTTATCCATAGCAGTTTATTTTAAAAAAAAAAATCAAATCCTGCTATGAATTAACTGCTCTGTTTATTTTTTAGTGAGTAAGCTACTTTTATTTAAAAACAGTTTTCTCTTTTTAAATAAAAGTTAAACAAAATATATAGAACACAAGTTCTAATTAACATAAATAAGAAAACTGCTCTGTTTCTTTTGTTTAACCTCAAAATGCTAAAGTTTTGTTAGCTGTGCATGTGAGTAAATTTCAATTGTCGGGTCGCTTCATTTGGTATCAGAGCGTTAGGTTGAGTGAATACCTAGGCTCTGTAGTGGTGTCTTTCTTGAGAGAGCGTATTTGTAATTTTTATATATAACTATATATATATATATATATATATATATATATATATATATATATATATATATATATATACCTAATCTGTTGGGTTATCTGTTCGGATTTTCCAGCATAAGTTTTAGAGGTAGATGGAGTAATGGTGTGTGTTTGTAACACGACTACCACTGATGGAAGAGGTCCATATGTTGAGGTTTGAAGTATTTGTCAAGACTGTAGACCTAATACCGTCTCGAGTGAGATTTGTTGTTTGGAGTAAGGATTTCTCTGATATCCGAAGGAAATCTTTTAAAGATTCGGAGTTTATCTTTGAAGTGTAAGTTTGGATCTATCTGAAGTGCAGGAGTAAGTGATGGTATCTTGATAACTGAATGATGAGATGCAGTATCCTTGGATATTTTCAGAAGGTGTTTTCTCTTGAAGCAGTTTTAGAAGTGGTTGAGGAGCAGTCTTTACCTGGTTCAGGGAAGACTCGTCTGTGTAATAGTTATCTGGATTTTCAGTATGGAGGTTGGCTGTTCTGGAATATGAGACTAAGGTCTATGAGTTGCTTCGCTTCGGCATGGTCTTATTTGTCATCTTTTAAGAAGAGCGAGATGTTGATGCTTGGTTTGGAGCCCGAGTTTCTTTTTGGGTTGTCTACCATTTCCGAGGTCTTTTGTGTGGTTTGATGATGGTTTTGGAGTTCGAGGAGAGCATTTGGATTAGAAGTCCTTGGTTAGCTGTGGTAGCAGTTTCATCTCGAAGAGTTCGGTGTGCTGACAAGAAGGTCATTTGCCTTTGCAGTACCATCGAGGGAGAGTTCGAAGAAGCAGTGTTGGTTGTTTCTCGGATGGTTCAGGAATCTTTGTGGTTCTTCTTTTAGCAGTCCGAGCAGATGGTGAAGTTTTCTTGAAGAGTTAACCTTGTTGGAAAAGCTTAAAGCTGTTCTAATTGGTAAAGTAAGAATGGTTTCTTTGGAATTCGGATTAGTTTGGATCGCAAAAGTGACTTGCGATTGGTTTGGGAATTTTCTTGAGCATTCTTTTGTTTGAGACTGAGGATTCTCATGAGGAAGTAGGAGCTGCTAGAGTAATCAGAAGGTCGTCAGCATCTGGAGTTCAGTTCCATATTGTTTGGTTCTAGAAGTGATTTGATAGTTAGCCTGGTAGTAGATGGTTCTTGGAGAAGTAGAGATTGGTGTAGCAGCTCAGGAATTTATTTTTGGAATTTGTATTTGGTTAGATCTAGCTTTTGAGTTGGATTCTGTGTAAGGTTGTGTGACCGAGTTGGATGTGTCACTAAGATTAAATGGATTTGATGAACAAAGTTTCTGGTATATATTGGATAAGTTTGTATTCGTGTTCATCAACAGCATTCTTATCTATTTCCGAATCAGAGTTGTGCAGCGGAAGTGAGGTAGCAGCTGTGCAAGGAAGAAGCAAGTTCTTTTGCTATTGCTTGAATAGTAGAGTTTGTGTTCTGGATTTCGACGGACTATAAAGATTTTTCTATTGAATAGGATCCAGAAGCTAGTTTGCCTTAGTCTAGTTGTTCTAGAAGTATCAGCATAGGTTGAGCTGATCAGGAAGAAATTGGATAGTCCAAGTGTAACGACCCAACTTCCAGACTCCAAGAAGTCGCATCGTTAATAAGAGAGAAAGGGATAGAGAATAGAAGAAAAAGAAGAGAAGAAAGAAATAACACAAGAATTTTACACAACGGGATGAATAAATTATATTAATAACATAAATATTACATAGTTTACAACCATTATCAGAGTACACAGATATTCAACACATACTAGACAGTTATAAACACCTGTCGAGTTATACATCTCAATACATCACAAAGACAACAACTCAGAGAACACACAGCGGAAAACTCTATATATATCTACACGCAGAAGCCTCCTGCTCCATTGCTCCTCCACAATTCGTCAAAGCTAATCCGAATCCTAAACTGAATCACCCTTGACTACTCATAAAAATTTGAGTACCCAAGAGTTTATGAAAAACAAAAATAAACTCCGGGTCAGACATGGGTCTGGTATGAGTAACAGGTTAAAGTTGCTTAACTTTCAAAAACCTTTTGGAAAGAAAGGTATCACGTAAGACTTCCCACACATAAACATGAAAAAGTTTTTACCTTACACTAACCAAAATATTTGATAGGAAATCCGATGATATTATAATAGTGTCTAGGGTTTTCAAATAAATATGAAATAGCCGAAATTGTTACATTTATTAAATTCCAGCTACATAGGTATACAATCAAAACCGTTGGCACTTATTGGATTTTGGATTCCATACAATGGCAGGGCTACTGGGGTACCGCCCGTCACAGTACGTGGCCTAGATCACCGTACCGAGGAGCCACGCTAACTCCCCTGCAACACAAGACCGGGACCATTCCTTACTGAACAGTTCCGAACAAGACAACCCCGTCGATTCTAGCTAGTAATCGCCCCACACAGCCGAAATATAAAGGGACATCTAGACAGGGGTAAATCTTGCTCTCCAGTGGGTGCGACCCACGAAGCCTTGCTGCACCTCCCCTGTTTTAGCCATTCCCCATTGATGAGGCTTGAGGCTACGATTACCTTTATAGGATATATCACTTAGAATGCTCATCGTCCACCTGACGATGTTCTGAAAGCATTCGATCCATACAAGTTCGTTCCGGGTTCGAACGAAACCGAAGGCATTATCTCATTACACTCGTTTTGGAATCACCCTCAGAGTTAACGACAATAACCCTTGCACTCTAAACCACCATCTCGAATCTATAAGGACTAATTCCGTCAACTCATTACGGAATCACCCACAGAGTTATACTGACTCATAGTCCTTACACCTCGATTCTTCACTTGCTCCACTTAGATTCACGTCCTAACGTTATTTGGAATCGATGTGGTTTTCGGATATCCAAATATGGAAACCCGATCCCGGTCTCATCGAAAACCAAAGCGTGTCTTTTAAGGTCCAAGTTGTTTTAAAGGTTTTAAACAATTCAACACAATATCTATATACACACAGATAGATAACTTATAAAACATAACTGATAATCAACATTATCAAATAATAGGTAATTCACATCATCAATATCAAATAGATATTCCATATAATACCATCACAATAGATAACCTATGTTATCATCACAATACAAATCGACATCCATACCACACAATATATATTTATCTCATTACTGAGATTTCAAAACATCCAAGACAACCAAGTTCAACCATTCATCCATAAGCAAAGATTTACTCATCCATATAATTAATTTAAAATGAATTAAATTAACTATCTCCAATTCTAATTAATTTAAAATGAATTAAATTAATTACCCCTCTTTAATTAATTTAACATAAATTAAATTAATTACTTCATCAAATATAAATCTTGCTTACTTAATCATTTAATTGATTACAATCAATTAATCAATCATAAATTACTTTAATTAATCACTCTTAATTAATTACCCTTAATTACATTCATGTAATTATCCTTAATTAATTTCACAAATTAATTATCCTCAACTAAACAGTAATTAACCTTTAATTACTTCAATTAATTAATTAATCATAATTAATTATCCTAATCCTTAATTAATTACATTAATTAATTACCTTTAATTACTTATTATTGATTAATTAATCATAATTAATCAACTTAATTACATCATTAATTAAAATAATTAATGATCCTTAATTAATCCTTAAATTAATTACTCAAAGTAATTAACTAATTTAATTACTATAATCAACAAAATTAATTATCCTTTAAATTAATTACTTAACTAGTTAATTACTAAATAATTAATCCAAATTTACCTCATACTTAAACATCTCCTTAATTACAATCTGTAATTACTTAACTAAGTAATCCCAAATCATTAATTACATAAAGTAATTATTTATAAAACTCAAGTGTTTAAAATTAATTAAACTTAATTAATTAAAAATAAACAATCACATTAAATTTAATCAATTACATTAAGTAATTAATTTTCTAATTACTTTATTAAGTAATTACACTTAACCCAGTTACAATTGATTATTATTAAATTAATTAATCTAATTAATTATAAAAAAAATTAACTACATTAATCAATTATTAAATAATCCTGGTTAATGACCTTCATTAACCATCCTAAAATTATTTTATAAAGTAATTAACTTAAATTAATCACCATTTAAATTATCTTTCATCATTTATTAATTAAATTAATTAACCTTAATTAAAAACTTAATTACATAATTAATATTCATTATCATTAATCAATAACTTAATTAACGATCTTAATTCCAAATTTAAATAATTAATTAAATTAATTATTAAATCTTAATTACCTTATTACTTAATTTTAAAACATAAATCTTAATCAAATTTCCAAAGTAAAACATAACTTAATTATGTTAAAACAACATTTTTCAAACAAAGTACTTTTTGAACTTACCCTTAAATTTCAATTTAAATTTAAGTTTAAAATAGAATAATTTTAAACTTATCAAAGTTTTAAATAATTTAAAACCTTTTTTTAAATTGCAAATCAAATAAATGCTATGGAAATTTCTTTGAAGTTAAAGCCATTTCAAAACTTTCAATAATTTAAATTTCCATTTTAATTTGAAACTTCAAATTTAAACCTTATTTAAAATTTCAAACTGAAATTCAAATTAAACTTCTAAATTTCCAGATTTTAAACCAACTTCAATTCTATTCATATTTTTAAAATCTCATTTCTAAAAGTGTTTAAACCTTTTTATCAAACCAAGAGTTAATTAAATTTAAATTTCTGAAACTTAAATTTTATTAACAAAAACTGGAATTTTAATTCAAATTAGAAATTCAAACTTGCATTTGAATTCAAACTAAAACTTTACTTTTTAAACAAAACTACAGATTCAAAAAGCTTTAAAACCTAGATTTACAGAAAACAGAAAAACAGATTTCAACTCAAAACCTGGAATTTAAATTCAAATTAGCAATTCAAACTTAAATTAAATTTTAAACCTAAAACTTATTTAAAACCTATAACTACAGATTTTAAAAGTTTAAAACCCAGAATTTGAAAAAGAAAAACAGGTTTTCTGTAACCTGTTAACTTACAGGTTCAACCCGAGAGAACCTAAATTTTACTTCGGGTTTACAGCCTTCCTACTTCGAGTTTTACATTGACCTGCTTCGAGTCAATTCCCACTCTCCCCTGAAACATCTAACACCCAAACAATTCACCAGAAAACATGTCGCCGTGCATATGCACGGCGATCCCCGCCCTTATCATCATCATAGATGATCCAACACCAAACCAGAAACCCACCAAAACTTCAAACATCAACCCAGATTGATCAGAAATCAAATAGTTCAAAATTACCCAAATTCAAAATCTGAAAATGCTTACAGGTTTCTACACAAAACCTGTCAACGGCGATTGCAAGTCGCTCCGACCACCTGCAGTCCATCCATTCCAACCTCGAACTCCTCCCTTCATCAACTACACATTCCCAAAGTATCAGATCACTCGGTCAATCCATCTCTCCTCACTGGCCTAACCTTTAACCCTTATTAAAACTAGGGTTCAATTCAGAAAAACCAAACTGCAATCAATCTAGAAAGTTATATTCACTTCTCTGATTTTTTACAAGGATCTATGATCCTTCCTTTATAACTCAGAATGATCCTGAGTTTCTTAAATCATAACTTTCAAGAATTTTGTTTAAATTTATATTTTGTTCAAAACAACTGTAAAGGAAACAATACTCTAAAATTTCTCATACTTGATTTTAAAATCAAGTTCCAGTTAATGTTTTTAATTTATAACACTGGATTTCTATATTAATAGGTTTGGATTTGATCAAGATTTAACATATAATGTTATTACCTGTTTTAACAGAATATCACACTGTATTTAACTTCACCTAAAATTTAAATCTGAACTTAAGAAATTTAAACAACAATACTTTATAAATTTGCATTCCAATCTATGCTAAACAAAACCTCTTTATTTATTTATTCTAAAATCAAGATACTACTTCAAATTAGATCAATCACAGGAAATTCTTTTAAATATGATGGTGAATCTGGAAACACAGCAAAGCAAAAATCAACATGCACACTCAATCATAATTTCATCAGATCTTATATAAACACACAAGCATATTTTATCTCAATCATTTAAATCAAGCAACCTAAATATATTTTAAGATTTTATTTGTTACTCACTATTTGATGAATGCAGACCCCCCTGTTGATCACTTGAATTTGCAGAACACAAACATATGTAGGCCTGATCCTCTGTTAAAATCTTGATGAACAGCTTATGCTCATAGCCTAATTACTTGCATGCAGGAAGAATGCAGTAGCTACACTTTCCACATGCATGCAAACGCTTCCATTTCCAAGCTTTAAACAGGGTGCAGAAAAGAAATAGTGCAGGCTCTTCTTGAATTTGAATATGCAGATTGCTGTTTTGAAGAGGAAATGCAGATTTGTTGATCTTTTATGAGGGGAGTATGCAAGTTTTTTCTTTGATTGTAAATGCAGATGATTTTGTGGATTGCTATATGTAGAATTTTGATTGTGGATATATGTATGCAGGCTTGTATTTGAGGATGTTTAGATGCAGATGTTACACTTTGAATATGCAGATTTCTGTATTTGAATTTTTGAGGTATGCAGATCTGGATTGCAAGTATGAAAATGAACTTTTGATCTTCATTAGATTTAAGAAATGAAAAATGCATTTTGGATGAATGATGCAAACTAATGTATTTCAGATTTTAATGTAATAAAAGAAAAATAAAAACAAAAATTAACACTTGTCAATTTAACAACACTTGTCAATTACTCTTTTAAAAATGCAACACATGTTATCCTTAAAATAGTTAATTCTAATTACAAATTAATGTATATGTAAACTTAGTTTAAGCTGTTAGTTTATTTTAAAACATGTTTATGAATTTACAAAAGAAATAAGAACAACAACGATTTACAAATTAACTTATACATATTAAATATTAAGTCAATTAAACAATTAAAAATTCATACTTGGGAATTTAAATTCAAAATAAATTTCAAAATCAAATAATTTCAAATTAAGTTATAAATAAAAATTCAATTTGAAATTAAAATTACAAATTCTATTCAAACTTATTTTAGAAAGACAATACAATATTAATATTGCTTTTATAACTCTTTTATTGTTAAATTAAAAATTTTTTACAAGAAATTATATTTTTATCAAGCCATAAAACCAATTTGTTAAATTTATTCTAAATTTAAAACTAAATCCAATTTAATTAAAATATGAACCATATATTTATATTGTAAACAGAAATCAATTTATTATTTAAAAGATAAAATAACCAATTCAAATATTTATTGAAGAAGATTATTAAATTTATCTGAATAATTATTAACAGATTATCAATAACAATTTAATTTTAACTATAGACTATTAAATTGATACTGTTAAAAAATTCCGGGATGTTACAATCCTTCCCCCTTAAAAGATTTCGTTCTCGAAATTTAAAACAAAGGTAATTTAATAATCTCATTAAATTTTAAATTTAAACACAACCATATATCAAACCTATGCTAACAACCAAAACAACCAATTCAAACAAATCTAATTATCCAGACAAATTCTGGATAAAATTTTATCGAGTTTCCCCAAGTATATACATATACCGGAATACTCGCCTAGAGAATCCAAACAATCAATACTATGAAGCTATAAAGCTCCTATACAACCATATCTGTTAACGCTTAAATTTGAACGCTAACACCCCGGTGTGTGATGTGTAGTTGTGAAAGCACCACCCGTTGGTACGGGAACAAGATACAAGTAGAGAAATTGTAGAAAAGCAGTAAAAGACAACAGTTTTATAGTGGTTCGGCCTAAAATCGAGCCTACGTCCACTTTGATCTCTTTATTGCTGAAACAAGTACAACTTATACAACTTTCTTCAATTACAATCCACTCTAGTCTGTTAGTACAAACTTTGACGGAGAATTATCTTTCAAACTCATGATGAATGATGTAGATTCTCTTTCTTGGACTTTGATGTAATGTCTTCGATGTTTGGAGTGCTCAAAGTGTTGCTTGAGTCGAGAAAATGGCAGAGTTTTGGCGCTTCGAGAATCAACCAAAAAGTCCCCTTCATGTTGGAAATGGTCGTGTATTTATAGGGGTTTTCGGTCTTAAGTCGTGAGTCGTACCCGACTCATGGGTTACTTGTGGCCGAGTCAGGTTGGGTCGTGGACGACTCATCATGTTGAGCTCACACTCGCCTTCGGTCTTCTGAATATAGCACAAGTTCTAACCCGTTCACGAGTCATCCTTTTTCAGTATGGACATCATAGCAGTGGACTACGACTTAGTGACCTTAGGTCGTGGACGAGTCATGGTGAATTGTCTCATATGATAAGTCGCGGGCTTGTTAGCGGTTCATGGTAGGTCGCGGCCGACCTACTGGATTTTACTCTTGGCTTGGTCCAATGTTATGCTCCTGTTCGAATGAACGATACAAGTGATAAGTCGTTCCTGAGTTAACCAAACATGACTTCCTTTGTGCTAGCATGAGTCGTACACGACTCATCATAAGTCGTAAGTCGCCAATGACTTATGTGTTGTTGATCCTTCCTTCCAATGTTTTGAGTCGTTATTCCTTTAGGTCGCATAGCTTTCCTAGGCCGTTCAACCGTAGCCATTGTTAGGTCGCAACATGTTTTAGGTCGTAGGTCGTTCATTTCCTTAAGTCGTGCCATCCTTAACTCGTAAGGTTCCTTAAACCGTGGAGGCCTTAAGTCGGAGACTGCTTAACTCGTAAGTCCTTCTAGAACTGTTTGCTGCCTTAAGTCGTAGGTCGTAAGCTTCCTGAGTCGTAGTTCTTAGGTCGCAGGTTCCTCAACTCATAGATCTTGCCTTGTGGGCTCTTATCTCGTGGGCTCTTTAACTCGTTGGTGAAACGGGATTAACACTTGCCCCTCGAAGCACACGTCTTAAGCCGTAAGTCGTGCGCTTCGACTCATCATAACCCGTGCCGATTCAAGTTCCAATGTCTCCAGGTATAAAAACGCTTGAGTCGTTTCTCCTCTCCCACTTCTTATCTCACAGCCGCATCCGCCATTAGAGACTCTCCAACCTCTCAAAAGCAAATCTGAGCTTACTGATCATTAATCCATCCTTTCCTCCACATCGCGTAAGTCATTCTGAACTTCAATCCAACCACGACCATCGCTAAGGCATAAATTTTCGCTTCTTGTTCCCAAATCACCGCCGTACGTCGTACTCGGGCTTTGAATTGAGTTGTGAACGATTCTGACCATTGTTGGCTACGTTGTTGTTGTGATCCTTTAGATTATAACATCGCGTTTGATTCGCCGTACACTTGAAGCGATTCGAATTGGTTTTTTGGGTGCTTTCTGATGATGTGAGGAGAAGATGATGAATTACAATGTCTTGATTTGACTGGCCCGTGGGTTCGGAGGAGATGAGGAAGTTCTTAACAGGTTAACGGGTTAGAAAGGAGTTGACTGGTTGAGGAAATGACTTAGGATCTCACGACTTAGTTGGTTTTGCTTTTCGGCCACTGATTCTGAAATACCTTGCAATCTCAACCGTACACGACTCAATGCTTTTAGCCATAAACCTCGGACGACTCAAGCTATAAGTCGTGAACGACTTAAGCCATAGGCCGTGAATGATTCAAACCATAAACTGTGAACGACTCAGCACTTGCTACTTTCCCGTGACTCATCCTTTAAACGGTGCGCGACTTAAACCATAAGCCGTGTACGACTCAGCAGCCTCCATGCGACCCAGTAGCCTTTACTATTGACTTTAATCCGACCTAGCAAGTTTTACGACTCAAGCCATGAGTCGTAACCGAGTTAGAACTTAGAAGGTTTCTTGTTGCTTCGATCTGGAGCCTTCCTCCTGTTCTTTGACTTACGACTCATAGTATTGCCGACTTATAACATTAGCGATTTAGAGTTGGAACAACCTAACTTAACTTGCCTCACTTTCCTTAAGTCGTAGCCGAGTCATCCAAATAACCAATGACTTAGCTTAACCCGTACAAAGAATTCTTGAGTCGTTGACAACTTAACACTTGTAAATTTTGCTTGAACTTTGAACTGTTGATCTTTGCTGCATTCTTTTACAGATTACTTCAACTTGTAAGCTAATAATATGTTAATACAACATTCACAGAAAACTGGGACGAATATACTGTCATTGATTGCCCACATCGAACGACAGATTAGTTAATGATAGATGATTAACTTAAATAAATCGTGTGAACGAAGTGCTATCGATTTCAAGTGGAATATTAAAGCAGCACTGGATTAGTCAATTGAAACTGACCAGCCCGCATTAATATTATGCTTGAGCTTTAAATAACAAGTTCCGAAATTACCATAGTCAATCAATCGTCAACCAGTTTAATTCCAGTTATCTTTACTTGTTATTATTTATTTTTTTTTATTAGCTTTGCACGACACTTCACACTTTTTAGGAAACGTGCACCTTCGCATTTGAACATCCAGTTGCTTGTGTAGAATGACCTCTCATCAAGAAGAGCCGATGGACCAGGCTGAAGATGTCTTTCCAGTAGCCATCCCTATAGACAACCCTCCGGAGAGAACATCCACAACTTTGAATCAGCGGGTGTTTAACCAACTGCGCGTCCAGTTTGGCATTGATGATGCTGACATCTTATTTCCGGGGCCAAATGACACTGCTGACAATCCTCCCTACGGCTTTGTTGCAGTCAATCGCCAAATGTGCTTAAGTGGGGCGATTCCTCCTTTTAACGACTTTCTCCAACAGTTCCTGCTTCGGTTGTCTATCTCTCCATTCCAATTACACCCCAATGGCTACGCCATTCTGATGGGGTTATGTGTTCTATTCAGGAGAGTTTTGGATCGATTACCAAGCTTCGGGGAGATCTGCTATTTTTGCTCATTCACGAAAACTAAAGACCATCCCTCCATCGTGGTTGTAAGAAGCGCTCGAAATCGCAAACTTATTACTGATCTCTCCGAAAGCGCTCACGGATTTTTGAATCAGTTTTTCTTTGTTCGCTGCCCTCCAGGGTTTTATGCCATCTGGAGAGTGGGAAGTAAGATTTCCTGTCTTTACTTTTTCCGTTTTGAAACTTTCTCGAGATCTGAACTCTCAACTGCTAATTTCATTCTTTTCCTGTTTTTAGCACTTCCACCCCCTGCTAGGGACCCAAGTCTTAAGCAAATTTTTGAAAGATTAAATGCCGTGCCGGTAGAAGAGAGGAGCATAAAGTTTCTGCTAAACGATGAACTTTTACATCAATACGGACTCCTCCATCCCTCTCGTTTTACTCGGCCTCGTGAAGCTCCAACGGAGGTTCCTGATTCTCCGGTGGAAACTCCTGATCTTCCGATCTCCACTAAAGAGCACGTACGAGGAGAAATTTCTGCAGAAACCTTATTAGTAAAGTGCTCTACTCCAAGAGACGATACGGGACCCTCTGAAAAGCCCGCACTTGCTCCCATTATTGAAGAAGAAGAGGAGCCCCTTTCCCAAACCAGGAAGAGTGCTGACAAAGGAGCTGATGGAGGGAATCAGGTTGGGCATGACGGTGATGACGTCTTTGGGGATTTAAGTGACATAATTATCACTTCCCAAGAGCTCTTTAAAGAAGACCCTGCTCATGGTAAAGCTATACCTCCGACGATTGAAGCAACATCTGCCCTCCAACAGACTCTAACTCCTTTATCTCAAGAATTGTCATCAACAGTGAAATCTATCACTTCCCCCCAAAAAAGGAGTGGTTCGTTAGTCCAACGCGAGTAGCTTGCACTTCACACACAACTAAGGATTTTCCAGCACATTTATGCACTTATCTTCTCATACTTTAAAGATTTCTAAAGCTTATCTTTTCTTATCTCAGATTCTTCAATGACACGCGGCGGATCGTATTATCAGGATTTCCAACGCTACGGCGGGCGTGGTCAATATGATTATCGGCGTTACTTTCCCTCCTATAGAGAGTCTGACGAAGAGAGGGCTGCTTGAAAGGCTCGTGAAAGGAGGGATGCAGAAGAGCGTTATGACAGAAGGGATAGGGATGAGCACCATGATTCTTTGCAGAGAAGTGACGACTCTCACAAAAGGAAATCTCACGACGACCGAGGAAAAGGTCATGTAGCTGAAGATTCAGGCAAACGAGCCCGATATGGTGAGAGACATGCTTCCACTATTCCCGAAAAGCCTACTGCCCCTGCCCCTCTTGACATTACTTCCGACTCTCCTGCTCTTGGGAAGGAGGACATCCAGACAATAATAAGCAGGCCTAAATTTCAAGTGGGACCTGGCCCAGCCACTTTACAAAGTCGTTTTCCACAATGGTGCTTAAAGAGTGTGAGATTCGACCTAGACTTGGTCCCCATCGACAAGCCTGCTATGTTGCGCAATCTTGATGCAGTCAAGCTCGATATCGAGAGGATGTCAAACTGGCAGAAGCTTGTTGATGAGCTTCAAAGAGTTAATCGTGCCAACTTAGAGGCCATGCTCACCATGGAAAATGATAAGGCTGAGTGGCAAAAGGTCCTTGAGCAGCACGACACTGAAATGAGGAGCATTACTTCCTACAACGAGGAGCTCGAAGCAAAGGTTGAGAAGTTGAAAGATGAGCTTGCTGCTTCCTCTACTTCATACTCTCAAAAAGAAGAAGTGCTTCTCAGACAAGTTAGAGATGCTCATGCCAGTCAGAGGGACGCTGAGGACAGGCTTGAAGCATAAAAAAGAATCAGTGACGGCTATGTCTCTGATATTGCTGAGCTTCAAAAGAAAAACAACTCCCAGGAGGCGGAGATACAAATGCTTAAGCTTCAGCTTGCCAAAACTGAAAGGGAGCGTGATGAGGCTATCGCCGGCAGAATCGCAGCCGAAGAATCTCATGAGGCGACCAAAAACAGCTTCGGCTCAACATTATTCGACTTCTACTTGCATAGCGTCTTGGGGCGTGGAAGCCTCGCTTTTCTCGGTCCTAAGTATGAAATCACTTTAGCTGAAGTGTGGGAGGCCGCTCTTGAGATGCTTGGTGCTGAAGGTGCCGGTTACGACGAATCAGCCCTGGAAAGGCATTATTTTGATGATGACGCTCGCGCTGCCCTTGCCAAGGGAAAGGAACAACTTGCCAAACTAAGAACTGAAGTGACAGAAGGGGACCGGCTGGGGAAAACCACTTCAACTACTTTAGTCCAGCCACCTTCTTCGTCTGAAGTCGACATTATTGGTTCCAGTTCCCATCTCGCATCTCCCACCAAAGTTACCACTGAGATTACAAGCATACAAGGTGGAGACGAGGGTGATGAGAGCGCTGATGCGCAAGCTTATGAAGTTGATATCAGGAAACCAGCTTCTCCAGGTAATTTCACTGTTAATCTCGCTACTGTCAATTCTGCTCAAGCGGGTTACTCATTTATTTCGCATGAGTTTCATGAGCTCCTTGGCTATTTTCTCAACCTTGATGAGCCTTCATCTCCTCTCTTTACTGACTTCATTGGTGAACCTTCATCTCCTCTCTTTACTGACTTTAACCTCTTTTCTTCTGTAGAGAAAGTACCAAGCACTGCTCAAACTTCTACTCCTCCGGTTATCCATCCTTCATCTCCACAGGCGGCGCCTCCTTCTGCCTCGCAACCTGGATCACAGGAGGAACAAATAGAGGCTCTTCACGGCTTGGATGATCCCATCGCTTCGCAAGAGCAGAAAGATGAGAGACCTGAGGGAGGTGACATATCCCCGGAACGGACTCCTTCTGACGACATTGTTCTATCAAAACTTGTCACTCCGGGGAGTGAGTCTTCCTCACAAAGGAGAGAGAAGCGTGGGACATCAAAGAGGAGGGGGAAGAAAATCACCGCCACTGAAGAGGAGCCGGAAGTTGAACCGGTTACACCTGCCCCTCCTACTTCCCTTATACCCACTGGCCGACCTGAAAAGCTGGTTATTCGACCGAGTAAAGGGTCCAAAGGAGGGAAGAAGAAGTGAAGATTTTAGCTTTCTGCCTTTTGTATGAACTGGCCGAGAGTTGTGCGGGTACCGGCCCCCGCTTTTATTTTGAAACCTGTATCTGCATTATAGTTGAATAAAATGATTCTTCGTTTGTACAAACTTCTGTTTGAATTTGAGAATGCATTTACTATTTATTTTTGCACAAGTTTGTTTATATAATACTGCAGCGGGCTTATGGTATGTTGTTTGAGTATTACTTTACTGATGCAGCTATACTACTATACCATGTTGCCCCCATACCTTAAGCTTGTTGCAATATTTTACACTTCGAGGGGACTTGCACTCTTATTTGTTAAAGAATAATTATTTTATTCTTTAAAGAAAATTTTATTGAGTACAACTCCCTTCGTATAAGTTTTTACGCTTTTTCGTTCGAAGAAATCACTTTTCTCTTTTGCTTATGTGCATATTTTACCAAGTGAATTCCTCTATGTGGTAAAGCGGACCTCTGAAGGGTACTTTAACTTCTTTTCTTTTTACGATCATTTTCCATTTGAAAGTTAAAGTACGCTTTTGATGAGGATTTTTTTTTTATACAAAATTGTACCTCTGAGGAGGGATTTTTCACGTTTCAACACTTGGAAGTTTTATTTCAATCTCGGTGAAACGTGTACCCCCAAAGAGTTGTGCCTTCGAAGAAAGCCTTTTCACGTTTCAACACTTGGAAGTTTTATTTCAATCTCGGTGAAACGTGTGCTTCCAAAGAGGTCTTTTTTCTTGATTGTGTCCCCGGGAGGGGGTCGTACCTCTAAGGAGGGATTTTTTGCGTTTCAACACTTGGAAGTTTTATTTCAATCTCGGTGAAACGTGTACCCCCAAAGAGTTGTGCCTTCGAAGAAAGCCTTTTCACGTTTCAACACTTGGAAGTTTTATTTCAATCTCGGTGAAACGTGGGCTTTCAAGAAGGTCTTTGTTTTTGCATTTCAACTTTGGTGAAGTGAAATTCCGAAGAGCGGTTGCTACACTTCAACTCCTGGCGAAATGTGCCTCCGAAGAGGGCTTTTATTTTGTTTACATTTCAACTCTGGTGAAGTGAAATCCCGAAGAGCGGTTATAACACTTCAACTCCTGGTGAAATGTGCCTCCGAAGAGGGCTTTTATTTTGTTTACATTTCAACTCTGGTGAAGTGAAATCCCGAAGAGCGGTTATAACACTTCAACTCCTGGTGAAATGGGCCTCCGAAGAGGGCTTTTATTTTGTTTACATTTCAACTCTGGTGAAGTGAAATCCCGAAGAGCGGTTATAACACTTCAACTCCTGGTGAAATGGGCCTCCGAAGAGGGCTTTTATTTTGTTTACATTTCAACTCCTGGTGAAATGGGCCTCCGAAGAGGGCTTTTATTTTGTTTACATTTCAACTCTGGTGAAGTGAAATCCCGAAGAGCGGTTACAACACTTCAACTCCTGGTGAAATGTGCCTCAAAGAGGGTTTTCATCGCCTGGAAGTTACTCTCTCATGGTTGGAGGGTCATGACTCCTCCAATCTTTTTTGTTGAGTAGAGAACTTTCTTTTTTGTGGCGTATGACCCATTAGAGGTCTTTTATCCTCCGAAGAGTTGCGCCTCCGAAGAGGACTTGTGCCGCTGATGGTAGCTTTGGTTGTTCCTCTGTTCACTTGCTTATGCCTTTTCAGCGATCCTCTTTTTTTTCTTTTTTCTTTTTTTCTTCTTTTCTTTTCAAGTTTTCATTCCCCTTTTTCTCACAAGTGGCTTGTTTAATCCAAGGAAGTGTATTTCATTGCCGGGCAAGTTCGTGAGAACAGGCACTAGCTTCCTAATTGGATGTTTGTTTGTTCAAACAATCTCAATTTATCAGCAAGGGCTCGTTTCCATCGAAATCATTAGCCGTTCAATTGAAGTATTTCCTATCTAGGATTTGAATTCGGGGTCTTTGTGACTTGAAATTTGCTTGTTGAATGATGGTGAGAATCGCTCGGTCTTATTATGCGCAAGCTTTATCTCCATTGTCTGCAAAAATTTAAATCGACATTTTAGCAATACATTTTATGTATTTTTATATCGAAAACAAAGCAAACATATAATGATAATAAGGAACACAAGATTTATAGTGGTTCGGCCATGAAATTGGGCCTACATCCACTTTATATTCTTTCATTATTTACTTGCATCAGTTTCACAATTGCTTTCAATTACAAGAATCATACATTCATAATTCTTTTTACAATTTTTCAACAAAATTTTCAAGTAAAGTATGGACGCAAGTGGTTGCTGTTCCATGCCCTTGGAATTTGATCTCCATCAACAGTGGTGAGCTTGAATGTGCCGTCAAGAAGCTTCTGACCTATTACATATGGTCCTTCCCAATTTGGCCCAAACACACCTGTCGCGGTCATAATTCTTTTCAGGACTAGATCTCCAATTTCAAAGCTGCGTTGACGAACTTTGGAATTGAAATGTCTGGCTATCCTTTGCTGATGAGCTGCAACTCTGAGGTTAGCTTCATCTCTTTTCTCATCAAGGAGATCCAGCGCTTCAAGTTGCAGCTTTTCATTTTCTGCTTGATTGAAATGGATTCTTCTGTGCGAAGGGACCTCTGCTTCAACCGGGATCATTGCTTCCGATCCGTATGCTAACGCAAAAGGAGTATGCCCAGTTGCAGTTTTGTGAGTAGTTCTGTATGCCCATAGTGCAAGTGGTAGTTTATCGACCCAACCACCTTTTGCTCTTTCGAGTTGCTTTTTGATGGTTGATTTGATGATCTTGTTCACTGCTTCCACTTGCCCGTTTGCCTGCGGATGAGCTACTGCCGAAAAGCTTTTCTGGATTTTGAATCGCTTGCAAAAATCCTGGAATTCCTCGCTTTCAAACCGAGTACCATTGTCTGTGATTATTTTCTGAGGCACACCGTATCTGCAAATGATATTCTTGGTCACAAAGCTTATCATTTTCTTTGAAGTGATCGTAGCCAATGGTTCAGCTTCAGCTCACTTAGTAAAATAATCAACTGCAACAATAGCATATTTAATCCCTGATTTAGCAGTTGGTAGCGGCCCAATGAGATCCATTCCCCAAATTGCAAATGGCCATGGACTGACCATCTGTGTGAGTTCGGTAGAAGGTGCTCTAGGAATTTTGGCATATCTTTGGCATTTGTCACATTTTCAGGAGTAATCTGCAGCATCCCGAGTAATTTCTGGCCAAAAATATCCGTATCGGAGAATTTTCTTTGCTAATGTTTGTCCACCTGAATGATCACCGCATTCTCCTCCATGCACTTCTGCTAGGATTGTTTTGGACTCTTCCCGGGATACACATCGAAGCAATGGCATTGAGAATCCCCGTCTGTACACTCGGCCATCCTGAATCACATAGCGGGAGGCCCTCCTTAGTAGCTTTCGTCTTTCTATCGAGTTTTCTGGCAGAGAACCTTTGAGTAGGTAATCCAGTATTGGAGTCATCCATGACTCTTGTTCTTGAGATACATTCATAATCCAGTCTATATCCATCTCGTCCATACTTGGCGCTGAAAGGACTTCTACAGGGACCAATCCCAATAGTTGAGCTTCACCAGAACTTGAATATTTTGCGAGGGAATCTGCCTTCATATTCTCTTCCCGAGGAATGTGGCTTATTGAATAGTGATCGAGTTCACATAGGAGTTCCCAAGCCTTTGACAAGTAGGAAGGCAGGTTTCCACCTTTTGCTTGAAATTCCTTCTTGACTTGGCATACAATAAGCTGGGAATCACTGAAAATTTGCAGTGCTCGAATGTTTAGCTCTTTAGCGATTTTCAGACCTGCAATAAGAGCTTCGTATTCTGCTTCATTGTTTGTTGAAGGAAATTCCAGTCTTAGTGCATAACATAATGATCGACCTTCAGGAGTTTCAAGTACCACTCCGGCTCCAGAACAGTAGTCATTTCTTGCGCCATCAACATACATCTTCCACTGGATTGGAGAATCATTGATTGCTTTTTCCTCACCATTATCTTTCTCTGTGAATTCTGCAATGAAATCAGCTAAAGCCTGTCCGTTGATTGCTTTTCGGGGGTGATAGGTGATGTCATATTGACTAAGTTCAATGTTCCATTTTAGAAGACGACCCGAAGTTTCAGGGCGAAATAGGACTTGCTTTAGAGGTTGATCAGTCAGTACTTTGATAGGATGAGCTTGGAAATATTGCCTCAGTTTCCTCGATGCAACTAGTAGGCAATAGGCGAGTTTTTCCAACTTGGAGTAATTCAGCTCTGCCCCAGTGAGTCTTTTGCTGATATAGTAAACTGGATGTTGAATCCTTTTGTCTTCCCGTATCAGCGCTGCACTTAGAGCATGAGATGATACTACCAAGTATATAAGAAGATCCTCACCATTGCCTGGCCTAGAAAGTATCGGAGGCGTTTCCATATGACGGATCAACTCTTCAAAGGCTTTTTGGCATTCGGGAGTCCATTCAAAGTTCTTCTTTCCTTTTTTCAGGGCGTCGAAGAAGGGGATGCATTTATCAGTAGCTTTGGAAATGAACCGACTCAAAGCGGCGACCTTTCCATTGAGACTTTGCAATTCCTTCTTCGTTCTAGGAGCTTTAACTTCTTTTAAGGCGGTAATTTGAGCTGGACTGGCCTCAATGCCCCTAGCACTGACGATAAAACCTAAGAACTTTCCGGATTCGACCCCAAATGTACATTTCAGAGGGTTAAGTTTCATTCTGTATTTCCGGAGGACTGCGAACATTTCTGCTAAGTGTTCAATGTGATCCACTGCTTTCCTGGACTTCACTAACATGTCGTCGACGTAGACTTCCATAGTTTTGCCCAATTGCGGTTTGAACATAGCATTAACAAGTCTTTGGTAGGTTGCCCCTGCGTTTTTCAATCCGAAGGGCATAACTCTGTAGCAATAAAGTCCAACATCTGTGATAAAGCTTGTATCCTCCTGATCCGGCTCATGCATCATGATTTGGTTATAACCGGAGTAGGCATCCATGAAGGATAACAATTCATGTCCCGCAGTTCCGTCTACCAGTTGATCGATCCTGGGTAATGGGAAGCAATCTTTGGGGCAAGCCTTGTTTAGATCAGAAAAATCGATGCACACTCTCCATTTTCCATTAGCTTTCTTGACCAACACAGGATTTGAAACCCAATTCGGGTATGTAGATTCTTTGATGAAGTTATTTTCCATGAGTCGATCAACTTCTTCTTTTAATGCTGCTGACCTTTCTGGACCTTGGGTTCTTCTTTTCTGTTTAACTGGCGTAAACTTTGGGTCAATGTTCAGAGCGTGTACTGCAACTTCTGGGGATATCCCACACATATCGGCATGAGTCCAAGCAAAGACATCCAGATTTGCTTTCAGGAAAAATATCAAGACATTCTGAATTGACACATTAAGCTGTGAACCCACATTCAACACCTTATTTGGGTCCTTCGGGTCAACAGGTACCGGAATTGTCGTTTCCACCGGTACTACTCTATTCTCCCCTGTACTGGCTTTTCTGGGATCCATTTCTTTCCGTGCCCCGCTGTGCTCGCCAGTACAGGGTCCGCTCTGTAATTGCTACAAAGCTGGTTCCTTGATGCGGACTGGAGTTGCCGCATCCTTTCCCATTTCTCTTTTTCTTGACTCTCGCAGCTCTGTCCAATAGCATTCTCGCGCAGCATTTTGATCCCCTTTTATAACTCCTACTCCATTGTCAGTAGGAAATTTAATAGTGAGGCACCACGGGGCTAGGATAGCTTTGAATGCTGCGAGTGTTGGACGGCCAAGAAAAGCATTATAAGCAGAATATTCGTCGACGATCACAAAGGTTTGCTTTCGGACCACTTTCCTTTCTCCTTCCCCAAGTTCTACAAACAGATCGATGGTTCCTACTGGTTGCTTTGGCTCCCCAGTGAAGCCAACGATTTTCTGTGATGAGGCTTGCACATCGATCATAGGGATTTTCATCTGGTCAAATGTCTTCTTGAAGAGAATATTACATGATGCTCCGCAGTCAATGAGGACTCTTCTGACAATGGCTGGTCCAATACCAGCCGAGATGACCAAGGGATCTAAAGTAGGAGCTTCAATACCTGTGGAATCTCTGGCTCTGAAAATAATATCATCACTGAAAGTTTTCTGTTGCTTAAGGGGCGTAGTGTCTTCTAGAACAAAGACGTCTTCCTCGGCTGGAGCATATTTCAAAGCCCTGGAATATCTCTCCATCTCACCCCAACTTTTGCCAGCTGGGTGAGGTCCTCCTGAAATGACATTGATAACGGGCCTTCCAGATTCATGCCCCGTAGCTTTCTCTCCTGCCCCAGGCTGATGAACAGGAGCCCGCTGCCCCTGACTTGACGATGCAGGATTGTTGCTATTCTTTTTCACGAATTGCTGCAACTTGTTTTCTCTTAGCAACTCTTCAATCAGATTTTTCAGCTGGCGGCATTCATCAGTTTCATGACCTGATTGATTGTGGAAGCGGCAGAATTTCCCACTTTGTATGGCTTTTCTCCCAGTTCTCAAAGGGATAGGTTTAGGGAAATCGACGGAATCTTTAGTGGCCAGGTAGATGTGCTCCGGTGTATGTGATAATGGAGTATATTCTGATGGCTTGAAGGATCGGGGCTTCTTCAGATTACCCTGTTTCTTCCCATTACTATTCTCCCTTTTTTGCCCCACCGATTCATTCTTGCGTGGAGCGACAGTGTTGTCTTCTGCTTTTTCCACCACTGTCTTTACTGGTAAAGGACGGCTTTCCAAGCGAATGAATTCATCTGCTTTTTTGTAGAACTTTTCGAGAGAGGTTGGCTCCTTCATATTTAACCATTTCCCAAATTCGCTTGACTTATCGATAGCCCTCATCAGATAAGTCAATATCATTCGTGGTTCAGCATTGTCCACCTCAGCCAGTGCTATATTGAAGCGGTTCAAGAAGGATCTGATAGACTCACCAGGATTCTGCTCTAAACTCGATAGTGACATAATATCTTTGGCCTTCGAAGCATATAGTCTAAACTGCTCCTTGAATTTTCTGGTCAAGTCTGAAAACTGATCGATAGATCGGACTGGTAACTTGGTGAACCACAGTAAAGCCACACCTTCCAGGTATACGGGGAAATATCGGCACTTTATTTCATCGGAGGCCCTGGCACCTGTCATGTGCCAATCATACTTATACAAGAACTCATTCGGATCACTTGTCCCTTTGTAAGCTGGAATAGTCGGAGGGACAAACTTCCTTGAAAATTCCGCCTTCAAGATTTTTTCAGTAAACGGAGTTTTACTTGGGGCGAAACCCCATTCCTTCTCATCTTCAACTCTTTGCATACTTTCTTTCATGATCTGCCGGACCATTCCAGAAAGATATTCCTCATCATGCCGAGTTCTAGATCCACCGGCGTCAGGTACTGCCTGCTCAAAGGGACTAGTAGGCCTTTCAGGAGCATTCCTTTCATTAACATCATGAATGTTGCCAGCATAGTTCCTTTCATTACCAGCCGGTTGATTGTTTGCCCCAAGTAAGTCGTTCAACTTATTCAGAATCAGAGCATTCTGGGCACTTTGAGCCTCTAGTTGTGCATTTTGGGCGTTTATCTGCTGGTTTAGCCCTAGAATCACAGCATCCAATTCCGCTTTTGTAACTCCAACAGACGGAGTGGGTAGATTAGGCACAGGGGAAGCGGAGGTTCCCTCTTGAATGTTCCCAGATCTGATAGATCTACTTTTCCTTCCAGGAGCCATAATCTCAGATATACTTCTGGTTTTTAAGGAAATTCTTTCTTCAAATCTCTGCGAAGCAATGATGACAGCTGTCCTGAGTTCAATTCTCAGTGAAAGCACCAAAAATGTTAACGCTTAAATTTGAACGCTAACACCACGGTGTGTGATGTGTAGTTGTGAAAGCACCACCCGTTGGTACGGGAACAAGATACAAGTAGAGAAATTGTAGAAAAGCAGTAAAAGACAACAGTTTTATAGTGGTTCGGCCTAAAATCGAGCCTACGTCCACTTTGATCTCTTTATTGCTGAAACAAGTACAACTTATACAACTTTCTTCAATTACAATCCACTCTAGTCTGTTAGTACAAACTTTGACGGAGAATTATCTTTCAAACTCATGATGAATGATGTAGATTCTCTTTCTTGGACTTTGATGTAATGTCTTCGATGTTTGGAGTGCTCAAAGTGTTGCTTGAGTCGAGAAAATGGCAGAGTTTTGGCGCTTCGAGAATCAACCAAAAAGTCCCCTTCATGTTGGAAATGGTCGTGTATTTATAGGGGTTTTCGGTCTTAAGTCGTGAGTTGTACCCGACTCATGGGTTACTTGTGGCCGAGTCAGGTTGGGTCGTGGACGACTCATCATGTTGAGCTCACACTCGCCTTCGGTCTTCTGAATATAGCACAAGTTCTAACCCGTTCACGAGTCATCCTTTTTCAGTATGGACATCATAGCAGTGGACTACGACTTAGTGACCTTAGGTCGTGGACGAGTCATGGTGAATTGTCTCATATGATAAGTCGCGGGCTTGTTAGCGGTTCATGGTAGGTCGCGGCCGACCTACTGGATTTTACTCTTGGCTTGGTCCAATGTTATGCTCCTGTTCGAATGAACGATACAAGTGATAAGTCGTTCCTGAGTTAACCAAACATGACTTCCTTTGTGCTAGCATGAGTCGTACACGACTCATCATAAGTCGTAAGTCGCCAATGACTTATGTGTTGTTGATCCTTCCTTCCAATGTTTTGAGTCGTTACTCCTTTAGGTCGCATAGCTTTCCTAGGCCGTTCAACCGTAGCCATTGTTAGGTCGCAACATGTTTTAGGTCGTAGGTCGTTCATTTCCTTAAGTCGTGCCATCCTTAACTCGTAAGGTTCCTTAAACCGTGGAGGCCTTAAGTCGGAGACTGCTTAACTCGTAAGTCCTTCTAGAACTGTTTGCTGCCTTAAGTCGTAGGTCGTAAGCTTCCTGAGTCGTAGTTCTTAGGTCGCAGGTTCCTCAACTCATAGATCTTGCCTTGTGGGCTCTTATCTCGTGGACTCTTTAACTCGTTGGTGAAACGGGATTAACAATATCTATAACACTAGATAAGATATCAGACTACAAACGAGTCTGACTCAACAACCAAAAATCCAAAACAGCTGGTTCCACAACCAGCGATAAATCACACACGTACTCCCTCAGAGATACGTGAAACTCATTGAATCCCAGTTATCCAAACTGGCAATCCAATCCTGTAGATCAATCACTAATTCTCCTAGATCACAGAAAAGATCCAAAATACTTCAGAGCTAGCTTCTCAAACTTACCCAAACTTATAGCTCACTTATGATCGAAGAAAACTTATCCAAAATTAAATCTCCGACTCTTATCCACAAAACTCTTCGAACAATCCTGGGCTGTCCACAGCCTTACTGATCAGCTCAACCTATGCTGATGCTTCTAGAAACAAACTAGACCTATCAACTCAACAAAATGATCTACTCAAGATCATCCAAAACCAAAAACTCAAACTCAACTCCTCAACATCAGAAGACAACAACTTCTTCTGCCCGGGCAAAGAAAAGCAGATACACCTCCAAATTGC
Organism: Allium cepa; assembly: GCA_030765085.1. Lineage (NCBI taxonomy): Eukaryota > Viridiplantae > Streptophyta > Magnoliopsida > Asparagales > Amaryllidaceae > Allium > Allium cepa. The sequence continues at coordinate 488,757,702 of CM060945.1, forward strand.
TTCCGCTGCTCAACTCTGATCCGAAGTAGAAGAGAATGCTGAAGAAGAACACTAGCACAAACAGGATAACACACCCCAGAGATATGATTCAACAAATCCATAAGAAAAGATTCAGAAGTTCCTCCAAAACTCCGAGCTGCTACACCAATACAATCTCCTGAAACCATTCTTCTATAAAGCTGAACCACCGGTACCACTCCTGGAATTCCAGCTGATAAGAAAGCTCAATCTCCAGATGTGAACCAAACTCTGACTTCCTGAAGACATCCAGAAAAACTCAGATAACCCAAGAGAACACTCAAACAATCGCAAGTTACTTTTGTGAATCACCCAAACCAAATCTAGGGAAAACTGTTCTTCCTAAACCAAATAGCACAGCTTACACTTCACTAGCCAACCCATCAAAGAAACTGGTTCACTTAACTGCTTCTGAACTCCACTCCAGAAAAACTACTAGCCAAAAGATCTCTTGCCAACACCGAGAACACTCCAAACTGCACTGCTGCCACAGATGCCAAATAATTCCAAAACAAGGCCCTCTGAGAAACTCGGACCTCAAAGCAACAGAAACTCCAGCTGAACACAGCCACTACACTGAAGCAGACTCACCTCCTTAACTTGTTCCAAAGGAAAAAAAATCTTCGGGAACATCCATAGTCACTGCATCTTATCACGCAGCTACTACTTCCTGAGGTATCAAAATACCATCACTCGCTTCTGCCAAGCTAACAGATCCAAACTTTACTCATCCAATCTTAAAAATAAACTTCGAACCTTAACAGGTTTCCTTCAGAGATTAATGAAGTTCTCATCACTACAGGACTCACTCGAGACGGTATTAGGTCTACAGTCTCAACAAATACTTCCAACCTCAAATATTCAAACTCCAACCAATGGCAGTCGTGTTATACACACCACTACCTCAATCTACCTTTATAACTTATATTGGAAAACCTGAACAGGTAACCCAACAGATAGGTAGAAATGAATATATATAAATATATATAAAATTACAAATACGCTCTCTCAAGATAGACACCACTCCAGAGCCTAGGTATTCACTCAACCTAATGCTCTGATACCACTGAAACGACCCAACTTCCAGACTCCAAGAAGTCGCATCGTTAATAAGAGAGAAAGGGATAGAGAATAGAAGAAAAAGAAGAGAAGAAAGAAATAACACAAGAGCGGAACGAATAAATTATATTAATAACATAAATATTACATAGTTTACAACCATTATCAGAGTACACAGATATTCAACACATACTAGACAGTTATAAACACCTGTCTAGTTATACATCTGAATACATCACAAAGACAACAACTCAGAGAACACACAGCGGAAAACTCTATATATATCTACACGCAGAAGCCTCCTGCTCCATTGCTCCTTCACAATTCGTCAAAGCTAATCCGAATCCTAACCTGAATCACCCTTGACTACTCATAAAAATTTGAGTACCCAAGAGTTTATGAAAAACAAAAATAAACTCCGGGTCAGACATGGGTCTGGTGTGAGTAACAGGTTAAAGTTTCTTAACTTTCAAAAACCTTTTGGAAAGAAAGGTATCACGTAAGACTTCCCACACATAAACATGGAAAAGTTTTTACCTTACGCTAACCAAAACATTTGATAGGAAATCCGATGATATTATAATAGTGTCTAGGGTTTTCAAATAAATATGAAATAGCCGAAATTGTTACATTTATTAAATTCCAGCTACATAGGTATACAATCAAAACCGTTGGCACTTATTGGATTTTGGATTCCATACAATGGCAGGGCTACTGGGGTACCGCCCGTCACAGTACGTGGCCTAGATCGCCGTACCGAGGAGCCACCCTAACTCCACTGCAACACAAGACCGGGACCATTCCTTACTGAACAGTCCCGAACAAGACAACCCCGGCGATTCTAGCTAGTAATCGCCCCACACAGCCGAAATATAAAGGGACATCTAGACAGGGGTAAATCTTGCTCTCCAGTGGGTGCGACCCACGAAGCCTTGCTGCACCTCCCCTGTTTTAGCCATTCCCGGTTGATGAGGCTTGAGGCTACGATTACCTTTATAGGATATATCACTTAGAATGCTCATCGTCCACCTGACGATGTTCTGAAAACATTCGATCCATACAAGTTCGTTCCGGGTTCGAACGAAACCTAAGGCATTATCTCGTTACACTCATTTTGGAATCACCCTCAGAGTTAACGACAATAACCCTTGCACTCTAAACCACCATCTTGAATCTATAAGGACTAATTCCGTCAACTCATTACGGAATCACCCACAGAGTTATACTGACTCATAGTCCTTACACCTCGAGTCTTCACTTGCTCCACTTAGATTCACATCCTAACGTTATTTGGAATCGATGTGGTTTTCGGATATCCAAATATGGAAACCCGATCCCGGTCTCATCGAAAACCAAAGCGTGTCTTTTAAGGTCCAAGTTGTTTTAAAGGTTTTAAAAAATTCAATATAATATCTATATACACACAGATAGATAACTTATAAATCATAACTGATAATCAACATTATCAAATAACAGGTAATTCACATCATCAATATCAAATAGATATTCCATATAATACCATCAAAATAGATAACCTATGTTATCATCACAATACAAATCAACATCCATACCACACAATATATATTTATCTCATTACTGAGATTTCAAAACATCCAAGACAACCAAGTTCAACCATTCATCCATAAGCAAAGATTTACTCATCCATATAATTAATTTAAAATGAATTAAATTAACTATCTCCAATTCTAATTAATTTAAAATGAATTAAATTAATTACCCCTCTTTAATTAATTTAAAATAAATTAAATTAATTACTTCATCAAATATAAATCTTGCTTACTTAATCATTTAATTGATTACAATCAATTAATCAATCATAAATTACTTTAATTAATCACTCTTGATTAATTACCCTTAATTACATTCATGTAATTATCCTTAATTAATTTCACAAATTAATTATCCTCAACTAAACAGTAATTAACCTTTAATTACTTCAATTAATTAATTAGTCATAATTAATTATCCTAATCCTTAATTAATTACATTAATTAACTACCTTTAATTACTTATTATTGATTAATTAATCATAATTAATCAACTTAATTACATCATTAATTAAAATAATTAATGATCCTTAATTAATCCTTAAATTAATTACTCAAAGTAATTAACTAACTTAATTACTATAATCAACCAAATTAATTATCCTTTAAATTAATTACTTAACTAGTTAATTACTAAATAATTAATCCAAATTTACCTCATACTTAAACATCTCCTTAATTACAATCTGTAATTACTTAACTAAGTAATCCCAAATCATTAATTACATAAAGTAATTATTTATAACACTCAAGTGTTTAAAATTAATTAAACTTAATTAATTAAAAATAAACAATCACATTAAATTTAATCAATTACATTAAGTAATTAATTTTCTAATTACTTTATTAAGTAATTACACTCAACCCAGTTACAATTGATTGTTATTAAATTAATTAATCTAATTAATTATAAAAAAATTAACTACATTAATCAATTATTAAATAATCCTGGTTAATGACCTTCATTAACCATCCTTAAATTATTTTATAAAGTAATTAACTTAAATTAGTCACCATTTAAATTATCTTTAATCATTTATTAATTAAATTAATTAACCTTAATTAAAAACTTAATTACATAATTAATATTCATTATCATTAATCAATAACTTAATTAATGATCTTAATTCCAAATTTAAATAATTAATTAAATTAATTATTAAATCTTAATTACCTTATTACTTAATTTTAAAACATAAATCTTAATCAAATTTCCAAAATAAAACATAACTTAATTATGTTAAAACAACATTATTCAAACAAAGTACTTTTTGAACTTACCCTTAAATTTCAATTTAAATTCAAGTTTAAAATAGAATAATTTTAAACTTATCAAAGTTTTAAATAATTAAAAACCTTTTTTTAAATTGCAAATCAAATAAATGCTATGGAAATTTCTTTGAAGTTAAAGTCATTTCAAAACTTTCAATAATTTAAATTTCCATTTTAATTTGAAACTTCAAATTTAAACCTTATTTAAAATTTAAAACTGAAATTCAAATTAAACTTCTAAATTTCCAGATTTTAAACCAACTTCAATTCTATTCATATTTTTAAAATCTCATTTCTAAAAGTGTTTAAACCTTTTTATCAAACCAAGAGTTAATTAAATTTAAATTTCTGAAACTTAAATTTTATTAACAAAAACTGGAATTTTAATTCAAATTGGAAATTCAAACTTGCATTTGAATTCAAACTAAAACTTTACTTTTTAAACAAAACTACAGATTCAAAAAGCTTTAAAACCTAGATTTACAGAAAACAGAAAAATAGATTTCAACTCAAAACCTGGAATTTAAATTCAAATTAGAAATTCAAACTTAAATTAAATTTTAAACCTAAAACTTATTTAAAACCTATAACTACAGATTTTAAAAGTTTAAAACCCAGAATTTCAAAAAGAAAAACAGGTTTTCTGTAACCTGTTAACTTACAGGTTCAACCCGAGAGAACCTAAATTTTTCTTCAGGTTTACTGCCTTCCTACTTCGAGTTTTACATTGACCTGCTTCGAGTCAATTCCCACTCTCCCCTGAAACATCCAACACCCAAAAAATTCACCAGAAAACATGTCGCCGTGCATATGCACGGCGATCCCCGCCCTTATCATCATCATAGATGATCCAACACCAAACCAGAAACCCACCAAAACTTCAAACATCAACCCAGATTGATCAGAAATCAAATAGTTCAAAATTACCCAAATTCAAAATCTGAAAATGCTTACAGGTTTCTACACAAAACCTGTCAACGGCGATTGCAAGTCGCTCCGACCACCTGCAGTCCATCCATTCCAACCTCAAACTCCTCCCTTCATCAACTACACATTCCCAAAGTATCAGATCACTCGGTCAATCCATCTCTCCTCACTGGCCTAACCTTTAACCCTTATTAAAACTAGGGTTCAATTCAGAAAAACCAAACTGCAATCAATCTAGAAATTTATATTCACTTCTCTGATTTTTTACAAGGATCTATGATCTTTCCTTTATAACTCAGAAAGATCCTGAGTTTCTTAAATCATAACTTTCAAGAATTTTGTTTAAATTTATATTTTGTTCAAAACAACTGTAAAGGAAACAATACTCTAAAATTTCTCATACATGATTTTAAAATCAAGTTCCAGTTAATGTTTTTAATTTATAACACTGGATTTCTATATTAATAGTTTTGGATTTGATCAAGATTTAACATATATGTTATTACCTATTTTAACAGAATCATCACACTGTATTTAACTTCACCTAAAATTTAAATCTGAACTTAAGAAATTTAAACAACAATACTTTATAAATTTGCATTCCAATCTATGCTAAACAAAACCTCTTTATTTATTTATTTATTCTAAAATCCAAATACTACTTCAAATTAGATCAATCACAGGAAATTCTTTTAAATATGATGGTGAATCTGGAAACACAGCAAAGCAAAAATCAACATGCACACTCAATCATAATTTCATCAGATCTTATATAAACACACAAGCATATTTTATCTCAATCATTTAAATCAAGAAACCTAAATATATTTTAAGATTTTATTTGTTACTCACTATTTGATGAATGCCGACCCCCTTGTTGATCACTTGAATTTGCAGAACACAAACATATGCAGGCCTGATCCTCTGTTAAAATCTTGATGAAAAGCTCATGCTCACAGCCTAATTACTTGCATGCAGGAAGAATGCAGTAGCTACACTTTCCACATGCATGCAGATGCTTCCATTTCCAAGCTTTAAACAGAGTGCAGAAAAGAAATAGTGCAAGCTCTTCTTGAATTTGAATATGCAGATTGATGTTTTGAAGAGGAAATGCAGATTTGTTGATCTTTTATGAGGGGAGTATGCAAGTTTTTGCTTTGATTGTAAATGCAGATGATTTTGTGGATTGTTATATGCAGAATTTTGATTGTGGATATATGTATGCAGGCTTGTATTTGAGGATGTTTAGATGCAGATGTTACACTTTGAATATGCAGATTTCTGTATTTGAATTTTTGAGGTATGCAGATCTGGATTGCAAGTATGAAAATGAATTTTTGATCTTCATTAGATTTAAGAAATGAAAAATGCATTTTGGATGAATGATGCAAACTAATGTATTTCAGATTTTAATGTAATAAAAGAAAAATAAAAACAAAAATTAACAATTGTCAATTTAACAACACTTGTCAATTACTCTTTTAAAAATGCAACACATGTTATCCTTAAAATAGTTAATACTAATTACAAATTAATGTATATGTAAACTTAGTTTAAGTTGTTAGTTTATTTTAAAACATGTTTATGAATTTACAAAAGAAATAAGAACAACAACGATTTACAAATTAACTTATACATATTAAAGATTAAGTCAATTAAACAATTAAAAATTCATACTTGGGAATTTAAATTCAAAATAAATTTCAAAATCAAATAATTTCAAATTAAGTTATAAATAAAAATTCAATTTGAAATTAAAATTACAAATTCTATTCAAACTTATTTTAGAAAGACAATACAATATTAATATTGCTTTTATAACTCTTTTATTTTTAAATTAAAAACATTTTACAAGAAATTATATTTTTATCAAGCCATAAAACCAATTTGTTAAAACAATACCAATTTGTTAAATTTATTCTAAATTTAAAACTAAATCCAATTTAATTAAAATATGAACCATATATTTATATTGTAAACAGAAATCAATTTATTATTTAAAAGATAAAATAACCAATTCAAATATTTATTGAAGAAGATTATTAAATTTATCTGAATAATTATTAACAGATTATCAATATCAATTTAATTTTAACTACAGATTATTAAATTGATATTGTTAAAAATTCCGGGATGTTACACCAAGATTGTCTGTTGAGATATACAGAAATGAGATAAGGAGTTTTGGAATTCGAAGTTGGAGACTTCATTGTTGTTAGGATTTCTCTGGTTAAGAGAGCAGAAATTGAGTAAGATTGGTTGGTTAGTGCTATGGCATTTGAGATTTCTTATCTGTGTTCTGATAAGATAAGATTTGTTGTCTATGAGGTTGAATTGCCAGTTTGGATAGCTGGAGTTCATTATATTTCACGCATCTCTGAGAGAGTACGTGTATGATTCATTGTTGCTTGTTGAATCTGTAGTTCAATTGGAGTTGGATGTTGAGCTGAATTTGAGAGTAATTTGATATTCTGTTCAGTTTGGTGGATCTAGAGAAGAGAGGAGCTCTGGATTTTGATGGTATAGTTTGTTAGTTTAGCTTCTGTAGAGCGAGTCTCCCGGTGATTTATACTTGGGAAACTCGAAAGAGTATTAGGTTTTATTCTGACATATGTCAGGATAATTAGTTAAGTTTGTTTGTTTGATTGATTGCTTTGGTTGTTAGTAACTGGTTGATAGGTATGCTTTGCCGATTGAATTAAAATCTTTGTTGGATTATTAAATTACCTTTGCTTTTAAATTTCGGGGACGACATTCTTTTAAGGGGGGAGGATTGTAACGACCCGGAATTTTGGGCAATATCGATTTAATAATTTGCAATAATAATTAAATTGGTTTGATAATTTTTTTATAATTTTAATTTAAAATTGGTGAATTTAATCTTTTAAAAGGTTAATGAATTTTTAATCTGGCAAAATTTGATAAGGATTGTTTTTCAAAGCTAATGAAATTTTATTCTATTTATAATATATGCATTTGATATATATTGTGAATAGGAGATCTTTTGTTTTAAATAAAGTTAAAGTTTTCAAATTGTAATATATATATGTATGTATATGTTATAATTTGATATCGTTTTGAAATTGAATTTAAATCTATTGATAATTTGAATATATATGAAATTATAATTTGAAGCTTTGTTTAAGAATTAATATTCTTCAAAAAGCTAATTTAAAGACTAATTTAATTATTTTCAAAATATAAGATGATTGTTTGTTTTTAATATATAATAGTTTTAAAAAGGGATTTAATCAATGTTTTATTAAAAATGTTTAATTTTAAAATGGTTATAAGTGTATAAAAATAAAAGTTTTAGATTTTTTTAGATTTTAAATAACATGTATAAGATGTATATTTATATTTATATTATAATTAGTTTTAGAATATTTTCTCTTAAAAGTAAATTTACATTTACATATACAAGTATTTATTTATAAATTAAATTTTAATATGTGAGTTTATATTTACATTTAAAAAAAAAAATAAAAACACTTAAGAGAACATGTGTAAGCATAATATTCATTCTAACCACACATGTATAGTAATTAAGTGGATTGAGGGACAAATGTAAATTTAAATGACCAAGCGGCAACATATTATTTCTTAATTTTAATAAATGTTTTTAGAAGAAAACTTGTTTCTTTTCTTAAACTCAAATTAATGGCAACCTGAAAACTTGAATTCAAATAGAAGTAAAAAGGTAAATCTGAAGTAAAATGAAATCTGCAAGCAAAGTTCTTCACAGCAAAATCAAAGCTGCAACTTTCAAATCTAAACTGCAACATGCAAAGAGATCAACAGTTTCAACATTTAAAAAAAAAAATCTGCAAATATAAATGTTCTTCACAACAAATTCTACTGCAACTCAAGTCGAATCAAAATCAATAGCAAGCCAGATCTGTTTCAACACTATAAAGCATCAAATTGAAAAAATGCAAGGGTTCAATTGCTTCAGCAAAGAAAAACTGAAACATGCAATTGCAGGAATCTAAAACAGGTCTTCTGTTCTGTGTTCTACATAAATAAAATGTGAGTAAACTTCTTTTAAAAACAGTTTGATCTGGGTTTTATTACATGCAAGTGATTATCTGGAAAGTTATCTTGATATTGCCTGGAAATCATTCAGTTTTTATTTTTGAATTCATAGTTATATTTATATATGCAAACATATGACTGTATATGTGATATTTGTTCCCTGTTTTATAAGAAAAACTGTGACCTTTGCTTCAAGAACCCAAATTTACCAATTAGATTCATATTAGCCTTGAATACATGAATGTAATTTGTTTATGAAGGTAAAATGAAGATTTCAAAAATAGTTCTATAATTTTAAATACAACAGATAAGTGTATATAGGGAATCTACAGTAAAACTAAATTTAATTAAAAATCAACTACCTTAAATTTTAAATTGAATTACATACATGAAATCGTGATGTAGAATCATGATTTTTAATATACATTTCTTGATTTTTAGTTTGATATTCTTTGGGGAAATTTCGAGATGAACGTTTTGGGGATTGCCGTCGATCTATACAATAATTTAATGTGAAATTTTGGTCGAAGGTTGTTTGTATGTCATGGAAGATGGGAAAAATGCATAAGAATTTTTCCAATGTGTAATTTGATTATAATCGATCAAACTAGGGTTTTGCAGTGAGTTTTGTGTGCCTTGGGTACTGAGACATTTGCGTCACGGTTATTGGAACGATTGCGATCGCATAGGGGGAAGATGATATGTGTGGACGAGGTGCTCTGATGGAAGGATCGGCGAGTTCAACGGCGTCGAGGTGAATGGCCGTGGGGGAGCTTTAGTGGTCGTTATTTGCCGTAGTTTCGAGTTTGAGGTTCGAATTTCGATTCGAACATGATTGGCTCAATCTGGGTTTAAATCCTTGATCGCGCATATTCATGTGATCGTTGGGACTGGTCGTGACGACCAACGACGGCCGGAGTTGCTTGGGCACGTGCACATGCACGTTTGTGTGCACTGGAAATAAGGTGTTTCGGGGAAGACGAGTGATGACTCAGAGGGAAGCTTGCGTTTTACTGGTGTCGTCTCGGAGTTTTTGAGCAGCTGAAAGAGGCGGGGTAGCACTCGTGTTTTCAGAGAATCTGCTTGAAGCAGTTTCATGGTAGACTCTAGTTTCTGGGTAGTGCTTTGGTTGGTACTGTGTATAGTAAGTTACATAGTTAGCTGACTTTCTTTAGTTGTGAAATAAAAAATGCAGATTATACTCATTGTTAAAATAAAAAAAAATCAAGTTTATGTTATAAAACAAGTTAATTAAAGGAAGCAAAATATAAAGTTAAGAACTTGTTATAAATAAAAAAAATGTTAATTGAACCTTTAAAAAGTATAAATTGAATTTATTTCAAATTTAAATTGATTAAAGATGATTTCTTTATAAGTAATTACCTAATTAAATTTTGAAGTTTAATTTAAAAGAATGTTTCGAATTTAAGTGTTGAACCAAAGTTTAAAGTTAAGTTTTTTTAGAATGATTTTAGAGATAAAGTTTCATATTCTATCTGAAATGAATAAGTTCAAAATTTGAGAATTTAAAGTGATTTAAATTTGATTACCAAATGTCTTCTTTTCAAATAAGGTTATTATTATGATTTTGAAATCTAAATTGAATAATTTGTTTTAAGTTATTAAAATCTGATCAAATTCAAATAATTTATTTATGAGATAAATAAGGTTAATTTATCTTTGTTTGAATATAAGAATAATTAATATGATTTGTTTAATTAAGATTTATGTTTTCTTAATTAATTAAGGATTTTGAAATATAAAAAGTAAATTAATTATTTAATTAATTTTAAATAATTAGTTAATTATTTATTTAATTTTTAATAATCACTTAATTATGGATTAATTAAGTGTAATTACTTAATGAAGTAATCAATGGTTAATAATTGAATATAATTAGAATGGTAATTACTTATGAAAGTAATTAGAGAATTTACTTATGGAAGTAATTAAATCGAAGTGATTAATGGAATCACTTAATGTTATTAATTAAGGAATGGATTAATATAAATTGTTTTAAAAGTTAATTAATTATGGAGAAATTAATTAATTAATGAATTAAGAATTATTTAATGATGAATTATTTATTTGTTAAGTAAGTAATTAAGAGAGCAATTAAGATTTATTAAATTAAGTAATTAGAGATAATTATTTATGTAAGTAATTAAGAGTTAATTACTTAATTATTTTTAGTTAATTAACTAATTAATGTGATTAATTAATAAATGAATGAGATTAATTTAAGATTAATTACTAAGTGTAATTAATAAAAATGTAATTAATTAATAAAGTAATTAATTAAGAATTTATTAATTATTTTTAATTGATTAATAGTTACTTAATGAAGTAATTAAAGATTAATTAATTAAGGGTTAATATAATTTAAAAGTTAATTAATTAAGAAGTTAATTAATTAGGATAAGTAATTACAAGTTGTTAATTACTAATTAAAGAAATGAGCAATTATAAGTTAATTATTTAATTAATTAAAGGGTTAATTAATTAATAAGGATTATTTAATTAATGATATTAATCAAGGTTGATTAATAATAATAATTGAATAAAGTATGATTAATTAATTGTAATTAATTAAGGTTTAATGAAATTAATTGTAGTTGATTAATTAATGAAGGTTCATTAACTATTGCAATTAATGATAGTAATTAAAGATTAATTACTTGAATGTAATTAAAGGATAATTAATTGAAGAAGATTAATTAAGGAAGATCATTAAGAGATGATTAATGAATTTGATTTGTAATAAATCAATGAAGCAGGATTTAGATAATCCAAGTGATTAAAGGATAGTAATTAATTTAATTAGAGATTAATTAAATTGATTAAGAGTTAATCAATTCTGCTATGGGTGATTGATTAATATTGAATGGTTAATATTGAATGATTGATATTTGATACTGAATGTATTGGATGATTAATATTGGGTGATTGGTTGATACTGGATGATTTGGATGTCTATGAGATATGTGATATGCTGCTTTGTGAGATGAATGTTGATATGAAATATCTATTGTGATAATGTTATTCACCTATCTGTTTATATCATCCTGAATAAGTTAAATTGTTAAACCCTTAAGTACAACTTGGACATTAAAATGGCGTTTGGTTTCGATGAGACCGGGATCGGGTTTCCATATTTGGAATCCGAAAACCACATCGATTCCAATTAAACGTTAGGTCGTTAATCCAAGTGGAGCAAGTGAATACTCGAGGTGTAAGGGCTATACGTCAGTATAACTCTGTGGGTGATTCCGTAATGAGTTTGACGGAATAGTACTTATAGGTTCGAGATGGAGATTTATAGTGCAAGGGCTATGGTCGTTGACTCTGAGGGTGATTCCAAAATGAGTGCAACGAGATAGTGCCTTCGGTTTCGTTCGAATCCGAAACGAACTTGTATGGATTGAATGCTTTCAGAACATCGTCAGGTGGACGATGAGCATTCTAAGTGATAGGTCCTATAATGGTAATTGTAGCCTCAAGCCTCATCAACCGGGAATGGCTAAAACAGGGGAGGTGCAGCAAGGCTTCGTTGGTCGCACCCACTGGAGAGCAAGATTGATCCCTGTCTAGAAGTCCCTTTATATTCGGCTGTGTGGGTGGTTGCTAGCTACAACCACGGGGTTGTCTTGTTCGGAACTATTCAGTAAGGAATGGGTCCGGCTTTGTGTTGTAGGGGGTCGGGAGTGATCCTCGGTACGTTGATCTAGGCCACGTACTGTGACGGGTGGTACCCCAGTAGCCCTGCCATTGTATGGAATCCAAAATCCAATAAGTGCCAACGGTTTTGATTGTATTACCCACTTTTGTGGCTAGTAGCTGGAATTTAATGAATGTAACAATTTCGGCTATTTCCTATTTATTTGAAAACCCTAGACACTATTATAATATCACTGGATTTCCTATCAAATGTTCTGGTTAGCGTAAGGTAAAAACTTTTCCATGTTTATGTGTGGGAAGTCTTACGTGATACCCTTTCTTTTCAAAGGATTTTCTAAAGTTAAGCAATTTTAACCCATTTACTCACACCTGACCCCTGTCTGACCTGAGTGTTTATTTTCTGTTTTATTAAACACTTGGGTACTCATATTATGTATGAGTTGTCAAGTGATTTAGGTTAGCTTGACGAGTTCAGGAGGAGATATGGAGCAGGAGGCTTCCACGTGTAGATATTATGATTCCGCTGTGTATGTTGTATCTCTGTCTTGTATACTTGAGTTGTATGAATTAGACAGATGTTTATAACTGTCTAATATGTGTTGTAAAGTTGTGTAACTCTGATGTAACCTGATACTATGTAATATTTTATGTGATATATTATATTTTATTCGTTCCGCTGTGAGTTATCTGTTGCTGTTGTGTTCTTCTTTCTCTTTCTTTTCTTCTTCTATCCCTTTCTTTCTTCATTAGTGATGCGATTTCCTGGAGATGGGAAGTCGGGTCGCTTCAGCCTTGCTTGCAATGTAGTAAAAAAATTAGTATCCAAATGAGTAGTAGGAAAATGAATGATAAATATAGAAGAAATCACTGTAGTATTAGCAAAGTGAACATAAATAATTTTAATTATACATATATATATTGTTATTGAGATGTTAACAACTAATACTAGAAAGAGAAAGGATCTGTTCAAAAATGTAGCAAGAGGTAGAATGAGGAACATTTTGTTTGACAGGAAACTTCATCCATTGAATTAACTAAAGTATGAGCAAAAATTCATAATTCCATCATCGAAATTTAACAACTATTTAATTCAGGTTGTGTATGTATAAATACTTAATGAAGCAGTGAAATAAATATAAACTTCTTCTTCATCTTTAGTTTTAACTATGTAATAAATATAAATAGTGTAATAATTACACTCCCTTCTTGTTGTTATATATAATTAAAATTTATGCTGTTGTGGTTGACTTTCAAATCTGCATTGTTTGTATTTGTAAATATATCATCAAACATTTAGGTATATCAAACTAAAATTTGTAAACACCTACAAAATAAGATATGTAAACACCTATAAAATTAGATATAAGTAGCATTAAATGTTCACCACTGAAAATATCTTTCAATGATTAAAAATAATCAAATCAAGCTTACATATCTCAATGGTGCTAATACACCACTTAAACAAAATTAATAAGCTAAGGCAATCATTAAACAAAAGTACACCATAACTATCTAGTTTGTGATCGCACTTATGGTCACCTATAATCGAACCACAAATGCAGAAAGCACACATGAACCATATTTTGTACTCTGACAACTTTCACTAATTTAGAAAACATTAATTTTTGATTAGCCAAGCCTTTTATTTTCTTGCTTATATAACTTCAAAAGTTCATATACTATATTATACGATATTATATTATATTATACTCATAGCTAGACTTCTTAAAAGAGTTATTTCTATTTAAAAGGAATTGTAAAGATTCAAGTCCTATTATTGTGTTAAAACCATGATTAAAAATATCTGATAACAACTAAAAACATGCTTGACACCGAACCTTGCTAGGGTAGTAGTAAAAGCTGTAATGAAGGCAGCAGGGATGTCACATGAAAATATTGGAAACATCAGAAGCAACTTAAGAACAGGTAGAGACATTTTCTTTGCTAAGGTCTATGTTGAGAAATTGCATTGGTATCGATCAAGAGTCTAAAATATAGGAAATTTAGTATATAGTAATTGAATAAATGGAGAAGAAGAACACCAAGTCATAGTTCCACCGACTACCTATTTAATATTTTTTATGAATTATGCTTTCTGGTTAAAAGCGGAAAACGATTGAAAATTGTTCTACTCAAATTGATTCCGTAAATTTTTCTCAGACTATGACCAAATAACAGAAAGCAGATTACAAACAGTTCAATTTTAGGATTTCAAAAAGTTTTGGTTATGAACGGTTGTTAGTTATATCAAACTTGTCATGATTTTGAAAGATCTATAGGAACATAGTCCATGTAATGAGTTCTAAGATTATAGTCCTTCCATGGTGTTTATCCATGGTAATCATTCAAAAATTAGAGGCGAATGTAGGTATTGCTGTATGTCACAACATAAAGAGTAAAAGTTGGCAAACAATAATGTGTTGGTATTTTCTAGCAGCTCTACAAAACATAGTTTAGTGAAGAGTTAGTGGGAACAAAAGAAGAATGAAATCAAAGTGACTATGCATGTAACGACCCGGAAATTTCGATCCCGAAAATTCCCGGATAGTTAGATAAAGACGAAAAAAGAAAAAAAGAAATAGAAACAAGTCACAGAAACCTCACATTCGCAGCGGATCAAAATATAATACCACATAAATAACAGTTTTACAAGAAGAACTGTATCAGTACACTTATATTTTATACATCAGAGTTATAACCATTATCCATCACTGGATAGTTCAAAACAACATGTCCTAGTTATAAAATAATATATACAACGGTATATACTCCATACGTTCCTGCTATCTAGCTCGCCTCCCGAGCTCCAAAACGTCCTCACCTGAAAATCTGTAATACTCGGTCTGACCCGAACATTACATTAAAGTAACACTCGGGTCAGGCTGGAAACTAGCGTGAGTAAACTCATCTAACATGAAATACAAAAGCATACAACTTATATAAACCCGAGGTAACTCGTAATAATTTATAAATTCACAATTTGATATAGACTTCTTATTTCACACATTAATCTCTAAGTACCAACTTAGATTAAATGGTCCAATTCACTTAAATCATTCCATTCCATTCCAGCCTATTGTTTTCACATACCAAATCTATATAACATTTTATAGATCACAAATCAAAGTGGTTTCAAATATGTACTAATACCTGACCCCAGTCTCTTCGAGTTCAATGGCATCTCAACCCAATTTATCTAAGCAAAAAAACAATTCAACTTTAAATACACGATACCACTTTTCCATAGAAATTCATCATCGATATAAAACCACATTATCATTATCCATCCGGATACATATCATATCACAAACATTTCATACCATAGATATCATTCAATTCCAGGCATTTAACAACATTCAATCATTCATAAGATTGATTACTTCCAAAATTAATTTAATTTAATCCCCAAATAAATTAAATTAATTACATTTAAATCCGTTTATCTACATTAACAAAATCATTTAATAAATAAACGAAATTACTAATCAGCCTTTAATTTAACATTAATTAATTATACAACAAGTAATTAACCTTTAATTACTCTCATTGTTTAATTATACCATAATTAATCACATTTAAGTTTTTACCTTTATATTTAATTGAGTAATTATCTATCCCTTAATTACTCTCATTAACCCTTAATTAATTACATTAATTAACCTTTAATTAATTATTGAAATTAATTCTTTAATCAAATAAACATTCACATTCAATAATAACCTTAAATTATTTACATTAATGATCCTTAATTATTTGTCCTAAATAATTATTCTTCATTAAACACTTTTAATCAATTATCCTTAACTAATCATTTAATTAATTGCCCTAAGTAATAGCTTTTCATTAATCATATTGATAGTTACCCATTAATAAATCAAGCCCCTAATTAAAATTAAAGATAAACCATAACCTTAATTAACTTTTAATCAAATCGATATAAAATTTCATTTGAAATCACATAGAAATAAAATCATATAATTAAATTATTTTAAAATTATATAAACCATACAATTTATTTGAAACTTGATTAAATCAAAATTAGGCTACCGGCCCAAAACCAAAATTCCCCAGCCTAATTCTAACGTGACCCGATACAACCCATTCTCATCCCCCTTCTACAATTTCTTCTTCTCTTAATTTAACAGGCCCAAAACCTTCCTCTTTACTTTCTCTCCAGTTCTTCTTCCATCTTCCTGTGCACGAGGGTGCATGAATGCGTGCACCTAAATCCAAACTCCAACCACCTAATTTCGCCAACGATCATGTAACGACCCAGAATTTTTATTAATTAAAATTTGAATATTTAATTAATTTTAAATATTAATAAGTGAAATTCATAAGTTGAATAAATTTTAATTCAAATAATTGGATTTAATTGAATAATTAAATCGATAATTTAATATGTGAAAATACAGAAATAATGAAAATTGGGAGTAAATATGATTGAAAATGATTTGTAAAATTTTATTTTATCATGTTGGAGTTATAGTGATGTTATAGAACTTTTAAAATCGAATTAGAAGTTTATTTGTGAAAATTGAATATTTTAATATTTAATCGACTAGTGAAAATAGCCAATTTTCGAACAGTCTCAGAATTGGACGAAACCAGTTCCATTGGATCCGTAATAGTTTGTTATTATGGGATTACAATTTTCGTAGCAATCAGAGTTATCGTTTGACCGTGGCAGCTCGAAACGCATCGAAATTGTTTTAATATTAATTTGGCGAGTTAAAATAGTCATTTTTCAAAAAGTCTCGGATTTCGACGAAACCAGTTTCATCAGATCCGTAATGTGATATTATTGTAAGGTTTCAAATTTCGTGTCAATCGGATTTACCGTTTGTCCGGTGCAAGCTAAAACGCCTAGAAAATCGTTTAATCGGTTTAATTTTAAATCGAACGTTTATTGCCATAACTCGCACAGATGACCGAATTAGCTTCCGAAACACATTCCATTGTGTTCGAAACGTGGGGTAAACCTTAGAAACGCCAAGCGGCATGCTTCGTTTGGAGTTCGAAAATTCCGAGATGAATAGTGTTTGCAAAATTTTCTATATAAACCCCTCTATATTTCATTTGGCAAAGTAAAAACACAACCCTAGGGTTTCCATCTGCAGGCCGCCTCCAATATGAACCAATGGCCGAAAATTTTCAAGTTTCTTCTCTTAATCACTCTCAATCCATAAGTTTTTAGGAAATATGCTCAACTACAAAGTCGAAGAGCTCGATGAGAGCTTTGATTCTATACGGTGATGATCGTGTTTGAAGCGTCAGAGGGGGAGTTAGGGGGGCCGACAGCTGCGTGTTGCGCATGAAAATTAAGGGTGATGAAGGGGCCGAGCTTCATGCTCTTTAGGCCGAGAGTGGAGCAAGCTATGGGCTTCGATGTGGACATGTTTGATCGTGGTGGATGTCGACGAGGAGGTTGCATAATTTAACCCTAATATTGAGATATGGGTTTGGTTTTATCGTGCAAAGCCTGGAGTTAACGTGCATGGGAAAGAAGAGGGGGGACGTGCGGCCTGATGGGAAGAAAGTGGAATCAAGGGCTGTGATTTAATGGAGGTTGAAAATAAGAAAAAAAATGTTGTAAATTTAGTTTATGTAAATTCGTGTAACTTTGAAAATGCATAACTTTTTCATACGAGGTCGAAAACGCGCGAAACCAGTTGCGTTGGAACCGTATGGACGAGCACTACGCTATGGAACTGGATTGGAGTCGATTGTAGTTAGTGAGAATTTCGGGTAAAATTAAACGCGCATTTAATTTTATTTGAAATAAATCGCTGAAAACGAAATTGAAATCAAGGTGAGAACTTCTCACTCAATCGAATCAATTTCGATTTTAATTTTAAATATTTATATTTAAAATTCTGGAATGCATGTTTGAATGATGATTATTATCTATTGATTGTTAAAATAGACATTATGCGCCGTTAGTAAGCGGATGTTATTTATTAAAAACATATACCACGAATATTTCATAGTATAGTGAAATTGGTATTATTTATGTACTTGGAGTTGATTTTCCCGCATTATATAGTGGATGAGACCCTATTGCGCCGTCTATTAAGCGGATAATAAATTATAAACCCTATATACCGCGATAATTCCGTACTGGAGCGGAATTGGTATTGTGCTAACATCTTTGGATGCAGGGAAACAGGTTGGAGGGATCCAACTGGATTCCTCAACTGTATTGATTTATTTACAGATATTGTGATATTTGTTGATTATCATATCGATATATGATATTTGGATGTCGTGATTGACTATTTGGTGCTGCTGCATCATCGGATCCATTTCTGAAATTTTAAAATAATGATTTTGGTTTTTAAAAGAATTTTTAAAGTGATTTTTCAAAGTATATGTTTTTATTAAATTTTGAATTGATTCATTTTAAATAATTAAAACGTTATAAATTTTTATGTTATAAAAATTTAGATTTTTGAGAAATATAACCGAAATGAGATTTTTGGAAATAAAAAGTTAATTAATTTATAAATTGGTTTAAATTGGAATTTTTGAATTATTAAAAATGATGTATATAAAAGACTTATAAAATTGATATTTTATAAATTAAAAATATTGGAATATTAAAACGAGTTTTTATAAGTGTTAAAAATGAAATAAAAATGGATTTCATAAGTGAACGAAATTTATAGATTTATAAATTGTGAAGTTATAAAATGAATAGATTTCGTGAAATAGAAGATTTATAAGTAATTATCTTATAAATCGGATTTTGGCATTTAAATGGGAGATAAATGGAATTTGTTGATAATGAGATTTATAAATCGAAGCTTATAAATAGAAAAGGAATTTATAAACATTGTTTATAAATTCGAAATCAATTGAATTTGATAAATTGAATATAGAAGTTTATGAAAGGTAATTTATTCACGATTTTGGATAGCGAATAAATTCTTGAAAATAAAACGTGTTGTAAATATTGAAATGGGGTTAGTGAAGTATATTCACGATTTTGGACAGTGAATATATTATTAAGTAAAATGGATATGTTTTGGGAAAGCGATATTATTAAAAGAAGTTGATTTTTTTTAACGACGTTTTAAAATGTGTTAAATATCGAAATCATAGATTTCAACATTCATTGTTGAAATAGACGTTTCGAGAAATAGAAGGAAATGGTGGACTATAACACTATTGTTATAGTAAATGATTTCCGAAAGGAAATGTTTTTGTATAGTATTGAGATTTATATATCTATTTTAAATTTCGAATCCCTATACTAGTGATTTTGGGTCGTCGTGACGATGTTTTACGCAACAATCGTTTTAGCCCAAACAAATGTGTTTAAGTGAATGTTTTCTTTAAAGAATAAAATATATACTTAATTTCGATATTAAGTATATCGAAGATTTTCCAAGTGTTGAAAATGAATTGGTTTATGAATTACTTATTATTTAATAAGTATGGAAATGTTTTCCAATATGAACTGAATATTTTGGGACTTTATCTTTTTGAAGATAAATTGAAAATGAATATTAGAAATCAATTTGAAATCGTATATTCATAAATATTTTGGAATGTAAATTCACTATGGAATTTATAAAGGAAAAGGGGAATTTGTTTAAAAATAAACGTTGATTTATTTTTGAAGTATGGGAGTAAATTTACGGATTAGGAAGTAAATATAATCGGTAAGGATTTATTTAATTGGTTTAAATGAACCATTTTGAAATGAAAGTATTTCCGAGTAAGGAAATGACTGAAAGTTGTTTTCAAAAGTGATAAATGATTGAAAAGTGATTTGAAAAATTGTTTTCAAATGGTTAAAGTGTGGAAATTATATATCTATTAAAGATATTTGGAAAGTAAATAATTTGGGACATTATTTGGAATCTGGTGATGTTGAGCATACCTATTAATAGTTAAATATCCGACTATCAATATTTACCTTTAAATAGGTATTTGTTGTGAATTGCTTGAATTGGATGCCACACTTATTTTCAAATAAGCGCTCACTATTCGGGTTAGCCGGGAAAGGACCTTTGGGTCGTATAACCCATTCTAAATATGTGATACTTCGTTATGGATTGCATTTGAAGACCGGTGTTGAAGACCGGGTATTTGTGAAAACGATAGGATGACCTATCGATTGTCTCCGCACCGTTAGCTACGGTATGGAGATTTCCTTTGTGATGGGAAATTCAATCGGGTTTGTAAATACCCGGATTGCAAGGACTTCTTTGGAAGTGCCTTCGGTTACGTTCGATCCCGTAACGTACTTGTATGGATGTGTGTCTTACATTACAATTTGAGATGTAAAGCTGGTTTCTATCAAATATATTTCTGTTGGTGGCAGAGAATTTATTCTCTTAGCTTAACACCCTTCTCTGAGACGTACGAGCTCAGAGGTTATGTAGTTGATGGTTACTAGTGATACATTCCGAAGTTGGTAATGTGGCATATAAGTGCTATTGAGAATTTGTGAATTAAAGCACAGTTTTTTATAAAGCATTGCTTTGTGAACGAGACTTCGTCAAGCCTCACAGACCGGTTGTGGTCGAAACAGGAAACGTGGCAGCAAGGTTATTTGGGGGTCGCTCCTCCATAGGGTATGTCATTTCCTATCTGGATTATAAGTGGTATCATGGTATGGAGCCCAGATACTTACTTTGTGGA
Source organism: Allium cepa (assembly GCA_030765085.1). NCBI lineage: Eukaryota > Viridiplantae > Streptophyta > Magnoliopsida > Asparagales > Amaryllidaceae > Allium > Allium cepa. The sequence continues at coordinate 488,778,911 of CM060945.1, forward strand.
CACACTATATTTATTACCGTGTGATGTTGGTTATCGAGCGCTCGGTTTAAGGTCCCAAAGGACCGGGGGATGACATACTCGTGTCAGTTGTTACCCAGTTAGGGGTAACCCGGCCTTGTGTAGCAGAGATCCGGTTAGGATCCGGGAACGTTTCTCCAGAGGCATTCTATTTTACTTGGGAAGTTCCTTTGCCCGACCATTTGTTGGAAATCAAAAACAAAACAATACGTGCCTTGTACGGTTTTAGTTATAGAACCTGCCATTTAATATTGTAGCTATAGTAGGCATACCATCATAGTACGTATGCTGGCTAAGATTTATATTTTACATTCGAAATGTTTCTACACTATGCACTAGTAATAATACCAAATGTTTATTTTTAATGCGTATCAAGCATCTTTGACTATCATAAGGAGAAATCTCCTCCAATTCTGCGTTTGCATTGTGTGTGTGGCGGGAGACCTTATGGTAGTTTCATTTTCAAAACACATTGCGAATTGGCTTTGAAAATTTCTCCTATTCTTTGTTTTAAAGATAAATAACTGTTTTAAGTTCTCACACCAGTCACATGACTGACTCGGAGTTTATTGTTTCCTTCCTAAACTCTGGGTGCCCACCAATTTCCACACGAGCAGTCTAGAGTTTGGTTATCAGGTTATTCTGGACTTTGGAATGCTATGGAGCTCAGGAGACGAGCTGCATATCGAGACGTACCACTTGTATATGATATTATACTATGTATTATTCCGCTGTGTATTCTGTATGAGGACAAGTTTATATAACTGTCCATCGATGTATTGACTCTATTGTCTATTGTTGTTATAAACTCTGATAATGATGCAATGTATAAAATGTATAGTTCTTTGTTTTAATGATATTCATTTATCTATTATATGTTGTTCCGCTGCGATTGTGAGATTCTGATATTGTTCTGTTGTTTTCTTTTCTGTACCGTTCTATTTTCTATCTTTTTTCTGTCTTCTTCTACCGTTTTCTTTTCTTTTATCTTTTTCTTCTTCTTAAACCATAACGGTTCGGTTTTTCGGCGACGAAAAATCGCTATCGTTGCATTTGGTATCAGAGCATATGGTTAAGCGACAACCATGGCTCTGTTGGGTATAACTCATTAGAGATAGAGTCAGCAGTACTCTAGAATGAGTGTGAGTGTAATAATAGATACGAGTGCGTATTTGTTAGTGAATATAAATTGTTTTATATTGTGTTTGCTTATCCGTTGAGCTGTTTATGAATTCTGGTCGATAGATGGGACGCCATATTATCGATAGGGGTTTCTAAACTCTTAAACGAGGCAAGTCGACATAGTATCATTTTAAATAGGGTAAATGAAATAATTTTACCTTGATTATATTTTATATATATAAAGGAATAATTTTTCAGAATTATTAAAGTGAATATGAATTGATTGTTTGGTTGTTGAATAAAAACAACAATTTTTAAAGAATAATTGTATAAGCAAATGAATTATAAGTATGGAACTATAATTAATGTGATTTACAATTGTGAAATAATCTTATGTACAAGAAGTGAAATTATATAAGTAAAAGACTTATAAATGTGATTTATATTCTGAAAACAAAATTCCAGAGAAGTATTTTGAAAAGATTTGATATTTTGGGAAAATTATTTTGGAGAAATTAAAGCTCTAAACTCTTTTCGGTCGCTGGAAAATAATTCCGATGATGATCGCGACATCATTGGTGTTCATTTTCGGGTTTCCAAAAGAGGGATTGCTGCCAAATTGTTTAAAAGAAAGTTGTTTGGAAAATTTGGATTTGATTTGGATTTGATAAGATGTTTGAAATGGAATATAACTTAAGTGATGTTGAATGAAGTTGATTTTTGGTGTCAAAGTAAATTAATAAGTGAATTAATGAAATGAAGTCATTAAGAATTTAAACTTGAGTTATATGAATGAAATTCAACTTTATATTGTTAAAGGAATTAACAATTGAATTGATGAAGGGATGAAATATTAATCAATTGGATGTAAATAATTAGTATGAAACAATGAATATAAGTGTTAATTCATTAAAAGCTAATGTTATTGGAAATTGAATAAATTGAATGAAAGTCAATAGAATATCAAACCAATTGGAATTAAAAGTGTTGGACCAAATTGAATGTAAATTAAATAATTTGGTTATGTTGAATATACATTGGTTGTTATATGATTGTTGGTTGATTGTATATAAATTCATTAAGCGTTAATGAAATTGAATTAGCGAAATTGAAAGCTATGTAATTGAATTCAAATTGAAAGTAAATAAATTTGAATAGAATTGAATGTGAATTGGATTTAAATTGGTGAATGTTAACTAATTGAATTGAGAATGAATGTTGTTAAAGATCCAATGTTAATAAATCAAATGTGATTTAAATTGAAAAACCAATTCATTGAATATTAATGAGAATATGAATGAATATTGATTTGGTTATGGATGATAGTTGGTTGATGTTGCATTTGCTATGTTGGCACATGTAGTTGTTATGTTGCTATATGTTGTATATTGATACTATTTTCATATATGCATGATTCTCATGTTGTTGTTGAGTGTTTAGTAGGTGCGGATGGCGTTGCTTCGCATTTGGAGCTCGCTTTCGCGCTATATTAGCCGTATATGCTCGCTAATAAAAAAATAAGGTACATATCTCGGATCACATACCGTACTTTTACACTTTTTTCCCTGCGGAATGCCTCATCACTTGATGAGATGTATATTTGTGATATATATACTGTCATTTTTTTCGGATCGAGCCGCGCAAAGGAGACTATGGCGAATTTTTTCGAAAATTTAAGGCGTTAGAAAAAATTCGAGAAAATTGGGAAATTTGTGAAAAACTAAGTTTTGATTTGAAGTTGAAAGTTAAACAATAGTAGTTGGTTTTGAAAAGATAACTAAGTATGATTTGGAAACTTAGTAAAGTTATTATAAGAAGTTTAATTGTGGATTTTGGAAAGTTAATGAATTTTGTAACTTTTCTTACTTGGTAATTTCGAGGACGAAATTCTTTTAAGGGGGGAAGTATGTAACGACCCAGAATTTTTATTAATTAAAATTTGAATATTTAATTAATTTTAAATATTAATAAGTGAAATTTATAAGTCGAATAAATTTTAATTCGAATAATTGGATTTAATTGAATAATTAAATCGATAATTTAATATGTGAAAATACAGAAATAATTGAAAATTGGGAGTAAATATGATTGAAAATGATTTGTAAAATTTTATTTTATCATGTTGGAGTTATAGTGATGTTATAGAACTTTTAAAATCGAATTAGAAGTTTATTTGTGAAAATTGAATATTTTAATATTTAATCGACTAGTGAAAATAGCCAACTTTCGAACAGTCTCAGAATTGGACGAAACCAGTTCCATTGGATTCGTAAGAGTTTGTTATTATCGGATTACAATTTTCGTAGCAATCGGAATTATCGTTTGACCGTGGCAGCTCGAAACGCATCGAAATTGTTTTAATATTAATTTGGCGAGTTAAAATAGTCATTTTTCAAAAAGTCTCGGATTTCGACGAAACCAGTTTCGTCAGATCCGTAATATGATATTATTGTAAGGTTTCAAATTTCGTGTCAATCGGATTTACCGTTTGTCCGGTGCAAGCTAAAACGCCTAGAAAATCGTTTAATCGGTTTAATTTAAATCGAACGTTTATTGCCATAACTCGCACAGAAGACCGAATTAGCTCCCGAAACACGTTCCATTGTGTTCGGAACGCGGGGTAAATCTTAGAAACGCCAACCGGCATGCTTCGTTTGGAGTTCGGAAATTCCGGGATGAATAGTGTTTGCAAAATTTTCTATATAAACCCCTCTATATTTCATTTTGCAAAGTAAAAACACAACCCTAGGGTTTCCATCTGCAGGCCGCCTCCAATATGAACCAATGGCCGAAAATTTTCAAGTTTCTTCTCTCAATCACTCTCAATCCATAAGTTTTTAGGAAATATGCTCAACTACAAAGTCGAAGAGCTCGATGAGAGCTTTGATTCTATACGGTGATGATCGTGTTTGGAGTGTCAGAGGGGGAGTTAGGGGGGCCGACAGCTGCGTGTTGCACATGTAAATCAAGGGTGATGAAGGGGCCGAGCTTCATGCTCTTTAGGCCGAGAGTGGAGCAAGCTATGGGCTTCGATGTGGACATGTTTGATCGTGGTGGATGTCGACGAGGAGGTTGCATAATTTAAACCTAATATTGAGATATGGGTTTGGTTTTATCGTGCAAAGCCTGGAGTTAACGTGCGTGGGGAAGAAGAGGGGGGACGTGCGGCCTGATGGGAAGAAAGTGGAATCAAGGGCTGTGATTTAATGGAGGTTGAAAATAAGAAAAAAAATGTTGTAAATTTAGTTTATATAAATTCGTGTAACTTTGAAAATGCATAACTTTTTCATACGAGGTCGAAAACGCGCGAAACCAGTTGCGTTGGAATCGTATAGACGAGCACTACGCTATGGAACTGGATTGGAGTCGATTGGAGTTAGTGAGAATTTCGGGTAAAATTAAACGCGCGTTTAATTTTATTCGAAATAAATCGCTGAAAACGAAATTGAAATCAAGGTGAGAACTTCTCACTCAATCGAATCGGTTTCGATTTTAATTTTAAATAGTTATATTTAAAATTCTGGAATGCATGTTTGAATGATGATTGTTATCTATTGATTGTTAAAATAGACATTATGCGCCGTTAGTAAGCGGATGTTATTTATTAAAAACATATACCGCGAATATTTCACAGTATAGTGAAATTGGTATTATTTATGTACTTGGAGTTGATTTTCCCGCATTATATAGCGGATGAGACCCTATTGCGCCGTCTATTAAGCGGATAATAAATTATAAATCCTATATACCGCGATAATTCCGTACTGGAGCGGAATTGGTATTGTGCTAACATCTTTGGATGCAGGGAAACAGGTTGGAGGGATCCAACTGGATTCCTCAACTGTATTGATTTATTTACAGATACTGTGATATTTGTTGATTATCATATCGATATATGATATTTGGATGTCGTGATTGACTATTTGGTGCTGCTGCATCATCAGATCCATTTCTGAAATTTTAAAATAATGATTTTGGTTTTTAAAAGAATTTTTAAAGTGATTTTTCAAAGTATATGTTTTTATTAAATTTTGAATTGATTCATTTTAAATAATTAAAACGTTATAACTTTTTATGTTATAAAAATTTAGATTTTTGAGAAATATAACCGAAATGAGATTTTTGGAAATAAATAGTTAATTAATTTATAAATTGGTTTAAATTGGAATTTTTGAATTATTAAAAATGATGTATATAAAAGACTTATAAAATTGATATTTTGTAAATTAAAAATATTGGAATATTAAAACGAGTTTTTATAAGTGTTAAAAATGAAATAAAAATGGATTTCATAAGTGAACGAAATTTATAGATTTATAAATTGTGAAGTTATAAAATGAATAGATTTTGTGAAATAGAAGATTTATAAGTAATTATCTTATAAATCGGATTTTGGCATTTAAATGGGAGATATATGGAATTTGTTGATAATGAGATTTATAAATCGAAGCTTATAAATAGAAAAGGAATTTATAAACATTGTTTATAAATTCGAAATCAATTGAATTTGATAAATTGAATATAGAAGTTTATGAAAGGTAATTTATTCGCGATTTTGGATAGCGAATAAATTCTTGAAAATAAAACGTGTTGTAAATATTGAAATGGGGTTAGTGAAGTATATTCACGATTTTGGACAGTGAATATATTATTAAGTAAAATGGATATGTTTTGGGAAAGCGATATTATTAAAAGAAGTTGATTTTTTTTAACGACGTTTTAAAATGTGTTAAATATCGAAATCATAGATTTCAACATTCATTGTTGAAATAAACGTTTCGAGAAATAGAAGGAAATGGTGGACTATAACACTGTTGTTATAGTAAATGATTTCCAAAAGGAAATGTTTTTGTATAGTATTGGGATTTATATATCTATTTTAAATTTCGAATCCTTATACTAGTGATTTTGGGTCGTCGTGACGATGTTTTACGCAACATTTGTTTTAGCCCAAACAAATGTGTTTAAGCGAATGTTTTCCTTAAAGAATAAAATATATACTTAATTTCGATATTAAGTATGCTGAAGATTTTCCAAGTGTTGAAAATGAATGGATTTGTGAATTACTTATTGTTTAATAAGTATGGAAATGTTTTCCAATATGAACTGAATATTTTGGGACTTTATCTTTTTGAAGATAAATTGAAAATGAATATTAGAAATCGATTTGAAATCGTATATTCATCAATATTTTGGAATGTAAATTCACTATGGAATTTATAAAGGAAAAGTGGAATTTGTTTAAAAATAAACGTTGATTTATTTTTGAAGTATGGGAGTAAATTTACGGATTAGAACGTAAATATAAAGTAAATCGGTAAGAATTTATTTAATTTGTTTAAATGAACCATTTTGAAATGAAAGTATTTCCGAGTAAGGAAATGATTGAAATTTGTTTTCAAAAGTGATAAAGGATTGAAAAGTGATTTGGAAAATTGTTTTCAAACGGTTAAAGTGTGGAAATTATATATCTAATAAAGATATTTGGAAAGTAAATAATTTGGGAAATTATTTGGAATCTGGTGATGTTGAGCATACCTATTGATAGTTAAATATCCGACTATCAATATTTACCTTCAAATAGGTATTTGTTGTGAATTGCTTGAATTGGATGCCACACTTATTTTCAAATAAGCGCTCACAATTCGGGTTAGCCGGGAAAGGACCTTTAGGTCGTATAACCCATTTCGAATATGTGATATGTCGTTATGGATTACATTTGAAGACCGGTGTTGAAGACCGGGTATTTGTGAAAACGATAGGATGACCTATCGATTGTCTCCACACCGTTAGCTACGGTATGGAGATTTCCTTTGTGATGGGAAATTCAATCGGGTTTGTGAATACCCGGATTGCAAGGACTTCTTTGGAAGTGCCTTCGGTTACGTTCGATCCCGGAACGTACTTGTATGGATGTGGGTCTTACATTACAATTTGAGATGTAAAGCTGGTTTCCATCAAATATATTTCTGTTGGTGGCAGAGAATTTATTCTCTTAGCTTAACACCCTTCTTTGAGACGTACGAGCTCAGAGGTTATGTAGTTGATGGTTACTAGTGATACATTCCCAAGTTGGTAATGTGGCATATAAGTGCTATTGAGCATTTGTGAATTAAAGCACAGCTTTTATATAAAGCATTGCTTTGTGAACGAGACTTCGTCGAGCCTCACAGACCGGTTGTGGTCGAAATAGGAATCATGGCAGCAAAGTTATTTGGGGGTCGCTCCTCCATAGGGTATGTCATTTCCCATCTCGATTATAAGTGGTATCATGGTATGGAGCCCAGATACTTACTTTGTGGACACACTATATTTATTACCTTGTGATGTTGGTTATCGAGCGCTCGGTTTTAAGGTCCCAAAGGACAGGGGGATGACATACTCATGTCAGTTGTTACCCAGTTAGGGGTAACCCGGCCTTGTGTAGCATAGATCCGGTTAGGATCCGGGAACGTTTCTTCAGAGGCGTTCTATTTTACTTGGGAAGTTCCTTTGCCCGACCATTTGTTGGAAATCAAAAACAAAACAATACGTGCCTTGTACGGTTTTAGTTGTAGAACCTGCCATTTAATATGGTAGCTATAGTAGGCATACCATCATGGTACGTATGCTGGCTAAGATTTATATTTTACTTTCGAAATGTTTCTACACTATGCACTAGTAATAATATCAAATGTTTCTTTTTAATGCGTATCAAGAATCTTTGACTATCATAAGGAGAAATCTTCTCCAATTCTGCATTTGCATTGTGTGTGTGGCGGGAGACCTTATGGTAGTTTCATTTTCAAAACACATTGCGAATTGGCTTTGAAAATTTCTCCTATTCTTTATTTTAAAGATAAATAACTATTTTAAGTTCTCACACCAGTCACATGACTGACTCGGAGTTTATTGTTTCCTTCCTAAACTCTGGGTGCCCACCAATTTCCACACGGGCAGTCTAGAGTTTGGTTATCAGGTTATTCTGGACTTTGGAATGCTATGGAGCTCAGGAGACGAGCTGCATATCGAGACGTACCACTTGTATATGATATTATACTATGTATTATTCCGCTGTGTATTCTGTATGAGGACAAGTTTATATAACTGTCCATCGATGTATTGACTCTGTTGTCTATTGTTAGTATAAACTCTCATAATGATGTAACGAATAAAATGTACAGTTCTTTGTTTTAATGATATTAATTTATCTATTATATGTTGTTCCGTTGCGATTGTGAGATTCTGATATTATTCTGTTGTTTTCTTTTCTGTTCCGTTCTATTTTCTATCTTTTTTCTGTCGTCTTCTACCTTTTTTGTTTTCTTCTATCTTTTTCTTCTTCTTAAACCATAACGGTTCGGTTTTTCAACGACGAAAAATCGCTATCGTTACAGTCGACGTCCCTCAACGCACGTGACCATCCCTTCGCTCTCCCCCTAAAGAAACTTGAAACCTAGGCCGCATTCGAAAAATCACACTTACTTCCCACCTGGATGAAATAACGATAGACGGTGAGCTTCAACCTCCATGGCGAACCACCACCGTGGTCCATCTCCCACCAAAACTTTCCAATCAACTCGCCATTCTACACTCCTCCTCCTTACCTAGGACCGCATTCCTCCTTTCTTCCCTCCGCTTCGCAGTTGCCTAGAGACCGAACTCCACCCCAATCAACCCTTAAACCCTAGATTGACCTTAACCCGACTCCACGATCCTCTATACCTTCTCGAGCTAATTTTCTGTAACAACCCGCATATTTTACGATTGAGTATTTAAATATTTTATTTAAATATTTCATCATTAGTTGGGTTATAGTCCGAAAAGCTACTTTTTGCAAACAGTCAAATTAGGACTTGATACCACCCCCATTGAGTTCAAAATGACGTTTGCGATCTTTTTGGGTATAAACTTCGAGATGTTTGGAGATAGTAAAATTTTACCACCTTTTCACTTAGGGCTTTGGCTTTTTGTTTCAGCCCATTAGACCCAAACTTCACCCCCCTTCTCTTCATTACTTCCTTTCTATTTCCTAATATTCAAGCTTTAGCAATAATGGAGAGAGGAATGGGAAACTAAAAATCCAAGCCCTAGTTTCCATCTACAAATCAAGTTCTAGCTCCAAATCAATAGAAGAAGCTTTGGTAAGCCTCCTCTTCTTCTTCTCCAACTCATTCTCTTATCAATTTCAGAAATTCCTAAACCTAATTTAGGAAATGTTTCTCTTTTAAGCTTAGATTCAAGTTCTTTGGGTTGGAATTGTAGAATAATTGTCCTTGCCATTGCTCTATAGCTTCTTCTTCATTTGTTTTGGGTTTAAAGGTGAGATTTTTATCTCATATCTATGCCTATATCTATCTTTGATTATTGGGCATGAATTCCTAACACTTATTCATGTGCATTTGCTTGTGGTTTGGATTGAATTGGTGAATATTCCAATTTTTAGTGTTTATGGGTTCAAATCATTAAAAATCCTAACTTTGATGTTTGATTCATGTTTTGGTGATGCATCGAGGAGCCAATAGGGACGGGTTGCCGATTGGCGTAAACCCCTAGCATCCGTGCTTGTCCGATTGCAAATTGAGTGAGTTTGCACTTCATTTGAAATAGGGTAGGAAATGCAGGAATTCAGGTTCAGTCGACCGAATTCTCTGAGTCAGTCGACTGAGCTGAAGCCCGAAAATTTCTCAGGTATGTGTTCAGTCGACTGACTCAGGGAATTCAGTCGACTGACCTGCTCCTGTTTTACCTGTTTTGCCTATTTATGTGCTAGTTGCTTTTTTTTCCAATCATTAATCAATTCTTCTTCTCCGATTAGTTGTTATCACCTTTGTCGACTTTTATAACTTCTATTTTAGGAATTTTTGGATATATCCACTTTGATGGATTCGGTATCGGTTTCATTGGATTTGATTCACGTCTTCGTATGTGAATTATGATGATTGATTGTTCCTATAATCATTTTTGGGATTTGTCACTTTAAAAATATAAAGGTTTTAATACTAGTAGTAAATATCAAAACTCTTTCTTCAAAATGATTTCAACACTATTTTATTACAAAGCTCGTTTTCTCAAACAGTTTCCAATCTACTAGTATTCACAAACCTTTACCTCACTCGTATGAGAGATCTAATTAAACGACCTAGTAAAACAAGTGGTATGAAATGCTTGCGTTTACGTCGTCGGTTAACTCTTGGACTTGTTCGATTGAATCTCTTGTGGCAACTTTCTAGTCGAGATTTACAGTTTGTTTGTAAATATTTAAGTTAAGCTAGTGGTTATGGGACATGAAGCTAAACTCATATATTTACTAGCTTAGTGCAATTGACACTTCTTAATGATCGATGATGATCATTTTTGCGATTTAGAATAGCAATGTGCGATGTCTCTTTGTCTGCGAGGGAGACTAAACCCCGTTTCTGTGGAGCTTCGGCTCAAATTGGTGGGGTAGCGACCCATGGTCTTCGGACCGTTTTGTGGAGCTTCGGCTCAAAATTAATGGTTAGCAACCATGGAATAGCGTTCCATTTTGTGATACACGTGTTGGTGATTTTTCATGCTCCCATTTTGTGATAGGCCTCCCCCTTTTTGTGATTTCTGGATTTTCATTGATGATTTCTAGAATTTGTGTTTCACCGATTTTTGTGATTTACATTGATATGTGTTATCAATACTTGTGCATTGGTGAATTTGTGTGTCATTAACTTCTGTGATTGACATTGATATTATTGTCAATATTTATAGTTTGGTGATTTGGTAAATAAGGAGTATGACATCCCTTTTGATCTTTGAGAATATTCTCGTGATATTGATTAATCCCTAGTTGATTTTTCAATTGCATACTTATCACAGTATGGCTTTATGGTTATTATATATTTATGTCATATCTCTTATTCTATATCATCTTATCTGATATTTATAGCTAGACTGATCCGTTTATTAATTTCTTATTAAATAATACTCGGGTTAGACCAAGATGTTACAAGTGCTTCTGCTTGACTTCACATCTGGGATTATCACCCTGACTTTTGGCTAACTACTTAGATTAGTAGTTTTTGTTGTATACATTTGAGATATAGACTCATAGATGTATCCTTATTCTTTTGTCTAGCACTTGTAGCTATTCTTTTGTGACATTGTGGATCTTGTTTGACCACTACTCTGATGTACACTTTCTTGTGTTATATTCATATCTTTTTCCGCCATTGTGTTATGGATATCTATGACTGATTTGTGTTATGTTTATCTCTATATTTGTTTCCGAAGAATATATACAGCCACTGTGTAGTAGCTTTGAGTTTGTATCGATGTGTCGGATTTCCTCCTGAAACCAAATGGATTATTTTACTATCTAGCATATCGGCGCTCACACAAAGCAATTACGCGGATGGTCACTCCTCAACAGCCTTATTCTTCGCGCTAGTTGACGGCATTACTCCATAGTGTCCTTGGCTAGCGTGGGTATAGAGGTGGGGCGTCACATTTTCTTTGATGCGCCATGAATTAAAGCTCCTCGACGCCAAACTGTACGCCATGAAATCCATCGGCCCACCGAAATTTGGCCTTTCACCCAATTCCGATCAACATACAATATCCCCTCAAATTTTAACGTGTAAATTACAAAACTCCTACCAAAAATCCCAATCGAATTTAACCATATCTATGATGATCGAAATTCTTGCATTATCTTGCTTTTACTGTAAACTTCTTCTTTTGGAAGTAAATGCTATGTATATTTATCTGGAGCCATTTTTAGATCATGTATCTTGTAATTACAGACAAGTTTGGTTAATACCTCTAAATCCAAAAGGAATTAGGGAAGGAAATATTGAAATTTTTTCTTAAAAGTTTTAAAATAATGAAATAAGACAGAGTAACTGTCTGTATACAAAGCTGCATTCCAATATACCCATATATTCATATACTCATATAAATAATCATGCACACCATCATCACTAGTTTACTTCGAGTTTTACCGTATGCGACAAAATCTAAAACAGACTTAAAGCTCTGATTTCTCACCTAATAAAATGTTAGATAGAGAAGTTTGAAACTGAATAGATATCTTGGTATAATTTTGAATTTGATGCTAACTGCCAAGACAAGAAATAGTGGAAGGAAGTTATATACAGGTATTCACACTGATATATAGGCATATGCTTCCTGATAAACTGAAAATCCTTAATTTAACTATATATAAATTTTTTATTAGATTTTGAAAACAGTTTATTTACTGAAAATGGTTTAAACAAAGAAAATGTCATTGTTTCTAAACATGCATACATCATTTTCAGATATACACGTGCATGCAAGCAAATTCTTACATCTAAACTTCAATAATCACTACATATAGCTCAAGATACTGGAAGATTTGAGATGTTAAAGAGTAGATACTCACCTGTTCTAGAGCTTATATCTTGAAATCCGGAAATGCTGAAGAAGAAAAAAATTTGAAAGCTTGCTTTACTGGAACTTGATGTTGAAATAATTAGCTTTCAAAACTGACTGAAGTTGCTTTGGAAAGGTTGCTTTGATTCACTTGCCTGAACTTTGATTTCCTTCAGGATTTCTTGCTTTGTTTTGATTGAAAACGTTTACAGTTTGATGAAAAACATTTACAGGCTTTTGATCTTTTGATTTAAGAAAATGAATTACATGCCTTTTGAATTTGATTCTGGTTTTAGAGGTGGATTGGTTTTCAGATTGTTTGGGTGATTTTACAGGGTATTGTTTTCTTAGCCTTGAGTTGGAGAGAATAGAAAAAAGAAAATGAAGGTGAAAGCGATGTATTTGTATAGGTAATAATGTGATTTATTTTAAAAAGAAAAAATAAAAATTACACTTGTTTAACATTTCAACATTTGTCATAAAGAGTTGTTTATTAGTTACACATGTTACTAATGTCTCTAATTTTTTTTAAACATGTCATTTAAGTAATTCTTATTTATTTTAAAGTTAATAAAAATCCCTTTTTTCCATCTTAATTTACTAATTACAAATACTTATCTAAATGCACATGAATTTCTTTGAGATAAATGTTAGTTGTTTAAAAATATATTTTTAAGCTTAGGTTTAAATTTAAATAAGAGTAATAAAAAGATTTGTTTTATAATCAATTTTTTTTAAAGATGTTTGGATTTCAAGTCCAAACTTTCATTTTCCAATTACTAATATACATTAAAATAGAAACAATATCTGTAAAAGATAAATTCTGCGAAAATAATAATGAAGATCATTAAACAAATATTATCAAATTTCAATAATTATATCAGGAGATTATTAAATGAATATTTATCCAAATATTTAAAATATAGTATTTATTATAGTTCAAATTCATCTATACACAAATCCATATGTAAATATTTATTATCAGATTTATTTGTTTAATTTATACATCAGTATTTCAATAAATTAACCCAATTATTTTATCAATTACAGATGTCCAGAAAATCCGGGTTATCACATCCCTTCCCCCTTTGAATCTTTCCGTCCCCGAAAAGGAACGAAGCCGGTATTTATTAAAAATATTTATTATCATATAAATTTTTTCTTTGAATATTTTTTTTGAACCACTTTAAAAATCTATATAATATTACAAAATAGTTTTATAAAAATATATTTCTTATAACTTGATGTCTCACCAGTCCATCCTTGTTCTTATAGAAATTCGATAGTATGTTGATCTGGTGTAGAACTGAAAATCTATAAGTACTTAGCAGACCCGTTTGCGACACTCAGTGAAAAATATTTGGAAAATAATTTTATGGAAAATATCGAATATATTTTTGAAAGTAGAGGATATATCTTTGGTGAGAATGCTCTGGAAATCATCACCCCCATCCATGGTCGCAGTTAACCCAATGGTTACGTTGCCATCCCGACAAAATCCATAGATAACTATAGGCCTCCGCTCCCCTCGATTACACCATGGAACCCGCTACAGATCGCAACTACAACTGGGGTTACGTTGCTATCACAGCAAAAACCCATATAACTGTAGGCCTCAGCGCCCTCGAATTTCATTGCCAAAAGAATGAAACTTCTCCAATCCACTCGACCATAGATCGCAGTCTACCGATGTTACGTTGCCTTCCCGGCAAAATCAAGCGTAGACCGTTGACACTCACCTCCACACAATTTGTGCTATGGTCCACACAGTAGATCGCAGCGACATCGAGTTACACTGTCATCACAACATAACTCAAATGCCTCTATAGGCATCAGCGCCCTCGACTTTCGCTACCCAATAATTCTCAGGAACTAGTTTGTCCGGACTCCTCACAGGATCAACTTTAGAACCTCCCCCTTGGAGGCTCAAGGCAGTACCAACCTATGGTACTCCTGAGAAGTTCATCCCAAGGAAGCGCCTTTTTCTCCAGAGCCAATTTCAAAACACTTCATACTATACATATATAGTATCTTCGAAATCATACACCTAGTATGAATCTCAAATAAATCTCCTTTCTCAAAATCGATTATCCCAAAATCGATAATTCTCAAACTAGGCTTTCCAAATTTCAAAATTGATTTTACCCAAAAAATCAAAATCCTTTCCAAATTCAAAGGTTTCCAAAACCTTTTTAAAATCATTCTCACAGGATCCTTTATATATATAGATATATATAACCTTGAAAAAAATCATAGGATCATTTCAAACTGTATAAAACCCTTTTTATACTTCAAATATTTTCAAAAATCTTTTCCTTCCGGCAATAGATTCAACAAGGGAAGATTTATCTTATATAACAAAGATATATAACTTTGTTTATGCCAAATCAAATATTCAAATTTTATTACTCTATAATGTCACGTACCAAATTACTTACTTTCAGAGTAAATTTTAGAAATCTCCAATTTCTACTTTACTTCATCATATATTTCACAAAATATACCTTTCATTTCAAAAACCATTTCACATTTCTTATCCATAAATTCCCAGTATCAATTTCATTCAAACCCGTACGATGTACACATATCATCCGTATGCTATATCAATCTGATCGCTCACTCGATCACACAATTTCATTTCCGAACTAGTATCGTCCACTCGATTTCCTAGTATGGACTCAAATCTGGTTTCTTGATCAGAAACCGTCATTCTCCTTGCATAGCCATAACTATGATAGAGAATATCCAGAACCAATCAACAATCTCTATCCAGGTTCGCCGTCGAAAATTAAGTCAAAAATCCCAACTTGGATCGATATAACTATCTCGAAATTCTGTGCTCGAATGTGGATCAAATCACTATGCAAATAGAATAACATACGTACATCCTACGCATTCATCTTCATTGATTATTAACCAAATCAATTCTCTTTTCTATTCACATTCACTTATGATTTCTATACCCTTATTCACAATTGCTTCAATCCCATAAGGATTATCACCTTAATTCTTATCCCAATTGATAACAAATCATAAACAGTTTAACTCCGTCCAGCTTAAACTTAGAAAATAACTTAAAAAGTTTAAAATAGATAAGTAGTTTGAAAAAAATAATTATAAATTTTAAAGTAGCTGCAAAATAGTTAAGTAATTGCAAGATAGCTGGAAAATACTTAAATAAATTGCAAAATAGATGTATAATAGTAATTAGTTATAAAGTAGTTGAAAAAATAGTAATTAGTTTATAAAACAGTTGAAAAATTGTTAAATAGTTTCAAAAATAATTGTAAAACAAGTGTAAGATAGTTTTAGGTTCTAAAAAGAAAAGTTGTATAGTAAATAGTTTGGAAAAAATAGATTTGTACTAAAACAATTTATTTTGAAAATAGTCCAAAGTCAAACTATTTAATTCCCAACCTCCATTTCCAAATCAAGTTGAATTATTCTTGATTTCCTCCCAAATTCAATTCAAATTTCATTTGAATTTAAAACTATTCAACTTTAATTACAATTCCAAATTATTCAAATCAATTTGGACTAATTTCAAATTGAACCCACTTCAATTTAAAATCGTTTCAAATCAATCCAATTCAAATTTTCCATTTGAATTTTACACTTATTCATCTTCAATCACAATTCCAGTTAATTCAATTCAACTTTAATTTGAGCTAATTCAGTTCAAATTTCAAATTTAAACCATCCCGAATTATATAAATTCGAGTTAAAATTAAATGTTTATTTAATCTTTCAAATCAAATCAACTTATATCTTTAAACCATTTAATTCTGAATCCATATTTCTTGTTTTTAACCTTTTTCAAAGTTCAAATAATAATTCAAAACCTTTTTAAACAACTAAATCTTTGAAATTCAGCTTATCACTAAATTTCAATTTTGAGACCAAACCTTTAAAGGTTTAACTTAAACATTCAAACCTTAAGTCCAAAATGATTCCATTTTATCTTAATAATGGATATTTTACCATACCCCATTTCTTTATTCTTTTAAACAAATCCAGTTTCAGCTTAAAATTCATTATTAACAACAGGATGGTATTATTCAAATTATTTTAAAACATCTATCCATTTCCAATTTCTAGATCTCAAACCCATTTTGATATCACACAAACTCCCAATTCAGATTAACCATTTAACTTCCCAAGTTAAATTCAATTTCATCTTGAAATTTCCAAATCAGGTTGATCATTCGAATTTATTTAACTTCTTCAAAGTTAAATTCAATTTACTTAATCCAGTTAAATTTACACAATTTGAATTCCCATTCAAATCTTAAACTTCAGATTAATATCCTTCCCACTTAAGTTTAAAACCTACTTCACTTTGGGTTTCATATCACATTCCAAGAAAAATTTAAAACTCAATCTTAGAGTTTATTTCCTTTACACACCTGGTTACTTTTAAATTTTAAACCACCTTTGGTTTTAAATTCAAACAAATTCCTTTAAAATTTTAAACAACCCTTGTTTGAAATAGGACCCTTTCATTTAAATATATTAAATAACATGTCTTATTTTAAAATAAGGTCATATTCAAAATAGTTTGCATAATATTATTTCCTTTAACATTTGAAACCAATTCAAATGTTTAAATTTAGAATTCAGAACTTCACAATTTGAAACCCACTTTAATTACAACCTTTCAAATTTACAAATTACTCTCTTTAAATGGTTACTTCCTTAAAACATTTTATTGTTTATTGGAAAACAATCATCCCATTATAATAAACATTCCATTTATTCGGTTTGAAACCAATTCTAATTCATCTATTTTTGAAATTCTTCCCCAACTTCAAGATTTAATTTCAGTTTGAATCCATTTCAAAATTATCTTTAATTTAATTTCAATTTGGTTGTATTTCTATTACCACATAATTTAATTCCAATAATTTAACAACCAATTACCTTAATATTTATTAGAAAGAAATATTGCTATATATATATCAAAATATATTCTTATAAAATCATTTAAAAATCTTTATATAAGAAATAACAAGCACGCTCTCATACACACGCACACACTCAACTCATTCTAGGGTACCATTGACCCTATCCTTAGTGAGTATTCCCCACCAGAGCCAAGGTTCTCGCTTAACCTTTTGCTTTGATACCAAATGTAACGACCCGGAAATTTCGATCCCAAAAATTCCCGGACAGTTAGGAAAAGAAGAAAAAAGAAAAGAAAAAAAAGAAACAGAAACAAGTCACAGAAACCTCACATTCGCAGCGGATCAAAATATAATATCACGTAAATAACAGTTTTTCAAGAAGAACGTATCAGTACACTTATACTTTATACATCAGAGTTACAACCATTAACCATCACTGGACAGTTTAAAACAACATGTCCTAGTTATACAATAATATATACAGCGGTATACACTCCATACGTTCCTGCCATCTAGCTCGCCTCCTGAGCTCCAAAACTTCCTCACCTAAAAATCTGTAATACTCGGTATGACCCGAGCATTACATCAAAGTAACACTCGGGTCAGGCTGGAAACCAGCGTGAGTAAACTCATCTAACATGAAATACAAAAGCATACAACTTATATAAACCCGGGGCAACTCGTAACAATTTATAAATTCACAATTTGATATAGACCTCTTATTTCACACATCAATCTCTAAGTATCAACTTAGATTAAATGGTCCAATTCACTTAAATCATTCCATTCCAGCCTATTGTTTTCACATATCAAATCTATATAAAATTTTATAGATCACAAATCGAAGCAGTTTCGGATATGTACTAATACCCGACCCCAGTCTCTTCGAGTTCAATGCCATCTCAACCCAATTTATCCAAGTAAAAAAAAACAATTCAACTTTAAATAACGATGCAACTTTTCCATAGCAATTCATCATCGATATAAAACCACATTATCATTATCCATCCGGATACATATCATATCACAAACATTTCATACCATAGATATCATTCAATTCCAGGCATTTAACAACATTCAATCATTCATAAGATTGATTACTTCCAAAATTAATTTAATTTAATCCCCAAACAAATTAAATTAATTACCTTTAAATCCAGTTTATCTACATTAACATATCATTTAATAAATAAATGAAATTACCAACCAGCCTTTAATTTAACATTAATTAATTATACAACAAGTAATTAACCTTTAATTACTCTCATTGTTTAATTATACCATAATTAATCACATTTAAGTTTTTACCTTTATATTTAATTGAGTAATTATCTATCCCTTAATTACTCTCATTAACCCTTAATTAATTACATTAATTAACCTTTAATTAATTATTGAAATTAATTCTTTAATCAAATAAACCTTCACATTGAATAATTAACCTTAAATTACTTACATTAATGATCCTTAATTATTTGTCTTAAATAATTAATCTTCATTAAACACTTTTAATCAATTATCCTTAACTAATCATTTAATTAATTACCCTAAGTAATAGCTTTTCATTAATCATATTGATATCTACCCATTAATAAATCAAGCCCCTAATTAAAATTAAAGATAAACCATAACCTTAATTAACTTTTAATCAAATCGATATAAAATTTCATTTGAAATCACATAGAAATAAAATCATATAATTAACTTATTTTAAAATTATATAAACCATACAATTTATTTGAAACTTGGTTAAATCAAAATTAGGCTACCGGCCCAAAACTAAAATTCCCCAGTCTAATTCTAACATGACCCGATACAACCCATTCTCATCCCCCTTCTACAATTTCTTCTTCTCTTAATTTAACAGGCCCAAATTCTTCGGCCCAAAACCTACCTCTTTACTTTCTCTCCAGTTCTTCTTCCATCTTCCTGTGCACGAGTGTGCATGAATGCGTGCACCTGAATCCAAACTCCGACCACCTAATTTCGCCAACGATCGATGTCCCTCAATGCACGCGACCATCCCTTCCCTCTCCCCTAAAGAAACTTGAGACCCTGGCCGCGTTCAAAAAATCACACTTACTTCCCACCTGGATGAAGTAACGAACAGACAGTGAACTTCAACCTCCATGGCGAACCACCACCATGGTCCATCTCCCACCAAAACTTTCCAATCAACTCGCCATTCTACACTCCTCCTTCTTACCTAGGACCGCATTCCTCCTTTCTTCCCACCGCTTCGCAGTTGCCTAGAGACCGAACTCCACCCCTATCAACCCTTAAACCCTAGATTGACCTTAACCCGACTCCACGATCCTATATACCTTCTTGAGCTAATTTTCTCTGATGCGCCATGACTTAAAGCTCCTCCATGCCAAACTGTACGCCACAAAATCCATCGGCCTACCAAAATTTGGCCTTTCACCCAATTCCGATCAACATACAATATCCCCTCAAATTTTAACCTATAAATTACAAAACTCCTACCAAAAATCCCAATTTTCCAAATTGGATTTAACCATATGGGTGAAACACAAAACTATGATGATCGAAATTCTTGCATTATCTTGCTTTTACTGTAAACTTCTTCTTTCCAAAGTAAATGCTATGTATATTTATCTGGAGCCATTTTTAGATCATGTATCTTGTCATTACAGACAAGTTTGGTTAATACCTCTAATCCAAAAGGAATTAAGGAAGGAAATATTGATTTTTTTTAGAAGTTTTAAAACAATAAAATAAGACAGAGTAATTGTCTATATACAAACCTGCATTCCAATATACCCATATATTCATGTACTCATATAAATAATCATGCACACCATTATCACTAGTTTACTTCGAGTTTTACTGTATGCGGCAAAATCTAAAACAGATTAAAAGCTCTGATTTCTCACCTAATAAAATGTTGGATAGAGAAGTTTGAAACTAAATAGATGTCTTGGTATAATTTTGAATTTGATGCTAACAGCCAAGACAAGAAACAGAGGAAGGAAGTTATATACAGGTATTCACACTGATGTATATGCATATGCTTCCTGATAAACTGAAAATCCTTAATTTAACTATATATAAAAAGTTTATTAGATTTTGAAAACAGTTTATTTACTGAAAATGGTTTAAACAGAGAAAATGTCCTTGTTCTAAACATGCATACATCATTTTCAGATATACACGTGCATGCAAGCAAATTCTTACATCTAAACTTCAATAATCACTGCATATAGATCAAGATACTGGAATATTTGAGATGTTAAAGAGTAGATACTCACCTGTCCTAGAGCTTGTATCTTGAAATCCGGGAATGCCGAAGAAATAAATTTTTTGAAAGCTTGCTTTACTGGAACTTGATGTTGAAATAATTAGCTTTCAAAACTGACTGAAGTTGCTTTGAAAAGGTTGCTTTGATTCACTTGCCTGAACTTTGATTTCCTTCAGGATTTCTTACTTTGTTTTGATTGAAAACGTTTACAGCTTGATGAAAAACATTTACAGGCTTTTGATCTTTTGATTTAAGAAAATGAATTACAGGCCTTTTGAATTTGATTATGGTTTTAGAGGTGGATGGGTTTTCAGATTGTTTGGGTGATTTTACAGGGTATTGTTTTCTTAGCCTTGAATTGGAGAGAATAGAAAAAAGAAAATGAAGGTGAAAGCAATGTATTTGTATAGGTTATAATGTGATTTATTATAAAAAGAAAAAATAAAAATTACACTTGTTTAACATTTCAACATTTGTCATAAAGAGTTGTTTATTAGTTACACATGTTACTAATGTCTCTAATTTTTTTAAACATGTCATTTAAGTAATTCTTATTTATTTTAAAGTTAATAAAAATCCCTTTTTCCATCTTAATTTACTAATTGGTATCATGAATAATAGTTGATTTTATTCATGCAAATTACTTATTAGTTTAGTAGAAATGACAAAAAAGTTACACTCATATTTTGGTATCATAAGTTATAAATTTCATAATGAAAAAAGCACGATTACTTTAAAAAGAAAAACCTGTAACCAAGTTATGAAGCCCAGTTCTCCATTGCCAAACATGTTAAATTAACTTAGGTCCCTGAAATTTTGGGGCTTGAGACTAGAATTTCTTTAATAATTTACATAAAAAATGATAAACTTTATAAGAAAATAAGAAACTAAATCACATTTAAGTCATACCTAACCTTCATTGGCAATCCCTTGTAATAATTACAGTTTGGCAGAGAAGACGATTCATGCTTTCTATGAAGTCAAATAGAGTCAAACCTGTAGAGTGAAGTGAAAGTAGGGGGAACGGAAAATCAAACGAAATCAAATCATCATAACAGAGAGTAAGGTTGAGATCTTACATTCAGAAATATAGTTGGTGGTTGGTGGAAGATGTGGACAATATTCTACCACCGATTTGGTGTTGAAGTACATGGTAGGTAGGAAATGAATGGTACGCGGATGTATGACGGTGACGGTAGAGAATGATCGCGGTGGCAGCGGTCGCATCGGCAGGAAGTCGAATGGAAGGAGAAGAAGAACATAGGGTGGTCAATTTTGATCAGGCGGTTTGAAAAGTGGAAGAGGGTAGCTGACATTTTTTTCGGCTGAGAAGAAAGTGAAAGGAGAGAAAAAAGAAAGCGGAGAATAAAAGGAAAAAGAAATGAAAGAGGAAGGTAAAGAGACATGCGAAGAATCAAGTTTCGAAATGTGGGATGTGGGATGAGGTGGTGGTGGAAAGACTTCAGTGCCCGGGCTAAATGGTTTCTTTGGATTTTGCACTGTGGGCAATATGGGGAGTTCAAAAAAGGCCTCGGTTTGACTGGTTGACCGAAGATTTTGCTTTATAGTATAAGATATGTGTATAATCATAAAATGGTAGAAAATAAAAGAAAAGAAGAAGATGAGCGAATCGATACTGTAAAAAAGGCAAATTTCATAATAAACCTATATTCCACTTAATTCAAATATCCTTTCGTATCTGTAATTCTAACGGTATGTATGTATCTTGGTATACATATTTTGGATTGGAAAGGAAAAGAAGTCAATTAGAGGGATGAATTCGGATTTGGGATATTTGGAAATCTCAAAAAGATAAGTAGGAAATTAAATGATTTATGTATAACACTGAAATTTATATCGTTGAGTTTTATTTAAATATCCTGTCTGTGCAAAATCTATTGAATTATAGGCTTAGAGAGAAGTATTCAATCTTGCCAACAAATTTTATAAGTTAGGCAATTGAAATAAAATAGTATTGTAAGTACAAATAAAGATATCAAACACCTAGGGAGAACATGTTGAAATTTAAGGAAAATGGAGGATGTCGAGCGTGAAGAGGGAAATTAATATTTGATCATGGTCTCTCCAAACCAACATTCGATAATTTTAAAAGGTCAAGTTGTTTGTAGTGAACTATCCTACTATCAGGGTGTAAAGATTAACATATTAAAACACATTCCATATGCTTAGATTATCATGTCCCTCTTATCGAAATTAACCGTCTTGTATTATCACGTTCTCGAAGTGCGGTATTTGTGATTAGTACAAGGTGACTTATTTTCAATAAAATGCATCAGAGTATTATTACGACTTCTTTAATTCATTCGGCTACTTAATAGCATAGACAAGAGATCCCTGGGTTAAAACAATTCACTTAAATAGGAAACTTGGTTGACAATAAATAACCGATAAGGCTTTAAAAGAAACTTTAAAATAAACAAACCATAATTAAATCATAAGTTTAAAACTCAATTAATCCTTAATTAATCATAATTGAATCATTAAAAATCCTAATTTTATTCATAATTAAACCTTAATTAAACTTTAACTAAATAACATTTATTTAAGAAATTAAACCCTAATTAAGTAGATAATTAACCTTTAGTTAAATAATAATTAACTCTATGTAAATAAGTAATTAAAGAAAATAAACTTGATCAAGTAAAAATTCTTTTACCTTAATTAATCATTATCTAAAACTTACTTACTTCAAATTAATTTACTTAGTTAATAATTTTTTGAACTCTAATTACTTAACCTAATTATTTAGTTAATTAATTAACTAATTAATTAAGTTATTAAAAAATTAAAAATTAGGCTTTTTACTTACTTAATTGTTTTGAAATGAATTTTCAAAAACAACCCAAAAGATATCACTTTAAAACTTGAAATCGCGTAATTTTCCGAACTGCTTTCATAGCGACTATCGCTATAAGCGCAATTCGTTAGAATTGATTTCTAGGTGAAAAATTCACCTTAACGTTAGCTACTACATCTTTGAAAACAGCAAGGGAAAAGTTTCGAAATCTTTAAACAAAGATGAAAACTTGGAAAACATTTTCAAAAATCCAAAGCTAGAAAACGAGCTTTTATTTTCAAATCGGAACTCAAGTCCTTTGCGACTTTTCGAGGTGCAAACTTCTTAACATTTACATCACAAATACATGGTTTTGTTTCAAAAACATACTACCATAATATCATATCCAATATCACATATCCATATCCATATACATATCCAAACATATCCACATATCAACCAATTACCAAATCTAAGTTCAAATATTTACATATCATCATATGCCATCAAATACGACATGATATTCAACATAATAGTCACCATATTTTCAAAACATATAATCCATCAAAATCTAGTTAATTTCTTTTCCAAAATAAAGTTTTACTCAACGAAATATTTTCTAAATCTAAGCAAGATTTTTCCGAAACTTGAAAACACTTTCGAAACTTACAAAGATAGAACTTTTGGACCCTTGAACACTTGAAATGGGCTCAGCCAAGTGGGTATGGGCTTGGCCTAGGGATGTTTGAGCTCGGCACTTTTAGTTTTGGGTGGTGGAATTTTGTATTTTGGAAGAGGAGATGTTTTATATTTAAATATACATATGCATGCACATCTATACTTCCTCCCTCCCCTCAAATCCTCCTCTACATCCCTATGTACTTTTCGCTATTCATGCCACGCCATAAGTACTTGGATTGGAAAATGTGTGTTTTGATATGTTTGTATACACACACACACACACACACTTCCTTTATAAAATAATAATTTCATTTATCCTTGTATATTTATATGCTTGAGGAGGGAACATGTACACAACATGTTTAAGATAGTTTGTTATGTGTGCATTTATGTTTAACATAGTGTTATAACATTTAAAACAACTTTTAACGAATGAAAAATCAATATTATGGAAAATTACTTCCCGTCGAATTTCCTATTTTTCTATAAACTATACATTTTGGTAAAAAAATTGAAAATGATTTTATCATCGTTAATTATCATTTAAAATAGTTTTATTTGTTAACAAATACCTATTTATTAATTATCTAAAACATAATTAAATAATCATTTAAATAGCAATTAAATTTCGGCTCGTTATAGATGGGTTTACGCATGTTGTAATCTTGGACACATGTATGTATGTAAATTCAAGTTTGGTGCTTGAATTTATCATGTTACGACATAGAAATTCTTTTATTTTAAAAGCTAGTTTACTTAAGAATTGTTTTTGAAAATTTATGAGTTTTTAACTCTAGTTTTATTCCCAAATCCTTATATTTAGTTATATAAGTAGTTAATATATGAAAGCTAAGGTTTTTCAAGTCTTTGATATATTAAATAGTTTTTAAAATTTTCAGGTCCTACAACGATAACCGTTATGCGTACAGTTTGTGGAAACTGAACTCTTTTTGCAAGTAAAATTTGATTTCACTTAAGTATCTTTTGAAAAGTGTTTCAAACATATTTAAGTTATTAAAAAAGTAATTATTTATCTATTTATTTTAATGATTATTTAATTAATTAAGATAATTATTACTTCTTCATTAATTAATAAAGGTAATTAATACTTAAGTGTTAATCAATAAAGTTAACTATAATTAGTTAATTAATTTAAGTTAATTATTATTTAATTACTAATCAAGGATTAATTGTTATTTAATTATTTATTTTATATTAATTATTAATATTAATTTAATTATAGAATATTTTAAATGTTTAATTAATTGCTATTTAGGCAAGATTAGTTAAGACTATATTAAGATTAATTTAATTATTAATAAAGTTTTAAATTATTACTTAATAATTAATTAGAGATTAATTACATTTTACATATTTATTTAAATATTAAGTATTATTTAACTATTTATATAAAAGATAATTATTATTTAATTATTTATTTAAGATTAATTATTATTTATTTATTTATAAAAGGGTTTAAATATTTAATTAATTTCTAATTAAGTAAGATCAATTAAGACTTAACTAAGATTAATTTAATTATTAATAAAGGTGTAAATTATTATTTAATAATTAACTAAAGATTAATTATGGTTTAAATGTTTATTTAAAGATTAAATATTATTTAATTATTTAAATAAAATACGACTATTATTTAATTATCGATTTAAAGGTTAATTATGGTTTGATTATTAATTAAAGGCCTTAGTTATTATTTAATAATAAAGATTTTAAATGTTATTTAATTTTTAAACAAATGTTTTGAGGTTTTAAACCACTTTATTTCTGAAAATCTTTTTTGTTTTAGATTAAATTTCCTTTAAAACAATCCAAGGTATTTCTTTGTCAATCGCCGTTAAGTCACTTCATTGAATATGAAACCCAATGACATTTATTCAGCAGAATAAATCATCATTCTACTAATTAAGTTATATTTGACATTTGTTGTTAGAACCAAACACCATTCGACTATTATATTAACTTGGACATATATTTAGCAAAACAGGTTCCCGTCTGCTATTATAGTAACTTGGACATCTTACCTAAATGTTGATTCGTTGATTATTGGCTGATTCTCTTTACATATCTTCTTGTTACGTAAATACCCATGATATAACTTGGATAAGTTAAACTAAATTAGAATATAAACCATTATTGTCACTAAGCCTTCTCTAATCTTGCAAAGTCAAATGTTTTGTTTTGCTTTGTTTAAAAAAAGGGTTTAAAGTTTATTACCATTTTAAATAAGATATTTAAAGGATGATTAAGTAGCGTTTTTATTAAAGGTGTTTTGAAGTAATTTAATACTTTTAAAGGTTTGTTAGAAAATCATTTTATTTGTTAATATGTTTTTAAGGTAAATTTAATAAAGGATGTATTAAATAATAACATGTTTATTTCAAAGTTTTTTAAAATATTTGATTTTATCAAAGTAACTCAATTTATTTAAGTTTATTGAAGAAGTTTTGTTTTAAAATAAGGAAAGTTTATAAAAGAAGTTTTATGAAGGGTTTTGAATATTTATAAAGAAGTTTGATGAATGTTTTGAATATTTGTAAATAAGTTTTATAAATGATTTTGGAGACTTATGAAAGTTGTATAAATGATTTTTGGTAATTATAAAAGAATTTTATAAATGGGTTCACAATTTTAGTATATGATATTCATAAATGTATTGATTTATAAAACGGATTTATTGAAGAAATTTATAAAAAAAATTGAGAGTTGATTTCCTTTAACCGACCATCTTAATTTTGATGGTATGGACATTCACTCCATATTTAACACCGAAGTAATAGTGGTTTAGGTTATCTTTATCTCCAATTCAAATAATACTTGTTTGATCCTTTTAATATTGTTAACAAGCTTTCTTATCAACACCCCAAAGTTATGCCAAGGAATGAGAAATATCCTTAAGGCAAGTAGAGTAGAAAAGAAAGAATGAATCCTTTTTGAATTTCCTTTTGAATAAGCTTTAGAATGAGGGTATTATTCAGATCGACCTTTCGATTATGTCGAAAGGGTTGGTTTCCATACTTAATGACCTTTCAACTAAGTAGATTTAGTGCGGATCCTCTTTCCGAAGCTTTCCTTTTAATACCGTTGGACATGAACTTGTTGAAGGCCTTGATGGTCAAATAGCTAGGACTTAGGTTTAGAATTAAAAGTAGGGGTTTCGACCTTGTCGAAAGCTGTGAACTCGCCCTTCTTGTATTTGAATTGGAAATCTCAAGTTACAGTAATTCTACGATGGGTTTCGACCTTATCGAAAGCTTAGTCTTTGGGCTTTTTTTAATAGAGTGTTTCAGTAAGTTGTTGCCTGGTTTCGAACTTGTCAAAAGCTATGGCTCAGTGGAAGATAGTTTGAGACTGGTAACCGAAGTAACTAGATTTTCTGGGTTTGGACTGTGTCGACAGTGACCTTTCGATGTAGACGAAACCTGAAATATAAGAGTGAAACTGACAAAAACTTTGATGAAACTATAAAGTAATAAAAAATATATGAAACTTTCCCTTCGTAAGTAAAGGATGACTTTATTACTTCAAATCCTCAAATCAATTTTGTAACTAGGGTTACAACACTTTTCTTAAGAGTATACAAGTTGAGAGTAAGAAGAATCGGATCCACAATATGTGACCTCTTGGGTTTTATTTATAGATGCGAGTTAGTACCTTTTGATCCTGATGCTTTTGATAGGGTTGAAAAGTGGCTGCCGAAAGACTTAAGCATATTGCCGCCTTTGTCGAAAGGTGTGGTTGTGCTCCTCTTCTTTGAGTTGTCTTGTAAGTGCTTCCGACTCTATCGATAGCCCTCGTTCATTGTTTTCAATGATGTTGGTTATGCATATGCTCTTGTTTCTGATCTAATGCGAAACCCTTCCTGGACCATATTGGTTTCGGCCAATAAGGAAGACTTACTATAGCTATCAAAAGGGGTGCTTGGGATAGTACTTGCCTTCTAGTAGTTTGAATGAAGGCGACGATAGAGTTAGGGGTACGACCTAGGGAAAATTATGTAATTTGTTATACATATATCTAACTCGTTGACCAATCTTGTTCGAAATGAAAGGTATTTTCTTTTTATTATATACTTGATATAATGTGATTATATTAATTAATTAACTTAATTAAAAGTATATTTAATTAAAAAATCCATAAATGATATATTTTGTGATTGTAGTTACAAAATGTTATAACCATGAATAATTTATCACAATGAAACAAATATACCAATTTAAATGTTCCTATTCAAGATGCATCGAGACTAGATATCAATGTATCCAATGAGAGTGAAGTACATAATGCTCTCTAAATGTTGGGCAGTGTATTACTCATGACTGCTGGGGGCACCAAGGGGTTACGTACTAATAGTTATTGGATAACTATGGAATGACTCACTCGATAGTTTTCTATTGGTTAATATAACTAAGGTCAAACAGAAAATATCAATGTGGCTGATTTACATAGTTCTCTCGACTTGAGAATACTGTGGATCTTCAATATGAAAGCTCCGCTTTGATTATAGCCAAATCATGGCATAGCGTCCATCGAGTGACTATAGTTGGGTCGAGTGGACGTATTGGAAGTGAAGCACTATTCAAGTGAGGATTCGTCTCCTCGGTTATATGCTGTTAGTATCACAGTTAACTCAAAGTCAAAGTCTCTGGCCAGAGCATTTCGGTTAATAATAATTATTATTATTGAACCAAGGACTTTGTATTTGGACTATAAAGTTGAATGTGGATGAGGTTGGAATTTTGACCATTACCAAATTCCATAAGTCCAAAGTGATATATTTTGACGAAGAGAATTGGTGTACACAAATGTCACAACCGGGTAATGCTTATTAAACTAAAATTGGATTTTACCAAAATTGAGTAAGCGATAAATTTGGCTATAATGCCACACAACCTGCTAAGTGACGTTTGAACGTTAACATTGGAATAGTTTGATGTTAACAGCCGACCAAATTTATACCCGAGAATTAGACAGCCGAAATAATGAATTCCCTTAAGACCGAATGATTTAATTAGTTTATAATTGTTATAAATTAATTAAATTAATTAATATTTAAATATGATTTAAGAAATAAATTATGTTATAAATATTTATGATAGTTATAAATATATCAATCGATATACAACATCGACAAGCGATTATATTAGATGTAATTGCATAGTATTTCGGTATGGGCTTAGATGTGTTTAAGGCCAATCATTAGGGCTGCAAAATTTCGGTTCTGGGAAGGTTCAGGGGTCGCTAAAACATAGGGAATTGCCTTGGAGATAATGGGTTGAGATCAAGTGAAAATGGGTAAAAAGGTTTTCCTCATTTCTCTCTAATACAACCCTATATATGTGTGTGTGTCTCTAAATTTAAGAAAATGAAGCTTTTTGATCGCCATTGCGTTCTACATTGTTGGTTAAAACATAGGTCTCCGTCGAATCCAAAATTCTCAAATATATTTCAAATTAAAATAATACTATTCGATAGTTTGTGGTTGGTGATTTCAGACTTGCTATCTGACGAATTAAGAACAGTAAAAGGAAGGGAAATCATTACTTCAACGTGGATTCAAAGGCATCATTGAATTAGTAACTTTAATTCATATTACATTAATTAAACTATATTCTATGATCCTATGATGAGCAATTTCATATCTGTTTAAATATATTGCTGCTATATGTTTAGTTAGGTGAGATTTTTGTACATAGATATGGTTGTCAAAAATCAATTTGTCTATGTGCATAATTTTTTTATTATACTATTTGATTTATGCATAGACAAATGTAATTTACAGTACAAAATCAATTTTTATCATCAATAGTTGTTATATATGTATTTATTAATAAATTCGTGTGTGTGTATATTTCTCTATCATAATAGCATATATTCTTATACAAGATATACATGTGATTTAAATTTTTTTACACTTATTTATATATAATATAAGTTTATGAATTTGAAAATTAATTATTATACATATATTCATATTTTTAAATTAACATTTATTGAATTTTTGAATTGTTTATTATATATAAAATAATTATTACATTAAACTTTTAGCTTTAAATTTCTAAAAATATTATACCTTTTTAGAAACATATAGAAATTTTTTAAGAATTTTTAAATAAAGTTTATTATTTTTAATAATAAATATTATTTTGGAAAAACTGTTTATGATTTAGTAAAAATAATAATTTAATTTAAAAATTCTTCAAAATTTTCCATAACCTTTCATTTATGATCCTAGAATTTCTAAATTTTTTAAAATTTGAATTTTTAATAATATATTATTTTATATTAAATAATTATTGCCGAATTCAATGTATTTGTTTTTAAAACAATATTTCAACTTTGAAAAATCTTCTTATTTTTCCTAAGATTTTTCCTAAGCTCTATTTTATAATCATAGACTTTTGAAAATTTTAAAAATTTGAATTTTCATCAATAGATGTTTTTTAATTATTTATGGATGAAAACATTATTTTATTCATAATATATACAAATTAAAATACTAAAATTATTACGTTTGCAAAACTAAGTATATTTTGAATTATATAATTTTAATAATTGTCCTCTCTCTTAGTATATATTGATCTATATATAAATATTGTTTTATGTTCATATATTATATATAATATATTTATACATACATATGTATATGTATATTTTGTTACACGTATACATGCACATATTTGGACAACATGCATGACATACAAAATGAGTTAATATGTCTGTTGCAATGTAAATCATAACATCTACATATAGGCATATTATACCTTTCACGGATTGTTACATTACACATGCACTCACACAAATGTGTATATGATACATTTATGTATGAACTAAATTAAATAAAATAAATTTCATATCTTAATATATTTGAATTTAAATAAAATAAATGATTTTATTTAAATGAAATGTAGAAAAGTTCTAATTCAGTTAGACTTCATAGGCCCAATAAAGATTCAATAGGGTAATTTTTTTGAAATTCACCAATAACTTCCACTGCGGGATAGTCTAGTTCCAACAATGATATCAGACCCAATAACCTATGCGGCCTAAATAAGTCATATTAGGGCTAACTAATCAAGCTTGCCCACTTAGTACGGTGTCTAGAAAGGTAATGTGTAGGATTGGAATCGGGTAGTCAAGTACCATGTCCTACCTGGTTACCGACCTGGCCCAAAAGGTGAAGTGAGCCCAAAGGTTGCTCCTAATAGAAAAGGCCTAACTTAATATGGTCATTGGGCTAATTTTCAAAATCATTTAGAAAATTAGTATTAAAGATTTTAAATTTAATATTTAAATTTAAAATAAAACATGTTTATTATAAAAGCTATAATACTACATAAGTTTTCAAAATGTTGATAGGATAATGATAAATTGCAAAATGTTTGAAAATATTTGTACAATAATTTCAAATTTCAAATTTATCGATAAGATTAATAAAATAAATTAATTAAACAGGTTAATTAATTAATGCATATATGCATGTGTTATATATGTTGATATATGTTATGTTATTTTAAAATGTTTAAGATAACATAAGTATCATGTTTGGATACAAGATAAATTTTGAAATTAATCAATTTTAATAAAAACTGTTTAATTGAATAAATTAATTAAAGGTTAATTAATCAAATAAAATACACATATATATGATATATGTATGTTACACTATAAGTGTTATAGTATACACTATAAATCTTATAGTAGATATGTCCAATATAAAAGTTATATTGGAATACTAATTTACAATTAATTAAAGAGTTAATTGATTAAAATTAAAAAGGTAATATTAAATTAATGATATATTATACATAAGACTATTATATAACTAATATGAAATATAAAAGTTATATAACAATAAAACTTATATGATATGTGTATAAACTAAATGTGGAACGTTAAAGAAACCCAAATAGACTTGAGAAACAAATACATATGTAAATGTACATATATCGTGATTTTTGATGTATTTGACACTTGAATCACTAAGATATTTCATAAGAAATATATTATTC
Source organism: Allium cepa (assembly GCA_030765085.1). Lineage (NCBI taxonomy): Eukaryota > Viridiplantae > Streptophyta > Magnoliopsida > Asparagales > Amaryllidaceae > Allium > Allium cepa. The sequence goes on from CM060945.1 coordinate 488,811,092, forward strand.
TATAAGTCGATATCACTCAATATATATATTGAAGATTATGAATCTTCAATATAATATTGTCCCCTACCATATATATATATATATATAAATAAATTACTTACATACTCCTTACTTGTTGAGAAGATTCAATCTAGCGATGTTATGCGTAGTATTATTAATATATTGAACAGATGAGATAAGATAACAGTATGTATTTGTTGAGCAAACTCAAGGTATATATACTATACTTAGGCCATCACGATATGGTAGGTATAAGTAAATAATCTCTTTCGATTTGTTGAGCAAACTCAAGGTCGAAATGAGATTAGAACAAGGAAAAATGGGTTAGGAGTTGTATATGATACAACTGATAAGGAGTTACCCATCGTTTGTGGGGCTATGATTTGTTGAGTAAACTCAAGGTTAGAATACCAAAACAAATGAGTCCTAACACCAACTAGTGAAGGTGTAAGACTTCTATGTGTTATCTTAAGGTTTAGAGAAACATAAAAGACTAGTGGGAGTCTTATTAGAAAAATGAAATGGTAACATTTAACCTTTCAAATATTGTAAGAACATATGCTATATAACGTTATAATTATCCATAATGATAAATTTGTGCATTTAATATGATTGATGAAACGTTTGTCAATTAACATATATAACAAACTGAATCGAAGGCTAACAAATAGAAATATAATATTTACTTACTAATAATTCTAATTTCATGCTATATAATGTTTCTATACCTATGCAAGTGCCTAATTTCAATTAATTAATACATTCGTAAGTTAGTCACTTATGTGTTTATTTGGTTTAGACCGTGTATTGCATTTAATGAGTTTTTGAACTCTAAATGCAATTTAAGACTATAGATATTTGATCCATGTATTTTAACTTATAAATGTTATATGGTGAACAGTCATAGTTTGTGAGGTATAATATTTCAATGAAGTTAGTTCATTCGAAGTAAGCCAATAAACAGTATTTTAAGATCATGCATTCAACTTGAATGATTTCAAAATGATCATATTGTGTTAATTTAAACAAGACCATAAACTATGAGATACATCTAAGAACTCGATCGTTGAAATGTCATCTCGATCGGTTTTCATAAAGTGCAACATATTTGATGTCTTAAATGTTAGAATAATCGAATGCGCTTTTGTACAAGATTTGTTACGATATTGTAGTTGTAAAGATCCTAATTTTTCTACGTTTGATTTGGAATATTTAAATGGTTTTAAATATTGAATTTGAATCATAGATTTATTTTGAATATGGAAACTTAGTTTTTCATTTATCTAATATAGCGATTTGTTGGATAATTTAATTATTTAATTTTATAATTGAATAGTGGTTAAATTATTATATCTTGAGTTTTATGCTCGATAAAAATAATTTAAAGGCTTGTAAAATTTATATTGATAATAATGTAGATAATGAAAATTTTAAAATATGAATTTAAAGGTGATCTGTTCAATTTTTTTAAAAAAACTGTTTGTTCAAATTGACATTTAAAATAGCCTTTCGAGGCACAGTCTTGGAATTCGACGAAACCAGTTGCATTAGATCCATAATTGTGTATTATTATCGAATTTTAATTTTCGTTGCGTCTGGAGTTATCATTTGGTCATACGGAATATAAAAGCTTGGAAATAATTTAATCGAATTTAATTTAAATAGTCAGTCCAAAAAGCTGTCTTCTCCATACGATCGAATTGGGACTCGAAATCTTTTCCAGTGCGTTCAGAATAGGGGTATAACATTTCTAATGCTTAACGGCATGCCTCGATAGGGGTTTGGAATTTTGAGTTATGAAAATAGAAACGTTCAAAATATAAAAATATATATATAAATTGACTTGACCTTTAAATTACTTTCAACTATTATTCTGCTTTTTCAAATCACTGTACACTTATCTTAGCATGCAAATGTTCACCAACATGCTACCCTCCTATTGTTTTTTCTTCTACTAAACACTTCTCCCCTCTTGTTCAAATTTTCATCCCTTCATTTCAATTCCAATTCAACAACCAGAAGAAGAAAAAATAGCTGCAGAAAAAAAAGAGTTCAAGATCGAATCACACCTTTCAAATCTATAAAGCCATTCGTGCAACTTCAAAATCCTCCCTACTAAAAAAAGAGAACACAATTGCATTCGATTATCAGTCTAGGACTTGGGTATCGCGATGTGAAACGACGGACCGAAGCTTGACTATTGGAGGCGAGCAGTCTTAGGGGTGCGCGAGGTGGTGTGGTCTGGGAGTCGCGACGTGGTGGCGATGCTTCAGGAGGAGGGCGAAGTTAGGGAGATCCGTGATTGCCGCATGGACGGGGGAGCGTGCTGCAACATTTTTTCTCGAGCTCGACGTTAGGGCATTGCAGCTCTCAGCTATGGCTTGTAGAATCTGGAATGGAAGTGGGGTTCAGTGATTTTAACCTAGTATTTGTGTAGAAGAAGGAGTGGCGTTGGGTGCGGCGTTTGTGTGAAGCTCGCAACTGTGTTTCCCTGGCGTAGTGACAACGGTGGGGGAAAAGCAAGCGGCCTGGGATGTTTCGATCAGGGCAATGTAGGTATAAGAAAATTCTATTTTTAATTAAATTAAATAAAGATATATATTGTTGATTGCTGTATTTAGAAATGATTAATTATTTTCGTTAGAATCGAATGTTTATCTCTCTCTTTTTCCTCCCCTCTCCCTCCCCTCTCTCCCCCTTCTCCCTCCCTTCTCCTCTCTCCTCCTCCCCCCTCCCTCCTCTCTCCCCTTTCCCTCCTCTCCCTCTCTCTCCTCCTCTCTCTTCTCTCCTCTTCTCCTTCCTCCTCCCCCCCCTCTCTCTCCTCTCCCCCCTCCTCTCCCTCTCCCTCTCTCCCCTCTCCCTCTCTCCTTCTCTCCCTCTCTCCTTCTCCTCTCCTCTATCCTCCTCCCCTCTCTCTCCTCCTCTCCCCCTCTTCTCTCTCCCTCCCTCTCTCCTCCTCCTCTCTCCCCCTTCTCCCCCTCCTCCTTCCTCCTCCTCCTCCCTCCCCCCTCTCTCCTCCCTCCTCCTCTCCCTTCTCCCTCTCCTTCTCCTCCTTATTTTTCATCTATAGTGATATATGATTTGTGTGGAATAATCTATTATATGATTATAGTGATTGAATTATTGGATGCTATTGTAGCACTGGCCTGCATTTTGATAAATTAAATACTATAATATATTTTTAAAATTTATGGAATTGAAGGGAATTTGAAGATTATACATATGTAGGAATTTTTTAAAGAAATTGAATTAGAAAAAAAATACATTTGATTGGTTATACTTAACTATTGAGAATTAGCAAATGAAGATTTTAAAACAAATTATATAAAAGAATTTATAAGTGATATTATTAAAATCAATATTTAAAATAGATTGGAAGTATTAATGGAATTTATAGGAAATAAAATTTATATAATGGATTTTCTATAAATAGATTTGTTTTTACAGGCAGGTAAAAAAAAACCCAGAGGGGTTATAACATTTATAAACGATGTTTATAATGAAGTAATTCAAAATCAGATGATAATTGAGAATATAAATTCATAGGAGGAATTTACATTAGAGTATGAAAATAGGGTGAGAAAAATAGTAGATGATATTTTTTAACAATGAAGATGGTTATGGAGACCAAAATGGGAAATAAAGTGATGAAAATTGAGAGGGGTTTTAAGTTTAAATTTGGTTATTCAGATTTTAAAAATATATTTTTAACAATAAGTTAAGTTTTAAATTTTAAATGGGAAACTTTTATTTATTAAACTATGAAAATTTAAAGTTAGTTAGTATTGAATATTTCAGAAGTGAATTTTTAAATACTTAATATTATTTTAATGAAAATCTAAATTTTCAAAACCCGCTTTGAAAGTTATGTCATCAAAAGTATTTCGATATTTTAAATAATTATTTGGATATGTCTTAAAATTAAATTATTATTATTTTTCTGTAATACTTATTTTTATTTGCATATGTATATATATAAAGTTTTTTGAAAGTGGTTTGAATATATTTATAAACCTTCTCGAGAGTTGGAAAATGGTTATTTAGTAGGTAGACATATAAGAGAATTCTCAAATGAAAAATTGGAAAAATAATTTTTTTCCAAAGAAGTTAGATAAAAGTGAACTTCGAGAAATGAAAATAGAATGCATAAAGAAAGCACATAGGGAATTGAGTTTATAAGCAAGTATGAAACTGGATTTGAAAACATTAAGGAATTAATTAAGGAGTTCCGGGGTTTATAGAATTCGTGTGAAACGAGTTGGAAATTTACAAATAAAGTTGTAAATGATTTTTAAGAAAAGAAAAAGGAAATAAAAGGAATATTTTCCAAGTTTTAATATCAAATGAAGTGAAGGAAATATTCTAAGTATTTGGAAAAAGTTGGAAATGTCTCGTGAAAATAAAAAGGGTTTGAAAACTGTTTTCAAATGTTGAGGGACTGAAAGTAATATGTTATAAAGATATTTTGAGATAAATTTGGAAAATTTATAATGTGGCATGGTGATTGATATGGATGTGTAATTGATGGCTAAAGAACCGACCATCAATATTGACCGATCTCGTTAATCATTTCGAAGAGACCGAGAACAGATTTAATTATCCAAAAACCACTTCGATCGGGTTGAACGTGACGAATGAATACCGTGAAGATGATGAAGACGGTGATTCGGTTTGTCTAGACCCAGGACAACTTGTATGGACAAATGCTATCAAAACATCGCCATTGGAGGGCGATGAGCATTCTAAGTGAATGTGTTCTTTAATGATAATCGTAGCCTCAAGCCTCATCAACCGGGAATGAATAAAATAGGGGAGATGCAGCAACGCTAAGTAGCTAACACCCAAGTAGGGTAAGGTTACACCTATCTAGAGTCCCTTTTATTCGGGTGTGTGCCGGTTGCTGTTTCCAACCACGAGGTAATCTTATGTGGGCTATCCAGTTTAAGGGGTAGTCTGGTCTTGTGTTGCAGGGGATCGGGAGTGGTCCTTAGTACACTGTTCTAGAGGTGTACTGTGACCGGCGGTACCCCAGTAGCCCAGTCATTCAATGGAATCCATTTTACAATAAGCATCATATGGTTTTGATTGTGCCCAACTATGTTGGAACATGAGATGCAAGCATTTCAGCTATATTATATTTACTTTCTATAGACACTATTATAATATCAGATGATTTTCATAAAAAATTGATTTGGTCATCGTAAGGTAAAAACCCGTTATGTTTATTTGTGACGTAGTCTTACAAGATACCTTTGTTTTTCAAAGGATTTTGAAAAGTTAATAATTCAATTTGAGTGTGCTTTCTCACGCTGGTTTTCCAGACTGACTTGGGTGTTATTTTATCATAATGCTCGGGTTAGACCGAGTATTAGAGATTCAGGATAAATGCTATGGAGCTCAGGAGACTAGCTGGAAGAGTTTCAGATGTACTTTTCCATACTTGAATTATGTTCTGCTGTGGAAGGACAAGTTCTATAATTGTCCAGTGATGTATTGATGGTTGTACTCTGATGAATGTAAGTGTATAAACTGTTACATATTCTTTTGTATAAAATCAGTTATTATAAATTATACTTTGTTCCGCTGTGATTGTGAGATTCTGTATTGTTGTTTTTATTTTTCTTCTACCTCTTTCTTCTTCTTTTCCCCAATGATCTGATATTTTCGACATTCGATTACTTAGCATTTTATATAGTGGACGTATTGTTATCGATATTTGAAGGTCGAATATCTCAGTTGTTATAGTAGTAAGATTTTCTTTTGAATAGTTTGACCATTTGAAAGAATAACAAATATATAAGAATAGAGGTAATTTAAGGTAAAGTTTGAATGAAGAGAATGAATAGTCACTTCTGCTTCATAGAGAAACATTGGAAACAAGAGTCGTAATACTAATCGATACTTAATATTGGAATATGAAATACGATATTTATTCCAAAATGTATTTTCGTACAAATTTTTTTCTATAAATTTTTTTTCTTTGAGTTTAAGATATTAGATCAAAGAACTCTCCACTGTAAACTAGTTGCGACATATGAAATAAGTAAACAATAGTAACAATATTAAGTGAATAGTGGACCTCTAAATTTAGTACGCTATTATAGTAATGGAAAAAATAGTGAGAGCATGACATATAACACCTAATGATTTCATCAAATTACGAAAATTGTTTTCGTAAAATGTACTGAACATTACTTGTGAAATAATGTTTATTTTTGGTATTGACTGAAATATAGATATTACTATATTTCAATATGAGTATTATTAATATTCATGATGAAATAGAACTATATTATGGAATTTGTTTTCACAGTAAAAGTGATGCAACAAAAATACACATGTGTCAAATATTATTTACAGTTGTTTTGGAATTATAGACTACGCCGTAGTTTTGAGAAATAATTTTACTATATGGTTATGAATCATATGATACAGGTTAATTATATCTCAAACAATTAATGGCTATGCACCCATTTAGTGGAAGTATCTTAAGAGTTGATGAACTCTTCGAACTAATACATATTGATGTATGCAATCACAAGGCTATTAATACCAAAAGGATTCCACTTACCTTATTATATTCATCGATGATTTATTACCAACATAAACATGTGTATTAGATACACATGTAGTATGATAAAATCATAGAATATAAAAGAAAAGTAAATAAAATAATATGCAATAGAATAAAATGATTTGATTTGGTCGAATAAGTGAGTATAATGGAAAGAGTTCCAAATGTACCTAAAATCAAACATCGATTCAATCTCAAAATCACTCCTCCATGTGATACATAATAATGCATCGATAAGGAGTAATCAGACGTTGTTGGACAATATATGATTAATTGTGAGTAAAGTTGAGTTAGTTTCTTTCTATAAGATCATGTACTTAAGAGTAGTGCATAAGGTTGATATTATTTCATCTAAACAACAGTTTAAAAAATCATACAAGAGAAGAGTTTGTAAGAAATCCCAACATATCCTAGGCCAAGGATTTGGCACGTTATGCGAGTTGAAAGATCACACATAATAATTGTTCATGAGGGATCTTGTATGAATCTCCAAAATTTTTTTGGAAAGGTCCGGCATCAAATGATATATTTGTGTTTTGAATATAATTTTTATAAACTAAAACCAGTTTTATAAATAAAAAGGTTCATAAAGCATTTATGAATCTCTATTCTATTTGCACTAAGAAAATATTATTGTTGCAAGATATATCAACTTCATTGTGAAGGAATTACCTTGATATATTTTTGGTAATTGAATGGAATTGGATCCGATCCATAGATAGAATTGATTGTATGAGTTGAAATGAAATTAACTAACCAAATGAACATATAACATTAGAATGTCTAATAAGTATTCTCGTACATCGAAGAGAAACTATGAGTTTCTTATTAATGTCAAAAATATACTTTACCCTCGGTTGTTCAATTAAACCATTAAGATTATTGACTCTATATGGTATGATGCGCAGATCTAAAAGAATTCGAAGTACGCTATCAAAATATGATTTTGGTGGTCGTAACCAAAGAGGCATGATCCATCAGCCGAGATTGTGTCTTTATTGGAAAGACTAATATGATTTGAATTAAATGAGAAATGTTGATAAGAATAATATCACAAATTTCAATTGTTAAATTTAGCATAAGAAATTCAGTATTCAACATGCTCAAGTTAATTCACATTTACTCACAAAATTATCGTTTGATAAGACCTAATGTTTGGTACTTATGTATTGAAAGAGAAAATTCCAAATAATGATTTAGAGTATGCCATTTACACTTATTAACCAAAAATGCCTCAAAGTCAGTGGGAGTGCTATTTGGTTTGTGAGTCTTTGGATATGATCTGAGAAATGATACGAATGTATTATTTTATAAGCATCAAGATTGAATGAGTATTTTGATAGGAATATCAAATAGTTTGATTTTCAATCAAAGTGCGGAGGAAGCGTATGTTCATAAGAAAGAACGTTAAAAGGTACATTGGTATTTCTAAACTATAAGTAAACAACACGTTGTTTATTTTAATAATATGCTTGTATTACAATCAACTTTAGCTGTTTTAATACTCAAATTTAGATTGTAAATGATGTCTTTTATGGTGAGTATAAATGATATAGTGATTATCCTAAAATGATATATAAGAGCACCCTATTAAAAAGAGAACTTGTAAGTTGGATTCCTTATGCATTAGCAATATGAATTATCATACAGGATATGTTGTGTATGATATTATGTTTTGTTTATGTATTTGATACATGAATCAAATATAAAATCCAAATTGATATCACTAAATGGTTGTTTGAGGTGTTCTCACTTATTTATGACATACTAGAGAATTGTTTATAGAAACATTGAACTCATTATGATGGAACGTTTGGACACAAACTTTTATAAGTGATATTAAGTATAACATGTCATTGATAAAATTCAAGTGAAAATATTTAATTTAAAAATGTTTCAAAATAAAGGTGATTGTGGTCTATTCAGTGAAATGTTGAGAACATTAACTTGCATAGCGCTACAATAAACTAATGTATATAGATATAAATGCACAAATTTATAATTGAGCCAAAGGAGATTCCAAATGTTGAGAATTCCAAAATATTATTATAAGATAACATTGTCATAAAATTGGTCATGATAGAACTTAAAGCTCGCTCTAAATCAAAAATAAACTTCGAATCGTTCCACATGATAAATGCATTTTATCAGTGTTAGAGAGAGTTAATCGACAAAGTAGATAATTAGAACATAATAACATACCCATTCACTAAAGGACTAACCTAATCGGTTTTGAGAAAACTGATTGGAGAAGTTGGAATTAGATTCCATAATTGACCCCAAGTGCAAGTGGGAGATTGATAGAGCTAGGGGTACGCCCTAAGGACAATTATGCAATTTGTTTACATATATCTAACTCGTTGACCAATCTTGTTCGAAATGAAAGGTATTTTCTTCCTATTATATACTTGGTACATTATGATTATATTAATTAATTAACTTAATTAAAAGTATATTTAATAGAAAAATACATAAATGATATATTTTGTGATAACAGTTACAAAATGTTGTAACCGTGAATAATTTATCACAACGAAAAAAATATACAATTTTAAATGTTCATAGTCAAGATGCATCAAGACTGTATATCGATGTATCCGTTGAGGCTGGGGTAAGTAACGCTCTCCAAATGTTAGGCAGTGTATTACTCATGACTGCTGGGGGTACCTAGGGGTTACCTACTAATAGTTATTGGATAACCATGGAATGACTCACTCGATAGTTTTCTGTTGGTTAATATAACTAATTCAAAGATAAAATATCGATGTGACTGGTTTACACAGTTCCCTCGACTTGAGACTACCGTAAATCTTTAATATGAAAGCTTCGCTTTGATTATAGCAAAATAATGGCATGACTTCCATCGAGTGACTATAGTTGGGTTGAGCGGAAGTATTGGAAGTGAAGCACTATTCAAGAGAGGATTTTCTCCTCGGTTATATGCGATTAGTATCATTGTTAACTCAAGTCAAAGTCTTCGGCTGGAGCATTTCGGTTAATAATAATTGTTATTATTGAACTAAGGACTTTGTATTAAGACTATAAAGTTGAATGTGGACGAGGTTGGAATTATGACCATTACCAAATTCCATAAGTCCCAAGTGATATAGTTTTGACGAAGAGAATTGGTGTAAGCAAATGTCACAACCCGGTAATGCTTGTTAAACTAAAATTGGATTTTACCGAAAATGAATAAGCGATAAATTTGGCCATAATGTCACGCCACCTGCTAAGTCACATGTGAACGTTAACATTAGAATAGTTCAATGTTAATCGTTGACCAAATTTACACCCAAGAGTTACACAGCCGAAATGATGAATTGCCGTACGACTGAATGATATAATTAGTTTATAGTTGTTATAAATTAGTTAAATTAATTAATATTTATAAAATATTAGTTATAAAATTTGAATATGATTTGAGAAATAAATTATGTCATATATTTATAATAGTTATAAATATATCGATCGATATACAATATCGACAAGCCATTAAATTAGGTTTAATTGTGTAGTATTTTAGCATGGTCTTAGATGAGTTTAAGGCCCATCATTAGGGCTGCAAAATTTCAGTTTTGGGAAGGTCTAGGGGTGACTAAAACATAGGGAATTATCTTGGAGATAATAGGTTGAGATCAAGTGAGAATGGGTAAAAAGGTTTTCCTCGTTTCTCTCTAATAAAACCATATATATATATATATATATATATATATATATATATATATAAACACACACATACATATGTATGTATGTATGCATGTATCTCCTAAGAATAAGAAAACGAACCTTTTTGGCTGCCATTACCTTCTACATTGCTGGTTAAAACATAGCTCTCAATCAAATCCAAAATTCTCAAATATATTTCAAAATAAAACAATATATTCGATAGTTAGAGGTCGGTGATTTCGGATTTGCAATCTGACGAATCAAGAATAGTAAAAGGAAAGGAAGTCATTGCTTCAAGCCATCATTAAATTGGTAATTTTAATTCATATTATAGTGATTAAATTTTATTCTATGATCCTATAACGAGCAATTTTATATCTATTTAAATATATTGCTACTATATATTTAGTTAGGTGAGATTTTTGTAAGTAGACGTGGTTGTCATAAATCAGTTGGGTTATGTGCATAACTTTTTTATTATACTATTTTATTTATGCCTAATCAAATGTTGTTTACTGTACGAAATCAATTTTTATCATTAATAATTGTTTTATATATATTCATTAATAAATTCATATATATATATATTAGTGTATATTTCTTTTTCACAACAGCTATATGCATATATAAGATATATATATATATATATATATATATTTGATTTGAAAATTTTAGTACACTTATTTATATATAAAATGAATTTACAAATTTGAAAATTAATTATCATATATATATTCATATTTTTAAATTAACATTCACTGAATTTTTGAATTTATTATTATAAATAAAATAATTATTCAATTTTATATTTTAAAAAATATTATATCATTTCAGAAGCTTATATAAAAAGTTTAGGAATTTTTCAATGAAGTTTAAATTAATATTATTTAAGAAAAATATTTATGATTTATTAAAAATTATAATTTAATTGAAAATTCTTCAAAAATTTTCGTAACTTTTCAATCATGATTCTAGAATTTTTAAAATTATAAAATTTGAATTTTTAATAATATATTATTTTATATTAAATGATTATTGCCGAAATCAGTGTATTTGTTTTTTGAAAATAATATTTCAACTTTGAAAAATCTTAAGATTTTTCTTAACTCTATTTTATGATCCTAGATTTTTGAAAATGGTAAAACTTGAATTTTCGTCAATAGATTATTTTGTGTTAATTATTTATGGCTGAAACATTATTTTATTCATAATATATACAAATTAAAATACTAAAATTATTATGTTTGCAAAACTAAGTTAATTTTGAATTATAAATAATTTTTAATAATTGTTCTCTCTCTTTCTCTATATATATATATATTTATTTATATATAAATGTTTTATGTTCATATATAATATATAATATATTTATACATACATACATGTGTGTATATATATTTCGTAAAACATACATATGCACATATTTGGACAACACACATGACATACAAAATTAACTAATATGTCTGTTGCGATGTAAATCTCAACATTTACCTAAAGGGATATTATACATTTTACGAATTATTATGTTACACATGCACTCACATATATATATATCTATACGACTCATTTATGTATAAGCTAAATCAAATAAAATTAATTTCGTATCTTAGTATATTTGAATTTAAATAAAATAAAAGATTTTATTTAAATGAAATTTAGAATTATTCTAATTCAGTTAGACTTCATAGGCCCAATAAATATCCAATAGGGTAAATTTTTTGAAATTCACCCATAACTTCCGTTGCGGACTTATCCAGTTCCAACAGGCGAAACCATTGGTTTCGAATGGTTTGGCACATGTCCAAAGAGTTATTTTGCATTGTCTTTAGAGGATCTAGCTTCGACTTAGTCAGAAGGTCTTCATCTAATTGAAAGGTTGTTTATGAAGGCAGAAGGATGCTTTCATGTAACAACCCGCATATTTAATGATTATATATTTAAATGTTTTATTTAAATATAGCGTCGTTGGTCGGATTTTTGGATCCGAAAAACTACTTTTTGAAAACCGCCGAATTGGGGCTCGAAACCACCTCCATTGAGTCCAAAATGGCGTTTGCGATCTTTTTAAGTATAAACTTTGATTGTTTGGAGTAAGTCGAATTTTGCTACCTTTTCTATTGGGTTTTGGGTTTAGGTTCAGCCCACTTGCTAGCTTAATACCCTAACTCAGTACCTCTCTTCGCCATTCACTCATTTTCATTTCCTAAGCTCTAGCTAAAACTGAAAATGGGGGAAAGGAAAATGGATTAGAAATTCCAAGCCCCAGTTTACTTTGCAAACTTGAATTCTTGCTCCAAAATCAAAGAGAAGCTATTGGTAAGCCTTCTCTTCATCTTCTCCAACTCTTTTCCTCTTCAATTTCAGAAAGTTTCCTAAACCTAACTTAGGAAATACTTGTTTTGATCTTAGATTGAATTTAGTAGAGTTGAAGTGGAGAGTGGTTGGTCTTTTCTTTGCAATTGGGCTTCCCATCTTTGTTTTTGAGTTAAAAATGGTGAGATTTTTATCTCACATCTATGCCTATATCTATCTTTGAATTTTGGGTATGAATTCCTAACACTTATTCATGTGCATTTGCCTTTGGTTTGGATTGAACTGGTGAATATTCCAATTTTTAGTGTTTTGGGTTCAAATCTTTAAAATCCCAACTTTGATGTTTTGATCATGTTTTGGTGATGAATTGAAGAGCTTATAGGGTCGGGTCGTCTATTGGCGTAAACCCTTAGCGCCCATTGCTCGTCCGGTTGCATTTGCAAAGAGATTGCATCTTCATTTTTGGCTGAAAATGATGGAAATCCTTGCAAAGAGAATAACTGAATTCTCTTTTCATTCGACTGAACCTGGAAACAGAATGTTTCCAGGCATGATTCAGTCGACTGAAATCTCTGTTCAGTCGACTGAACCTGGAAACAGAATGTTTCCAGGCATGATTCAGTCGACTGAAATCTCTGTTCATTCGACTGAACCTGGAAACAGAATGTTTCCAGGCATGATTCAGTCAACTGAAATCTCTGTTCAGTCAACTGAATTTGCTGTTTCATCCCACTTTGCCTTTTGGAATTGAATTTCCAATTTGAATCGATTCGTGATGATCCTATTTGTTGTTATCATTTATTTTGACTTTGATGATTCCTTTTAATTTCAATCGAAGGGTTTTTTATATAAAATAATCTTTTAAATTGTATTAAAAGCTTGCTTCTCTAATTTATAAATCCTATTTAAAACACACACACAAATTCACACTTTGAGCGAACGGGAAAGGAGATTAAATGGTTGGGTAAAACACATACCATGAATCCATGCGTTTATCTTCCCAATAAATCCCTGACCTATTCGATTGACTGATTTGACCTTTGGTCTGGTTTACCAATGAGATGAGGTAAACTTTGTACTGCTTTGAGTGTGAGATTGATTATCGGATAGTAAACCGTTTAGTGCGAACGGGTGGTTTTGGGACTCACATTAATACTTTTCGGGTTCCTTTTCGAGAGTTGTGACACATTCCGCCAGTTAGTGGTGTCCAATACTGGGCCTCTGGACCTTCACAACTACGGTTTGTTGCCTTTGGGATAGTGTCTTCGGACTGTCCCCTTCAGGTTTGTTGCCTTCGGGTATGTTGCCTTCGGGTATGTTGCCTTCGAATTTGTACCTTCGGGTTTGTGCCTTTGGGTTTGTTGCCCTATAGTATCGCTTCTGGAGTTGGTCGTTCGTCACTGCTCGAGTGATATTGGGTTTGGAGTCTTCGGGCTCATGGATCCTTGTTTATATAGTACTGAGCACGTGTAATTTTCTAATGTTTCATTGATATGTATATTCCCTAGGTATCGCCCTTCGGTGTTGGTCTTTTCGAGCCGCACAGTATAGCGATTACCTTGTGGAACTTGTGTTACCTTCATTGGTATTTGTTATTGCCTTTTTGGCTTGTTTTGGAATATTCATATCCTTTTTTTATTTGTGTTGCCGATGATACGAGGCTTGTCTTGTTATGATTCATCTTTTGTTAGATGATTGTTGTATCTCTTTAAGAGATATTTGTTATACTTTATGACCTTGTAGGTTTATTGTTGTTCAGTTTTCTAACTGATTCGTTTAGATAGACTGACCCGTGTATTCTCCGCGTTAGTCGACGGCATTACCCCGTAGTGTCCTTGGCTAGCGTGGGTATAGAGGTGGGGCGTCACAGCTTGGTATCAGAGCCAGGTTCAGAACAACTATGATAAACACAGAACAGAAGCACATATTACGATACATCAAAGTGTAATAAGTGATACAAATCTTTGAATCATCTTACCTCTATTCCTTCTTTGCCTTTGGTAGTAGATAGAAATTGGGAATACGTCTAGGAATGCATTTTGTTCCGTAGTATTCCATATTTGGATGGGTGATATCTACCTTGTGAATAATCTTGTTCTTATCTTAACTTCCAATGTATGGCTGGAAGAGACAAGGAACGACGCTCGGGTGCTGGGCAATCCAGTGGCTCGCATCCGGATGGTGTTTATATGTTTGCCGATCTGTTTTTGGAGTTGTTTAGGAGCACTCAGCCTCCAGTTTCTACTCGAGTATCTCCACCTCGCAAGTCTGCCTTTTCACGCCTGTGTAGTGATTTTTCTCATCTTGGAGGAAAGCCGTTTAAAGGCTCCGAGTCTGTTCTTGAAGTCCAAGCTTGGCTTCGCACGTGCGAGCGTATCTTCTCTCGTATGGATCATTCTGATAATGATAGAGTTCTTGTAACTTCTAGCTTATTACAAGAGCGTGCCCTTGATTGGTATGAGCTTCTTATAGCCGAAATTGATGAGTCTACTCTTTCTTGGACATAGTTTCGGGGACGATTCGAACTCAAGTTCGTTCCTGAATCTGAAAAAGTTTTATTGACCCGTCGCTTCCTTGAGTTGAAGCAAGGGAAATCTTCTGTTTCTTAGTATGTTGCATCATTTGAGGCTTTATCTAAGTATGGTCTTGAATTCATTAGCACTTCTTGTAAGAAGAATCTGAAGTTTGTCTCTGGTCTTAGGAAATATCTTAAGAAGTCTTTGTTGCTCCAGCTTAAGCTCTCTTTTGAGGAGTTGGTTGATTCGGCACTTCATCTCGAAACTATTGAGAAGGAGTGTGATAGTGGTGATGATGTCGAGGGTTCCAAAAACCCCAACAAGAAGCAGTTTCCATTTCAGAAGTCCAGGTCTTTTCCTTCTAAGAAGAAGAAGACTGGTGGTTCTAATTATCATACTCAGCCTTTTGGAACACCTTCCATTCAGAAGTGTTTCAATTGTGGTTCCCCTGATCATATGATTCGAGCTTGTCCTAGGCCTCTCTTCTGTCGCTATTGCAAGAAGGAAGGTCACCATGTTTCCACTTGCCCTATTGTTATGGCTAGTGCCAAATCCGGCAAGCATAATGCTGCCAAGGCTTCTGAAGGTCCTTCTCAGCCCGAAGGTATATCTCCATCTATTTTGGAAGGCTCTATTTTATTTCATGGTCATAGATACGAGTTCTTTTCGATACGGGTGCTTCACATTCTTTCGTATCGAAGAAGCTCGTCGATGATTTATCTTTGGATGTTTCTTGTTTGGTTACTTCATTGAAGATTGCGAATCCAATTGGAGGATCCGCGACCCTTAGCATGCTTTGTGATGATATTGAGATTGTTTTATGTGGCTTTTCCTTTCGTGTGAATCTGCACGTTATTTCTTGTCTAGGATTTGATATGATTTTGGGAATGGATGGGCTAGTGAGATACGATGCCAGGATTATTTGTTATGAGAGGATTTTATATCTTCGACAGCCAGATTCATTTACTCAGCTATCACTTGTCCTTCGGGATGTGGATAATTCCGAAATGGCTTTATATTCTCTTGATTCTCGAGATGATCATGATATATCTTGTATTCCTATTGCTTGCGACTTTTCTGATGTTTTTGAGCCTGTTTCGGGTTTGCCACCTAAGCGGGCAATTGAGTTCCGTATTGATCTCATTCCAGGCACGCAGCCAGTTAGCCGTCCTCCCACGAGGATGTCTACAAAAGAAAATGAGGAACTCAAGAAGCAGCTTTTAGAGCTTGAGTCCAAGCAATTGATTCAGTCCAGCTTTTCTCCATGGGGATCCGCGGTCGTCTTCGTGAAGAAGTCCGATGGAACTCTTAGGCTTTGCATTGACTATCGCAAGCTTAACGAGTTAACCATCAAGAATAGGTATCCATTGCCTAGGATCGATGATATGTTCGATTTATTGAGTGGTGCTAAGGTCTTTTCTCAGCTCGACCTTGCCACAGGGTTTCATCATTTACGAGTCTTGGAGGATAGCATACCTCTTACCGCTTTCCACACTTGTTATGGTTCTTTTGAGTGGCTCGTTATACCGTTCGGTTTGACGAAAGCTCCTACTTTCTTTGTTGATCTCATGAATCGAGTATTCCTAGAATATCTCGATAAGTTCGTCCTTATGTTCATTGATGATATCCTTATTTATTCTAAGTCTGAAGCCGAGCATGCTAATCACTTGAGAATTGTCTTGAGTACTCTCCGTCATCATCATCTTAGAGCCAAATTCTCCAAGTGCCATTTTTGGGAGAATAAGGTTAAGTTCTTAGGCCATGCTGCATCTTCCGATGACATTTCAGTCGATCCCTCAAAGATCGAAGCCATCCAGAATTGGAAGAGGCCTGAGAATGTACATGAGATTCGTAGTTTCCTTGGATTGGCGGGTTATTACTGTCGGTTCATTAAGGATTTTTCCCGTGTTATGCTTCCACTCACCAGCCTTACTCGAAAAGGCATTCGTTATAATTGGTCCGACAAGTGTGAAGCTTCCTTCTCGACATTAAAGGAACTTCTCATTAATGCTCCTATTTTAGTGGTTCCCGAAGGGAATCATGATCTTGTTGTTTACACCGATGCTTGTGGTAGTGGTCTCGGTGCTGTTCTTATGCAGAAGGATCGGGCAGTTGCTTATGCTTCTAGGCAACTACGTCCGAATGAAATCCGCTATGCCACTCATGATCTTGAGTTAGCTGCTGTTGTCTTCGCCTTGAAGATTTGGCGACACTATTTATTAGGAGAGCGCTTCATTCTCTATGCCGATCATAAATTCTTGAAATATTTGTTCACTCAAAAGGAACTCAATATGAGGCAACAGCGTTGGCTCGAATTTCTTGCCTCCTATGACTTTGATATCCAGTATACCCCTGGAAAGGGTAATCGTGCTGCTGATGCGCTTTGTCGCAAACATTCGGCTATTGTTTCTACGATGCTTGCTGAATGGAACATTCTTGAGACTCTATGTTTTTGTGAAATTTGTGATAGAGGTTCATCTTCTGATTCTCCTATTCTATTATTTAGTTTGGGAGATCGACCCATTTTATTGGATCGCATTGCCGATGCTCAGTGGCGTGATCCTGATTTGTTGCATCTTATTCAGCTTTGTGAGTCTGGATCCTAGGATTGGGCGTTGCGGGATTTTAGCATTGATTCTCAAGGATGTCTTCGTATGAAGAACCGTCTTTTTGTGCCTTCTGATTTTGTGCTTAGGCATGACATTCTTGATGACTGTCACCATTCTAGTTATAATATCCATCCTGGTAGTAGTAAGATGTCTGCCGATATGCGTCATCTTTATTATTGGGAAGGAATGAAGCGCGATGTGGCGAGTTATGTGAGTAATTGCATAACTTGTCGGCGAATTAAGGCCGAACATCAGCGTCCTTTGGGTCTTCTTCAGCCTCTAGAGATTCCATTGTGGAAATGAGATCAGATTTCTATGGATTTCTTTAGCGGCCTACCTCGTTCGAGATCAGGCCATTCTAGCATCTGGGTTATCGTTATCGCCTCACTAAATCTGCTCATTTTGTTCCTATTAATTCTAATAGGACTGATTCCCATTTGGCTGTTATATATCAAGGAAATCGTAAGACTTCACGGTGTTCCTAATTCTATTGTGAGTGACCGTGATCCTTTATTCACGAATCATTTTTGGCAGAGGCTTCAGCAAGCTTTGGGAACAAGGCTTAAATTTAGCACAGCTTATCATCCGTAGTCTGATGGACGGACTGAATGGGTGAATCGTATCTTGGAAGATCTCCTCCGTATCTGTATTTTTGATTTTGGTGCTAGTTGGGAGGATCACCCACCTCTTGTAGAGTTCTCCTACAATAATAGTTTTCAGTCTAGTATCGGTATGACTCCTTTCGAAGCTTTATATTGAAGGCCATGTCGATCACCTTCTTGTTAGTTGGAATCTGGGGAGAAGCTTATTCTTAGCCCAGATTTTTATCGTGACTCTTCTGAGAAGATTGATCTTCTTCGCTTGAGAATGAAAGAGGCACAGAGCCGCCAGAAATCCTACGCGGACAACCATAGGAGCCTCTCGAATTCTCAGATGGTGATCTTGTTTTTATTCATGTTTATCCTTTGAAAGGGGTGATGCGCTTTAGTACGACTGGAAAATTGGCTCCTCGCTTTATAGGACCATTTTCTATTACTAAACGTATTGGCCCTGTGGCTTATAGAGTTTCACTTCCAGCTCATTTATCTGGCATTCATGACGTATTTCACGTTTCTCAACTTCAGAAGTGTCTTCGAGAGTCGGATTCTGTTATCGATTCTCCTGATTTGCAAGAACTTGAGATCTCACCGGACTTATCTATTGTACAGCAGCCTATTCGCGTACTTGACACGGAGGTGCGACACCTTCGAAACTAGGACGTGCCGCTTGTTAAAGTTCAATGGTCCGCTAAACCCAATGACTGTACTTGGGAAACTAGAGAGTTTATCAAGCGATCTTATCTGGGTTTTCTATCTTGGCTTAGCAATGGTGATAATATCTTTTCATCTCAAGCTTATTTTCTTTTCTTTTTGGGATGATGTATGTATGTAGTTCTTATTAATATCGTCTCTGGTAATTGCGAGGACGCAATTTTGTAAGGAGGGGAGGTATGTAACAACCCGCATATTTAACGATTATATATTTAAATGTTTTATTTAAATATAGCATCGTTAGTTGGATTTTTGGGTCTGAAAAACTACTTTTTGAAAACCGCCGAATTGGGGCTCGAAACCACCTCCATTGAGTCCAAAATGGCGTTTGCGATCTTTTTAAGTATAAAATTTGACATGTTTGGAGAAGTCGAATTTTGCTACTTTTCTATTGGGTTTTGGGTTTGGATTTAGCCCACTTGCTAGCTTATACCCTAACTCAGTCCCTCTCTTCCCCATTCACTCATTTTCATTTCCTAAGCTCTAGCTAAAACTGAAAATGGGGGAAAGGAAGAGGAATTAGAAATTCCAAGCCCTAGTTTACTTTGAAACTTGAATTCTTGCTCCAAAATCAAAGAGAAGCTATTGGTAAGCCTCCTCTTCTTCTTCTCCAACTCTTTTCCTCTTCAATTTCAGAAAGTTTCCTAAACCTAACTTAGGAAATACTTGTTTTGATCTTAGATTGAAGTTAGTAGAGTTGAAGTGGAGAGTGGTTGGTCTTTTCTTTGCAATTGGGCTTCCCATCTTTGTTTTTGAGTTAAAAAGGGTGAGATTTTTATCTCACATCTATGCCTATATCTATCTTTGAATTTTGGGTATGAATTCCTAACACTTATTCATGTGCATTTGCTTTTGGTTTGGATTGAATTGGTGAATATTCCAATTCTTAGTGTTTTGGGTTCAAATCTTTAAAATCCTAACTTTGATGTTTTGATCATGTTTTGGTGATGAATTGAAGAACTTATAGGGCCTGGTCGTCTATTGGCATAAACCCTTAGCGCCCATTGCTCGTCCGGTTGCATTTGCAAAGAGATTGCATCTTCATTTTTGGCTGAAAATACTGGAAATCCCAGTTCAATCGACTGAATTCTCTTTTTAGTCGACTGAACCTGGAAACAGAATGTTTCCAGGCATGATTCAGTCGACTGAAATCTCTGTTCAGTCTACTGAACCTGCAAACAGAATGTTACCAGGCATGATTTAGTCGACTGAAATCTCTGTTCAGTTGACTGAACCTGGAAACAGAATGTTTCCAGGCATGATTCAGTCAACTGAAAACTCTGTTCAGTCAACTGAATTTGCTGTTTCATCCCACTTTGCCTTTTGGAATTGAATTTCCAATTTGAATCGATTCGTGATGATCCTATTTGTTTTTATCATTTATTTTGACTTTGATGATTCCTTTTTAATTTGAATCCATGGGTTTTTATAAAATAATCTTTTAAACCGTATTAAAAGCTTGCTTCTCTAATTTATAAATCATATTTAAAACACACACACAAATTCGCACTTTGAGCGAAGGGGAAAGGAGATTAAATGGTTAGGTAAAACACAGACCATGAATTCGTGCGTTTATCTTCCCAATTAATCCCCGACCTATTCAATTGGCTGTTTTGACCTTTGGTCTGGTTTACCAATGAGATGAGGTAAACTTTGTACTGCTTTGAGAGTGAGATTGACTATCAGATAGTAAACCGTTTAGTGCCAACGGGTGGTTATGGGACTCACGTTAATACATTTCGGGTTCCTTTCCGAGAGTTGTGACACATTCTTCCAGTTAGTGGTGTCCAGTACTGGGCCTCCGGACCTTCACCACTACGGTTTGTTGCCTTTGTGATAGTGTCTTTGGACTGTCTCCTTCAGGTTTGTTGCCTTTGGGTATGTTGCCTTCGGGTTTGTTGCTTTCGGCTTTGTACCTTCGGATTTGTGCCTTCGGGTTTGTTGCCCTATAGTATCGCTTTTGGAGTTGGTCATTCGTCACCGCTCGAGTGATATTGGGTTTGGAGTCTTCAGGCTCACGGATCCTTGTTTATACAGTACTGAGCACGTGCAATTTTTTGATGTTTCATTGATATGTATATTCCCTAGGTATCGCCCTTCGGTGTTGGTCTTTTCGAGCCGTACAATATAGCGATTACCTTGTGGAACTTGTGTTACCTTCATTGGTATTTATTATTGCCATTTTGGCTTGTTTTGGGATATTCATATCCTTTGTTTATTTGTGTTGCCGATGATACGAGGCTTGTCTTGTTATGATTCATCTTTTGTTAGATGATTGTTGTATCTCTTTAAGAGATATTTGTTATACTTTATGACCTTGTAGGTTTATTGTTGTTCAGTTTTCTAACTGATTTGTTTAGCTAGACTGACCCATGTATTTATACTCGGGTCAGACAGAAATGTTTCAGGTTAGGTGCATTTGGACTTAGCCTATTTCGCTTCCGCATGGACTATCCTGCTTGATCCTTTTTGTTAAAGCTTTTTGTGTAGTCCTTTTTGTTGTAACTATAATATGTATTCTTTTGACTCATCTGTATATTGTGGTTTGCTATACCACTTGACATATATTAGTTTGTATACTCTGTTATGTATCTATATATGTGTATATGATGATCTACTGTTCTGTGATGTATATTACATTTGAGTTGTTATATTCTGTTCTGATAGATCCTCCAGCCACCTATGGTTTTGTTTTAAGTATTCATTGGATACGTCGATCTGCTTGTATGACAATTGTCGATGTATTCAATAGATAGTTAGAGCAATGCTATAGATGGTCGCTCCTAAACAGCCTTATTCTCCACGTTAGTCAACGCCATTACCCCGTAGTGTCCTTGGCTAGCGTGGGTATAGAGGTGGGGCGTCACATTTCGACTCCTTCATCTCCTTTGAAAGGTAAGAACTTTCTGGATATTGATTGGAGAATCCTTCATACACCTTCAAAAGGTCCTGAAGCTTCCAGACTTTAATTGTAGCTTCCCTTCAACTCTTTCGAAAGGTCTAGCTTGCATTTTTCTTTCTTGTTTACTTTTGTTCTCTGCTTGGAATAGTTTCAACTAAGTCGAAAGGTGATTTTTGTAGTTACATTTGCCTCCCCCCTTACGAAGGGATGCACTTGAATTTTCAAGTTAACTTTATCAAAACCTAGAAGCTTCCCTCCTCTTAGTCTTCCTACATGGATCAGGGCCTTCTTTTCGAATCTTATCTAGCGGTTGATAATTTCGAGCGACTTTTCTTATAAAGTACGCTTCTCCTCCTTCTTCCCCATTCACTTTTCTGCAATCAAAAATTCGAACAAAACTAAAAGAATTCTAAAAATTCTTAAACTTTCTATGCGCTTCCAGAAATCAAAATAAACATCAAATCTCAATCGTAATTGTAGATTCATTCTTGTTTTGCTAGTTTTAATTAAGTTTTACTTTTCTAAATTTCAAAACGAGATTCGACCTTAAAATATTCGATTTTATGAGAGTGGGTTTAGTTTGATTTATTAGGAAATTTTTCTTAAATTTAGTCTTATTAATTTGATAAATCCTACTTCTTGTTTTGGATTTTTACTTTGATATTTGCAACATCTTTTCTTCTTTAGAAATTTGGATTTTCAGTTTAATAATAATTTTTATACTTATGAAATCTAAAAAAGTTGATTCTTGTTGAAATCCATATTATTTTCCTTAACTTTTTTATTTTTTTTTTACTTTTTTAACATCCACTTTCTTATCAGGTTTGGTTTAATTGTTTTAATAAACTTTGAAATCTCGGATCTGCAATCGGGTTTGGGGAAGGAAGTGAAACCTAATTTCTTCACCCAGTATAGGTGAAAAATTGGCACCACAAAATGACCTTTCTACCCCTTCAAAAGGAATTGTGGCGGGAATTTTAGTTTTTTTCTTTAGCCCCTTTCGATGGGGTCTAAAGGTGTTGTGATGCCAATTTGATCAACCTTGTCGGAAGGATACGTAGTTAAGTAGAGTGTAGTCACCCCTTCGAAATCAAAACGTTTCGATTTTTTCAAAACCTTAGTGCCGATTGGAATCCATCCTTTTTAGTTTACCTTTTGAACCATCATACCCCTTCGACCCTATCGACACCATTTAAATCTAATGAGTCGAAACCCATTAGAGTTACCTTTCTCCAGCATTATCAAAAAATTATAAGTATACATAAGTTTAACTTAGGACCTTTCGACCCAATGAATTTGTAAGGTTTTGATAACATTTATACTTTCTCTTAGGAAACCAAAGTTATTAGTTTCGACGATGCCAAAGGGTCTTGCTATCTTGTTTATGAAATGTTTATAGTGCATATTTTTAATCAAGTTCTCAAGTTAACCTTGATTATCTCCTTTTAGCAGTTTGGTTCCTGTAGAGCTTTCGAAACTGTTGAAAAGTGCTAATTGAACAAATATTTTGACTTATCCTTTCGACCTTTTTAATAGCTCAAGGAACACTCTTATTTAGGCTTTCGACAATGTTGAGATGTTCTTATCGAGTGTTGATGTCCTTTTCCTTTCGACTCTGTTGAAAGCCCAATGTTCTTGATTTTTTAACTTAAACATTTTGCAAAAACTTGAAGCTTCATATTTTTTTTGATGTTTAAGTGATCCATGTAGGTTTTCTGACTAATTCTTGAAAGTATGCTACATTCAGTATTAACCAAAATTTTTAACTGAAACATTTTCACCTGGTAGAATCATGAGCTCTCCAAAGAAGGCTGAAGCTATCTCCAAGCATTCTCTCATACCAACCCAAGATGAAGTCAATCCATCCTTAATGACTTTGGTATTACTATAATCGAATCCATTCCTCCCAAGGAGACTGACGCTATCAACAACCCTCCCGAAGGGTTCTTTGCCTACATCGCCATCCACATATGACATGGAGGATTCTTGCCCTTTCCTGAATTCTTGTCCATATTTCTTCCACATATTAGAATTGCACTAATTCAGCTATCTCCAAACATATACACCTACCTTTTATCTCTACAAACGATGGCACTGGGTCAGGACTTCCCACCCTAAATGCTAAAGTCCTGAACTACTTGACTCGACTAGCCAAACTTAGCACTCTTATTCACCAGATCTTTAGGGCTAACCCCCCCGAAGAACTTATATCGGGAAGGGTCAATAAGTTTAAAGATTGGCAAAACAAGTTTTTCTTTGTCCGATGTATCCTAGACATTACTGGGACCTTTTCTCCCCCCCCCATAAGCTCTAATATTCACCGTTTTGCTTCCATTTTATCTCTTCCCTTTTCTTACTTTCATTTTATTCCACCACAAATAAACTTAGTGAAGGAGACAAAAGGATGGTAGAGTCTCTTACTATAGGTTCTGTTAAGATACAGAACTGATCAAAGTTCTTGATGACATTGAACCTGAGGAACTATTCTTTTCTTCTCCCCGATCAAAGGGTTCTGGGATTACCCCCTTGATCCAACACAATTTAAAAGGAAATCGCTTCCTCTCCTTAAGGGATGCTGAAGACTTTTCCCCCATGCCACCTATTAACTCATACCACTCCGGTAGATTATGGGCACAACATTTTTTTTCTATCCTTATTGCTTTCTGAATTATTTTGGTAACTTTTAATCTATATGGGACCTTTCCAGCTGCTTCTCAAGTTAAAATGTTTGTTAGCGGCGTCGTTTCCCCTCCTACAACCTCTAGAGCACCATCTATCATTGAAGCTCTTGCCAAATCAAAGAAGGCTTTGAAAATGAAGTTGATGGAATCTACTGAGATCGAGCCTTCAAAGAAGGCTGCTAAAGTGGGGGATGTAAAGGAAGAGGAGCGTTTATCTCTTGGCAAAGCTCTAAAGATCCTAATAGTAGAAGATTCCACAGACAGACCAGTGCATACCCCTTTTGCATTTGTCCCATCTCTCGCATCTCTGGTTCAAACTAGCCAGTTGCTCTCACACAAATGCAACTGGATTTTAATATGCCTCCTATTCCAAAGCACATTCCGTCTTATCCATCATCTTCTTCTCCTTCTGCCATTAATTTCGAAGAGATAATCGAGTCTATCCTTCACTCCGAGTCCTTCACTTTAATTCACCCACATTCTTCAATTCCAGCTTGGTTGGGCGCTATCGCTATCTAATAGAACAACAACTTCTGGTAAGTTTCACTTCAAGTGATCTTATCATCATTGGTTTTTTCTAAATCACTAACTTATGTTACATTTCTTCTTTCAAATTTCTAAGAGTTGGTTAGCTCTTCATGAACATGCATCCAAATCTTCCCTTGAATCATCTAAGTCTTAGGAGGAAATCTTAGCACTTAAGAATCAAGTGTTTACACTTTTTGCGGCCAAAGATGAAGCAACTTTAGAATTAGAATGAATAAGGGCTTCTCTTGCTTGAGTAGAAACTGATCTTTTGGTAGAAACAAAGGCCCACCACCTCATTGCTGACGAAAATTTTGCTCTGGAGCATCCTTTAAAATATTTCGATATGAAAAGGCTTGCTTAATTTCCTAGAATATGACTTTGAAGGAAAATTTTAAGAGAACCAGTGCTTTAGTGAAACTCATTGTCAATACCATTTCTAACGCTAAGCAGCGAGTGCCTTAATTTATTGGTACTACTCTTGAGGAAATGTTACTGAACTCCTATGAAAAAGCCCTCATGCTTGCCTATGCCGATGACTTCAAGAAGTGTCCTGACTTCAGTTTTCCTTCGCTCGATTCTGCTCTGGTTGAGAGAGTAACGGGAAAGAACGATCAAATGAAGCTAGGGATTGAACCTGTAGATGAGAACGAAATCGATGATTCTAAGATCCTTTCCTTTGACGTCCCCTCTTTTGATATTGAATCTTACTCTTAGGATAAGGATGATAAGGATGATGTCGCCAGGGAAGAAGGCAATGATGATGGCAACAATGATGGCAACGACGATGATGATGATGATAACCTTGCTGGTGGTCAGGCCCCAAGCGAAGATGGCAGAGCTCACCATGAAGTCTCTGATAAGGATGGGGATGATAACACCAAAGATTCAGAAAAAGAGCCCACTCCTCCTGCAGTACTTTGCCTGAATCTGTTGGGCCTTCGGCCCCTTAAGAGAGTGAGCCTGCTCCTGTTAATGTTGACGAGCTTAAAGGGAAAGGGTAGACTTCCCAGACCTCTGTCCCAATGTCACGAGTATGGGATTCTCTGTTTAAACGTCTTTCACTTCAAAGGTTATAATAGTTTGAATCATTCTTTTTAGATAAGGAAGATGTCCATCCTCCCCTACAAAAAAAAATTTGAGACAAAATAAGCTGAAATCAACAAGTTATTTAGGGAGTTAGACAAACAAATAAGGGAGCATAATGTACTCTTTGATAAGTATCATACGATAGACATAACTGCCTCAGTGCTAACATCTTTTAAACATTAGAAGGCTACCCCCTTTTTAAAGAGGGAGCGCCTCTGATACGACTCTCTCTTGAAGGAAAATCAGGAGTTACTTACCTTATTTTGGATGCTAATCGAAGAGAAAGACATTTTAATCAACTTATTATACAAAGCATATTCTGGACATTCAATTATTGATTTTTCGTACTTAGGCGAATTCAGTGGGGGTCTACTTAGATATTTTCACAAGAGATACATAGATAAATTCAGATCTGACCTGAATCTCGGAGCTAGTATGAACTTTCCATGGGTTAGATCAATTCCTCAAGGTATTCTCCTTGAGAAGCATATTATTATAAAGAAAAGTTTGTATCTGAATTATTTTATAAATCAGTATTGTATGAACCAGATGAATAGTTGTAACATGTAACATTTTAATGATTTATAAATATTTTCTTTAGTTTTTCCTTTTATGCTTAGCTTCATCTTATTGCATTATTACAGAATGATTTCTCATTCGGCAAACTTGTCTGTAGAGATCATTTAAGTCAACATGCCAAATTAAGACGATTTTATCTTGAAAAGGCATCGATATTAAAATTTTCAAAATTACTAAGAAACCACTTCCTCGGAGATTTACAAAAAAATTACTTGGAATATCCTCGACTTCGGTTTGATTTTTCTTGGTGATGAGAAAGAGACATTTCTTAAAGAAATCAGGACATTCCATACAAGATTAATTAGCGGCCATGATAGTCCTCCAGTTCGGAAGTTAGACTATAGCTAATGTACCCTAATGTTAACCCCGGAGGGATTAAATATTCCCTTAATTTTACATTTAATCTTTCTACCAGTTCATTAGACAAAATTAAAAATGTAGTTTCTAAATTCTAGATCTAAATCTATTGTTTTTTTGCATTTTTCTGACTTTTTTGGTGTTCAAATTGTAATATTTTATTTAATAATAAAGAGATTCTTCATTCTGATTTTAACTTTGTTTTATTTCTTTTGCTTAAACAGGAGCTACAACCATCATTTTTTCTCTTCCCTTTGATTTTCGTCACACATCGATGCTCTTAGAAATTTTTTATTGAAATCAAGTGGAGATATCATGCTTAATGATGATATCTTATTAGAATGCTTCGCTGGCAACATTGAAGCCTTAAAATGGCGCAAAATATATTTTCTTCAAAAGACCATCGCCCGAAACCAAAACGATCAAATTTCCTGTCTTGAGGCAAAAGTTAAAAGTAAGGATAAAATAATTTCCGCACTTAAGCGACAGATGAAGACAAATCCCTCAATTGACTTCGATCATAAGATGTCAAAACTTATTCATCAAGTTAGTGACTTGGAGTTGATGCTGAAGTATAGTCGGGCACATTGCGCTTCATTGGAATGTATCATGGGGAACAAGAGTTCAAACATTATTTTACCGATCCCTTGCACTACTCCTTTGGCTACTAAACCTATAAGGTCATCACATGTCTTGGCCCAAAAAATTCCCTAGCATGCTTAATCCTCCCCTAGGCTTAGACGAGAATGTTGCAAGGAATTGGTATTGAAAAGTTAAATTTGAAATAGCTAAGTATTTTGATGAACAATAGAAGGCGAAGTACTCTCAGACTATTAATGATTATGTTGCTGAATCAAAAGCTGGATGTAACGACGACGAATTTCCGATCTTGAAAACTCCAGATAGTTAGGAAAAGAAGAAAAGAGATGTAACGACCCGAAATTTCCGAAGCCGAAAATTTCAGATAGTTATGAAAAAGAAGAATAAGATAGAAGAAGAAGAACAGAAACATCAAAAACTCACATTCGCAGCGGATAAAATATAATAATCAATAATAACAGTTTACAAAAGAATACTATATCTGTCGATTACATTAAATATACATCAGAGTTTCACATATATACAGTCACTGAATATATAAAATTATCATGTCTCAGATTAACAATAATATAAATACAGCGGAAATTCCCTATCGCTATTGCCATCCAGCTCGCCTCTTGAGCTCCAAAACGTACCTACATGAAAATCTGTAATACTCGGCCTAACCCGAGATTACACCAAATTAACACCCGGGTCAGGCTGGAAACCAGTGTGAGTAAACCCAACTAACATGGAATACCAAAGCAATCAACTTATATAAAAACCCGGGGTAACTCATTTCAATTCACAAAGCCCCCATTTTTTATAGACATCACTTATTCCGCACATCAATTTTGTTTAAGTACCATGGTTAAGATTTAAATAGTCCAATTCCTTTAACTCACTTCATTTCAATCCTATAGATTCATATATCAATCTATAAAAATTCAAAGTGGTTTCGGGTATTTATCTAATACCCGACCCCAGTCTCTTCGAATCTTATATCATCCTATCCCAAGTTATCCAAATGAAATACACAACATACCATATCAGAGTTATCAATTCCTTCAAATCTTCCAATACTTTTTAATCATTCAGAAGCAAAGCTTAATCACATGCAAATCAATTCAATTGATTCTAATTGAATTTCAAACCTCAATCACTTAGATTCCTTCATTTAACATTAATTAATTCCAAATCAATAAATTAGTCAACCCTTCATGGTTCATCTTAATTAATCACCTTAGATTAATTATTTTTCAATTACATTCAAGTAATTATCTTTGTTTAATTTCATGATATTAATTATTATTAACCAAATTCAACAAGTAATGTTAATTACTTCATAAATTAATTAACTATTTTAATTACATAATCCTTAATAAATTATATTAGTTAATTTTTCATAAGTCATTATTTATGGGCTAATAAATCTTAATTAATCAATCCTTGATTACATCATTAATTATATAGATTAAGGATTTTCAATTATATTTTATTAATTACATGTGGTATTTACTTATTAAACCACCTAATGATCATTCCAATTTAATATAAACTTAATTAACTAACCCAAATCATTAATTAATTTAATTAATAAATTTTCCATTTGAATTATCATACCTATTTAATGAATCACCGATCATTAAACCCTATTTGATTTTAAACAGAACCATTTACTTATTTAGGATTCAAGTTCAAAACCATTTAAATTCAAACACCTCGAGTCGAACCACAATTAACTCGAGAAACAACCAAATCTAAAATCACTAGATCATCAGTACACATCCAAACATTTCAATCATTCATCCAACTATTTAAATTTAACCATTTAAATTTAAATAAAATCCAGAGCATGAGATTACTCACCTTTGATTTTGCTGTTTGCAATCCATTCCAATTCGATTTTGTCTTCTCAGTTAAGACCTTGTATAAATATCATATAAATTAAATAACATTTGAATTTTAAATCAATAGTTTATTATCATTCACTTATTTAATTTAACTCATTATTTGATTTAAAAAAATTTAAACTAATAGTCTCTTTTAACAAACTATTTTCAGCAACTCAAAAATTAAACAAGTTAATTACGACAGCTTAATTACCATTTTTATTTTTATTTTTTTACTGATGTTTTAATTTTAAACCAATAATTTTCCTATATTATGTTTATATATATATAATTTAAATAAAACAGACAGAAAAATACCTTCACGGTCACCTACCAGAGAAGAAAACCCTCCTCCTCACGAGCTTGAACCATCATACTACCGAATCCCTACATCGCTCCTTCATGTCACTGCTTTCGAAACCCTAGCTCATGTATTTTTTTGTTGTGGCTCGTGTGATCTGGGTCTTTTGTCTGCAATGTTAAACTGTCAAGCTTAACAGTTTTAAAAGTTTAATTAAAACAGTTTTTAAAATTTTTAAAGTTATATTGTTTAAAAAAAAGAAAAGAAGATGTACTTTGTTTCTTGGATTCATATACTTATGGGTTGAACTCAAATGGAATGTTCAACCAGGTTTTTAATTTAAAATAAATAAAGTTTTAAACTTAAAATAATTTAAGCTAAGTTAAATTCTTGTTTTTAAATTGATTTGCTTTTATAAATGAATTTGTATGAATGTTTAAAATGTTTTTAAGTTAAAAACCTTAATGTTATTTTTAAAACTTATTTTAAATTATAAAAAGGAATTTATAAGGAAATGTTTTTATTGGTTATTGGAAAACGATTTATAATTAACAATTAAAGTTTTAAGTAATTTATGAACTTGAAACTAATGTTTGTTAATTAAAAATTAAAGATAGGTAATTAATGATTTCTTTATATTTTAATTTAATTAATGAATTAAGTTAAGTAAAGATTTCAAGGTTAAATAAAGTATAATGTTTTATCTTAAATAATAATAAAGTGTTAATGAATAATAATTAATTAGTTAATTAAGAATTTTAAGTTTAATTAATTGATTATTATTTTAAAGGAGTTAATTAAGTAATTAATTAATTATAATTATGGGTTAATTAAATTGTAATTAAGGTATTAATTAATAATTAAGTTTTATTATTTAATGATTAAGAAATGATTAATTAGTTAATTAAGGTTAATTAATTAATTATAAAAGTAATTAGTGATTGATTGCTTTGTAATTAAAGGATTGATTAATAATTAAGGTTTATTAATTAATAATTGATGATAATTAATCTGTTAATTGAAGATTAATTTGGTAAAAGAGTAATTAAGGGATAAATTACTCGATTATAATTTATGGGGTGTTGTGATCAAGTAAGTTAATTAATTTGTTAATTAATTAAATATAGTCACTTGATAAATGATTAAGTATGTTTACTTAATAAGTTTGATAAGGCTAATTACTTAAGATAAGTAATTGATAAATTACAGAGGTAATTTGGATAAATGAAATTACTTATTTGGAAGTAATTTTAAATGGATAAATTACCTGTTAAAGTAATTAAAGATTTATTACTTGGTGTAATAAATAAAAGAATTTATAAAGTAATTAAAAGTAATTAAGAATAATTAATTACTGTATTTATTTATTAAAGTTGATTAATTAAGTATGATTAATTAATGTAATTAGTTAATAAATAATGTAATTAATTATATTTAATTGATTAATGGAAGTAATTAATTAAGGTTCATTAATTTACATAATAAATGAGAATTATTAAGGATTAATTACTTGATTAAGAGTTTATTAACCAAGGATGATTAATTAATTGGTTTAATTAATGGATAAGTAAGCAAGATTTATTGTGATGAAGGTAATTAATTTAATTCACTTTAAATTAATTAGAGATAGAGATAGTTAATTTAATTCATTTTAAATTTATTATGTTATGATTAAGTAAATCATTGCTTATGTATGAATGGGTGACACTGATTGTCTTGTATGGATGTGATCTCAGAAATGAGATAAATAATGTTATGTGGTATGAATGCTTGGTTGCATTGTGATGGTAATATAGATTATCTATTGTGATAATGATGTGGATTACCTATTTTGGTTATGGATCATCTATTTATTTGATAATGTGATTATCAATTGTGACTTGTGAATTATCTATTCTGTGTGTATATAGATAGTTGAATTGAATTATTTAACCTTAAACAACTTGGACCTAAAAGATACGTTTTGGATTTCGAGGAGACCGGGATCGGGTTTCCATATTTGGATATCCGAAAACCACATCGATCCAAATTAACGATAGGTCGTGAATCTCTTGTAAAGAGTGAAGACTCGAGGTGTAAGGACTATACGTCAGTATAACTCTGTGGGTGATTCCGTAATGAGTTTGACGGAACTAGTTCTTATAGGTTCGAGATGAAGGTTCAGAGTGCAAGGGTTATTGTCGTTAACTCTGCGGGTGATTCCAAAATGAGTGCAACGAGATAATGCCTTTGGTTTCGTTCAAACCCGAAACGAACTTGTATGGATTGAATGCTATCAGAACATCGTCAGGTGGACGATGAGCATTCTAAGTGATGAAGGTAATCATAGCCTCAAGCCTCATCAACCGGGAATGGCTAAAATAGGGGAGGTGCAGCAAGGCTTCGTGGGTAGCCCTCATTTGAGAGTAAGATCTACCTCTGTCTAGAGGTCCCTTTTATTTCGGCTGTGTGGGCGGTTGAATAGCTACATCCGCCGGGTTTGTCTTATTTGGAACTGTTCAGTAAGGAATGGGTCCAACTTTGTGTTGCAGGGGAGCGGGCGTACTCCTTGGTACGGTAATCTAGGCCACGTACTGTGACGGGCGGTACCCCAGTAGCCCTGCCATTGTATGGAATCTAAAATCCAATAAGTGCCATCGGATTTGATTGTATTACCCACTTTTGTGGCTAGTAGCTGGAATTTAATCATGTAACAATTTTGGCTATTTCATATTTATTTGAAAACCCTAGACATTATTGTAATATCATCGGATTTCCTATCAAATGTTTTGGTTAGCGTAAGGTAAATTTTTTTCCATGTTTATGTGTGGGAAGTCTTACGTGATACCTTTCTTTTAAAACGTTTTTTTTAAAGTTAAGCAACTTTAACCGTTTACTCACACCAAACCCATGTCTGACCCGGAGTTTATTCTGTTTTCTTAAACTCTTGGGTACTCAAATTTGTACGAGTAGCCAGGGGAATTCAGGTTGGCTTGACGAATTCGGGAGGAGCAAATGGAGCAGGAGGCTTTTGCGTATAGCTATATAGTTTTCCGCTATGTGTTCTCTGAGTTGTTGACTTTGGGTTGTATAACTAGATAGGTTTTTATAACTGTCTAGTATGTGTTGTTTTAGCTATGTATCTTTGATGTATATGATACTATGTAATATATTATGTGATTAATATAATTTATTCATTCCGCTGTTTAGATTCTGATGTTGTTTCTTTCTTCTTCTCTATCTTTTCTCTTTCCTATCCCTTTCTTTCTTAAAAATGATGCGATTTTCTGTGGTAAGAAAGTCGGGTCGTTTCAGCTGTTTAAATTTAACCATTTAAATTTAAATAAAATCCAGAGCATGTGATTACTCACCTTTGATTTTGCTGTTTGCAATCCATTCCAATTCGATTTTGTCTTCTCAGTTAAGATCTTGTATAAATATCATATAAATTAAATAACACTTGAATTTTAAATCAATAGTTTATTATCATTCACTTATTTAATTTAACTTATTATTTGATTTAAAAAAAAATTTAAACTAATACTCTCTTTTAACAAACTATTTTCAGCAACTCAAAAATTAAACAAGTTAATTACAATAGCTTAATTACCAATTTATTATTATTATTATTTTTACTGATGTTTTAATTTTAAACCAATAATTTTCCTATATTATGTTTATATATATATATATAATTTAAATAAAACAGACAGAAAAATACCTTCACGGTTACCTACCAGAGAAGAAAACCCTCCTCCTCGCGAGCTTGAACCATCATATTACCGAATCCCTACATCGCTCCTTCACGTCACTGCTTTCGAAACCCTAGCTCCAATCAATCGCCTCCCCAAGACTCCACGTGCCTTTGCTCTGCCTCGCGCGCGCGTACGCGAACCATCATCGCGGCCCAAAACCCTAGCCGAGCTCGAATCCAACCCTCCTTCCCTGAACGCTGCCACACACGCGAGCTTGTTCACTTCCACCACATCGACCCTAAATCGATCCTCTTCCTCCACCCTCACGCGCTACATGAACGCGAGCACTACCACCGTGACTACCCAGCCTCCCCCTTCCTTCGATCGCGATGACTCCTTATTTTTTTTGAATGAAGTTCGATTTCCCTTTTTTTATTCGTTACACCATTTTTTTTCTTCCCGACTTCTTGAAAAATGAACAAGCTTGGAGGATTTTTTAAATAACGAAGGAGGATATAGGTTTGGGATGGCTTGTTGAGCACGAGTATTTGGTTTATTTTTTTTTTTTTTTATTATTATCATAAAGCTTTCAAGATGCCCCGTTAAATGCCAATTAAAATTTTGAACTCCTCTTAAAGAGTGCCGCTAGGCGTTTATAAGGTTTTACCCGCATTCCGAACACGATGGAACGTGTTTCAGAAGCTAATTCAATCATATGCGTGAGTTACAGAAGAAAACGATCAATTTTATATTAAATTGATTAAATAGTTCCAAGCGTTTTGAGCTGCCAGGGTCAAACGACAACTCCGATTGTTACGAAAATTGAAATCCGCTAATAACTAACTATTACGGATCCAATGAAACTAGTTTCGTCGAATTCCGAGACTATGCCTCGGAAGGCTATTTTTAAATTCAATTTAAACGATATAATTTCAAAACTGAACAAATACCTTTAAATTAAATTCCATCCGTTCTATTATCTTCAGTATTATCATTATAAATTTTATAAGTCTTCAATTTTTTTTAACAGGCTCAGAAATTTCAGATTCAACAATTTACCAAATTTTCAATTATTAAATTCAATATTTAAACTATATAATTCAATGATTTAATTACCAAGTAAATATTAATATCTTGAATTCAAGTTAAAATTAACTTTTAAATATTTTAAAATCAATTAACTATTCAAATTTAAATTGTTAAAAATTCCTTGTCGTCACATTCCTCCCCCCTTAAAAGGATTTCGTCTCCGAAATTGCTAGTTAGGAAGAATGGTCCAATACCCGTTTACCTTCTCCCCAAAAACCAACAGTTATATCAACATCCTTCCAACTGTCGTTTATTAAAGACCCACTATCACCTTAACCAACTACCCAACACCTCCTATAGTTTCAATCAATACCCTTCTACTCAATTATTTAAATTTCAATTTAAAACCAAATTTTGAATTATCAAAATTTTCTCCAAATTTCCGAGAAATTTTTCCAGCGTCTCCTTTGCGCGGCTAGCTCGATACTACTACAAAATGCCACCACGGGCTTCCCAATTCCAAAAGAAAACATAAGCCAAGTGGCTAGATCAAAAACCCAATCCAATTTCATACAGAAATTAAATACGTACCTTTTTGTGGGGCAATTCAAATTTATCTTTTGGAACCAAATCCAATTTTATTTTCCCTTTAATACCTGCATATCTTACTTAGCAACAATATTCGATCTTAACCATTCAAATCATTTTATACATTTACTCACATAAGTTTTCACAACTACTTCTATGCAAATTAGTTTCCCCCGTTTTCATACGAATTCCATTTATTTTCAATTTTGAGTATTGAATTTTATCTTTCATTTATAACTGATTCATAATAGTATTTTAAATTAGTTTCATCCACTAATTTATTTTGGTTTCAAATTTGAAATCGTTTTATTGCTTAACAAAAAATTTTCTAACTCCCAAAATTTTCGGAAAATTTTGAGAGAGTCTCCTTTGTACTTAGGATCTTTTGCAATTTGACAAGAGATATAAATATATATACATCGACCCACCCGGTCGGAAAAAGCAAAAACAGTTCATATTTCCTATTTTTATTGCGTAGGCGTATCTTATTTAGCATTTTAAGCAAGTAGCTTATTAATTTAAGCAATTAGCGTAATCCAAACCAGCCAAACGGCCTTAAGATACCCATACTTACTCAATTTAAACGTATAAGCACTATATATATGAAGTTTACAACATTTCTCTTACTTAACAACTATAATACTTCAATTCTAAAAGAAATGCATTCAAAATAACTTCCATAAGTAATTTATATGTTTTCAAAACTAATTCAATTGCTTTCAACCAATTTATATACCATTTCCATCAATTTTAATGGTTTGCAACTCAATTTCATACATTCAATTGATTTTTTTATCCAAACAAGCTCATATTCACTTCAAATGATTTAGAATCAATTTCATTTAATCTCTATCAACTTATAGCATTTTAATTACTTTTATTTACGCCGAACGACAACTATTTTTATGCAATTTCGACGATATTCGCTTAATAGAGTATTTATTTTTAGTTTATAACTACTTTAAATTAATTTCAACTCATTTTGTA
This sequence comes from Allium cepa, assembly GCA_030765085.1. Classification (NCBI taxonomy): domain Eukaryota; kingdom Viridiplantae; phylum Streptophyta; class Magnoliopsida; order Asparagales; family Amaryllidaceae; genus Allium; species Allium cepa. The sequence goes on from CM060945.1 coordinate 488,847,263, forward strand.
TGTAATTCCATTTCAAATTTTTACACTAACCATACATATGCATTTCATTTCATCTCCGTATCGTTTCCATTTTAAAACTATTTCAATCAGCTTGTCAATATTCAATGCTTATTATTAATATCCATTTTTCCCAAATAAATTTAACCCAAGTCCTTATTCAATGGTTTACTATTCTCACTCAATCCAAGCTTTCATTGATTTAAGAAATTTTACTTCATATTTATTCGTCTCATAACTTAAGTCCATTCTGACAATCCAATTCCAACTAAAACCTTTATTTAATTTCCATTCAATCAAACTTCATCTATTTATTATTTAATTCAATTAACCAATTTATCCACCCATTTTAAATTTTAAATTCACCTGCTTAACTCATTTCGAATTTATTTTATTAATACAAAGTCATTCTCAATTTATTTCTATTTAGTTGGGTTTTATTTCTATTTAGTTGGGTTTTATTTGCAACGCAAACCATTTCTATTATAATTCAATTTCATTTCATTTGACAATACTTCCATTATATCTAATTTACTTGCAGTTTACGTTTAATATTATTTATAACACACTTGAATTTTATTTGTAATTTAAACCATCACTATTTCGATCAAACTCTATTTATTTTTACAACATGTCCACTTATTTATGTCATTATCAAATCTCAGTCGAATTCTATTTAAAATTCGAATTCATTCCCAAACTCCATTGTTAATTTACAATCCATTTATTTACCCAAGTTAAATTTTATTAACATACTCAATCAAACAATTATTTAGCCAATTAGCTTACTTTCAATTTTTAAATCAATATTCGATTTTATTACAAAAATCATTTTATTAAATTTTCCTGGGTTCAAATTTTGTTTTTCCTATTTCCAGTTTGAATTTTCTTCCATTTTCAAAAATTCTAACACCTTTATTCCAAAAAAATTTAAAATTCTTTTAAATGCACATAATACAATTAAAATAACTCTTTACAAAAATACGTTTTATAACTCGATGTCTCAACCAGTCCATCCTTGTTCTCATAGAAATTCAGTCATACGTTGATCAGGCGTAAGACTGAAAATCTACAAGTGCTTGGCAGACCCGTTTTCAACATTCAGTGAAAATACCTTGGAAAACTTTTTTATTGAAAATATTGAAAACAGTTTTTTTTTTGAAAATAGAGGAAATATCTTTGGTGAGAATGCTCTGGAAATCATCACCCCCATCCATGGTCGCAGTTACATTCCAGCGTTACGTTGTCATCGCAGCAAAAGTCCATGCAACGGCAGCATCTCCGCGGCCTCTCGATTACGCCATGGAACGCACAACAAATCACAGTTATATCCCAGGGTTACGTTGCCATCGCAACAAAAGTCCATGTAACTGCAGGCTCTCCGCAGCCTCTGATTTTCCCTGTTAAAATGAAACTTCTCCACTTCTACATAGGTTGTAGTCTACCGATATAAAATCAAACGCTGACTGTTGGCTCTCAGCGGCACACACGACGTTCACTATGTTATACCATAGGTCGCGGTCTACCAATATAAAATCAAACGCAGACTGTTGGCTCTCACGGCACACACGACTTTCGCTATGGTGTACTCTACTCATAATCCTCAGGAACTAGTTTTGTCCGGACTCCTCACAGGATCAACTTTAGAACCCCCCCTTAGGGCTCAAGGCAGTACCACCCGGTGGCACTCCTGAGAAGTTCATTTTAAGGGAGCGCCTTTTTCCCCAGAGTCATCATCAAAACACTTTATAATATACATATATAGTATCTTTCAAATCATACAACTAGCATGATTTCATACAAAACTCCTTTACACAAAATCGATTATTCCAAAATCGATAATTCTCAAGCTAGGCTTTTCAAATTCAATATTGTTTTACCCAAAAATCAAAAGCCTTTCCAAATTTAAAGGTTCCCAAAACCTTTTCCAAAATCCTCATAAGATCCTTATATATATATATATATATATATATATATTCAGATATATATAATTTTTCAAACTTTGGATCGTTCAAACTTATATAAAATTCCTTTATACTTCAAACATTTTCAGAAATCCGTTTCTTCCAGCAATAAATTCAACAAGGGGAGATTTATCTTATATAACAAAGATATATAACTTTGTTTATTCAAAATCAAATATTCAAATTTGATTACTTTTTTTTTTTCAATATCAATTTCATTCGAATCCGTAGATATACACATATTATCCGTATGCTATACCAATCTGATCATCCACTCGATCACACAATTTCACTTCCGAACTAGTATTGTCCACCCGACTTCCTACTATGGACTCAGATCTGGTTTCTTGGTTAGAAACCATCATTCTCCTTGCATAGCCATAACTATGATAGAGAATATCCAGAACCAATCAACAATCCATATCCAGGTTCGCCGTCGAAAATCGAGTGAAAAATTCCAACTCGAATCGATATACTATCTCGAAATTCTGTGCTCGAATCTGGATCAAATCACTATGCGAATAGAATAATATACGTACATCCCACGTATTTATTTTCATTGATTATCAGCCAAAATAATTTTCCTTTCTATTCACATTCCTTTAGTTCCCATTCACTTATTTACAACTGCCTTAATTCCCATTTGGACTATCACTTCAATTCTTATCTCAGTTGGGTATTAAATCCATAACAGCTTGAACTCCAACCAGTTTATATTTAGAAAATAGCTTGAAAATTTTAAAAATAGATAAGTAGTTGAAAAATAATTATTAGTTTACAAAATAGTTATAAAATAGTTAACTAACCGTAAAATAGTTGGAAAATAGCTATATTGTTTTAGAAATTTTAGATATTTGCAAAATAGTTGGAAAATAGTAATTAGTTTGTGGAATAGTCGAAAAATAGTAATTAGTTTATAAAACAGCTACAAAATAGTTAAATAACTCCAAAAGTAATTATAAAATAAGTATAAAATAATTTTGGGTTTAATAAGAAAGGTTGTATATATTAAATAGCTTGGAAAAATTTATTTATATTAAAACAATTTATGTTAAAAAATAGTCCAGAGTCAAACTGTTCACATTCCCAACAATTCAATCTTAATTACCACTTCCATTTAAATTGATCCAATTCCAATTTGAATAACTCCAATTTCCATTGAAATTTATTTAACCCCAATTCAAGTTGAATCAACCTGGTTTCTTTCCAAATTAAATCAAATTCCATTTTAAATTTCTTTACTTATGTATTTCAAGGTTCAAATAAGAGTTCAATACAATTTTTATTTTAAAATTTTAATTAATTATTAATTTTTATCTTCCAGTTTGAAGCCAGTTCTTAAACAAGTTAAATTTACAATTCAATTATTCAAATTTATTCAATTTATACAATATCATTCTGAATTTAAAGATTTTTATTAACAATAGGATGATATCATCCAGTTTATTTTTAAACGTCCATCCATTTTCAATTTTTATATCTCAAACCCGTTTTGAGATCACACAAATTCCCAATTCAAATCAACCATTTAACTTTCAAAGTTAAATTCCAATTTACTTAATCCAATCAACCTTACTCAATTTGAATTCCCGCTTCAAACTTCAAAATCCTTTCCCTCTTATAAGTTCAAAACTTATATCACTTTGGGTTTTTACGTCACACTTTAGGGAAAATAAAAACTCAACCTCTTAGAGTTTATTTCAAATTACCTTTGATATCATATATATCCATACATATATACATATTTATTTCTTGGCCCTCCCAGCCATTTTTTAAAATTTTAAACCACCCTTGGTTTTAAATCCAAATCAAATTTCAAACAACCCATTGTTTTCAACAAGTCCCAGTTATCCAAATAATACTTATTTATTATTTTCCATTACTTTGAAACAAAATTTTCGAATTCTGGGACCAGATTTAGAATTTCATTTTCAATCCATTAAATTTAATTTGGTTGTATTTCTATTTCTACATAATTTAATTCCAATTCAAGACTTCAGTTTGGTTGTATTATATTACTTCTTAATTTTAATTTCAGTAATTAACAACCAATCACCGTAGAAGGAAATATTACTTTATGTACCAAAATATATATTTTATATAAAATCATTTAAAATCTTTATATAAGAAAATAACAAGTACGCGCTCATATATATATATATATATATATATTCTCAACTCATTCTAGAGTACTACCGACTCTATTAAATGAGTAATCCCCACCAAAGCTAAGGTTCTCGCTTAACCTTTCAGCTCTGATACCAAATGTAACGACCCGAAATTTCTGAAGCCGAAAATTCCAGATAGTTATGAAAAAGAAGAAAGAGATAGAAGAAGAAGAACAGAAACATCAACAACTCACATTCGCAGCGGATAAAATATAATAATCAATAATAACAGTTTACAAAAGAATACAATACCTGTCGATTACATTAAATATACATCAGAGTTTCACATATATACAGTCACTGAATATATAAAATTATCATGTCTTAGATTAACAATAATATAAATACAGCAGAAATACCCTATACGCTATTGCCATCCAGCTCGCCTCCTGAGCTCCAAAATGTACCTACCTGAAAATCTGTAATACTCGGTCTGACCCGAGCATTACACCAAAGTAACACCCGGGTCAGGCTGGAAACCAGCGTGAGTAAACCCAACTAACATGGAACACCAAAGCAATCAACTTATATAAAAACCCGGGGTAACTCATTTCAATTCACAAAGCCCCAATTTATTATAGACATCACTTATTCCACACATCAATTTTGTTTAAGTACCATGGTTAAGATTTAAATAGTCCAATTCCTTTAACTCACTTCATTTCAATCCTATAGATTCATATATCAATCTATAAAAATTCAAAGTGGTTTCGGGTATTTATCTAATACCCGACCCCAGTCTCTTCGAATCTTATATCATCCTATCCCAAGTTATCCAAATGAAATACACAACATACCATATCAGAGTTATCAATTCCTTCAAATCTTCCAATACTTTTTAATCATTCAGAAGCAAAGCTTAATCACATACAAATCAATTCAATTGATTCTAACTGAATTTCAAACCTCAATCACTTAGATTCCTTCATTTAACGTTAATTAATTCCAAATCAATAAATTAGTCAACCCTTCATGATTCATCTTAATTAATCACCTTGGATTATTATTTTTCAATTACATTCAAGTAATTATCTTTATTTAATTTCATGATATTAATTATTCTTAACCAAATTCAACAAGTAATCTTAATTACTTCATAAATTAATTAACTATTTTAATTACATCCTTAATAAATTATATTAGTTAATTTTTCATAAGTCATTATTTATGGGTTAATCAATCTTAATTAATCAATCCTTGATTACATCATTAATTATACATATTAAGGATTTTCAATTATATTTTATTAATCACATTTGGTAATTACTTATTAACCCACCCAATGATCATTCCAATTTAATATAAACTTAATTAATTAACCCAAATCATTAATTAATTTAATTAATATATTTTCCATTTAAATTATCATACCTATTTAATGAATCACCAATCATTAAACCCGATTTGATTTTAAACAGAACCATTTACTTATTTAGGATTTAAGTTCAAAACCATTTTAAATTCAAACACCTCGAGTCAAACCACAATTAACTCGAGAAACAACCAAATTAAAATCATTAGATCATCAGTACACATCTAAACATTTCAATCATTCATCCAACTGTTTAAATTTAACCATTTAAATTTAAATAAAATCCAGAGCATGAGATTACTCACTTTTGATTTTGCTGTTTGCAATCCATTCCAATTCGATTTTGTCTTCTCAGTACAAATATCATATAAATTAAATAACACTTGAATTTTAAATCAATAGTTTATTATCATTCACTTATTTAATTTAACTCATTATTTGATTTAAAAATTTTTAAACCAATAGTCTCTTTTAACAAACTATTTTCAGCATTTCAAAAATTAAACAAGTTAATTACAACAGCTTAATTACCATTTTTTTATTTTTTTTTACTGATGTTTTAATTTTAAACCAATAATTTTCCTATATTATGTTTATATATATATATATAATTTAAATAAAACAGATAGAAAAATACCTTCACGGTCACCTACCAGAGTAGAAAACCCTCCTCCTCGCGAGCTTGAACCATCATACTGCCGAATCCCTACATCGCTCCTTCATGTCACTGCTTTCGAAACCCTAGCTCCAATCAATCGCTCCCCAAGACTCCACATGCCTTTGCTCTGCCTCGCGCGCGCGTACGCGAACCATCATCGCGGCCCAAAACCCTAGCCGAGCTCGAATCCAACCCTCCTTCCCTGAATGCTGCCACGCACGCGAGCTTGTTCACTTCCACCTCATCGACCCTAAATCGATCGTCTTCCTCCACCTTCACGCGCTCCATGAACGCGAGCACTACCACCGCGACTACCCAGCCTCCCCCTTCCTTTGATCGCGATGACTCCTTATTTTTTTTGAATGAAGTTTGATTTCCCCTTTTTTTTAATTCGTTACACCATTTTTCTTCTTCCCGACTTCGTGAAAAATGAACAAGCTTGGAGGATTTTTTTAAATAACGAAGGAGGATATAGGTTTGGGATGGCTTGTTGAGCACGAGTATTTGGTCTAATTTAATTTTTTTATTATTATTATAAAGCTTTCAAGATGCCCCGTTAAATGCCAATTAAAATTTTGAACTCGTCTTAAAGAGTGCCACTAGGCGTTTATAAGGTTTTACCCGCATTCCGAACACAATGGAACATGTTTCGGAAGCTAATTCAATCATATGAGTGAGTCACAGAAGAAAACGATCAATTTTATATTAAACTAATTAAATAGTTTCAAGCGTTTTGAGCAGCCAGGGTCAAACGAAAACTCCAATTGTTACGAAAATTGAAATCCAATAATAACTAACTATTACGGATCTAATGGAACTGGTTTCGTCGAATTCCGAGACTGTGCCTCGGAAGGCTATTTTTCAATTCAATTTAAATGATATAATTTCAAAACTGAACAAATCACCTATAAATTAAATTCCATCCATTCTATTATCTTCAGTATCATCATTATAAATTTTATAAGTCTTCAATTTTTTTCAACAGGCTCAGAAATTTCAGATTCAACAATTTACCCAATTTTCAATTATTAAATTCAATATTAAACTATATAATTCAATGATTTAATTACCAAGTAAATATTGATATCTTAAATTCAAGTTAAAATTAACTTTTAAATATTTTAAAATCAATTAACTATTCAAATTTAAATTGTTAGAAATTCCGGGTCGTCACAAGAGATAGAAGAAAAGAAGAACAGAAACACCAACATCTTACATTCACAGTGGATAAAATATAATATTAAATAATAACAGTTATAAAAAGGAAAACTGTACTTATCAAATTACACTTTTATACATCAGAGTTACACATAACACAAACACTGGATAGATACAATCATGTCTCAGACACTACAATATCACAACGGAAACCCATCATACGTTCCTGCCATCTAGCTCGCCTCCTGATCCCCAGAACGACCTTACTTGAAAAGCTGTAATACTCGGTCTGACCCGAGCATTAGATTAAAGTAACACCCGGGTCAGGCTGGAAACCAGCGTAAGTAAACCCATCCATCCTTTTCTAAGTACCAAAAATTTAGATTAAGTGGCCCAATTCACTTAAATCATTCCATTCTAGTCTATTGATTTCACATATCAATCTGTAAAGAATTGATGTGGTTTCGGGTATTAACTAATACCCGACTCTGGAACTTTCGAATCCAATGTCATCTTAATCTAAATTATTCAATTAAATACAATTCAACTTTAATTACTGGATAACTCCTTTACACAGCAATTCATAATTGATAGATAATCACAGTATCAATGTCCATCCAATATATCATATCACAAAGCGATTCATATCAGAGCTATCAACCATCCAAAGTACTTATCATCATTCAATCATTCCTAAGTAAGATTGATCACTTCCATTAATTACATTAATTAACGATCCTCTAATTACTTTCACTAGTTAATTATTCTTAAATTTCATTTAATAATTAACCTTTAACTTAATTACATTTACTAGTCAACCTTGATTAATCACGATCAGAAATTAACTATGCTTAATCACTCCATCGATTAAACCAACTCCTTGATTAATTATATTAATTAATCCTTTAATTACACTAAGTAATTATCACTCATCCTTCCACCAAGTAATTATCCTTTAGTTACTTCCCATCTAGTAATTTTCCTATTTATTAATTACATCCGGTAATTATCCACTAATTATTTCACTAAGTAATTACACCTTATTAATGACCTTAAGTAATTATACTTAACCCAACATAAAATGATTACCTTTAATTAATTAAACTTAATTAATTAACTAAAATTAACCACATCAACTTAATTAATTACATTGAGTAATTAATTCCTTTAATTACTTCATTAAGCAATTATTCATAATAATTCTTTTACATTAAGTAATCAACCTCTTAATTACTTACTACTTAATTATTTATTAATTGATTAATCTTGATTAATCAATCCTTAATTTTCACTTTTAAGTACATTAAGTAATTAGCCTTTAATTAATAATACAAACTAATAATTCTTTACCCATCCACATTAGTTACACTTACCCTATATTAATTACTCAAATTTTATTATCCTATAATCACTTACATTGATTAATTATCCTTTAATAAATTTTCTTAATAAATCAATCCTTAAACTAATTACATTAAGTAATTAGTCCTTAATTACTTCCCTTAGTATTATTGAATAAATCACATTTAAATTTTCCCCCATTAATTAACTTGGTTAATTATAAACCATAGCTTAAATTAATTACCTTGACTAATTAATCTTAGTTAATCACATTAACCCTAATTGATTAAATCACATCTAGTGATTAAGTACACTTTAGTTACTTACATTAATTAATTACACTTAAATTAATCACATTGATTAATCCTCTAATTAATGACAGTACGTAATTAATCCTTAATTAATTACTCTAATTAATTAACCTTAATTGATTATATTGGTTAATTTACCTTTTGTCAGTCTCATTAATTAATCAATAATTTAATCACATTAATTATCTCTAATAAAATAGGACCTTAATTAAACAAGATAGACAGTCTACCTTAATAGATTACTTACTCATCATCTATGTCTTGTTTAAATTGAATGCTTGAAATCAATCACTAGAGAACTTTTATTTGATTTAAGGTTAAACATACTAATCTTAAATACTTACTTAATTTCACCAGAAAATTTCATTTGAAAATACTTAGGAGTTCTAAATTAAATTGATTTTTATAGTCTAATTAAACAAAGCCAAACAATTCAATTCAAAACATTTAATTTTATGCCAAATTTTGGAATTTTTTTAAATTTTTTGCTTGACCCTGTTATAAACATTTTGTTCCCAAATCAGGTCAACATAGTTATTCTTACACCTAAAACCCGATCATCATTTATACTTATTCCTTTAAAACAGAGACAGACATGCCAAAACACACTCAAACAAACCCGGCGCCACACTCGAGTATTTCCCCCTCATTCCTTGAGCACGTCCCAAGCCACTACATCCTCACGAGCTTCAACATCACAATAATAGTCACCGATACATCAGGACCTCGTACACGTGCACAATGCACCAAAATCCCTCCAACCAACTACGACACCTCCTATTAGTCACTGGCGACATGCTGATCTACTCAAACTACCAAGATTCACGAAAATCCCCATTGATCAAAATTGAGCAACCTCGAGACAAAACTTAGGTTGATTGTGAGAGCTTGACTACGACACTTCTGATCCAACTCCGTCGCCACATTCCATACAATTTCATTTCCTCCTTACACGATCAATTCTGATCCAACTCCGTCGACGCACAGTCCTTTGAAACATCGTTGATAAAAACAAGTTCAAAACCCTACATCGCCGTATTTCCGCCGCCACGTTGATCATTGAACCCTCCAGCCATTTATACTGTGATCCACCACCTATGAGCTTCCTTCGTCAACAATCATGGCGATTATCATTCCATCGATCATATGAATTCGACAGTTTACTAAAATCTGATCATTACGACTTAACTCAAAAATTGTGTAACTAAAAATCACAATTTCTATGCCTAAATTCATCATTTGCCAATTCCAATTTGAAATCAAATCATGAATTTAAAATCATTGATTTTCGACCTAAATTAGTTTATTACCGTAATTTCACATTTTTGTAATGATTTCTTAATATAAACTCTCGATATTATTTTTAAAAAGAATGTTGTACAATTTCAATGAACTTTCATTTATAGATCAAAACCTAACATCGATTATGTAGAGTGGAATTGAATTTTTCTTAGAGTATCTGTAACGACCCGTATTTTACGTGTCGATAAATCGTAGAATAATTGTCATTAGGTCGTTAGTATTGTTTAAGTCATCCAGAGTTAACTCGTGTGGAAGTTAGGTCGTGTGAGCGAGTTAGGGGAAGCTAGCGACCTAAGGAGGTGGAGCGAGTTAAGGAGATAGAGCAACTAAGGGGTTAGATCGTGTAGTGCTTAGGTCGGTGGAGCGACCTATAGGATTTGGAGCAACCTAGGGTATTGACCGACCTATAGGAATGACCGACCTATAGACTTGACCGACCTATAGAGTTTGACCGACCTATAGATGTTAGCGACTTAGTGGGGTAAGCGACCTAAGAGGGTGAAGCGAGTTAATGACCTAAGGAAGCTAGGTCGTGATCGCTTGGCCGTGTGTTTAGTTAGGTCGGCTATGCATTAGGTCGGCAATATAGTTAGGTCGTTGAACGACCTAAGGTAGGTCATTGAACGACCTATCGTAGGTGGTTTGTTTCGTTAGGTCGGCACTTGTGTTAGGTCGTTAAGCCATTAGGTTGCGCAGTTGTGTGTGCGCGTTGGGTCGTGACTTTTGTTAGGTCGCGGAACGACTTAGAGTTAGGTCGTGTGAGTGCCTAAGCTGTTGGGTCGTTAGGTCAGCTATATAGTTAGGTCGTTAGGTCGTGACCGACCTAAGAGCGACCGACCTAAATTCGAGCGACCTAAATTTCTGCCTATAAATACATGGCTTTGGTTCACTTTTTGGCACTGGATTTTGGAGCGACGAAGTGCTGCTATTTTGAGAGCTTGACTACGACACTTCTTCACTTCTTTTCCTCTACTTTAATCTTGTACTTCCATCCATCTCAATTGAAGATCAAATCGAAGATTCAAGAGCCAAAGTTGAAGATCTCCATCCATTGAAGAGAGATTTCATCGTTTGAAGGGAAATCTTGTCGGATCAAGCTAGATCCTTTGCTGTCCAGATCTGGAGTTGGTAGCTTTTGAAGTGTTTAGGTGATCCGGTGAGTGGTGGTTATCTCTCACACGGACCCAAAGGAGTATATTGGATCGGTGGTTTGTTTATGTGTTAAAGATAGTGATTTCATGCATTTTCCTCAAGTCTTCATGTAGATCTATTGTTCATGAAGTTTTGATATCTACTTTACTATATGTTAACCTACGCTAGTTCATTCATCAAGATATTACTTAGAATTCATGCTTGTTATATTTGGACCTTTTAATTACGAAATTGCCATTACTGTTATAACTGTTTATTTAGATCTTATTTGAATGATTGATTACTTGGATGAATGATTGATTTGATTGATTAGTTGATTAGTGATTGAATTTGGACAAGTTGGTCGAAGATGATTCAAAAGCTAAGTGGAAAGGCTCTTGAATAAGGAAAGCTGCTCGTGGCATATGAAGCGGATGATAAAGCTCATATGGATAGATTTGATCATGATGTTGAGATGGGACTTTGCTATGATGTGATGAGGCAAAGCACGATGTTGAGATGAGACTTTTATATGATGCGATAAAGCAAAGCATGATATGAGAAAGCCTTGGTTTAATCCAGACGGGATCATCCCAAGCATGTTGATAACTCGGTGATGTGGTCTGAGTTTGTTGATAATGGATGGCTCGAGAGGCGCTTGAGCTAGTATGTGAATAGTCGTCGAGGAGGATGACTAGAAGGCTGAGATTTCATCGTTATTGAAGGTTCTAGCATGCTCAAAGCAAGAGTACATTGGGACGGGTCACGACGACGTCCCATGCACGGGTCACGATGACGTGTTAGTACTCTGGGCAGATTCGATAGTCCTAGGCACGGGCTGCGACGACGTGCGGAGTTAGGTCTAGAACCGGGGTTACCATTAGCCCTTGACGGACGGATGAAATAATGAACCGGTCATTCAATTAACGGTGATATAGAAGCAATGATAACAGTGATAGCCAGAGTCATGGATGTTTGGATGTTTTGGTTGTATCGTCGCTTGGGCCAAGAGCGATGTTTTCAGGGTGCTCACCTGATCTTGGTTTAGGCCTTGGGGGTCTGTACTCGGAAAACACCGACCTTGACTCGAGTGATAATAGCTTTATTTTAAATGTCTGATTTATTATGTTTGTTTCTGCTTTGTGTGTCTGGAGGCTATCACTGTAGAAAGAGGTGGAGTGGGATGGTTGGGTTCCTATTCCTTTTTACCCTTTATGCTCTTTTGGTATGTTTGATAGTTGATTTACTGCTCACTTAGACTTTTGTCTGACTCAAGGTTTTATGTTTAACTCTTATTACCTCGGGCTGTTCATCCATGTTGGGATGGGCAGACTAGGTAGCAGGTGACAGGTGCTGTTCTTTGTGACTAAAGCTGTTGATGACGAAGACGAGCTGGAGGCTTTTGCATATTATTTTCTTACTATATGTACTGGATGTTCCGCTGTTTATATGATTCTCTGAGTGTTATGTAGTGAGGCTTGATGTATTGACTATTCATATGTTTGTATCAAATTGTTATGAGCTTATATGATGAGAATTCTGTTCTATAGAGCTTCGCTATGTATACTTTCTATTGTATTTTATCCATGCGCTGTGAGTAATACGATGGACTATTCTGTGTTTACCTTACCCTGATGATCGTCCATGGCGGCCTGGCACATTTTACAGCGCACTATTTCCTTGTTTAGTGTAGGAGTCATGGGCGGTCGTCACAGTATCAAAGTCTGTAACACAACAGAGACTATAAGTACAAACAATACACATGCATTTTATACATACATTCACAACCATATATTCAAATAATCACTATATGCTATGTTTCTACCAATTTTCATCACAAGTAACAAGTTTAATCACAGATTTTAAAGCTGTTCTTAAAGGGATGGCCTACTCACTGTGTATTGTAAACAGAGAAGGCCTGAAATGCTAAAATAAACTAGGAATTCGATCTTGACTCTTAATTTGCCAACTGATCTATATTTGCTTGAATTTGATCTTGCTTCCCTACTATAATTTGTTGAGCCTCTAAGAATTTCCTTTGTTTCAAACTTTTGAAATTATGAAGGGATCTTTGAATTTCTTGATTTGTTTTTGTTTACTGGTTTAAATGTTACAGGGTCTATTTCTGATTTGTTTTGAAGTGACTTGCAAAAGAAATGAGAGAGGGGAGTGAAGAGGGTGATATTCTTAGTTTTTTAATCTTTTATTACTTATTTTAAAAATTATGAGAAAATAAGGACACTTGTTCAATTAATTAACACTTGTCATTATCATTAAATAATTTGTTTACACATGTATTTAGATATGTTCTTGATCTTACATGTGTTTTTATACATGGATTTATTAACTTTTAAAGGGTTTTTTTAAAAAATCTTTTATAAATAATTTCCTAATTAAATACATATCTTAATTTATATAAATGAAATCCTTTAAAAGACAATAAAACAAACTATATATAAAATAAAATCATATATAATATATTTTTATATCCAATATATATATATATATATATATATATATATGATATGTATATATTTCATTTGAGTTTCAAATTTAAATACAATTTTTAAAAATTCAATTTGAAATCAACTCAAACAAATATATATTTATTTTAAACAACCCCAAATTCAATTTATAAATTTTAAGTAATTATATAAATATTCATCAGATTTATTTGCCTAATCGATAAATCAGTATTTTTCAATAGCTAAATTAGAAAATTAGCCAAGTATCTGATGCTAAAAAATTCGGGTTATCACATTCCTCCCCCCTTTGAATCTTTTCGTCACCGAAAAGTAATGAAACAAGAATTTATTAAAATGCTTAAAATCAGATAAATTTTCTTTGATCATTTTTAAAACACATATAAAATCTATGTAATATTATCAAAATAGTTTATAAAAATACTTTTTATAACTCGATGTTTCAATAAGTTCGTCCTCGTTCTCATAGAAATTCGGTCATACGTTGATCAGGCGTAAGACTGAAAATCTATAAGTACTTGGTAAACTCGTTTTTAACACCCAGTGAAAATATTTGGAAAATAATTTTGTTGGAAATATCTAAAGAATTTTTGAAAATAGAGGAAATATCTTTGGTGAGAATGCTCTGGAAATCATCACACCCATCCACAGTCGCAGTTAACCCGATGGTTACGCTGCCGTCCCTGTAAAATCCATAGATAACTATAGGCCTCCGCGCCCCTCGATTACGCCATGGAACCCGCTATAGATCGCAGCTACAATCGGGGTTGCGTTGCTATCACAACAAAAGCCCATATAACTGTAGGTATCAATGCCCTCGAATTTCGCTGCCAAAAGAATGAAACTTCTCCACTCCCACATAGGTCGCAGACTACATCAGTCAAGTCCTAATGTAGCCTTAGGCTCTCAAGGCCTTGCGACTTTCGCTCTGTCTTCATAGGTAGGAGTGTACCGATGTTACTTTGCCATCCCGGCAAAATCAAACGTAGACCGTTGGCTCTCAACAGCACACACGACTTCCGCTATGGTCCGCAGTAGATCACAGTGACATCGAGCTACACTGTCGTCACAGTATAACCCAATGTCTCTGTAGGCATCAGCGTCCTCGACTTTCGCTACCCACTACACATAATCCTCAGGAACTAGTTTGTCCGGACTCCTCATAGGATCAACTTTAGAAACCTCCCTTAGGGTTTAAGGCTGTACCACCCTGTGGCACTCTTGAGACGTTCATTCCAAGAGAGCGCCTTTTTCTCCAGGCCCATTTTCAAAGCACTTTATACTATACACATATAGTATCTTCCAAATCATACACCTGGTATGAATCTCATATAAATCTCCTTTCTCAAAATCGATTATTCCAAAATCAATAATTCTCAAATTAGGCTTTCCAAATTCCAATATTGATTTTCCCAAAAATCAAAAGCCTTTCCAAAGTCCATAGGTTCCAAAAACCTTTTCCCAAAATCCACATGAGATCCTTTATATATATATATGTGTGTGTAATTTTTAAATACTTTGGATCATTTCAAACTGTTATAAAACTCCTTTTATACTTTAAATATTTTCAAAACATTTTCTTCTGGCATAGATTCAACAAGGGGAGATTTATCTTACATAACAAAGATATATAACTTTGTTTATTCCAAATCAAATATTCAAATTTGATTACTCTATAAAGTCACTTACCAGTTTACTTACTTCCATAAAGTGATTTTTTACCATAGAAATATCCAGTTTCCACTTTACTTCATATATTTCACAAAATATACCTTTCATTTCAAAAACCATTTCACATTTCTTATCCACAAATTCCCGGTACCAATTTCATTCAAATCCATACAATGTACACATATCATCCTTATGCTATATCAATCTGATCGCTCACTCGATCACACAATTTCTCTTTCGAACTAGTATCGTCCACCCAACTTCCTAGTGCGGACTCAGATCTGCTTTCTTGATTAGAAACCGTCATTCTCCTTGCATATACATAACTATGATAGAGAATATCCTGATTCAATCAAAAATCCATATCCAGGTTCGTCGTCGAAATCGAGTGAAAAATCCCAACTCGTATCGATATACTATCTTCAAATTCTGTGATCGAATCTGGATCAAATCACTATGTGAATAGAATAATATATGTACAACCTACATATTTATCTTTATTGATTATTAGCCAAATCAATTCTCTTTTCTATTCACATTCACTTACTTACAATTGCTTCAATCCCATTTGGATTATCACCTCAATTCTTATCTCAAATGGATATTTAATCATAAATAGTTTGAACTCTGTCCAACTTTAAATTTAGAAAATAGCTTGAAAGGTTTAAAATAGTTAAGTAGTTGAAAAATAATTATTAGTTTGTAAAATATTTAAATAATGATAAAATAGTTATATAAATAATTGTAAAATAGTTATAAATAGTAATTAGTTATAAAACAGTTGAAAATCAGAAATTAGTTTATAAACAGTCGTAAAATAGTCAAATAGTTCCAGAAGTAGTTATAAAATAAGTATTAGAAGTTTGATTTTGAAAAGAAAGGTCATATAGTAATAGCTTTGGAAAAATAGATTTGAGAAAAAATAATTTATTTAGAAAATAGTCCAGAGCGAAACTGTTCAACTTCCCAATCTCCATTTCCAATCAATTTCCCATTAAATTGATCCAATTCCAACTCAAGTTGAATTATCCTCAATTTATTTTCTATATTCAATTCAAATTCCATTTGAATTTGCTTATTCAACTTTTATCACAATTATAATTAGTTCAAATAAATTTCAAATTGAACCAATTGCAATTCAAATTTTCAAATAATAACTCAATCTCTTTTTAAAACAACTAAATCTTTGAAATTCAACTTATCATCAAATTTCAATTTTGAATCCAAACCTTTGAAGTTTTATAATAAACATTCAAATATTAAGTCCAAAATGATTCCTTTTATCCTAATAATGGATATATTACCACACCTCATTACCTCATTCATTTAAACAAATCCAATTTCAACTTAAAGATTATTAATAACAACAAGATGGTGTTATTCAAATTTTTAAAAGATCCATCCATTTCCAATTTCTAGATCTCAAACCCATTTTGAGATCACACGAACTCCAAGTTCAAATTAACCATTTAACTTTCCAAGTTAAATCCCAATTTCATCTTGAAATTTTCAATTCAAGTCGCTTGTTAAATTACTTAACTTTCCTAAAGTTAAATTCAATTTACTTAATTCAACCAACCTTACCCAATTCAAGATTTTAATTTCACTTTGAATCCATTCCAAACTTATCTTTATTTAATTTCAATTTATTTGTATCTCTATAACCATTTAATTTAATTCCAATAATTTAATTACGTTAATATTTATTAGAAAGAAATATTTCTTTATATATCAAAATATATTCTTATATAAAATCATTTAAAATCTTTATATAAGAAAATAACAAGTATGCTCTCATATATTTATATACTCAACTCATATTAGGGTATTACTTACCCAATCCATAACGAGCAATCCCACTAGAGCCAAGGTTCTCGCTTAACCTTTAGCTTTGATACCAAATGTAATGACTCGGAATTTCCGATCTTGGAAATTCCAAATATTTTGGAAAAGAAGAAAAGAGAGAGAGAAAAAGAAGAACAGAAACACCAACATCTCACATTGGCAGTGGATAAAATATAATATCAAATAATAACAGTTATACAAAGGAAAACCGTACTTATCAAATTACACATTCATGCATCAGAGTTACACATAACACAAACACTGGACAGATATAATCATGTCTCAAATACTACAATATCACAGTGGAAACCCTCCATACGTTCCTGCCATCCATCTCGCCTCCTAAGCTCCAGAACGTCTTTACCTGAAAAGCTGTAATACTCCGTCTGACCCGAGCATTACATCAAAGTAACACCCGGGTTAAGATGGAAACCATCATGAGTAAACCCATCTAACATGGAATACAATAACATAAAACTTACATAAAACCCGGGGTAACTCGTTTCATTTTACAATTCACAATTTGTTATAGACATCACTTATTTCATATATCAATTTCTATGTACCAAAAATTTAGATTAAATGGACCAGTTCACTCAAATCATTCCATTCCAGTCTATTGATTTCAGATATCAATCTGTAAAGAATCGAAGTGGTTTCGGGTATTAACTAATACCCGACTCCGGTCCCTTCGAATCCATTGTCATCTTAACACAAATCATTCAATTAAATACAATTCAACTTTAATTACCGGATAACTCTTTTACACAACAATTCATAATTGATAGATAATCACATTATCAATGCCCATCCAACATATCATATCACAAAGCGATTCATATCGGAGCTATCAACCAATCCAAAGCACTTATCATCATTCAATCATTCATAAGCAACATTGATCACTTCCATTAATTAAATTAATTAATGATCCTCTAATTACTTTCATTAGTTAATTATTCTTAATTTTCATTTTATAATTAACCTTTAACTTAATTACATTTATTAATCAACCTTGATTAGTCACAATCAGAAATTAACTTTCCTTAATTACTCCATCGATTAAACCAACTCCTTGATTAATTATATTAATTAATCCTTTAATTACACTGAGTAATTATCACTTATCCGTCCACCAAGTAATTATCCTTTAGTTACTTTCATCAAGCAATTTCCTTCTTATTAATTACATCCAGTAATTATCCACTAATTACTTCACTAAGTAATTACACCTCATTAATTACCTTAAGCAATTATACTTAACCCAACATCAAATGATTACCTTTAATTAATTAAACTTAATTAAATAACTAAAATTAACCACGTCAACTTAATTAATTACATTGAGTAATTAATTCCTTTAATTACTTAATTAAGAAATTATTCATAATAATTCTTTTACATTAAGTAATTAAACTCTTAATTAATTATTACTTAATTATTTATTAATTGATTAATCTTGATTAATCAATCCTTAATTATCACTTTTAAGTACATTAAGTAATTAGCCTTTAGCTAATAATACAAATTAATAAATTTTCACCCATCCACATTAATTACACTTACCCTATATTAATTACTCAAATATTATTATCCTATAATCACTTACATTGATTAATCATCCTTTAATAAATTTTCTTATTAAATCAATCCTTAAACTAATTACATTAAGTAATTAGTCCTTAATTACTTCCCCTAGTAATATTGAACAAATCACATTTAAAATTTTTCCCATTAATTACCTTGGTTAATTTTAAACCATTTCTTAAATTAATTACCTTGATTAATTAATCTTAGGTAATCACATTAACCCTAATTAATTAATCACAACTACACTTTAATTAATTAAATGTAATTAATTACACTTAAATTAATCACATTAATTAATTCTTTAATTAACTACAGTACGTAATTAATCCATAATTAATTACTCTAATTAATTAACCTTAATTGATTATACTGGTTAATTTACCTTTTGTCAATCTCATTAATTAATCAATAATTTAATCTCATTAATTATCTCTAATAAAATAAGATCTTAATTAAACAAGATAGACTATCTACCTTAATAGATTACTTACCCATCATCTATGTCTTGTTTAAATTGAATGCTTGAAATCAATCACTATAGAACTTTTATTTAATTTAAGGTCAAATAGACTAATCTTAAATACTTACTTAATTTCATCAGAAAATTTCATTTGGAAATACTTAGGAGTTCTAAACTAAATTGATTTTTCTAGTTTAATTAAACAAAGCCAAACAATTCAATTCAAAACATTTAATTTATATAAAATTTTGGATTTTTTTTTTAAAATTTGCTTGACCCTGTTATAAACATTTTGTTCCCAAATCAGGTCAATATAGTTATTCTTACACCTAAAACCCAATTATCATTTATACTTATTCCTTTAAAACAGAGATAGACATGCCAAAACACACTCAAATAAACCCGATGCCACACTCGAGTCTTTCCCCCTCATTCCTCGAGCACGTCCCGAGCCACTACATCCTTATGAGCTTCAACATCACAACAATGGTCACTGATACATCAGGGCCTCGTACACTTGCACAACGCACTGAAACCCCTCCGACCAACTATGGCATTTCCTATCAGTCACTGGCGACATGCTGATCAACTGAAACTATCCAGATTCGTGAAAATCCCCATCGATTGAAATCGAGCAACCTCGAGACAAAACTAATCCTCAAACCCAACCGAAAAACCCTTCGCCGACGACTATATCGAACACCAGAAAATCTGCCACTTCATCAACGGCCGTGACACACTCTCCAGTATCATTTCCTCCTTACGCGATCAATTCCGATCCAACTCCGTCGACGCGTAGTCCCCTGAAACATCGTTGATAAAAACAAGTTCAAAACCCTACATCGCCGCATTTTCGCCGCCACGTTGATCACTGAACCCTCCGACCATTTATACTGTGATCCACCACCTACGATCTTCCTTCATCAACAATCATGGCAACTATCATTCCACTGATCGCCTAAATTCGATGGGTTACTAAAATCTGATCATCACGAATTAGCTCATAAATTGTGTAACTAAAAATCACTTTCTATGCCTAAATTCATCATTTTCCCAGACGAATTCCATTTTGAAATCATATCATGAATTTAAAATCATTGATTTTCGACCTAAATTAGTTTATTACTGTAATTTCACATTTTTGTAATGATATCTTAATATAAACTCTCAATATTATTTTTAAAAAGAATGTTGTACAATTTCAATCAACTTTCATTTATAGATCAAAACCTAACATCGATATGTAGAGTGGAATTGAATTTTTCTTAGAGTATCAAAGTCTGTAACCCAACAGAGACTATAAGTACAGACAATACACAGGCATTTTATACATACATTCACAACCAATTATCCAAATAATCACTATATGCTATGTTTCTACTAATTTACATCACATGCAACAAGTTTAATTGCAGATTTTAAAGCTGTTCACTATAAGAAAACTAGCCTTCGGTTGCATAAATTGGTGGTATTTGTTTGTGAATGCAACTAAAAACATTTCATCCTATAGTTAAAACGCGGCAGAAACTATTCTACCTTTGGCGCCTTACGAAAATCTTTCCGCCTAAATCTTATAAGTGTAACCAATACACTTCCTATCGTTAAATTACCACACACTTATCAATTTTCTAACCCTAAGGAACAAAATTTCCCAAATCGTTTCAAAATAATTTTCCAAATCGCGTTTTGATTTTAATCCCACCTCAAACGAATGGAATTCTCCAACTAGCCTTGCTTTTCAGTGCTACTTGGGAAGCCACGATTTTTTTCATCGATGAGAAGGTCACCTGGAAAAACCCCAAAAAACATTACCCGAAGGAGACGTGCCGTTGCCTCGATAAAGCTACTGAGTTTATCCCGAGGTCAACACTGTCTCGGTTATCTTCCCTATGCTTGAACTTACGGTTAATTTATGTTGTGTCAACGTTGTGGATTGGTGAAGCTGCTACCGATAAACCACTCGATGTCGATGAAGCTAAAGTTGTCAAATCTAACGTTGATCGATGAGAGTGGAAAATTTAGATATTGAATCATCAACAGTGGAAATTCATAAATTTGGAGGCCACAGGAGAAGACTACATTGCAGTCTTTGAAAAATCGGTTAGGGGAAATATTTTTCGCCGATGATCCTCTACATCAATTCAAGAATCAAAGTTTTTGGAGAAAAGTAACACTTGGTCTTCAATTTCTTTTCCCAATATTCAAATGGGGGTCTGAATATAATTTGATGCTTCTGAGATTTGATGTTATTTCCGGACTTACTATTGCTTGTTTGGCTATTCCCTATGTAAGTTTTTCTTTCTATGCTGGCTTGATTTAATGTTCATATTTGTTTATTTATTTATTATCTTATGATTTGTTGGACAAATGTTTATGAAATTTGTGTTCCATGTTCATATTTGCTATGATCGTGTACAAAAGGACAAAATTCATTGCATAACACTAGTTTTGTTTGTATCGCGTTCATAAAGCTGCTTAATCCTAAGAACACTAAACGCAATAAATATTTGGTAGTAATTTTTATTTTTTTACGCATTAACCAATTCATATATCCTTATTGAAGTTTCTAATTTGTACATTATAACAAAACTTTTAAAGTTCAAAAGTTATTGTAAACAAACACACATAATTGAAACCGATTATAATATTATTACTCAGCAATCAGACATCCTACTTGAACAAACTTAATCTTATTGATGGAAATTGATTGTTTTTTCATTAATGTTTGGTTCAATTTAAGCATGGAGTTACGTTGAGTGCAATATTAATTTACTGTTCAAAGAACGAAAGATTGCAATCAGTTCATAACTGTTATGCTAATATTATTGCTGTTCTTACATGTGCATTCATGAACATCAATTTCATATACATAGGGCGTCAGTTATGCAAAGCTTGCAAGTTTTCCACCAATGATTGGTTTATGTAAGTATCTTAGATGAATGATTTGCTTAATCTTGTAATGTGCTGAAAATGCAAGCAAATTTACTCTTTTTTTCTCTCTCCAGATTCGAGCTTTGTACCCCCACTGATATATTCGGTGCTTGGAAGCTCAAGAGATCTTGCAGTGGGACCTGTCTCGATTGCTTCATTAGTGATGGGTTCTATTTTGAGAGAAGTGATTTCGCCCGATAAACAACCGAACCTTTACCTTCAACTGGCTTTTACTTATTATTTGCTGGTGTCTTCAAGCATCATTAGGATTTTTGGGATAATTAATTGTTTGAGAGTTAACACACTAAATTTGGAATACGTCTCTTGTTGCTTGTACATACAACATTTTTTCTACACCATATAAAAGTAAGGAAAGAGAAAAAGTTTGTTTTCTTAAAGTAGAGCCATGCATGTTCAATATAGGGTTAGATCAACATTCGTATATTGTTAAAATTACAGTTCTATACAACTTTAGCATATTATAAATAAGATGTGATGTTTATCATGAATAGAGAGTGATATATTTTATCGGTATAACATCCAAAACAGAATTACAGCCTCTATTCATGATACAATGACCGACAATGATTTTGTTACCAAACATTAATGATGAAGATATCAATCGAGGTACATATATAATAATAAAATGTTATGTTGTTTTATCAATTAAGGTGTCGAAAAAATTCTATTCAGAAACTTGATCAATCATGTTATATAGCACAGTTAATTACATTTGTTATATGACAAGAGCTTTCTTCTTGGGGAAATATTTTGATTAAAACTTGAGAATTTTACTTTGGTCTTACTCTTTTTAATGGAACAGGGTTAGTGCTCAAATGGAGAATAATGGCTATCATCAAATTGCACTATTTTTCCTAATAGAAAAATTCTCTGATCTTGACAGGCTAGGATTCATAATAGATTTCTTGTCGAAACCGACTATAATCGGATTCATGGGCGGTGCGGTAGTAATCGTGTCCTTGCAACAACTTAAAGGATTGCTTGGAATTGTTCACTTTACGCCTCTTATGGGAATCGTTGCTGTCATGGAATCCATTTTTAAGCAAAAAACCGAGGTTTGTATGTACACCGATTTATTAATTAGGCAACCTCCTTACAATAGCTGTATGAGTTTCAATGCAAGTTCCTATCATAGATTCATGTTGCAATATAATGGATGAATCATTAATTCAAGTCTTTCAGTTATGTAACTAGCAGCCTTTCAATTATTATATAATAAAGTTATTTGTCGCTGTATTGTGATCCATAATTGGAATTTGGAAGTTGGGCAAGGATCCGGTATACCTCTTTGTCGCTACATTTCATTGTGCAACTCTGAAAATTTCAGAGCTACACAATTTGAAATCAAATTAAACTTATGGTTGTTCAATCAACATTGTGAACATCATGTTCATAGAAAATGAGAATATTTCAAAATTTTAGACATGTTTAAAATGTTGAATCAATGTTAATCGCTAAACCATTTATTTCAACTATTAATCTAAATATTATTTTGAATATATTAGGACTACCCAGGTTTACCTATATTTTTCGAAGGTGGTCTTCAATTAGGTCAAAAAAATATGTACAAATTTTCATTTGATTTTGGAACGTGTAGCTCTAAGTATCCTAGGGGCATACATAGATGGGTATAGTGAAACCCTTTCCTTTGAGAGCTATGGATAGCGGATATTAGTGTTCAATATAGAGAATTACCCACGTTACAATGCAAGTTTCATTGCTATTATTGTTGTCGATTAATTTAAATAAGTATATACTGTCATGACAAATTTGATTGCTATTAGTGCTCAAACTGTAATAATCACGATACCCGAATAAATAAGTATATAATGTCATGACAAGTGCAAACAATATTTTTTTTAACATTTTAAGGTAGGTAAGCGGATGGAGTTCAGTTAATTATTGTAAACCGTATTCTAATCAGTGCTGCCTTTCATTTTGAAAAGGAAAAAAAAGTTTGGTCAGAAGAATTTTATGGTTATAAATTCTTTCTCTTATACCTAGTTTCATGTTAAGTTTGAATCATAGTAGTCATACTTATACCTTAAACCCTTTAAACAGATTGCTCATCTAGATAAAGGAGCGAATACCCCTTCAGTAAACATGCTTACTTTTGAAAAGTCTTATTTAGCACTTACAGTCAAAACAGGCAGGCCCGGCCCTTCCCCAAAGCCACTGAAGCGGTCGCTTAGGGCATCAGAAATTCTAAGGCACCGTACCAAATCAAAATCGCGTTCGATTAAAAAAAAACTGAATCGGCGACGGCGATTTCTCGAAGTACTGCTCTCCTTGCTCTCTCCAGTCAGCAGCCTCTCGAAGCGACGGTTGTAGCTAGCTGTCGCCTCCGCCTATCAAGTACTGGAGAGACTTGCCATCAACACTGCACCAGTGGAACCGTTAGCTGTGATGGCGAGGACAGACGAACTTGTGCCGGCATCCTCGTCGAAGAAAGCCTATATCCATCCGAGGCGGCCTGGCTTTGGTACAATAGGGATGAAGTACATCATTCGGGCCAACCACTTTTTGGTGCAGGTCGCGGATCGTGATTTGCATCACTACGACGTGAGATTCTCTTTCCTCTATTTTCTGTTGCTTTTTTTTACCAAATTTTATGAGGTATTGACATGTTTTTGTGGTTGTTTACGCGCTTATTTTGATTTAAGCTGGTTTGTTATTAGAAGAGCATGCTTACGATACGATGTTATAGTTCTCGATATTTTATCTGTCATATTTGGTGACCTTAGCAAGATGAGTTTAGATTTTTTTTTTTTGGGGAATAATTTGTTGTTTGGAGAGGCAGTGCGGGATATGACATGGAAAGCCAGCATTTCATATGTTGATTGTGGATAGATAGATTTTAATCAATTTTGATGGATCTGGCTTCACGATCAGAGAATTTCCATTTTTGGCTATCTAATTTTGCCTATGTAAAAGAGAGTTTAAGCGATTGTTTTAGATCCATTTTGGATTTAAACATTGATCTGGAGTAATGATGTAATACCTTACTATTTCCGTTAGTTTTGTAATAATTTGCTGTTTGGATGCTAGTTGTCCTAGTAATTATTGATTTCCTACCGGTGCAGATTTGTTTTCTGTTTTAACTCTAGGATTATTCAGGCACTTAACAATAAGTAATCATAATTCAGATATTCCTATTGGTTATCAAGTCCTAGCATTTCGTGGAACGAACGAATAGCTTTATGAACAAAATAATGGTTTTTTTTGTAAATTAATTGAAATGACAGCAGAATTTGATCCAGTAATGCAGGACCGAGGCCTTATTTTCATAATTCGCTTTAGGTACCAAAACCGCTAGGACCGGCCCTGAAAACAGGAATCATCACTGGCATTCTTTATCTTATTGTAAGCATTTCTTTTTGTTATTGAAATCAGTGCTACAAACATAAGAGAATATTCCATGTTAAACTGCTTTATTTTATGGGACATTTTGTCAAACGCCCTTAACAAGTTTCCAAATACACTTGCACCCTTTTATAAAATCAGGGATCATGAAAAACAGTTGTAATTATTTTCAGCGAAAATATGCCGTTTTAACTGCAAGTATTTATTTTTTAAAAGTTTACATTGCAGTTTTAACCGCAACTATTTGCACTATAAACTTTATATTTCCATTGAAAACAGTTGCATAGATGTTTTGTGAAATTTGATTTTTAGAAGGGTTTTTTGTGTCTTATGTTTGAAAATAAGGGGCGGATCATGATTTCCATTTTTTTTTCCATATAAGTACAATTGTAAGGAGTAGAGAGAAAATTACAGGAAGGGATAGCAGTTGGAAGAACATTTGCATCACTCAAGAACTATTAAGTGGATGGAAATAAAGAAATGATGGCTATTGGAATAATGAAAATGGCAGGCTCATGTTCTTCATGTTATGTCCCTACAGGTTTGAATACAAACGCCTCTAAGTATATTTTTATGTGCACATATTATGTGTTCATAAACCTATTGGCTACAGGATCATTTTCTCGATCAGCAGTGAATTACAATGCCGGATCGAAGACTGCAGTATCAAACATAGTGATGGCATCCGCTGTATTGTTCACGATGCTTGTTTTGATGCCACTGTTTTATTATACGCCAAATGTGATATTAGGGACGATTATAGTGACTGCTGTCATTGGGTTGATCAACTATAGTGACTATAGTGACTACAACTGAGGTTTGTGAACACATAATATGTAGAGACTGCTTAAGGTAATTTCACATTCTTATTTAATAATATCAAATGCTCAGCAACTAGTGCACAAGTTGTTCACAATATAAGTTTATAGCTTGAACATGATAGTTCCAATTTGGGCACTATAACTAAAACACATGATTCCTCAACTCGTACGTTAAATTACAATGACGACGACGACGAATTAATTAAGTTTATAAAAATGAACTAAGTTCATAAAAATTAATTGAATTAATAATAATAATAATATAATTAAGTTAACCGAGTTTTAAAAGTAGTAGTAATAGTGATAACAGATTAACTAAGTTAATCAATTTAATAAAAATTAATTAAGTTTTGTTAAAATTAAACAAGATTTATAAAATTAACTAAGTTTAAGTTAACTAAATTTTATAAATAATAATACTATAACTAATTTAACAAAGTTTTATAAATAATAGTGAACAAATATACTATAGCCCAATTCCCCTGTAGGAAGTGATATGGGGAAGTTTAACTGAAGTGCACAGAGCAACGTTGTGCACTAATATACTATGCAAGTTGATAATGCATAGTCAGGTGTATGTGGGTATGGTGGAAGTAACTGTGTAGTTGTGGAGTAGTAGCAGAAGAAATGTGTGGACTGCAGCAAGGCAGTGGAGTTGCTGGCCGTGGGTGTAGAAGTTGTTGCACAGAGTAGCAGTGTAGGCAAGAATCTGGTGTGGTAGCAGATGCGGGGGGGGGGGGGGGGGGATGTTTTGAAGTGTAGGCAGTGAAGTTTGTTGTGAATGACGAATGTGGTGGTAATTTTCGATGGACTGAAAACACTTGACAATTTTGGTGAGGCTGTGGGGTTGTGATAGTAATGAAACAGTGAGGAGTTAGACTTGTGCACTGTGATGGTTTGTTGAGTAAGATATGTGTCTCAGGTGCACAAGGCAGTAGTGGTTAAATGTAAAGAGTATTATGCAGTTTTGAAATGTAAATATGATAGATGTTGTAATGACCCGCATTTTTTCGATAATTAAAAACTATTAATTTAAATAAGATCTTGAAATTAAATATTGTTTGAAATTAAAATTAATCAATAATAATATAATTAAATTAGCTGACTTTTAATAGTAATAATAATAGTAATAATAAGTCAATTAAGTTAACTAAGTTAATAAAAATTAATTATTAAACTTAAACAAGTTTTATAAAATTAACTAAGTTTAAGTTAACTAAATTTTATAAATAGTAATAATATAACTAGTTTAACAAGGTTTTATAAATAAAGACGATGATAACGAATTAACTAAGTTTATAATAATAATAAAAAATTAACTAAGTTAACCAAATTAATAAAAATTAACTAATTTAAAAAAGTTTTAAGTAATAATAATGACGATGATGAAGAATTAACTAAGTTTATAATACTAGCTCCAGGTTACTTGCTTGCTGTGTATAAAAGTATAAAGCAAGCTAGTGGCATATACATAGCCGATGAAGTACAATTAGAATTTACACTCACTAGACATTTTTGGGGATTTGATGGGCATGGTATGACTCTTGATATTGTGATAATGGAAAAGGTAAATTTGAACTTAAACTCACTGACATATTTTTAACCTTATATTAAAGTATTATAATGTAATAATAATAAACAATTTGGTAAAGAATTACCTAAGTTTATAATAATAATAGTAATAATAACAACAACAACAACAACAATATACTAAGCTTGATAAAATAATTAACTAAGTTTATAATATAATAATAATAACAAAAACAATAATAATTATAGTCTGTAGTTTGGTGTAAGTCAAAGAATAATAATAAAAATAAACTAAGTTTGATAAAAGAATTAACTACGTTTATAATAATAATAACATCACAATAACAATAATAGTCTATAGTTTATAATAAAAATAATATAACTAATTTAACATAGTTTTATAAATGATGATGATGAATTAACAAGGTTTATAAAAGTTAACTAAGTTAATAATAATAATAATAATAATATTACTAAGTTTATGTTAACTAAATTTTATAAATAATAATACTATAACTAATTTAACAAAGTTTGATAAATAACAATGATGACAACGATGATAAATTAACTAAGTTTATAAAATTAACTAAGTTTATATTAATAATAACAATACTAATAATAATAATGCAATTAAATTAACCTTGTTTCTTAATAATAATAATATTAATAATAAATTAGCAAAGTTAACCAAGTTAATAAAAATTAACTGTTTTATTAATTAAACAAGTTTTATAAAATCAGTTAAGTTTAAGCTAACTAAATTTTATAAATAATTATATAACTAATTTAACAAAGTTTTATAAATAATAACAATGATTATGATGATGATGAATTAACTATGTTTATAAAAATTAATAATTTTATTATAATAATATAATTAAATTAACCAAGTTTTCGTAAAATAATAGTAATAAATTAAATAAGTTGACTAAGTTAACCAAGTTAATAAAAATTAACTAAGTTTTATTAAAATTAACTAAGTTTAAGTTAACTAAATTTTATAAATAATA
Organism: Allium cepa; assembly: GCA_030765085.1. Taxonomy (NCBI): domain Eukaryota; kingdom Viridiplantae; phylum Streptophyta; class Magnoliopsida; order Asparagales; family Amaryllidaceae; genus Allium; species Allium cepa. The sequence goes on from CM060945.1 coordinate 488,876,330, forward strand.
ATAATATAACTAATTTAACAAAGATTTATAAATAACGACGATGATGATAAATTAACTTAGTTTATAAAATTCAACCAAGTTTATTATAATAATAATAATATAATTAAGTTAACTGAGTTTAAAAAATAATAAGAATAATAAATTAAGTTAACAAAGTTTCATAAGAAAAAAACACTTATGAAGATTCTTAGTTGATGATGTTTTGATCATTCAGATATTCTTACGAACTCTTATTAAAATTGTGTGCATCATTAGTATATGAAATCATAAACTTCATGTTGTATCTCATCAAAATTTCATGTTTTTAGCTTAGGAACAATTTTGAGAACTTAGCTTTATAATAGCACTTTAGGGTATTACAAAATTTAACAAATACCAATAAATATACAGTGATTTTCATGCTGGTTTGAACTTTTCTTCTGTGATGGGGGTTCCAATCATATTCTTCTACAGAAATAATGGTTGGGCAATTAGCACTCCTACTACAGAGCAATTTCGAAGTAAATGTTTACTGAACTTAAGTTGTATTGTTGTATATTTTCCTTCTTTACACATACCCGAAAGCTGCAAGATAACTTATAATAAATGAACTGTGCAGGTGATGCAGTGGTAGTAAAAGGCCAGGCTTATGGAATTCGTAGCATACATGTAGATGGGAATGACACACTTGTACAATGTTGTAGATGTTTGATATCAGATTTGTAGTCCTACGAATTAACATAAGTGCTTATTTATACGTTGTGCTTTCACATATGCAGGCATTGGACTTTCGAAGAGAGCAATGTTGAACTTTTGTGGTGCTAGCTTTTACTTCTGCACGCAACAAAGAATTATGGATAATCAAGCATTTTGTTAGCACCGGTTTGGTATAACATTTTATTAGTACTAGATGTGTAATTTGTATACGAATGGTTATTGTATGTTGATCATTTATAAAAAATATACTGTATTAGAATGGTTATGGATGTCTTATTTGATTACATGATTAATATTTTTTTTATTTGTTCAAATATGATGATTATATGAGTGATTGTTGATTGATATAGTAGAAATAAAATAGACCATCAACAGGAAATAATAGCATGAAAAAATGGTGCAAAATGATCAATAACTTTTAGTAGCGTTTCAAAAACGCTACGAAAATTCATATAGTGGAGTTGAGTAAACGCAACCGTAAAGTAGGGGTAAAGTTGGAAATTCTATTCGTAGCGTCAAAAAACCTTTTGGTAGCATTTTATACACGCTGCAAAAAAGAATTTAGTGGCGTTTTATAAACGCCGCAGTAAAACGATTTATGGTAGCGTTGAAATAAGTGCAACTAAAAATCAGGTATTTTTAGTCGCGGGCTTTATAACAGCGTTCATCACAACGCTGCTAAAACTTTTTGTAGCGTTTTTTGAGTGCTACTAAAAATCAAAATTCTTATAGTGGTTCTTAAAGGGAAGGTCAACTCACTGTGTATTGTAAACAGAGAAGGCCTGAGATGCTAAAAAAACTGGAAGTTAGATCTTGACTCTTGATTTGCCTACTGATTTGTATTTGCTTGAATTCGATCTTGCTTCCTACTTTAATTTGTCGAGCTTCTAAGATTTGCCTTTGTTTCAGACTTTTGAAATTATGAAGAGATCTTTGAATTTCTTGATTTTTTTTGTTTACTGGTCAAATGTTACAAGGTTTATTTCTGATTTGTTCTGAGCTGAACTTGTAAAAGAAATGAGAGAGGGGGGTGAAGAGGGTTATATTCTTAGTTTTTTTTATCTTTTATTAATTATTATAAAAATTATGAGAAAATAGGGACACTTGTTCAATTTAACACCTGTCATTATCGTTAAATAATTTGTTTACACATGTATTTAGATATGTTCTTAAGCTTACATGTGTTTTTATACATGGATTTATTAATTTTTAAAGGGTTTTTTAAAAAAACTTTTGAAATTAATTTCCTAATTAAATACATATCTTAATTTATATAAATGAAATCCTTTAAAAGAAAATAAAACAAACTATGTTCAAAATGAAATCATATATAATATATATTTATATCCAATATATATATATATCTATGATATATATATATTTCTTCTGAATTTCGAATTTAAATACAATTTTTAATAACCAATTTAAAATCAAGTCAAACAAATATATATTTATTTTAAACTCAAATTCAATTTTTAAATTTTAAGTAATCATATGAATATTCATCAGATTTATTTGCTTAATCGATAAATCAATATTTTTCAATAGCTAAATTAGAAAATCACCCTATTATCTGATGCTCAAAAATTCGGGCTACCACATTCCTTCCCCTTTTGGATCTTTTCGTTCTAGAAAAGGAATGAAACCAGAATTTATTAAAATGCTTAAAATCAGATAAATTTTCTTTGATCATTTTTAAAAAACTTTTAAAATCTATATTACATTATTAAAATAGTTTTATAAAAATACTTTTTATAACTCGATGTTTAAACAAGTCCGTCCTCGTTCTCGCAGAAATTCGGTCATACATTGATCAGGCGTAAGACTGAAAATCTATAAGTACTTGGTAAACTCGTTTTCAACACCCAGTGAAAAAATTTGGAAAATAATTTTATTGGAAATATCGAAAACATTTTTGAAAATAGAGGAAATATCTTTGGTGTGAATGCTATGGAAATCATCACCCCCATCCACGGTCGCAGTTAATCCGATGGTTACGTTGCCGTTCCGGCAAAATCCATAGATAATTGTAGGCCTCCGTGCCCCTTGATTACGCCATGGAACCCACTACCGATCGCAGCTACAACTGGGGTTACGTTGCTATCATAGAAAAAACCAATATAACTATAGGCATCAGCGCCCTCGAATTTCACTGCCAAAAAAATGAAACTTCTCCACTCCCACATAGGTCGCAGACTACATCAGTCAAGTCCCAATGTAGCCTTAGGCTCTCATGGCCTCTTGACTTTCGCTATGTCTTCATAGGTCGCAATCTACCGATGTTACGTCACCATCCCAGCAAAATCAATCGTAGACCGTTGGCTACTAGCAGCACACACGATTTTCGCTATGGTCTACAGTAGATCGCAGTGACATCGAGCTACACTATCATTACAGCATAACCCAATGTCTCTTTAGGCATCAGCGGCCTCAGCTTTCGCTACCCACTACATATACTCCTCAAGAACTAGTTTGCCTGGATTCCTTAGAGGATCAACTTTGGAACCCCCTCTTAGGTTTCAAGGCAGTACCACCCTGTGACACTCCTGAGAAGTTCATTCCAAGGGAGCGCATTTTTCTCCAGAGCCATTTTCAAAACACTTTATACTATATTCCAAATCATACACCTAGTATGATTCTCATATAAATCTCCTTTCTCAAAATCGATTATTCCAAAATCGAAAATTCTCAAATTAGGCTTTCCAAATTCCAATATTGATTTTTTCCAAAAATCAAAAGCCTTTCCAATGTCCATAGGTTCTAAGAACCTTTTCCCAAAATCCTCATAAGATCCTTTATATATATATGTGTAATTTTTTAAAAATTTGGATCATTTCAAACTATTATAAAACTCCTTTATACTTCAAATATTTTCAAAACCCTTTCTTCTGGCTATGGACTCAACAAGGGGATATTTATCTTATATAACAAAGATATATAACTTTATTTATTCCAAAATAAATATTCAAATTTGATTACTCTATAAAGTCACTTACCAGTTTACTTACTTCCATAAAGTAATTTTTTACCATAGAAATATCCAATTTCCACTTTATTTCATCATATATTTCACAAAATATACCTTTCATTTCATAAATCATTTCACATTTCTTATCCAAAAATTCCTGGTATCAATTTCATTCAAATCTGTATGATGTACACATATCATCCGTATGCTATATCAATCTGATCGCTCACTCGATTACACAATTTCACTTCCGAACTAGTATCGTCCACCCGACTTCCTAGTGTGGACTCAGATCTGCTTTCTTGATCAGAAACTGTCATTCTCCTTGTATAGCCATAACTATGATAGAGAATATCTAGAATCAATCAAAAATTCATATCCAGGTCCGCCGTCGAAAATTGAGTGAAAAATCCCAACTCGGATCGATATACTATCTCGAATCTAGATCAAATCACTATGTGAATAGAATAATATACGTACATTCTACTTATTTATCTTTATTGATTATTAGCCAAATCAATTCTCTTTTCTATTCACATTCACTTACTCACAATTGCTTCAATCCCATTTGGATTATCACCTCAATTCTTATTTCAAATGGATATTTAATCATAAATAGTTTGAACTCTGCCCAACTTTAAATTTAGAAAATAGCTTGAAAGGTTTAAAATAGATAAGTAGTTGAAAAATAATTATTAGTTTGTAAAATATGTGTAAAAAAGTTAAATAATGATAAAATAGTTAAATAATTGTAAAATAATTATAAATATTAATTAGTTATAAAATAGTTCAAAATCAGTAATTAGTTTATAAAACAGTGGTAAAATAGTCAAATAGTTCCAGAAGTAGTTATAAAATAAGTATAAGATAGTTTGATTTTGAAAAGAAAGGTTATATAGTAATAGCTTTGGAAAAATAGATTTAAGAAAAAATAATTTATTTAGAAAATAGTTCAGAGCCAAACTGTTCAACTTCCCAATCTCCATTTCCAATCAATTTCCTATTAAATTGATCTAATTCCAACTCAGGTTGAATTATCCTTAATTTCTTTTCTATATTCAATTAAAATTCCATTTGAATTTTCTTATTCAACTTTAATCACAATTTTTATTAATTCAAATAAATTTCAAATTGAACCAATTTCAATTCAAATTTTCAAATAATAACTCAATCCCTTTTTAAAACGACTAAATCTTTGAAATTCAATTTATCATCAAATTTCAGTTTTGAAACCAAACTTTTGAAGTTTTATCATAAACATTCAAATCTTAAGTCCAAAATGATTCCATTTGATCCTAATAATGGATATATTACCACACCCCATTACTTCATTCATTTAAACACATCCAATTTCTGCTTAAATAAGGATGGTATTATTCGAATTTTTGAAACATCCATCCATTTCCAATTTATAGATCTCAAACCCATTTTGAGATCACACAAACTCCCAATTCAAATTAACCATTTAACTTTCCAAGTTAAAACCCAATTTCATCTTGAAATTTTCAATTCAGGTTGCTTGTTAAATTACTTAACTTTCCTAAACTTAAATTCAATTTACTTAATTCAACCAACCATACCCAATTCAAGATTTTAATTTCAGTTTGAATCCATTCGAAACTTATCTTTATTTAATTTCAATTTGGTTGTATCTCTATTACCACTTAATTTAATTCCAATAATTTAACAAACCAATTACCTTAATATTTATTAGAAAGAAATATTTCTTTATATATCAAAATATATTCTTATATAAAATCATTTAAAATCTTTATATAAGAAAATAACAAGTACGCTATCATATATTTATATACTCAACTCATTTTAGGGCATTACTTACCCTATCCATAATGAGTAATCCCACCAAATCCAAGGTTCTCGCTTAACCTTCAGCTTTGATACCAAATGTAACGACCCGGAATTTCTGATCTCGAAAATTCCAAATAGTTAGGAAAAGTAGAAAAGAGATAGAAGAAAAGAAGAACAGAAACACCAACATCTCACATTCGCAGTGGATAAAATATAATATCAAATAATAGTAGTTATACAAAGGAAAACTGTACTTTTCAAATTACACTTTCATACATCAGAGTTACACATAACACAAACACTGGACAGATACAATCATGTCTCAGATTCTACAATATCACAGCGGAAACCCTCCATACGTTCGCCTCATGAGCTTCAGAACTTCCTTACTTGAAAAGCTATAATACTCGGTCTGACCCGAGCATTGCATCAAAGTAACACCCGGGTTAGGTTGGAAACCAGCATGAGTAAACCCATCTAACATGTAATACAACAGCATAAAGCTTACATAAAACCGGGGGTAATTCGTTTCATTTTACAATTCACAATTTGTTATAGACATCACTTATTTCACACATCCATTCCTAAGTACCAAAAATTTAGAATAAATGGCCCAATTCACTTGAATCATTCCATTCCAGTCTATTGATTTCACATATCAATCTGTAAAGAATCGAAGCGGTTTCGGGTATTGACAATACCCGACTCCGGTCCCTTTGAATCCAATGTCATCTTAACCCAAATTATTCAATTAAATACAATTCAACTTTAATTACCAGATAAATCTTTTACACAGCAATTCATAATTGATAGATAATCGCATTATCAATGCCAATCCAACATATCATATCACAAAGTGATTCATATCAGAGCTATCAACCAATCCAAAGCACTTATCATCATTCAAACATTCATAAGCAAGATTGTTCACTTCCATTAATTACATTAATTAATGATCCTCTAATTACTTTCATTAGTTAATTATTATTAAATTTCATCTAATAATTAACCTTTAACTTAATTACATTTATTAATCAACCTTGATTAATCACAGTCGAAAATTAACTTTCCTTAATTACTCCATCAATTAAACCAACTCCTTGATTAATTATATTAATTAATCCTTTAATTACACTAAGTAATTATCACTTATCCATCCAGCAAGTAATTATCCTTTAGTTACTTCCCATCAAGTAATTTCTTTTTTGTTAATTACATCCCGTAATTATCCACTAATTACTTCACTAATTAATTACACCTCATTAATTACCTTAAGTAATTATGCTTAACCTAACATCAAATGATTATCTTTAATTAATCAAACTTAATTAATTAACTAAAATTAATCACATCTGCTTAATTAATTACATTGAGTAATTAATTTTTTTAATTACTTCATTAAGCAATTATTCATAATAATTCTTTTACACTAAGTAATTAACCTCTTAATTACTTATTACTTATTTATTTCTTAATTGATTAATCTTGATTAATCAATCCTTAATTATCACTTTTAAGTACATCAAGTAATTAGCCTTTAATTAATAGTACAAATTAATAATTCTTCACCCATCCTCATTAATTACACTTACCCTATATTAATTACTCAACTTTTGTTATCTCATAATCACTTACATTGATTAATTATCCTTTAGTAAATTTTCTTAATAAATCAATCCTTAAACTAATTACATTAGGTAATTATTCCTTAATTACTTACCTTAGTAATATTGAATAAATCACATTTAAAAATTTTCAATTAATTACCTTGGTTAATTATAAACCATTGCTTAAATTAATTGCCTTGATTAATTAATCTTAGTTAATCACATTAACCCTAATTAATTAAATCACATCTAGTGATTAACCACACTTTAATTAATTACATTAATTAATTACAATTAAATTAATCACATTAATTAATTACACTAAATAGGTAATCCTTAATTAATTACTCTAATTAATTAACCTTAATTGATTATATTGGTTAATTTACCTTTTATCAACCTCATTAATTAATCAATAATTTAATCACATTAATTATCTCTAAAAAAATAGGACCTTAATTAAACAAGATAGACTGTCTACCTTAAGAGTACTTACTCGTCTTCTATGTCTTGTTTAAATTGAATGCTTGAAATCAATCATTAGAGAAACTTTATTTGATTTAAGGTTAAATATACTAATCGTAAATACTTACTTAATTTCATTAGAAAATTTTATTTAAATATACTTAGGAGTTCTAAATTTAATTAATTTTTCTAGTCTAATTAAGCAAAGCCGAACAATTCAATTCAGAACATTTAATTTTATATCAAATTTTGGAATTTTTTTTTTAAAATTTTGCTTGACTCTGTTATAAACATTTTGTTCCCAAATCGGGTCAACATAGTTATTCTTACACCTAAAACCCGATCATCATTTATACTTATTCCTTTAAAATAGAGATAGACATGCCAAAACACACTCAAATAAATCCAATGCCACACTCGAGTCTTTCCCCCTCATTCCTCGAGCACGTCCCGAGCCACTACATCCTCACGAGCTTCAACATCACAACAATGGTCTGATACATCAGCACCTTGTACACGTGCACAACACATCGAAACCCCTCCGACCAACAACAACACCACTTATCAGTCACTAGTGATATGCTGATCAACTCGAACAACCTAGATTCATGAAAATCCACATCGATCGAAATCGAGCAACCTCGAGACAAAAACGATCCGCAGACCCAACCAAAAAAACCCTTCGCCGACGACTATATCGAACACCCGATAATCTGCCACTTCGTCAACGGCCGTGACACACTCTCTCCAGTATCATTTCCTCCTTACATGATCAATTTTGATCCAACTCCGTCGATGCACAGTCCCCTGAAACATCGTTGATAAAAACAAGTTCAAAACCCTACATCGCCGCATTTCTTCCGCCACGTTGATCATGGAACCCTCCGGCCATTTATACTATGATCCACCACCTACGAGCTTCCTTCATCAACAATTATGGCAACTATCATTCCACCGATCGTCTGAATTCGACGATTTACTAAAATCTGATCATCACGAATTAACTCAAAAATTGTGTAACTAATAGTCACAATTTCTATGCCTAATTCATCATTTGCCCAGATGAATTCCATTTTGAAATCATATCATGAATTTAAAATCATTTATTTTTGACCTAAATTAGTTTATTACTGTAATTTCACATTTTTGTAAAGATTTCCTAATATAAGCTCTCGATATTATTTTTAAAAAGAATGTTGTACAATTTTAATCAACTTTCATTTATAGATCAAAACCTAACATCGATTATGTCGAGTGGACTTGTACTTCTCTTAGAGTATCAAAGCCTGTAACACAACAGAGACTATAAGTACAGACAATCACAGGCATTTTATACATACATTCACAACCAAATATTCAAATAATCACTATATGCTATGATTCTACCAATTTTCATCACATGCAACAAGTTTAATCATAGATTTTAAAGCTGTTCTTAAAGGGAAGGTCTACTCACTGTGTATAGTAAACAGAGAAGGCCTGGGATGCTAAAATAAACTGGAAGTTTGATCTTGACTCTTGATTTGCCTACTGATCTGTATTTGCTTGAATTTGATCTTGCTTCCCTATTGTAATTTGTTGAGTTTCTAAGATTTGCCTTTGTTTCAGACTTTTGAAATTATGAAGAGATCTTTGAATTTCTTGATATTTTTTTGTTTACTGGTTAAATGTTACAGGGTTTGTTTTTGATTTGTTTTGAAGTGAACCTGTAAAAGAAATGAGAAAGGGGAGCGAAGAGGGTTATATTCTTAATTTTTTATCTTTTATTAATTATTTTAAAAATTATGAGAAAATAGGGACACTTATTCAATTAATTAACACTTGTCATTATCATTAAATAATTTGTTTAAATATGTATTTAGATATGTTGAGACGACCCGACTTCCTCACCACAGAAAATCGCATCATCTTGAGGAAAGAAAGGGATAGAAAAGAAAGAAGAGAAAGAAGAAATAACATAGAATCTTAACAGCGGAACGAATAAAGTATCTTAATATCATAAATATTACACAGTTTACAATCATCATCAGAGTTACACAGATTACACATCACATACTAGATAGTTATAAACACCTATCTTGTTATACAACTCATTACAATACAAGGAAACTACTCAGAGAAACCAACACAACAGAATACTATATATCTACACGCAGAAGCCTCTTGCTCCATTGCTCCTCCATAATTCGTCAAAGCCAAACGGAATCCCTTGGCTACTCATAAAAATTTGAGAACTCAAGAGTTTAAGAAAAACAGAAGATAAACTCTGGGTCACACATGGGTCTGGTGTGAGTAACAGGTTAAGGTTGCTTAACTCTCAAAAACCTTTTGAAAAGAAAGGTATCACGTAAGACTTCCCACACATAAACATGGAAAAGTTTTTACCTTACGCTAACCAAAACATTTGATAGGAAATCCAGTGATATTATAATAGGTCTAGGGTTTTCAAATAAATATGAAATAGCCTAAATTGTTATATTTATTAAATTTCAGCCACTAGCCACAAAAGTGGGTAATACAATCAAAACTGTTGGCACTTATTGGATTTTGGATTCCATACAATGGCAGGGCTACCGGGGTATCGCCCGTCATAGTATGTGGCCTAGATCAGCGTACCGAGGATCACTCCCAATCCCTGCAACACAAAGCCGGAACCATCCCTTACTGGACAGTTTCGAACAAGACAACCCCGACAGTTGGAGCTCACAACCGTCCACACAGCCGAAATAAAAGGGAACTCTAGACAGGGGAAAATCTCATCCTACTTGGGCATGACCCACTTAGCCTTGCCGCACCTCCCCTGTTTTAGCCATTCCTGGCTTAAGGCTATGATTACCTTTATAGAACACGTCACTTAGAATGCTCATCGTCTACCTGACGATGTTCTGAAAGCATTCAATCCATACAAGTTCGTTTTGGGTTCGAACGAAACCGAAGGCATTATCTCGTTACACTCATTTTCGAATCACCCTCAGAGTTAACGACGGTAACCCTTGCACTCTAAATCTTCATCTTCACTTGAGATTCACGACCTACAGTTAATTTGGATCGATGTGGTTTTCGGATATCGAAATATGGAAACCCGATCCCGGTCTCATCGAAATCCAAAATGTGTCTTTTAAGACCAAGTTGTTTTAAAGTTTAAAACAATTCAACTATCTATATATACATAGATAGATAACTCACAAATCACAATTGATAACCAACATTATCATAATAAACAGATGATCCATATTATCATCAAAATAGGTAGTCCATATCATCATCATAATAGATAATCTATATTATCACCACAATGCAACCAAAGCATTCATACCACAACATTACTTATCTTATTTCTGAGATCACAAAGTATCCAAGGCAATCAATATCACCCATTCACGCATAAGCAAAGATTTACTTAATCACCATATAATTAATTTAAAATGAATTAAGTTAATTACCTCCATCTCTAATTACTTTAAAGTGAATTAAATTTATTACTTCATCTTTAATTAATTTAAAATAAATTAAATTAATTACTTCATCATTAAATCTTGCTTACATAACCATTTAATGGATCACAAATCAATTAATTAATCATTCTAATTAATCCCCTTAATTAATCACCCTTGATTAGTTACCCTTTAATTACATTCATGTAATTATCCTTAATTAATTTCACAAATTAATTATTCTTAACCAAAAACAGTAATTAACCTTTAATTACTTCAATTAACTAATTAATTATAATTAATTACATTAATCCTTAATTAATTACATTAATTAATTACCTTTAATCACTTGTCATTGATTAATTAATCATAATTAATAAACTTTAATTACATATTAATTGTATTAATTAATGATCCTTAATTATAGTTAATAAATTATCCTCTTAAATTAATTACCATAAGTAATTAACCCATAATTATTAATCCCCTCTGATTAACCATATTCAGTAATTAACTAAATTAATTACTTCATTAAAACAAATTAATTATTCCTTGATTAATTTCTTAATTAATCCCTTGATTAATTACTAAGTAATTTAATCCAAATTACTTACATTATCAAAACATCTTTCATTAATTACATCTTGTAATTACCAATCAATTACTTTACTAAGTAATTTCCAATCCATTAATTACATTAAGCAATTATCATTAAATGATCAGGTGTTTAAAATTAATTAAACTTAATTGATCAATTTAAACAATCACATTTAACACAATTAATTACCTTAAGTAATTAATTTCTTAATTACTTCATTAAGTAATTACACTTAAACAATTCACAAATGATTATCATTAAATTAATTAATCTAATTAATTATTAAAATTAACCACATTAATTAAATATTAAATAATCTTGGTTAATGACCTTCATTTACCATTCTCTAATTACTTCATTAAGTAATTAACTTAGATTAACCATTGTTAATCACAAATTTAAATTATCTTTAATTATTCATTAATTAATCTCAAATTATTTAAATAAATTAAGTGTTAACTATAACTTAATTAATCCTTAATTATTTAATTACTTAACCATGATTATAACTTAATTAATAATCTAATTAATGATCTTTAATTACAAATTGATTAGCCTTAATCAAATATTTATTAATCCCTAATCAATTAATTAATTAAATTAACTAATCACTTCTTAATTACCTTATTAATTCTATTAATTTCCAATCATTAAATCTTAATTAAATGTTAAGATAAAAGCATTTCTTAAATATGATTAATTTGTCATTAGCAAATACATTTGAAATCAATCTACTTTAAACGTTTCTTCTAATTTCATTTAAATTTAAGATTTAAAGATGAATGCAAATTGACTTTAAACAAAGCTTAAAGACAACTCAAAACCCTTAGTTCACATGTTAAAGTAATATTCATTTCATAAAGAAGATCAAAAGAAATTTAAAACCAAGTTTATGTTTAAATTCAAATCATAGTTAAAAATTCACTTTAATATTTAAATTTGAAAACTTCATTTTATTTCAAAATAGAAAAGCATATTAAATTTTGATTCTAGAATTTTTAGATTTAAAAACCTATTTACAATTTAAAACTCCATTTTCAAAATACAAACTACTTATCCCTTTTTAAAATAGTTAATTCAATTCAAATTCAAAACTTGACATTGTTTAAAAACTAAGATTTAAATTTTAACTTGGATTCTAGATTTCAAATTGGAATTTAAAACATAGTTCAAATTCTTGCTTTACATAAAAAACTTCGATTTTAAAAATTTTAAAACTGATATTACAGGTTTCTGTAAAACCTAAAATCAAGAAATCAACCCGAGGCAATTCTTGTGTGCTTCGAGTCAAATCCCTCTATTCTTCGGGCAAACCATCAAAGCTCTTTGAGTCAAACCCATCAATTACTTGAACACTCCAACACCAAAGCAACTTCATCAATTAACCGTGCACCGTGTATGTGCACCGGGCCGATGACCATCTTCGATCATCAACGATGATCTTCCCCCATCCCAAACATCATCCAAACCCCTAACCTAATCACCAAATTATCTTAGCTCAACCTGAATTTGAATTCGAGTTCAAAATAAACCTGGAACCCATCAACATGAACTCACCTAAAACCTGTCAATGCGCCGCTTACAATGTTCCAACCACTTGACGTTCTGCAACTCCGACATCGTCTTCGACTACGGCCCAGCTACCCTCCCACACAAACTTGCTGCAGTCGATCAACTTCACAAGCCGTAGTGATCGGTTCTTAAATCACTGTAAAAACTAGGGTTAAGAACATAAATCATTCACCCATCAACATCACAGTTATCTGAACACCGAACAAAATTTTTTTCCTCCACTCACCGATCATTCATCTACCTCCAAAATGATTCACGACTTTCCAAAACAATTAGATCGCCAGGAAATCCCAATATACCATTTTCAGTTCAAACCCAAACCTCTCCTTTAATCCCAATCTAAAAATCTTAATTCTTGTATTAAAAAACATATTTTGGTTGAAGTATTCGATTTGTAGACTGAATTTATAAATTAAAAAGTTTGAGTTTTGATTTAACTTAATATGCTCAGTTAATTTAGTACTTCCAGAGTCAAGCAACCTTATTTTAACTATCTTAGATTTTTTTAAACATTAATGTGGGTTAAATCAAACAATATCAGTTTGACAAGCAGGTCCTAACAAGAACTGGATCATGTGGAAGAATTTTTTTAATAAAAACATGAACCTGGAAATCAAGGTAGAGCACAAAACATAAACACAGCATGCACACACAAATAGGCACAGAGACATACTTATACATATACATCACAAACATATTATTTTCAGAGATGAGTGTGCAACAGAATTTATAACTTAAATTATTTAAATTTTTGATGTTACTCACCTATTTGAAAATGACAAATCTTCCCAGATTTGTGAAGAAGCTTTTGAAATTTAGTTGCTGAAAACAAAATGTTCCTGCCTCTTTGATTTTAAAAAACTGCTTGCATGCCTCCATATAAAAATGCTTTTGAAACTTGCTTGATTGTAAAACTGTTTGCAGGGTAGAAAAAAAATGGTGCAGAACAGAATTTAAATTGAGGAGTTTTGATTTTGTATTGAACATGATTTCCTGGATTTGGTTTTGTTTTGAAGAGTGTTTTACAGGATTCATTGGCATGAGGAGTTTTGATTTTCTTGAGAACAGGATTTTGGAATAGGGAAGTGATTTTGGTTTTTGAAGATGGACACTATAGATTTGTAATTGCAGTGCAGATCTGCATTTGATCATGAACTAAAGGTTTTTTTTTAAAGGAAGTGATTTTTTAGGGATTTTGAGAAATGAACCAGTTGAAATTTCTTTGATTAGGAAATAAGAAAAAGGATAGGAGTGGAAGATGATTACTTATATAGGTTTATTTTCAGATTTTCTTAAGTAAAAGAAAATTGATTTTAAAAGAGGCCACTTGTACAAAATTTTATCATTTGTCACATTTGAAAGTTTATCTCTTAACATTTTTTATAAGAGGCTTTAAGAAATCAACACATGTCCTAAGTAAAGTAATTAGTATTTGATTTACATGCTAATATATGTATTAAGCCTAATTGATTAGTTAATTAGAATTTAATATTTATAGAATTTTTTTAAATGAAATAAAAACAAATTATGCTTTTAAATAAAGATTATGTATATAAAAATTAAAACATTAAAAAATCTATTCTTTGGATTTTAAATTCAAATCAAATTCAAAATCTAATATTTAAAAATCAAGTTATGAATACAAATTAAATTTGAAATAACAATTGCAATTTTTACTAAGAATCTAATTGTAAAACAATACACTATTAATATTATTTTTAGAAATGACTCATAATTAAATTAAAATAATTGTAAAAGAAATTATTTCTTTATACAACAATTACTTATCTTATTAAGCTATAAAACTTTTTGTTAATTCATTTAAATTTAAAACTCAAGCCAAAATTATTTTAAACATTTAAACATCTTTCTCAATAATTTTAAAATCATATACTTATTTATTAAATAATTTTTAAAAACTTGATATTAAATTAAATCAAAGTTTCCAAATTATCAATATATATATATATATATATATATATATATATATTATATTTTAAATCATGATTCATTTATTAAATTTGAACCAAGATTATTTATTTAATAACTTTGAAAAGCTTATATAATAAATAAATAAAAAATTCCAAACTACTAAAAAATATTAGAATTAGAAATATGCTTTATTTATTGAATTTAAAACAAAGCTAATCTATTTACAATATAAACTATATATTTATATTATAAGTAGAAACCAATTTATTATTTTTAATAGATAAAATAACCAATTAAATATTTATTGAAGAAGATTATTTAATCAATTTGAATTATTATTAACAAAAATGTCAATATCAATTTAATTTTAATACAGATTATTAAATTGATATTGTCAAAAATTCCGGGATATTACAATCCTTCCCACTTAAAAGAATTTTGTCTCCGAAATTTAAAAAAAAGGTAATTTAATAATCTCATTAAAGATTTAATTTTAAAACACAAGCATATATCAAACATATGCTAACAACCATAGCAGCCAATTCATTCAATCAAACAAATCTAATTATCCAGATTCTAGATAGAATTTCCTCGAGTTTCCCCCAAGCGTAAATGCCTGGATACTCGCCCTATAAAATCCAAACAATCAAAACTATGAAGCTACAAAGCGCCTATTCAACTATAACTACAAACTAGACAAGATATCGGACTATAGACGAGTCTGACTCAACAACCAAAACTACCAAACTGCTGGTTCCACAACCAGAGATACACGTACTCCCTCAGAGATACGTGAAACTCATCGAATCCAAGTTATCCAAACCAGAAATCAATCCTGTAGACTAAACACTTATACACAGAAAAGATCCAAAACACTTCAGAGCTAACTTCCCAGACTTACCCAATCTTATAGCTCACTTTCAATCGGAGAAAACTTATCTAAGATCAAATTTTCGACTCCGTAATCCAAATTTCTTCGTCTCTTATCCACAAAAATCTCTAGACGATCCTGGCTGCCTACGCCCTTCCTGATCAGCTAAAACTTCGCTGATGTCTCTAGAAACAAACTAGACCAATCAACTCAATAAAATGATCTCCTGAAGATCAACCAGAATCAAGAAACACAAACTCTACTCCTCAAATATCAGAAGACTAAACTCACTTCTTCTGACCGAAAAAGAAAAGCAGATGCACTTCCAAACTGCTTCTGCTACACAACTCTGATCCGAAGTAGATGAAAATGCTGATGATGAACACAAGCACAAACTGGACAACACATCCCAGAAATATGGTTCATCAGATCCATAAAAAAATTCAAAAGTCCCTCCAAAACCCTGAGCTGCTACACCAACTCAATCTCTTGGAACCATCCTTCTACTAAGCTGAGCCACAGGTAGCACTCTTGGAATTCTAGTCGATAAGGAAACTCAATCTCCAGATGCGAACAAACCTCTGACTTCCTTAAAGACATCCAGAAAAACTCTGATAACTCAAGAGAACACTCAACTATCGCAAGTCACTTTTGCGATCAATCCAGACCAAATCCAAGGAATATTGTTCTCCCTTTATCAAGTAGAACAACTTGCACTTGACTATCTAATCCATCGAAGAAATGGGTCCACTCTGCTGCTTCTGAACTCCTCCTTCAGAAAAAACTACTAAGCCAGAAGACTTCCTGTCAACACAGATCACTCCAAGATGCACTGCTGACACAAATGCCAAAGATCTCCTAATCCAAAGCTCTTCGAGAAACTCGGACTTCAAATCAAACACGAACACCAGCTGAATACAGCCACAATACCGAAGCAAACTCACTTCCTTAAACTTGTTCCAATGAAAACATCTTCGGGAACATCCATCGTCACTGCATTTCATCGCGCAGCTACTACTTCTTGAGGTATCAAAATACCATCACTAGCTTCTGCTCAACCGAAAGATCCAAACTCCACTCATCCAACTTCAAAAATAGACTCCGAACCTTAACAGGTTTCCTTGAGAGATCGATGAAATCCTTCATCACAACAAAATTCACTCGAGACGGTATTAGGTCTACAGTCTCGACAAATACACATCCAAACTCAAACATTCAAACTCTATCCAATGGTAGTCGTGTTACACACACTACTACCCATCTACCTTTATAACTTATATTGGAAAACCTGAACAGGTAACCCAACAAATAGGTAGAAATAAATATATATATATATATATATATATATATATTTAAAATTTCAAATACGCTCTCTCAAGAAAGACACCACTCTAAAGACTAGGTATTCACACAACCTAACGCTCTGATACCAAATGAGACGACCTGACTTCCTCACCACAGAAAATCATATCATCTTGAGGAAAAAAAGGGATAGAAAAGAGAAGAGAAAGAAGAGAAAGAAAAAATAACACAAAATCTTACCAGCGGAACGAATAAATTATATTAATAGCATAAATATTACATAGTTTATAATCATTATCAGAGTTACACAGATTACACATCACATACTAGACAGTTATAAACATCTGTCTAGTTACACAACTCAATACAATACAAGGAAACTACTCAGAGAAACCAACACAGCGGAATACTATATATCTACATGCAGAAGCCTCCTGCTCCATTGCTCCTCCACAAGTCATCAAAGCCAACCTGAATCCCTTGGCTACTTGTAAAAATTTGAGTACACAAGAGTTTAAGAAAAATAGAAGATAAACTCTGGGTCAGACATGGGTCTGGTGTGAGTAACAGAATAAGGTTGTTTAACTTTCAAAAACCTTTTGAAAAGAAAGGCATCACGTAAGAATTCCTATACATAAACATGGAAAAGTTTTTACCTTCCGCTAACCAAAACATTTTATAGGAAATCCAGTGATATTATAATAGATCTAGGGTTTTCAAATAAATATGAAATAGCTGAAATTGTTACATTTATTAAATTCCAACTACTAGCCACAAAAGTGGGTAATACAATCAAAACCATTGGCACTTATTGGATTTTGGATTCCATACAATGGCAGGGCTACCGGGGTACCGCCCGCCACGGTACATGGCCTAGATCAGCGTACCGATGATCACTCCCAATCCCTTGCAACACAAAGCCGGAACCATCCCTTGCTGGATAGTCTCAAAGAAGACAACCCCGATAGTTGGAGCTCACAACCCTCCACACAGCCGAAATAAAAGGGACCTCTTGACAGGGGAAAATCTCATCCTACTTGGGCATGACCCACTTAGCCTTGCTGCAACTTCCCTGTTTTATCCATTCCCGGTTGATGAGGCTTGAGGCTACGATTACCTTTATAGGACACATCACTTAGAATGCTCATCGTCCACCTGACGATGTTCTGAAAGCATTCAATCCATACAAGTTCGTTCCGGGTTCGAACGAAACCGAAGGCATTATCTCGTTACACTCATTTTGGAATCACCCTCGGAGTTAAGGACGATAACCATTGCACTCTGAATCTTCATCTTCACTTGAGATCCACGACATACCGTTAATTTGGATCGATGTGGTTTTCGGATATCCAAATATGGAAACCCGATCCCGGTCTCATCGAGATCCAAAACGTGTCTTTTAAGGCCAAGTTGTTTTAAAGTTTAAAACAATTCAACTATCTATATATACATAGATAGATAACTCACAAATCACAATTGATAACCAACATTATCATAATAAACAGATGATCCATATTATCATCAAAATAGGTAGTCCATATCATCATCACAATAGATAATCTATATTATCATCACAATGCAACCTAAGCATTCATACCACAACATTACTTATCTCATTTCTGAGATCGCAAAGTGTCCAAGGCAACCAATATCACCCATTCATACTGTAACATCCCAGAATTTTTGGCAATATAAATTTAATAATCTGTGTTAAAACTAAATTGATTTTGATAATATTTGTTAATAAGATTCGAATTGGTTTAATAATCTTCTTTTAAATAAATATTTAACTGAAAATTTATCTTTTAAAAGCTAGTAAATTATTTTCTAATAATAAATATATATAAATATATATATATATTTGTATATAATCTAAAGATCTATTTTAAAATTTAATAAATAAGGATTTTTTTTCAAGTTCTAATGTTTTGGTAATTTGCAATTTGATTTAAAATATAGCTATTAAATAAATAATAATTTGGCTTTAAAATATATTAAAGATAAAGTTAAAATTTGTTTAAATGATTTTAACTTAAATTTGAATTTAGTAAAGGTTGTTTTGTTCTTGTTTTAAATATAGTTGAAAAAATAAGTAATTTATTTACATAGTGATAATTTTATTTATAAATTATTTTAATTCTTTAATGAGTTATTTTCAAACAATATTAATAATGTAATATTGGAAAGTTTAAGTTTTAAAATAAATAGATAACGCTTAAGGAACAAGTGTTATCATATTGGAGCTTTATAACATGTGTTAAGTAACAAACCATTACAAGTGATAAACAACTTATATTCTATGTACATAAAGTACAAAAACATATGCAGGCAAATAAACAAGAAAGATGTGTAGCTGCATATAAAATATGCAGGTTAGAAAGAAATGCAAAGCAAGTATCTAAACATGGAAATAAAATTAGCTAAGTAGGACACATAGTACTTAAACAGTAAATGCTTTCATCTCTAGCGGCAGACAAGTCCATTCGAATTGTTCCAAAAACTACTCAGCCTCCAAAATAAGATCTCTGATCAAATAATAAGATTTTTTGTACCTGTCAATTGTTTAACCCAGATATCACCTACCCCCGTAAACTTCTTTATATTTGTCTTCTTATTTTATTCCGTTCAAAAACTTAGAAAACCTGAAGCAATAACAAATACTTCCATTTTTACAAACTTAAATAATATTTACAACAACTAAGGCAATAAGGTTAGGAAGATCAAAGCATACAATTCTCAGTTTTTAAAGTTCAAGCTGTTTCAGACAAGAACTGCTGTGTCTTCTCAAAACTGTGAGTAACTTCATATTGTAAATAACCTAGGTTTTTAAACTAGCTGTATGATGAATATCAAAGATTTTGTTTGTGTGAAAATATATGCATTGTACTGTAATTGGATGAGATGAAGCCTGCATACTGTTATCTGGATATACCTCTGTTTATAAGATTTAAACTCAGATTTAATTCAAAAATCATTACTACTCAATCTATTGATTGTTAGGATAAAGTATTTAAACAAAATAAGTTTGTTTGAGTACAAAGTAAATTCTTAAATTTTTGTATTTAAGAAAAATAAAGCAAAACTGCTCTGAAAATCTTAAGGTCAGTTAATACTTAATACAAGTGATATTTCCAATACCTTAAATTTTCAATTTAAGTATATGAACTGAATGCATAATCGAAACTATGATTTTTAAAACTAGAATTATATTTTTTAGTTAAGGATTGGAGGTGCAGTCTTAAATTGCACTGTTTTTGGTTTCTTGGGGATTGCTGGTGATTTATGCGACTGGAGGTGGTCGGGTTGTGCGAGGAGGTGGAGGAGCTTACCAAGGTGAAGGGGAAAACGGCCGATGGTAATGGAATTAATCGAGGAGGTTATTGTAGTGGATTTTTGTTTAGAACCCTAGTTTAACTAGGCTATGTTGTTCGATCAACCTCGGGTTCTACAGTGGACCGAGTGTATTGTGCTTTTGGGGATGGGTAGGAGGATGATAGTCGAAGCTGTGGCCGGAGTTTTAAACTCTCTGGTGGTCGAGGTGGCGAGAATGAGCTGTTGACAGTTCTGGTGGTAGTGGGAATATGTTGTTCCAAGTTTTGAATTCGAGACGAAGACAGGGCTCTGGCGATCGGGGGGGGGGGGGGGGAGGGGGAGGAAGAGTTTGGGTGATCGCCGAATTGTTCGACGTCGTGGCAACGTTTGGAGATGATCGGAGATGCCGTGCACGTGAATGTGCACAAGTTCTGGAACCTGAGAAGTTGGTAGCCTGGGTTGGAGCAGAGGACACTCGAGTCTTACTCGAGTTATCTCAGGATTCACTCAAAGTAGATCGAATTTTGACCCGAAGCAATGGAGAGTTTGGCTCGAGTATAGGTTGGTTACAAGTTTTTTTTTTCTTTGGGAGGAACCTGTTTTTCTCGGAACATACTCAAGTCATTCGAGTATGTGACTCGAAGCAGAGGGAGGGAAGACTCGAAGCAAGTCTGGGTACACTCGAGTCAGTGGATGGTTTCAGGCTTTAGTAAACCTGATTGTTTCAGGTTTAAATTTTGTTCAAAATTTAAAAACATGACTTTTAAACTGTGTGTTAAATTAGAAGTTTAAAGTATAGATTCAAATGAACTTTTGAATCTAAGGTTTAAAAAAAATGAATTTGGATTTTAAATCAAGAATTAAAAACCAAGTTTTTAAAAGCAAGATAAAGCCAAAGTTTTAAAATCAAAGTTAAACCAATGGATTCAAGTTCTTCTTTGAATTCAAGTCTGAAATTTAAATCTGTTTTTAAATCTGAATGTTTAAATCAAGTTTAAATCAAATAGTTTTTAACAGTAATTGGTTTGAAATAAATATTTGAATTAATTTTGACATAGTTCTTTTTAAAAGGATTTTTGAATGGAAGTTAAATAAATTGTTTTATCTTGAATTTGCAAGTTAAAATATTAATGTATTTTGGAAGTTTAAATTTAAATAAAGATTTAAGTAGTTGAATTTAAAGGCTTTTCTTATATAAGTTCATATGTAAGAAATAAATGTTATTTACATTTATTTAAAAGATTATAAATTGAATTTAAATTTGGTAAATGTTTAAACAATAATCATTATGAATCTTAAATTCAAAATGGAATTTGAATTTAAATTTAAAATGTAATGTTCTAATACACTTTAATATTAATGAAGTCATTAATAAAGAAATAAATTATCTTAGGAATAATTAAGATATTTAAATGATTAAATGAATAAGTTAATTAAAAAGTGACTTATGTATTTAATTTATAAATTAATAATTTAGATTAATTTATAATTAGAGATTAACTAAGAAGAAAATTAAGAAATGTTATTAGTTAATGAAGATAATTAACTAAGGATTATTAATTAATTAATTAATGCGATTAATTCTGATAATTAATTAGATTAATTAATTTAGATAATCTATTGTAAATTGTTATGTATAATTACTTGATAAAAGTAATTAAGAGATTAATTACTTATTGTAACAAATTTTGATGATATGATTAAATTAAGTAAATTAATTAATTTAAGAAATCATTTGATGGTTTGATATGTGTAATTACTTAGTGTAATTAATGGAGCATAATTACTTAGGAAAGTAATTAGATGATAATTACTGGATGTAATTAATACAAAATGATTTGTAAATGAAGTAATTTGGGTAATTACCTTTGTAATTAATCAAATAATTAATTAATGGAGATAATTAATTATGGGGTAATTAATTTATTTATTATGTAATTAAGAATAGTTAATTACTGGTTTGTTATTTATTCAAGGGTGATTAATAATTGTGTTTAATTAAAGATTTACCACTTAATGTAATTAATTTAAATAAAGTAATTTAATTTAAATATAATTAGAGATCATTAATATAATTAATGATGTAATGTATAATTGTTTAAATAAGAAATAATTAATAATGAGGTGATTAATTAATGTAATTAATTAACGATAAATGTAATATATTTAATTAACAAATGAAGTAATTAAATGTTAATTACTATGAATGATTTAGAATAATTCATTTGAGAAATTAAGTAAAGACTAAATTACTTATTGTAATTAGAGAATGATTAATTAATTTGATTTATAATTTATTAGTGGTTGTATGAACAGGATTTATGGAATGAGTAATTAATTTAATTTATTTTAAATTAATTAAAGATAGAAGTAATTAATTTAATTCATTTAAAATTAATTATAGATTGTGAATAATAAATCATTGCTTTGGATGATGATATTGATATTTCATTGATTGATTGTGATCTCAGATAGGAGATGAGTAATATCTATGTGATATGGATGCTTGGTTTAAGTATGATAATATTAAGTATCTGTTTGGATGATAATATTAATTATCTGTTTATGATGATAATGTGATTATCTATTATGAGATGTGAATTATCTATCTGTGTGTATATAAATAATAATTAATTGAATTGTTTTAAACTTTAAAACAACTTGGCCTTAAAAAATACGTTTTTGGATTTTGATGAGACCGGGATTGGGTTTTCATATTTTGACATCCGAAAACCGCATCGATCCAATTTAAACGTTAGGTCGTGAATTCTGAAATGAAGATCGAGATGGTGTTTTCAGAATGTAAGGGTTATCTTCGTTGACTCTGAGGGTGATTCCAAAATGAGTGTGACGAGATAATGCCTTCGGTTTCGTTCGAATCCGGAGCGAACTTGTATGGATTGAATGCTTTCATCACATCGTCAGGCGGACGATGAGCATTCTAATAGATATGTTCTGTAAAGGTAATCGCAGCCTCAAGCCTCATCAATCGGGAATGGCTAGAACAGGGGTGGTGCAGCATGGTTAGGTGGGTCATGCCCAAGCAGGACGAGATATTCCCCTGTCTAGATGTCCCTTTATTTCGGCTGTGTGGGCGGTTGCTAGCTACAACCGCGGGGTTATCTTGTTCAGGACTGTTCAGTAAGGAATGGTTCCGGCTTTGTGTTGTAGGGAGTCGGGAGTGATCCTCGGTATGTTGATCTAGGCCATGTACTATGATGAGCGGTACCCCAGTTGCCCTACTATTGTATGGAATCCAAAATCCAATAAGTGCCAATGGTTTTGATTGTATTACCCACTTCTGTGGCTAGTAGCTGGAATTTAATAAATGTAACAATTTCGGTTATTTCTTATTTACTTGATAACCCTAGACCTATTATAATATCATCGAATTTCCTATCAAATGTTTTGGTTAGCATAAGGTAAAAACTTACCCATGTTTATGTGTGGGAAGTCTTACGTGATACCTTTTGTTTCAAAGGTTTTCAAAATTAAGCAACTTTAACCTGTTACTCACACCAGACCCATGTCTGACCCGGAGTTTATTTTTGTTTTTCCTAAACTCTCGGGTACCCAAATTTTTATGAGTAGCCAAGGGATTCAGGTTAGTTTTTATGAATTCTGGAGGAGCAATGGAGCAGGAGGCTTCAGTGTTGTAGATATATATATAGTTCCGCTGTGTTGGTATCACTGAGTTATTTGTTGGAGTTGTATCGATTTGTATTAACTAGACAGGTGTTTATAACTGTCTAGTATGTGATGTATTATCTATGTAACTCTAATGATGTTGTATATTATGTATTCTTTAGGTAATTAATATAATTTATTCGTTCCGCTGTTGAGATTCTGATATTGTTTCTTCTTTCTTCTCTATCATTTCTATTTTCTCATCCCTTTCTTTCTTCAAGATGAAACGAATTTTTATGGTCAGAAACCCGGGTCGTCACAGTTGGTATCAGAGCACTAGGTTGAGCGAATACCTAGGCTCTTGAGTGATTTCTTTCTTGAGAGAGCGCATTTGTAATTTTGATATATATATATATATATATATATGTATACACACACACACACACATATTTATTTATTTCTACCTATTTGTTGGATTACCTATTTGGGTTTTCCAATATAAGTTATAAAGGTAGGTAGGGTAGTGGTGTGTGTAATACGACTACCAATGGTTGGAGTTTGAATATTTGAGGTTGGAAATGTATTTGTCAAGACTGTAGACCCAATACCGTCTCGAGTGAGCTTTGGGTGGTGTAAGGATTTCATTGATCTCTGAAGAAAGCCTGTTAAGGTTCGGAATTCATCTTTGAAGCGTAAGTCTGGATGAGCTAGAGTTTGTATCCGTCGGTTTTGCAGAAGCAAGTCCGGATATCTTGATACCTCAGGATGTAGTAGCTGTGTGATGAGACACAATGACTATGGATGCCCCCGAAGATGTTTTTGGGATTGGTTAAGGAAGTGTGTCTGCTTCGGTGTTGTGGCAGAGTTCAGTAGAATGTTTCTATTTGGTATGAGGTCCGAGTTTCTCGAAGAGCTTTGGATAGGAAGTTTTGGGGTATTTGATTCAGCAGTGCAGCTCGGAGTGTTATGTGTGTCGTCAAGGAGATCTTCTGACTTGGCAGCTTTTTTGAGGTAATTTCAGGAACATCAGAGTGATTCCATTTCTTCAATGGATTGGCTACATAAGTGTAAGCTATTCTGATTTGTAAAGAGAGAGCAATATCTTTGGAATTAGGCTGGATTGATCGCAAAAAGTGACTTGCGATAGTTTGAGTGTTCTCTTGGGTTTAGAATTTTTCTGGATGTCTTCAAGAAATCAGAGTTTTGTCCGCATCTGGAGATTGAGTGTGGTATCGACTGGATTCCAAGAGTGGTACCGATGGTTCAGCTTAGTAGTAAAGATTGTTTTTGGATGGGAGGGCTTGGTGAAACGAGATTTTTGGGGAAATTCTGAGTTTTCTTTTTTGATCTATGGAACCCTAAGGTTGAAATGTGTTGCCAGTCTGTGTTTGTTAATGTGAAAATCAGACGCTAACACCCCGGTGTAAATTGAAGTTGAGCGAAAGCACCACCCGTGAACACGGGAACTAAAACAAGTAGAAAAAATCACAAACAAAGCAGAAAAGACAACAGTTTTTATAGTGGTTCGGCTTAAGGCAAGCCTACGCCCACTTTAATTCTCTTTATTGATGAACCGATTACAACTTTACAACAATCTTCAATGATAATTTTGACAAGACAAACAACTAGAACTTTGGTAGAGAAGAATTCTTCGAATCCATGTAGATTGCGTTAGATTTTCCCTTGAAGTTAGTTGAGATGCCTTTCGAACTTGAAGTGTCGGGTGAGTTGAGAATTCAGCAGAGTATTGGCGCTTGAAGTGATTGGCCAAAAGTTCCCTCCATGCTTGAGGTAGGTTGGTATTTATAGAGAAAATCTTCCCTTTGGATCGTAAGTCGTGTTCGACTCATGATAACCCGTGGCCGAGTTAAGTTGGGTCGTGGGCGACTCAGCTGGTAGAATTCATGCTTGGTGTCAGAGTGCCTTCGGTCTTCTGGATATAGCGCAAGTCCTAACTCGTCCACGAGTTAAGAGATCATGGCCGACTTATCTGACTAAGCCCTTGGTTCTTCAATGGTTCACTTCTTCAGAATTACAAGTCCTGAGTCGCTCACGAGTCAACTCTCTTACATAAGCCTTGTGACTGCGGGCTACGACTCAGTGATTTTAGGTTGTAGGTGAGTCATACTGAGTCGTGAGTCGCTTCCTTGAGTCGCTGACGACTCAAGGTAGGTCGTAGGTTGCATAATTCTGTGACTCGCGCAACTCCTCAATTTGTTGGGTTGGTAACTCGTTGAGTCGGCCTATCCCATAAACCGTTGACCTCTTGAGTCATTCCGCTTCTCTTAAGCCGCCTTGAATTCTACCTCGCCAGCTTGTTAAGTCGCTTCTACCTTTAAGTCGTGAATTACCTTGAGTCGTAGACCCATTGAGTCGGTAAGAACCTTAAGTCGTGATCCATCCTTCCTTTCTTAAACCGTTGAGTCATAGACTCCTATATGTCGTAAGTCGTTCACCTCCGTAAGCTGTTGACTCCTTTAGGTCGACCAATCCCTGACTCGTTAAGTCATGTAACTCCCTTGAGTCGTTAACTTGTTAAGTCGGTTACTTATTGAATCGAGCCACTCCTTAAGTCGCTCTGCTTCTTTAAGTCGTGAGTCGTCTCAGGTCATAACTCGTTGATCTAACGGGGTTAACATTTGCCCCTCGAAGTGCGTGCCTACGTTGTAGGTCGTGTGCTTCGACTTTCTCTTGACCCGCGTGTGCCGTTTCGAGTTCCACTGTCCTGGTGTATAAAAGGCTTAAGTCGCTCCTTCTACTTCACCTTCCTGCTTAACTGTTTACTTCCGCCATTAGCATCCTTCGAAGCTTTCAGAGTCGAATTCACCCAGCTCACCTCATTTCCAACCAAATTCCTACAATCTTCATCATTACGCTACGTAAGTAAACTCATCGCCTGCTTTATTTCACAACTGTCGTTATCCCTCGATCATGGAGTTAGACTTCTCGTTTTCCAACCCTAATCCAAATCCTCGCATCATGCTTCATTTCGAGTCACGCTATGATTGATTTTTGCAAGCTTGGAGCGATTTGATTTGAGTTTGCAGAATATTTGCGAGGAGGAGACGATGGGTTTTTATATTCCGAGTCAGTTGATCCATGAATTTAGAGGAGATGATACTGTCTAGTATGGGTTATCGGGTTAGGAGATGGGAGGATAACGGGTTAGGGGTTAGAAGGATAACGGGTTAAGGTTTAGGGGGATAACGGGTTAAGGTTTTAGTGGGATAACGGGTTTGGAGTTCTGAGAAGGGGTTGGTCGGTTGGAGGAAGCATGATGTTAACTTGGATGTGATTCAGTAATTTTGAGCGCCATAATTTTGAGTGATTCAATAACCTTCGCGATTCAATTCTTGACCGACTTACAAACCTTCACGACATAAGTCTTCAGTCGTAGCTGGGATAGGACTTGGAGAATTTCACGTTGTTTCGGACTGAAGCCTTTTCTATTTTCCATGGTTTACGACTTAGAGAATGGCCGACTTAAGGCACCAGCAATCCAAGATTTAAACGACCTAACTTAACTCGCCTCGTAATCCTTAGGTCGTGGACGAGTTAGCCAAATAACCAATGATTTGATTTAACCCGTAGGAAGAATTTCTTAAGTCGTTGCCAACACTTAAGTCGTCGCCGAGTCAACACTTAAGTCGTCGCCGAGTCAACACTTAAGTCGTCGCCGAGTCAACACTTAAGCTGCAGTTTACAATTTTGCTTGAACCTTAAACTTTAACTTGATTTGCTGAAATAAACTGCCTGAGTGCTGAATTGTTTGGATTTTAACTTGTTAAACTTTGTTAAACTTTGTTGCATTTTTTCACAGGTCACTCTTGCAAGCTAATAACCTGTCTAATACAACATTTACAGAAAATTGGGACGAATATACTGCTACTGACTGCCCACATCAAATGACAGATTAGTTAATAACAAATAATCAACTTGAACAGATTGTGTGAACGATGTGCTTTAAAACAACGAATTCAGGCAAAGTATCAAGGCAACATTGGAATAGTCAACTAAACTTTCCTGTTTGCATTAACACTGCACTTGAACTTCAAATTAACAAGTCCTGAAATTTGATAATCGATCATTTGTCGACGAACTTAACTCCAGTTATATTTACTTGTTTATTTTTATTAGTTTTGCACAACACTTCACACTTTTAGGAAACGTGCACCTTCAAATTTGAATATCCAGTTGCTTATGTAGAATGGCCTCTCATCAAGAAGAAGTAACGGAACAGATTGGAGAGGCTCTTCCAATAGCTGCTCCACCGACTACTCCACTGGAAAGAGTCTCAACTTCCTTGAACTACCGGACGTTTAGCTTATTGCGCGCTCAATTTGGCATTGTTGGAATGGATGCTATATTGCCCGAGCCAAATGATTTTGCTGATAGACCTCCCCGTGGTTTCGTCGCTGTCAACCACCAAATGTGCTTGTGCGGTGCTATTCCTCCCTTCAACGAGTTTCTTCAGCAATTTCTACTTCGATTGACCATCTCCCCGTTTCAACTGCACCCCAATGGTTATGCCATTCTAATGGAGTTGTGTGTTTTATTCATGAGAACCCTTGGTCGGCTACCGAGCTTCGGAGAAATTTGTTACTTATGCTCCTTTACCAAGACTAAAGATCATCCCCCCATTGTCGTTATAAGGAGTGCTAGGAATCGCAAACTCGTGACTGACCTTCCCGAAAGTGCTCGTGGATTTTTAAATCAGTTTTTCTTTGTTCGCTGCCCCCCAGGGTTTTATGCCATCTGGAGAGTAGGAAGTAAGATTACCTGCTTCTATTTTCCATTCCCGAGCTTTTCGAATTTCGAGTTGTTAATCGTTAATTTCACTCTTTCCTTTTTCAGCACTTCCTCCCCCCTCTTGAGACCCAGACCATAAGAAAGTTTTTGAAAGATTGAATGCTGTGGCCGCAGAAGAGAGGAGCATAAAATTTTTGTTGAGGGATGAACTTTTGCATCAGTATGGGCTTTTGCACGCTTCTCGTTCTACACATCCTCATGAAATCCTAGACTCCCCAGCTAGAGCGTCTGATGCCCAAGTTTCTACCGACACATCCATACCAAAAGGACCTGCTCCCGAGGCTTCACTAGTGAAGTGCTCCATTTCTGTTGATGTTGCGGGGCCATCTGACGAACTTGCCCCGGTTATTGAGGAAGAAGAGCCTCAGGAATCTCCCCAACGTTCCCAGAAATCCGGTGAAGAAGCCGAGAAAACCAACCCTGTCAAGCAGAGCAGGGACGACACTTTCGAAGGGCTGAGCGACCTCTTTGCCACCTCACAAGAGATCTTTAAAGATGATCCTATCACTACCGGGGTTTCTTCTTTAGTAGTTGAGGCGACTTCTACTCTGCAACAAACTTCGTCGACTCAAGAGTTGACTAATTACTACACCCACAACTACTCCACAATTAAAAGTGGTTCGTAGTTTGCCGCGCGTAGTTTGCACATCACACACACTTAAAATCTTTCGGCACTTTTATGCTTCTGACTCTTTGTACTTTGAAGAATTCTAAAACTTATCTCTTTTTATTTCAGATCCTTCGATGGGACGCAGCGGATCCTACTATGATGACTTCCAGCGCTACGGGAGGCGTAGCCAATATGATTATAGACGCTACCTCCCCTCTTACAGAGAATCCGATGAAGAGAGAGCCGCCCGAAAGGCTCAGGAGAGAAGGGCGCAAGAAGAGCGTTCTGAGAGAAAAGAGAGGGAGGAGCGCCACGATTCTTCCCATAAAGGCGATGATTCCCATAAGAGAAAATCCCACGATGACCGGGGCAAAAGTCATTTGGTTGAGGAACTAAGCAAACGTGCCCGACACGGTGAGAAGCATACTTCTACAGCTCCCGAAAAGATCACTGCCCCCGTCTCGCTTGACATTCCTTCTGGCTCTCCCGCTCTCGGGAAGACAGACATCCAAACAATAATTAGCAGGCCTAAATTCCAAGTTGGACCGGGCCCAGCCACTTTGCAAAGCCGGTTTCCACAGTGGTGCCTGAAGGGAGTGCGGTTCGATCTTGACTTGGTCCCTATCGACAAGCCTGCCATGCTACGAAATCTCGATGTCGTCAAGCTTGATATTGAAAGGATGTCGAACTGGCAAAAGCTTGTAGACGAGCTTCAAAGGGTCAACCGTGCAAATATAGAGGCCATGCTTACTATGGAGAACGATAAAGCCGAATGGCAGAAGGTCCTTGAGCAGCATGATACTGAAATGAGGAGCATCGCTACTCACAATGAAGAGCTTGAAGCGAAAGTTGAGGAACTTAAACAAGAGCTTGCTACTTCTTCTAACACATATACTCAAAAAGAAGAAGTATTTCAGAAGCAAGTTCGCGATGCTCACGCGGCTCAGCGACATGCCAAGGCACAACTTGAAGCTGAGCAGAAAGCAGCAGGAATGTATCGTGCTGAGGTTACAGGACTACAAGAGAAAGTCAGCTCTCAGGAGGCGGAAATTCAAATGCTTAAGCTTCAACTTTCCAAAGCTGAAAGAGAGCGTGATAAGGCCGTTGCCGGCAAAATTGCAGCTGAAGAATCTCATGAGGCAACGAAGACCAACATCAGCTCAACATTATTTGACTTCTATCTGCATAGCGTCTTGGGGCACGGTAGCCTCGCCTTTCTAGGCCCCAAGTACGAAATTACTCTGGCTGAGGTATGGGAGGCCGCACTTGATATGCTCGGTGCTAAAGGTGCTGGCTACGTCGAACCAGCTCTTGAGGAACATTATTTTGATGACGATGCTCGCGCCGCTCTCGCCAGGGGAAGAGAACAGCTTGCAAAATTAAGGGCCGAAATGGCGGCAGGGGAACATTCGGGAAAAACTATCTTAACTGCTCCGATTCAGCCTTCTCCTTCGGCCGAAATCGATATCATCGGTTCCAGTTCCCATTCTCCATCCCCTACTAAAGTTACCACCGAGATCACAAGTATACAGGGTGGAGATGAAGGCGACGAGAGTGCTGAGGCACAGGCTTATGAGGTTGATGTCAGGAAACCGACTTCTCCAGGTAACTCTACTGTTAATCTTACCCAAGTAGACTGCTCATCTGTTTCTTATGAGCTTGATGAGCTTCTTGACTATTTTCTGAACCTCAGCGAGCCTTTATCTCCTCTCTTTACTGACTTTAACTTCTTTACTTCTGTAGAGAAAGCACCGAGCATTGTTCAAGCTTCTCCAATTATTCCTCCTCCATCTCTTCAGGTCACTCCTCTTTCTGCCTCGCAACCAGGATCACAAGAGGAGCAAATAGAAGCTCTCCAAGACTTGGACGATCCCATTGCTTCAAAAGAACACAAGGGAGAAGAAACCGAAGGGAGTGAGAAGACCCCGGAACCAACTGGCTCCGATGATGAACCGTTAGCTAAACTTCTTTCTCCAGGGAGTGGGTCTTCCTCCAAGAAGAGAGGAAAGCAAGGAGTCTCCAAGAAAAAGAAGGAATCTTTAACCGGCGAAGAAAAAACGGATGAAAGTCCGACTGAGCCCCTTTCTCCTTCATCCCCTACTCTTACAAGCCGGCCTAAGAAGTTGGTTATCCGTCCAGGTGCGGGCTCAAAAGGTGGACGGAAGAAGAAGTGATGGCCCTGGTTCTATGGCTTTCATATCGCCTTTTTGCTTTTTGCATGTACTGACCGGAGATTGTGCGGGTACCGGCCCCCGCTTTTCTTTTACTTTTTATTTTGAAACCTGTACCTGTACAAAATTTTGACAGTGTTGAATAAAATGATTCTTTTTCTTTGTACAAACTTCTTGTCTGTATCTAAGAATGCGTTTATTATTCATTTTTGTACAAGTTTCTTTGCACGATATTTCAGTGAGCTTGTGGTATATTGTTCGAGCGCAATTTTACCGATGTAGTTATACCATGTTGCCCCTATACCATAAGCTTGTTGCAATATTTTATATTTTGAGGGGACTTGTACTTTTATTTTCTAGAGAATAATTATTCCATACTTGGAGGAATATTATTTCGTTAAAAAACAGAGTACAACTCCCTCCATATAAGCTTTTACGCTTCATCCTTTGAAGATATCACTTTTTCTTTTGTGCATATACACATTTTACCAAGTGAATTCTTCTATGCGGTAAAGCGGGCATCTGAAGGGTACTTTAACTTCTTTTTGAGGAAGAGTATTTTCCAGAATA
The DNA here is from genome assembly GCA_030765085.1 of Allium cepa. NCBI lineage: Eukaryota > Viridiplantae > Streptophyta > Magnoliopsida > Asparagales > Amaryllidaceae > Allium > Allium cepa. The sequence continues at coordinate 488,908,683 of CM060945.1, forward strand.
GGTGGATCATTCTTCCTTTAAAGTTAAAGTGTGCCTTTGAAGATGGCTTCTTTTTTTTTTTACGCCACAGTAAAGGGCTTTTTGATTTTTGCTTCTTTGAAAAGTTGCACCTCTAAGGAGGGCTTTTTCATGTTTCAACACTTGGAAGTTTTATTTCAATCTCGGTGAAACGTGTGCCTCCAAAGAGTTGTGCCTCCGAGGAGGGCTTTTTGCACGTTTCAACACCTGGAAGTTTTATTTCAATCTTGGTGAAACGTGTGCCTCCGAAGAGGTCTTTCTGTTTGATTGTGCCTCCGGGAGGAGGTCTTTTTATTTCTGCCTCTGGGAAGAGGTCTTTTTGTTTTGTTGTGCCTCTGGGAAGAGGTCTTTTTTTTTGCCCCTTGGGAGAGGCTTTTATTTTTCCCTGTTCGCTGGGAAGCGGGCCTCCGAAGAGGGCTTTTCACATTTCATTTTACGGGAGTGTATCGACCGATGATGAAATGTGTACCTGTGAGCTGGGTTACTGCCTGGAAGTTTGGAGTTTCTTTCTCTCGGTTGGACGGGTTCACGGGAGTGTATCGACCGATCATTCCGCAACTTTGTATCGAGAAAGATCTCTCTTTTTCTGGTTGGCCCGCTCGAGATCTTTTAGCATTTCAACTGTGGTGAAATGGGCCTCCGGAGAGGGCTTTTCACGATTCAACACCTGGAAGTTTTATTTCAATCTCGGTGAAATGTGTGCCTCTGAGTAGGGTTTTTGCCTGGAAGTTTGGAGTTCCTTTCTCTCGGTTGGACGGATTCACGGGAGTGTATCGACCGATCATTCTGCAACTTTGTAACGAGAAAGATCTCTCTTTTTCTGGCTAGGCCCGCTCGAGGCCTTTATCCTCCGAAGAGTTGTGCCTCCGTAGAGGGCTTGTGCCTCCGAAGAGGTCTTTTGTTGATTGATGCTTGCTCGCCCATGTCTCTTTTGCCATCCATTCACGTTGGCGATCCACGTTGTCTTTTGCAAGTGTTTTCACTTTCTTGTTGCCAATATTTTCCCTTATCCAAAGAAATATACTTCATAGTGGAGTGAGTTGGTGGTGGTAGACTCAGTTTATTTAACGGGCTGTTTGTTTGTTCAAACATTTGCAGTTAGTAAGAAATGGTCCACTTCCATCCACATTGCCAACTTTTGTTTGAAGCACTTCTTTTGTAGGATTTGAGTATGGAAATTTTGAATGGTTTAGTGTTTGTTTGCTGAGTGATGTTGGGGATTGCTTGGTCTTGCGATGGGTAAGCTTTGCTTTTATGACCTGCATTATTAAATCGACATTTTAATGACACAATTATTGTATTTTATATGTCGAAATAAAACAAAGCAGTTTATAATAGTAGAGAACACAAGATTTATAGTGGTTCGGCCAAAAAACTGGGCCTACATCCACTTTATAGCTTTTCATTATTCACTTGCTTTACAATTGTTTTCAATACGAGAATCATATATTTCCAATTCTTTTACAACATTTCAGCAAAGCTTTCAAGTAAAATAAGGACGCAAATGATTGCTGTTCCAAGCTCTTGGGATTGGTTCTCCTTCGACAGTTGTGAGTTTGAATGTGCCGTCAAGAAGTTTCGTGCCTATAACATATGACCCTTCCCAGTTTGGCCCAAACACACCTGTAGCTGTCATGATTCTTTTCAGAACTAGGTCCTCAACTTCAAAGTTGCGCTGACGAACTTTGGAATTGAAGTGCCTAGCTATTCTTTGTTGATGAGCTGCAATTCTAAGTCTAGCCTCTTCTCTTCTTTCATCAAGGAGGTCAAGTGCTTCCAATTGCAGTTTTTCATTCTCATCTTGATCAAAATGGATTCTTCTGTGTGAGGGGACTTCAGTTTCCACTGGAATCATTGCTTCTGATCCATATGCCAATGAAAATGGAGTATACCCAGTCGCAGTTTTGTGGGTGGTTCTGTATGCCCATAGTGCAAGCGGTAACTTGTCAACCCATCCACTTTTCGCTTTTTTCAGCTGCTTTTTGATGGTTGATTCGATGATTTTGTTTGCTGCTTTCACTTGCCCGTTTGCCTGCGGATGAGCCACTGCTGAGAAGTTTTTTCGGATTTTGAATCGTTTGCAAAAATCTTGGAATTCCTCACTTTCAAACTGAGTACCATTGTCTGTGATTATCTTCTGAGGCACACCATACCTGCAAATGATATTCTTAGTCACAAAACTTATCATTTTCTTAGAGGTAATAGTGGCCAAGGGTTCGGCCTCAGCCCGTTTAGTAAAATAATCAACAGCAACGATAGCATATTTAATCCCTGATTTGGCAGTCGGCAAAGGCCCAATGAGATCTATTCCCCAGATGGCAAACGGCCATGGACTGACCATTTGTGTTAGCTCAGTGGAAGGTGCTCTAGGAATTTTAGCGAATCTCTGTCATTTATCACACTTTCGGGAATAGTCAGCAGCATCCTGATTAATTTCTGGCCAAAAGTATCCATAACAGAGGATTTTCTTTGCTAAAGTTTGACCACCTGTATAATCTCCACATTCCCCTCCGTGTACTTCAGTTAGAATCGTCTTAGCTTCTTCCTTCGTCACACATCGGAGTAATGGCATTGAAAATCCTCGTCTGTACAAACGACCATCTTGAACTATATATCTAGAGGTTTTCCTCATCAGTTTCTGTCGTTCTTTTGAATTTTCTGGCAAAGAACCATTGAGTAGATATTTTAATATCGGAGTCATCCATGATTCTTGCTCTTGGGATACATTCATAATCCAATCAACATCCATTTCATCCGTGCTTGGAGCTGACAAAACTTCGACGGGAACTAATCCCAATAGTTGAGCTTCACCGGTACTTGAATACTTCGCGAGAGAATCCGCCTTCATATTTTCTTCTCGGGGAATATGGTTTATCGAATAACGGTCAAAATCACGAAGGAGCTCCCATGCTTTAGATAAATAGGCTGGTAAATTCCCTCCTTTAGCTTGAAATTCCTTCTTGACTTGACAAACAATAAGTTGAGAATCACTGAAGATTTGTAATGCCTTGATGTTTAGTTCTTTAGCGATCCTTAAACCAGCAATGAGAGCTTCATATTCAGCTTCGTTGTTCGTCGAACGGAATTCTAGTCTCAGCGCATAACATAGTGATCGCCCTTCTGGGGTTTCAAGGACAACCCCTGCTCCGGAACAGTAATCATTCCTTGCGCCTTCGACATACAATTTCCATTGGATTGGGATGCTATCAATGACTTCTTCCTCACTATCACCCTTATCTGTACATTCTGCGATGAAATCTGCCAAAGCTTGTCCATTGATTGCTTTCCGAGGATGATAAGTGATATCATACTGGCTGAGTTCGATATTCCATTTCAAAAGACGGCCCGAAGTCTCAGGACGGAATAGGACTTGCTTGAGAGGCTGATCAGTGAGGACTTTGATGGGATGAGCTTGGAAATATGGCCTTAATTTTCTTGATGCAATCAACAAACAATAGGCGAGCTTCTCTAATCTTGAATAGTTCATCTCTGCCCCAGTGAATCTTTTGCTAATATAATAGACTGGGCGTTGAATCCTTGCGTCTTCCCATACCAACACTACACTGAGAGCATGAGACGAAATTGCTAAATATACGAAAAGATCTTCACCACTGTCAGGCTTTGAAAGTATCGAAGGCACTTCCATATGACGAATCAACTCATCAAATGCTTTCTGACAATCAGGAGTCCAGTCAAAGTTTTTTCTTCCTTTCTTAAGAGCATCAAAGAATGGAATGCATTTGTCAGTAGCTTTGGAAATAAACCGACTCAAGGCAGCAACCTTTCCATTGAGACTTTGCAATTCCTTCTTCGTTCTAGGAGCCTTGACTTCTCTCAGAGCGGTGATCTGAGCTGGATTGGCTTCAATGCCCCTAGCACTCACGATGAAACCCAAAAACTTTCCGGACTCCACTCCAAATGAACATTTCAGGGGATTAAGCTTCATTCTTTATATACGGAGTACTGCAAACATCTCTGCCAAGTGATCCATGTGGTCCACTGCTTTCTTAGACTTTACTAGCATATCATCAACGTAAACTTCCATTGTCTTGCCAATCTGTGGTTTAAACGTAGCATTAACAAGCCTCTGGTAAGTTGCCCCTGCATTCTTGAGTCCGAAAGGCATGACCTTGTAGCAGTAGAGTCCAACATCTGTGATGAAGCTTGTATCCTCTTGATCCGGCTCATGCATCATAATCTGGTTATATCCGGAGTATGCATCCATGAAAGATAACAATTCATGTCCTGCTGTCCCATCCACCAACTGATCGATCCTGGGCAGCGGGAAATAGTCTTTGGGGCAGGCTTTGTTCAGATCCGAAAAATCAATGCACACTCTCCACTTTCCGTTAGCCTTTTTCACCAGCACTGGATTTGAGACCCAATTTGGATAAGTAGATTCTCTAATGAAACCGTTCCCCATGAGCCGATCCACTTCTTCTTTTAACGCTGCAGTTCTTTCAGGACCCTGAGTCCTTCTCCTCTGTTTCACAGGTGTAAACTTTGGATCAATGTTCAAAGTATGTACAGCAATCTCTAGGGATATTCCGCACATGTCAGCATGAGTCCAAGCGAATACATCCAAATTAGCCTTCAAAAATGCAATCAGAACATTCTGAACTGTCGGATTGAGTTGTGAACCCACATTAAGCACTTTGTTTGGGTCCTTTGGGTCTACGGGCACCGGTACTGTTACCTCTACTGGTACCACTCTATTTTCCCCTACACTGGCTTTCCTTGGATCCATCTCTCTTCGTTCCCCACTACATTCACCAATGCAGGGTCCACCCTGTAATTGCTACAAGGTTGGTTCTTTGATGAGGACTGGAGCCGCCGCACCTTTTCCCATCTCTCTCTTTCTGGATTCTCGCAATTCTGCAAAATAACATTCTCGCCCTGCATCCTGGTCTCCCTTAATCACACCAACTCCGTTATCTGTGGGGAATTTTAGAGTCAAGCACCATGGAGCAAGAACAGCTTTGAATGCAGCAAGAGTTGGTCGGCCCAAAAAGGCGTTGTAGGTAGAGAATTCTTCAACAATTATAAAGGTTTGCTTTTGAGCCACCTTCCTCAGTCCCTTTCCGAGTTCTACAAACAAATCTATGGTCCCAATTGGCTGTTTGGGTTCTCCAGCAAACCCAGCAATCTTAAGTGACGAAGCTTGAACGTCAGCCATTGGAATTTTCATTTGATCAAAGGTCTCCTTGAAGAGGATGTTGCATGAGGCTCCACAATCAACTAGAACTCTTCTCACAGTTGCCGGCCCAATACCAGCGGATATGACCAAAGGATCTATGGTCGGAGCTTCGATACCCAAAGAATCCCTGGCACTGAACACAATATCATCTGTGGAAGTCTTTTGTTGCTTTTAAGGCGCATCATTCTCTAAAACAAAAACATTCTCTTCAGTTGGTACATGCTTCAAGGCCCGGGCATACCTTTCCATCTCGCCTCAGCTTTTGCCCGCCGGGTGAGGTCCTCCAGTTATTATATTGATGACGGGCCTTTCCGATTCATTGTCCACGGCCTTCTCACTTGAGCCAGGACGGTGAGCGGGAACTTGTTGTTCTTGAGTTGACGAAGCTGAGGCATTTCTGTTCCTTTTCACATACTGCTGGAGCTTGTTTTCCTTTAAGAGTTGTTCAATTACCTCTTTCAATTGGCGGCATTCGTTGGTGTCATGGCTGGGCTGGTTGTGAAAACGACAGTACCTTCCACTTTTTTCCATTTTAACCGCAACTCTCATTTTAGGTGGTGCCGGATACTTGACATCATCTTTAGTTGCAAAGTAGATGTTTTCAGGGGTATCAGTCAAGGGTGTGAAATTGAAAGAACGGCCTTTCTTAGCGTCTCCTTGTTGCTTTCCCCCATCGTTTCCCATTTTCTGAGTGTTAGGCTCTTTCTTGTTCGAAGGAACACCATTGTTTCCGGCTTCTGCTGCTACCACTTTAGCCGGTGTTTGAAGGCTCTCCAAGCGCATGAACTCATCCGCTTTCTTGTAGAATTTGTCAAGTGAGTTTGGCTCCTTCATTTTTAACCATTTTCCAAATTCGCTTGACTTATCAATTGCCCTCATCTGGTATGTCAAGATCATGCGTGGCTCAGCATCATCCACCTCAGCCAATGCTATGTTAAAGCGATTCAAGAACGACCTGATAGATTCTCCCGGATTTTGCTCTAGACTTGACAGCGACATTATGTCCTTTGGTTTAGAAGCATACAATCGAAATCGCTCCTTGAATTTCCTGGTCAAATCGGAGAATTGATCGATGGACCTGACCGGCAGCTTTGTAAACCATAATAGAGCTACACCTTCTAGATAAACCGGGAAGTATCGGCATTTAATTTCATCAGACGCCCTGGCACCAGTCATGTGCTAGTCGTATTTATACAGAAACTCGTTAGGATCACTCGTCCCCTTGTAAGCCGGAATAGTAGGGGGAACGAATTTCCTGGAAACTCTGCCTTCAAGATCCTTTCGGTAAATGGAGTTTTGCTTCGAGCAAATCCCCACTCTTTCTCATCTTCATCTCTTCGCATACTTTCCTTCATGATTTGACGAACCATACCCGAAAAATACTCTTCATCATTTAGAGGCTCCGGAGGACACACATCAGCCACTCTCTCTGAATTCTGCCTTGACAATCGTTCACGGAGGGTTGGCTGCTGCCCTAACCCTCCAGCTTGAAGAGGAGTCCTTTCTACAGGGTCTGCGGCTCTTTGAGAAATGTTCCCTTCAACATCTTGATCTCCCACAGTAGGATTCCCATCATTATTACTCGGTTGACGGTTTGCCCCAAGAAGATCATTTAGTTTACTCAAGATCAGGGCATTCTGGGCCTCAAACTGTGCATTCTGGGCATTCAATTGTTGATTCAGCCCCAAAACCACGGCATCCAACTCTGCTCGAGTAACTCCAACAGTTGGAGCTGCTTGACTTGAAGGAGGAGAGGTAGCAGTATTCTCTTGAACATTATCGGATCTTACAGAACTTCGCTTTCTCCCAGGAGCCATTATTTCCAATAAACTTCTGGTTTTAAATGAAATCCTTTCAACAGACCTTTGCGAAGCAATGATGGAAGTTTCCTGAGTTGATTTCTCAGTGAAAGCACCAAAAATGTTAACGTGAAAATCAGACGCTAACACCCCGGTGTAAATTGAAGTTGAGCGAAAGCACCACCCGTGAACACGGGAACTAAAACAAGTAGAAAAAATCACAAACAAAGCAGAAAAGACAACAGTTTTTATAGTGGTTCTGCTTAAGGCAAGCCTACGTCCACTTTAATTCTCTTTATTGCTGAGCCGATTACAACTTTACAACAATCTTCAATTACAATTCTGACAAGACAAACAACTAGAACTTTGGTAGAGAAGAATTCTTCGAATCCATGTAGATTGCGTTAGATTTTCCCTTGAAGTTAGTTGAGATGCCTTTCGAACTTGAAGTGTCGGGTGAGTTGAGAATTCAGCAGAGTATTGGCGCTTGAAGTGATTGGCCAAAAGTTCCCTCCATGCTTGAGGTAGGTTAGTATTTATAGAGAAAATCTTCCCTTTGGATCGTAAGTCGTGTTCGACTCATGATAACCCGTGGCCGAGTTAAGTTGGGTCGTGGGCGACTCAGTTGGTAGAATTCATGCTTGGTGTCAGAGTGCCTTCGGTCTTCTGGATATAGCGCAAGTCCTAACTCGTCCATGAGTTAAGAGATCATGGCCGACTTAACTGACTAAGCCCTTGGTTCTTCAATGGTTCACTTCTTCAGAATTACAAGTCCTGAGTCGCTCACGAGTCAACTCTCTTACATAAGCCTTGTGACTGCGGGCTACGACTCAGTGATTTTAGGTTGTAGGTGAGTCATACTGAGTCGTGAGTCGCTTCCTTGAGTCGCTGACGACTCAAGGTAGGTTGTAGGTTGCATGATTCTGTGACTCGCGCAACTCCTCAATTTGTTGGGTTGGTTACTCGTTGAGTCGGCCTGTCCCATAAACTGTTGACCTCTTGAGTTGTTCCGCTTCTCTTAAGCCGCCTTGAATTCTACCTCGCCAACTTGTTAAGTCGCTTCTACCTTTAAGTCATGAATTACCTTGAGTCGTAGACCCATTGAGTCGGTAAGAACCTTAAGTCGTGATCCATCCTTCCTTTCTTAAACCGTTGAGTCGTAGACTCCTATATGTCGTAAGTTGTTCACTTCCGTAAGCTGTTGACTCCTTTTGGTCGACCAATCCCTGACTCGTTAAGTCATGTAACTCCCTTGAGTCGTTAACTTGTTAAGTCGGTTACTTATTGATTCGGGCCACTCCTTAAGTCGCTCTGCTTCTTTAAGTCGTGAGTCGTCTCAGGTCATAACTCGTTGATCTAACGGGGTTAACAGTGTTCGACTTCAGCATTTTCATCCGTTCAGTCAGAATTGCGCAATGGAAGCATGCTGGCAGCTGTTTTAGTGTGGAACCAACTGGAAGTTGCAGTTTTGGATTAGAGAGTTTCTACAGGAAATTTTTCAGGATCTTAGGGTCAGATTGGCAGATGCCTCTATTTTGTCTCTTCTAGATAAGAGAAGTGAGATATGTCCTCTGATTTTGGGGTAGAGTGGTGTTCTGAGATTTGGTTGATCTTGGAAAGATCATTTTGTTAGATTATTTTTGGTTCAGTTTGTTTCTAAGGGCATCAGCAAGGGTTTTGCTAATCAGTAAGGATGCAGGCAGCTAGGATCGTCCGAAGAATTTTGTGGATAAAAATTGGAGAATTGATTTTGGATAAGTGTTTGATCTACGGGGGTGAATGGTCGGTTTGGATAACTGGGATTCGTTTTATTTCACGTATCTCTGAGGTAGTACGTATGAGATCTATCTCTAGTTGTGGAATCAGCAGCTCTGGGAGATTTGGTTGTTGAGTCAGACTTGTCTGCAATCTGATATCCTAGTCAGTTGTAGATCTTGAAGAGTGGAAGCCATGTATTAGTAATATTGGTTGTTTGGATTCTATAGAGAGAGTAACTCGGTATTTATACTTGGGGAAACTCGAGGAAGCTCTATCCGGAATTTTGTCTGGATAGTTAGGTTTGTTTGATTGGATGATTGGTTGCTATGGTTGTTAGCATATGTTTGATGATATATGCTTGTGTTTAAAATTAAGTCTTTAATTAGATTATTAAATTACCTTTGTTTTAAATTTCGGGGACGAAATTCTTTTAAGGGAGGAGGAATGTAACATCCCAGAATTTTTGGCAATATAAATTTAATAATCTGTGTTAAAATTAAATTGATTTTGATAATATTTGTTAATAAGATTCGAATTGGTTTAATAATCTTCTTTTAAGTAAATATTTAACTGATAATTTATCTTTTAAAAGCTAGTAAATTGTTTTCTAATAATATATATATATATATATATATATATTTGTATATAATCTAAAGATCTATTTTAAAATTTAAGAAATGAGGATTTATTTTCAAATTCTAATGTTTTGGTAATTTGAAATTTGATTTAAAATATAGCTATTAAATAAATAATAATTTGGCTTTAAAATATACTAAAGATAAAGTTAAAATTTGTTTAAATGATTTTAACTTAAATTTAAATTTAACAAAGGTTGTTTTGTTCTTGTTTTAAATATAGTTGATAAAATAAGTAATTTATTTATATAGTGATAATTTTATTTATAAATTATTTTAATTTAATAATGAGTTATTTTCAAACAATATTAATAATGTAATATTAGAAAGTTTACGTCTTAAAATAAATAGATAATGCTTAAGGAACAAGTGTTATCATACTGGAGCTTTATAACATGTGTTAAGTAACAAACCATTACAAGTGATAAACAATTTATATTCTATGTACATAAAGTACAAAAACATATGCAGGCAAATAAACAAGCAAGATGTGTAGCTGCAAATAAAATATGCAGGTTAGAGAAGAAATGCAAAGCAAATATCTAAACATGGAAATAAAATTAGCTAAGTAGGACACATAGTACTTAAACAATAAATGCTTTCATTTCTAGCAGCAAACAAGTCCATTCGAATTGTTCCAAAAATCTACACAGCCTCCAAAATAAGATCTCTGATCAAATAATAAGATTTTTTTGTACCTGCCAATTGTTTAACCAAGATATCACCTAGCCCTGTAAACTTCTTTATATTTGTATTCTTATTTTCTTCCGTTCAAAAACTTAGCAAACCTAAAGTAACAACAAATACTTCCATTTTTACAAACTTAAATAATATTTACAACAACTAAGGAAATAAGGTTTGGAAGATCAAAGCATACAATTCTCAGTTTTTAAAGTTCAAGCTGTTTCAGACAAGAAGTGCTCTATCTTCTCAAAACTGTGAGTAACTTCATATTGTAAATAACCTAGGTTTTTAAACTAGCTGTATGATGAATATCAGAGATTTTGTTTGTGTGAAAATATATGCATTGTACTGTAAGTGGATGAGATGAAGCCTGCATACTGTTATCTGGATATACCTCTGTTTATAGGATTTAAACTCAGATTTAATTCAAAAATCATTACTGCTCAATCTATTGATTGTTAGGATAAAGTATTTAAACAAAATAAGTTTGAGTACAAAGTAAATTCTTAAAATTTTTGTATTTAAGAAAAAAAAGCAAAACTGCTTTGAAAATCATAAGATCAGTTAATACTTAATACAAGTGATATTTCCAATATCTTAAATTTTCAATTTATGTATATGAACCGAATGCTCAATCGAAACTCTGATTTTTAAAAGTAGAATTACATTTTTTAGTTAAGGATTGGAGGTGCAGTATTAAATTGCACTGTTTTTGGTTTCTTGGGGATTGCTGGTGATCTATGCGACTGCAGGTGGTCGGGTTGTGCGAGGAGGTGGAGGAGCTTACCGAGGTGATGGGGAAAATGGCCGATGGTGATGGAATTCATCGAGGAAGTCACCGTAGTGGATTTTTGTTTAGAACCCTAGTTTAACTAGGCTATGTTGTTCGATCAACCTCGGGTTCTACAGTGGACCGAGTGCATCGTGCTTTTGGGGATTGGTAGGAGGATGATAGTCGAAGCTGTGCCCGAATTTTTAAACTCTCTGGTGGTTGAGGCGGCGAGAATTAGCTGTTGAAAGGTCTGGTGGTTGTGGGAATATGTTGTTCCAGGTTTCGAATTCGAGTTTGATTTCGAATTCGAGACGAAGACAGGGCTTTGGCGATTGGAGGGGGAAGAGTATGGGTGATTGCCGACCTGTTCGACGTCGTGGCAACGTCTGGAGATGATCGGAGATGCCGTGCACGTGAACGTGCACGAGTTCTGGAACATGAGAAGTTGGTAGCTTGGGTTGGAGCAGAGGACACTCGAGTCTTACTCGAGTTATTTCAGGATTCACTCGAAGTAGATCGAATTTTGACCCGTAGCAATGGGGAGTTTGGCTCGAGTATAGGTTGGTTACAAGTTTTTAAAAACTGTCACTATTTTTCTTTGGGAGGGTTCTGTTTTTCTCGAAACATACTCGAGTCATTTGAGTATGTGACTCGAAGCAGAGGGAGGGAAGACTCGAAGCAAGTCTTGGTACACTCGAGTCAGTGGATGGTTTCAGGTTTTAGTAAATCTGATTGTTTCAGGTTTAAATTTTGTTCAAAATTTAAAATCAGGATTTTAAACTGTGCTTTAAATTAAAAGTTTAAATTATAGATTCAAATGAACTTTTGAATCTAAGGTTTAAAAAAAAATGAATTTGGATTTTAAATCAAGAATTAAAAACCAAGTTTTTAAAAGCAAGTTAAAGCTAAAGTTTTAAAATCAAAGTTAAACCAATGGATTCAAGTTCTTCTTTGAATTCATGTCTGAAATTTAAATCAGTTTTTAAATTTGAATGTTTAAAACAAGTTTAAATCAAATAGTTTTTAACAGTAATTGTTTTCAAATAAATATTTGAATTAATTTTGACATAGTTCTATTTAAAGGGATTTTTGAATGGAAGTTAAATAAATTGTTTTAACTTGAATTTGCAAGTTAAAATATTAATGTATTTTGGAAGTTTAAATTTAAATACAGATTTAAGTAGTTGAATTTAAAGGCTTTTCTTATATAAGTTCATATGTAAGAAATAAATGTTATTTACATTTATTTAAAAGATTATAAATTGAATTTAAATTTGGTAAATGTTTAAACAATAGTCACTTTGAATCTTAAATTCAAAATGGAATTTGAATTTAAATTTAAAATGTAATGTTCTAACATACTTTAATATTAATGAAGTCATTAATAAAGAAATAAATTATCTTAGGAATAATTAAGATATTTAAATGATTAAATGAATATGTTAATTAAAAAGTGACTTATGTATTTAATTTATAAGTTAATAATTTAGATTAATTTATAATTAGAGATTAATTAAGAAGTGAATTAAGAAATGTTATTAGTTAATGAAGATAATTAACTAAGGATTATTATTTAATTAATTAATGTGATTAATTTTGATAATTAATTAGATTAATTAATCTAGATAATCTATTGTAAATTGTTAAGTGTAATTACTTGATAAAAGTAATTAAGAGATTAATTACTTATTGTAATAAATTTTGATGATATGATTAAATTAAGTTAATTAATTAATTTAAGAAATCATTTGATGGTTTGATATATGTAATTACTTAATGTAATTAATGGAGCATAATTACTTAGGAAAGTAATTAGATGATAATTACTTGATGTAATTAATACAAGATGATTCGTAAATGAAGTAATTTGGGTAATTACCTTTGTAACTAATCAAAGGATTAATTAATGGAGATAATTAATTATGGGATAATTAATTTATTTAATATGTAATTAAGAATAGTTAATTACTGGTTTGTTATTAATTCAAGGGTGATTAATAATTGTGTTTAATTAAAGATTTACCACTTAATGTAATTAATTTAAATAAAGTAATTTAATTTAAATATAATTAGAGATCATTAATATAATTAATGATGTAATGTATAATTGTTTAAATAAGAAATAATTAATAATGAGGTGATTAATTAATGTAATTAATTAACGATAAATGTAATATATTTAATTAACAAATGAAGTAATTAAATGTTAATTACTATGAATGATTTAGAATAATTCATTTGAGAAATTAATTAAAGACTAAATTACTTATTGTAATTAGAGAATGATTAATTAATTTGATTTATAATTTATTAGTGGTTGTATGAACAGGATTTATGGAATGAGTAATTAATTTAATTTATTTTAAATTAATTAAAGATAGAAGTAATTAATTTAATTCATTTTAAATTAATTATAGATTGTGAATAATAAATCATTGCTTTGGACGATGATATTGATATTTCATTGGTTGATTGTGATCTTAGATACGAGATGAGTAATATCTGTGTGATATGGATGCTTGGTTTAAGTATGATAATATTAAGTATCTATTTGGATGATAATATTAATTATCTGTTTATGATGATAATGTGATTATCTATTATGAGATGTGAATTATCTATCTGTGTGTATATAAATAATAATGATTTGAATTATTTTAAACTTTAAAACAACTCGGCCTTAAAAAAATACGTTTTTGGATTTCGATGAGACCGGGATCGGGTTTTCATATTTGGACATCCGAAAACCACATCGATCCAATTTAAACGTTAGGTCGTGAATTCTGAAATGAAGATTGAGATGTTGTTTTCAGAATCAAGGGTTATCGTCGTTGACTCTGAGGGTGATTCCAAAATGAGTGTCACGAGATAATGCCTTCGGTTTCGTCTGAATCCGAAACGAACTTGTATGGATGGAATGCTTTCAGCACATCGTCAAGCGGACGATGAGCATTCTAAGAGATATGTTCTGTAAAGGTAATTGTAGCCTCAAGCCTCATCAACCGGGAACGGCTAAAACAGGGGAGGTGTGTGGGTCATGCCCAAGCAGGACGAGATATTCCCCTGTATAGATGTCCATTTATTTCGGCTGTGTGGGAGGTTGCTAGCTACAACCGCGGGGTTATCTTGTTCAAGACTATTCAGTAAGGAATCGTTCCGGCCTTGTGTTATAGGAGGTCGGGAGTGATCTTCGGTACGTTTATCTAGGCCACGTATTGTGACGGGCGGTACCCCAGTAGCCCTGCCATTGTATGGAATCCAAAATCCAATAAGTGCCAACGGTTTTGATTGTATTACCCACTTTTGTGGCTAATAGCTGGAATTTAATAAATGTAACAATTTCGGTTATTTCTTATTTACTTGAAAACCCTAGACCTATTATAATATCATCGAATTTCCTATCAAATGTTTTGGTTAGAGTAAGGTAAAAACTTAGCCATGTTTATGTGTAGGTAGTCTTACGTGATACCTTTTGTTTCAAAAGGTTTTCAAAATTAAGCAACTTTAACCTGTTACTCACACCAGACCCATGTCTGACCCGGAGTTTATTTCTGTTTTTCCTAAACTCTCTGGTACTCAAATTTTTACGAGTACCCAAGGGATTCAGGTTAGCTTTGACGAATTCTGGAGGAGCAATGGAGCAGGAGGCTTAGGTGTTGTAGATATATATATATAGTTCCGCTGTGTTGGTATCTTTGAGTTATTTGTTTGAGTTGTATCGAGTTGTATTAACTAAACATGTGTTTATAACTGTCTAGTATGTGATGTATTATCTGTGTAACTCTAATGATGTTGTATATTATGTATTCTCTTAGGTAATTAATATAATTTATTCGTTCCGCTGTTGAGATTCTGATGTTGTTTCTTCTTTCTTCTCTATCATTTCTATTTTCTTATCCCTTTCTTTCTTCAAGATGAAACGGATTTCTGTGGTCAGAAACCCGGGTCGTCACACATATACAAGCAAAGATTTACTTAACCACCATATAATTAATTTAAAATGAATTAAGTTAATTACCTCCATCTCTAATTAATTTAAAGTGAATTAAATTAATTACTTCATCATTAATTAATTTAAAATAAATTAAATTAATTACTTCATCATTAAATCTTTCTTACATAACCATTTAATTGATAACAAATCAATTAATTAATCAATCACAAATCAATTAATTAATCATTCTAATTAATCCCCTTAATTAATCACCCTTGATTAATTACCCTTTAATTACATTCATGTAATTATTTCACAAATTAACTATTCTTAACCAAAAATAGTAATTAACCTTTAATTACTTCAATTAATTAATTAATTATAATTAATTATATTAATCCTTAATTAATTACATTAATTAATTACCTTTAATCACTTGTTATTGATTAATTAATCATAATTAATCAACTTTAATTACATCATTAATTGTATTAATTAATGATCCTTAATTATAGTTAATAAACTATGCTCTTAAATTAATTACCTTAAGTAATTAACCCATAATTATTAATCCCCTCTGATTAACCATATTCAGTAATTAACTAACTTAATTACTTCATTAAAACAAATTAGTTATTCCTTGATTAATTTCTTAATTATTCCCTTGATTAGTTACTAAGTAATTTAATCCAAATTACTTACATTATCAAAACATCTTTCATCAATTACATCCTGTAATTACCAATCGATTACTTCACTAAGTAATTTCCAATCCATTAATTACATTAAGTAATTATCATTAAATCAACAGGTGTTTAAAATTAATTAAACTTAATTGATCAATTTAAACAATCACATTTAACTTAATTAATTACCTTAAGTAATTAATTTCTTAATTACTTCATTAAGTAATTACACTTAAATAATTCACAAATGATTATCATTAAATTAATTAAACTAATTAATTATTAAAATTAACCACATTAATTAATTATTAAATAATACTGGTTAATGACCTTCATTTTCCATTCTCTAATTACTTCATTAAATAATTAACTTAGATTAACCATTGTTAATCACAAATTTAAATTATCCTTAATTATTCATTAATTAATCTCAAATTATTTAAATAAATTAAGTGTTAACTGTAATTTAATTAATCCTTAATTATTTAATTACTTAACCATGATTATAACTTAATTACTTAATTAATAATCTTTAATACAAATTGATTAGCCTTAATCAAATATTTATTAATCCCTAATCAATCAATTAATTAAATTAACTAATTACTTCTTAATTACCTTATCAATTCTATTAATTTTCAATAATTAAATTTTAATTAAATGTTAAGATAAAAACACTTCTTAAATATGATTAATTTGTCATTAACAAATACATTTGAAATCAATCTACTTTAAACTTTTCTTCTAATTTCATTTAAATTTAAGATCTAAAAATGAATGCAAATTGACTTTAAACAAAACTTACGACAATTCAAAACCCTTAATTCACATGTTAAAGCAATATTCATTTCATAAAGAAGATCAAAAGAAATTTAAAACCAAGTTTATGTTTAAATTCAAATCATAGTTAAAAATTCACTTTAATATTTAAATTTGAAATCTTCTTTTTGTTTCAAAATAGAATGTATATTAAATTTTGATTCCAGATAAATTTTTAGATTTAAAAACCTATTTACAATTTAAAACTTCATTTTTAAAATACAAACTACTTATCCCTTTTTAAAGTAGTTAATTCAATTCAAATTTAAAACTTGACAATATTTAAAAACTGAGATTTAAATTTTAACTTGGATTCTAGATTTCAAATTGGAATTTAAAACTTAGTTCAAATTCTTGCTTTACATAAAGAAAACTTCTATTTTATAAATTTTAAAACTGATATTACAGGTTTTCTGCAAAACCTGAAATCAAGAAATCAACCCGAGGCAATTTTTGTGCGCTTCGAGTCAAATCCGTCTATTCTTTGGGCAAATGATCAAAGCTCTTCGAGTCAAACCCATCAATTACTCGAACACTCCAACACCAAAGCAACTTCATCAATTAGCTGTGCACCGTGTATGTGCACTGTGCCGATGATCATCTTCGATCATCAACGATGATCTTCCCCCATTCCAAACATCATCCAAACCCCTAACCTGATCCCCAGATTATCTTAGCTCAACCTGAATTTGAATTTAAGTTCAAAATAAACCTGGAACCCATCAACATGAACTTACCTAAAACCCGTCAACTCGCCGCTTACAATATTCCGACCAGTTGACGTTCTACAACTCTGACATCGTCTTCGACTACGGCCCAACTACCCTCCCCACAAACTTGATGCACTCGATCAACCCCACACGCCGTAGTGATCGGTTCTTAAATCACTGTAAAAACTTGGGTTAAGAACAGAAATCATTCACCATCAACATCATAGTTATCTGAACACCAAACTAAAAATTTTCCTCCACTACCGATCATTCATCTACCTCTAGAATGATTCACGACTTCCCAAAACAATTAGATCGCTAGGAAATCCCAATATACCATTTTCGGTTCAAACCCAAACTCCTTTAATCCCAATCTAAAAATATTAATTCTTGTATTAAAAAATCATATTTTGGTTGAGGTATTCGATTTGTAATACTGAATTTATAAATTAAAAAGTTTGAGTTTTGATTTAACTTAATATGCTCAGTTAATTTAGTACTTCCAGAGTCAAACAAACTTATTTTAACTATCTTAGATTTTTTTAAACATTAATTTGGGTTAAATCAAACAATATTAGTTTGACAAGCAGTTCCTAACAAGAACTGGATCATGTTGAAGAATTTTTTAATAAAAACATGAACCTGGAAATCAAGGCAGAGCACAAAACATAAACACAACATGCACACACAAATAGGCACAAAGACATACTTATACATACACATCACAAACATATTATTTTCAGAGATGAGTGTGCAACAGAATATATAACTTAAATTATTTAAATTTGTGATGTTACTCACCTATTTGAAAATGAAAAATCTTCCCAGATTTGTGAAGAAGCTTTTGAAATTTAGTTGCTGAAAACAAATGTTCCTGCCTCTTTGATTTTAAAAAACTGCTTGCATGCCTCCATATGAAAATGCTTTTAAAACTTGCTTAATTGTAAAACTGTTTGCAGACTAGAAAAAAATGGTGCAGAACAGAATTTAAATTGAGGAATTTTGATTTTGTATTGAACATGATTTCCTAGATTTGGTTTTTTCTGAAGAGTGTTTTACAGGATTCATTGACATGAGGAGTTTTGATTTTCTTGAGAACAAGATTTTGGAATAGGGAAGTGATTTTGGTTTTTGAAGATGCACACTATAGATTTGTAATTGCAGATTTGTTCGCAGATCTGCATTTGATCATGAACTACAGTTTTGTTAGAGGAAGTGATTTTTTAGGGATTTTGAGAAATGAACAATTTGAAATTTCTTTGATTAGGAAATAAGAAAAAGGATAGGAGTGGAAGATGATTACTTATATAGGTTTATTTTCAGATTTTCTTAAATAAAAGAAAATTGATTTTGAAAGAGGCCACTTGTACAAACTTTTAACATTTGCCACGTTTGAAAGTTTATCTCTTAACATTTGTTATAAGAGGCTTTAAGAAATCAACACATGTCCTAAGTAAAGTAATTAGTATTTGATTTACATGTTAATATATGTATTAAGCCTAATTGATTAGTTAATTAGAATTTAATATGTATAGAATTTTTTTAAAAGAAATAGAAACAAATTATGCTTATGAATAAAGCTTATGTATATAAAAATTAAAACAATAATTTTTTTTATACTTTGGATTTTAAATTCAAATCAAATTAAAAATATAATATAAAAATCAAGTTATGAATACAAATTA
The DNA here is from genome assembly GCA_030765085.1 of Allium cepa. Lineage (NCBI taxonomy): Eukaryota > Viridiplantae > Streptophyta > Magnoliopsida > Asparagales > Amaryllidaceae > Allium > Allium cepa. The sequence goes on from CM060945.1 coordinate 488,927,380, forward strand.
AATTTGAAATAACAATTGCAATTTTTATTAAGAATCTAATTGTAAAACAATACACTATTAATATTATTTTCAGAAATGACTCATTATTAAATAAAAATAATTATAAAAGAAATTATTTCTTTATAAATAAATTACTTATCTTATTAAGCTATAAAACTTTTTGTTAATTCATTTAAATTTAAAACTCAAGACAAAATTATTTTAAACATTTAAACATCTTTCTTAATAATTTTAAAATCATATACTTATTTATTAAATAATTTTGAAAAACTTAATATTAAATTAAATCAAAATTTCCAAGTTATCAATATATCTATTAGAACTTTAAGTCACAAATTTCCAAATTACTAAAATATATTAGAATTAGAAAATATGCTTTATTTATTAAATTTAAAACAAGGCTAATCTATTTACAATATAAACTATATATTTATATTATAAATAGAAACCAATTTATTATTTTAAAAGATAAAATAACCAATTAAATATTTATTGAAGAAGATTATTAAATCAATTTGAATTATTATTAACAAAAATATCAATATCAATTTAATTTTAATACAGATTATTAAATTGATATTGTCCGAAATTCCGGGATATTACATATGTTCTTAAGCTTACATGTGTTTTTATGCATGGATTCACTAATTTTTAAAGGATTTTAAAAAAAACCTTTCACAATTAATTTTCTAATTAAATATAATCTTAATTTATATAAATGAAATCATTTAAAAGAAAATAAAACAAACTATATTCAAAATAAAATCATATATAATATATTTTTATATCCAGTATATACATATCTATGATATATATATATATATATATATATATATATCTTTTGAATTTCAAATTTAAGTACAATTTTTAAAAATCCAATTTAAAATCTACTCAAATAAATATATATTTATTTTAAACAACCCCAAATTCAATTTATTAATTTTAAGTAATTATATAAATATTCATCAGATTTATTTGCTTAATCGATAAATCAATATTTTCAATAGCTAAATTAGAAAATCACCCAATTATCCGATGCTAAAAAATTTGGGTTATCACACTGGAACACGATAATTACTTCCTTCAAATGCGTACCGTAGAGTTAGAAAGGGATAACAAGTCCCTTAGGGCTGCGAATAGAGCCTTTAATCGTGCTCTGAAGACTAACATTGAAGCGATCAATGACGAAGATATAGTAAGGAGGAAGGAAAAGAAACTGAAAGCAGTTCTCTGCGCTGTGGTTCGTCATGTAGTAGATCCTTCAGTTGTTAAGACTCTTAACCAGGCAGCTAAAGACTTATAATCTATTTCTATGTATGATATGAATAAATTCGTCTTGTACTAATGCGATTAACTTCATAGTTTTGTAAATTATCTCATGACTTATGTAAATCACATTAATTTTGTAAAGGGGATTTTAGGCTCAAGGAAAAAGTTGTGGAAAATTTTTGTTTTAAGGACAAGAAGTTTGCTTTTTAGGCTGAAGGACACTTTTTAGTGTAAATCATAGAATGAAAGTTGTAACTATCATTTTCTGTTTACACTAAAAAGTGTCCTTTAGACTAAAAAACAAACTTGCTGTCCTTGAGACTAAATTTTTTCGTAACTTCTTCCCAATGCCTATTTTCCTGTTTTGTAAATATCACCTGATTTGTAATCCTTTTCTGTAATGTCACTTCTGAAATGCTTTTTGATAGCTCATTCATTACTTTCAAATTTGATGAATCTTTTATTCCTCTTTGCTGTGCTGATTTCCTTGAAAAGTATGAAGCAAACAATATTTCTAATTGTTATCTTGAAATAGACATACCAATATGTGTATATTATTTTCTTAAATTAACAAATTATCTTGTTAATTGCATGAAAGGTGATTTATATTAAACATCCAAATCTCATCCCCAAACATGATAAGAAATACTCGAGAATTTAACTTCACCCATTTGGTTGGAATATTTGAAATTTGTTGATAGGTAATCCTACCTTATCACAAGAGTATAAATATTAGATAGTAATTTTTTGAAAGATAGCTAATAAGGAACCGAATTTAGAAACCACTGTTTGAATATTTGTGATAGAATCATGGGGACTCATTCTCGGGCTTTTGTGAAATTTGAAAACTTAGTAATCCGAGACCCGAATTCGAGTATTAATGAAAACTTATAATAATAATCTCTTGGAGTTAGATTCGGGTATTTACGATAGAAATCCATTATCGAAATTTTCACCTAGATTAGGGCTCAAATAAGTAGTTGTCTTGATACCCAGATTCAAGTATTTAATGATAATCAGTGACGGTATAGACCCGAAACGTAGACTTGGGCATTAGTAACGAAGTCTTGAAATGAGTGTCCTGAAATCCATATTCGAGAATTAAGGAAATTCTTATATGAGAAACTCGAAACCCAGATTCAGGTTTAATAGATGATGTTTAGAAATGAAAGTCCCGAAACCCAGATTCAGGTATTAATTGATAAGATTCAAATATGAGTGACCCGAAACCTAGATTCAGTATTAATAAGTGGAGTTCTGTCCTACTCCTTTGATGTTTGAACCCTTTAGGTTTTTCATAAATGTAATTCGATTAGATACCTTTTAAGCTTTGAAGTCTTAGTTCATAATCGAAAATGCCTTTTCTTAAGCTTGAACATCTTAGTTCATGATTTGACGAGCCTCTTCTCGGGCTTAGACATCTTAGTCCATTGCTGAATGTGCCTCCTCTTCGGCTTGGATGTCTCAGTCCATTATAATATGAGCCTCTTCTTGGGCTTGGATATCTTAGTCCACTGATTGTTGGGCCTCTTCTCAGGCCTGGACATCTTAGTCCATTCTTTCCCGGTGCTCTTAGTTAGCTCATCTTAGAGGGTGGAACCAAGGACTTACCCGACTTCCCTCCAAAAGGCATCCTACCCTGGCCCTTTTGCGACACGGACAGGGGCTTGCTCGGTGCTTTAGCCTAGACATCTTATGGCACGGATAATTGCTTATCCATCCTCCCTCCTGGAGGTGCTTTCTCTGGCCATAGCGTGACGTGAATAAGAGCTTGTCTGGTGCTTTAACCTGGCCATCTTATGGTACGGATAAAGGCTTATTCCATCCTCCCTCCAAGAGGTGCCATGACTTGACCAAAGGCGTGACCGAGGGCCTATCCAGTGCTTTAACCTAGCCATCTTATGGCGCGGCCAAAGGCTTACCTGCCCTCTCTCTAGGAGGTGCTTTTCCTTGGCCAACTCAGCGTGGACATCGGCTTTTCTACTATCGTAGGTAGACTATCATCTTAAGTAGTATCCAAATATAAGGGGCATTTCACACCCAACAACATATATTTTCTCTTAATGAAAAGTATCTCTTTGTTGATTTTGTTCGCAAATTCTTTTTACAAACTCGTGATTTTTTCCTTGTCGAAAGAAGTTTATGATCATCCCTTCTAGGACTTTGCAATGGTTGGTTTCATGGCCATTCATCATATGATAATGACAATAGGATCCTCATAGATTCCTTTCATATTTTGGTTTTTCCTATGATGGCCAATAGTTATGCTCATCCTTAGTAAGAAAGTAGACATTCTCTGTTGTCAATTTGTACTCTTTTGGAAGTCTACACTTGAAATTTGATTCTTGTGGATGACTTTTTGACTTTTTTGCTTCTCGGCCTTATTTTTTCACTCTTCGATTGCTTTTCTTTTTACCATCCTTTTGAATTTCTTCAGTTGGAAGTGCTCTTGCTGAAGTTGGTTCCCATTTATGTGCAAAGGCATTGTAATCATCCATTATCTCTATTTCAATGGTTGTGCCTTTTGAATAGTGTTGGATTGTTCTACTAATTTCATTGAAGACATTGTTTCTTCCCTTTATTTTCTTTTCTAGTGCAAAGATGGGGGTGGGGCCAACATGATAAGGGTTTAAACTCCATTTCTAAGGATCATAAGATTCTGATTTCTTTTTTTTTATGATTCTTAAAGCTTCTAATCTAAGTCTTTGCTCTTCATTCTGATTGGAATCCCTGATTATTATTGGGGAGAATCTGTCAAATATGATTCATAAGATCCTTATTCAGATCTTATGATTTTTATGGCCATGATCAAACCAAAGTAGATGAACTAGAGATAGTATTAAGTGGGGTTAAAGGATAGTAATATTGGGGGTTTATCCATGTCGGAGATTCGAGCCCTCTTTTTAGTGCTAAAAAATGTTAACAAGATTTCTGGTCAACACCCTAATGTTATGCCAAGAAATGAGAAATATCCTTTAGGCAAGTAGAGTAGAAAAGAAAGAATGAACCTTTTTGAATTTCTTCTTGAATAAGCTTTAGAAAGCCTGTGTTACTCAGACCGACCTTTCGACTATGTCAAAAGGGTTGGTTTCCGCGCTTAATGAACTTTTGATTAAGTAGAGCTAGTGTGGAACCACCTTCGGAAGTTTCCTTGATGGTCAGATAGCAAGGACTTAGGTTTAGGATTAAAAGTGGGGGTCTCGACCTTGTCAAAAGCGGTGAACTAGCCCTTCTTGTATTTGAATTGGATATCTCAGGTTACAGTAATTCTATGATGGGTGTCGACCTTGTCGAAAGCTTAGTCTTTGGGCTCCTTGTGTTAATTGAGGGTTTTAATAAGCTATGGCCTAGTTTCAACCTTGTCGAAAGCTGTGGCTCAGGGGAAGATAGTTTGAGATTGATAATTCAAGTAATTAGATTTCTCTAGGTTTCAGTTGTGTTGACAGTGACCTTTCGATGCAGACGAAACCTGAAATATAAGAGTGAAACTGACAAAAACCTTGATGAAACTATAAAGTAATCGAAAATTTATGAAACTTCCCCTTCGTAATTAAAGGAAGACTTTATTACTTCAAATCCTCAAATCAATTTTGTAACTAGGGTTACAACACTTTTCTTAAGAGTATACAAGTTGAGAATGAGAAGAATCAGATCCCCAAAACGTGACCCCTTGGGTCTTATTTATAGATGTGGGTCAGCACCTTTCGATCCTGATGCTTTCAATGGGGACGAAAGGTGACGGCCGAAAGACTTAAGCATATTGCCGCCTTCGTCAAAAGGTATGGTTGTACTCCTCTTCTTTGAGTTTCCTTGTAAGTACTTATGAATTTATCGATAGCCCTTATTCATTAGTTTCAATGATGTTGGTTACGCCTGTGCTCTTGTTTCTGATCTGATGCGGAACCCTTCCTGGACCACATTGGTTTCGACCAATTTGAAAGGCTTACTATAGCTTTCGAAGGTGTTGCTCAAGATAATAATTGCTTTCTAGTAGTTTTAATGAAGGCGAAATCATTGGTTTCGAATGGTTTGGCGCATGTTCAAAGAGTTATTCTCCATTGTCTTTGGAAGTTCTGGTTTCAACTTAATCAAAAGGTGTTCATCTAGTTGAAAGGTTGTTATGAAGGCAAAAGGATGCTTTCGACTCCTTCATCTCCTTCTAAAGGTAAGAATTTTTTGGATATTGATTGGAGAATCCTTCTTATACCTTTGAAAGGTCTTGAAGCTTCTAGAGTTTAACGGTAGCATCCCTTTGACTCTTTCGAAAGGTCTAGTTGGTGTTTTTCTTTCTTGCTTTTTTTGTACATTGCTTGGAATGGTTTCTACTAAGTCGAAAGGTGATTTTTGTAGTAATAAATATGATTTTGTTATAAGAAATCTTTCAAAAATGTTTTGTGAATATACCAATGTCAATGAGATAAGTATATGAATGTTTTGATAACTGTTTGGAATTTAAAATAAATGAAAGGTTTATTTTAAGGCTTAGTGGTTGTTATAGGTGATTAAATCTCTGAATTTCCGTTGTTTGATTATTTGATAGTGAAATAACCTACTATCAAATCTTGACCTATTTTGACTCAAGAATTATGATTGTATATTCGAGTTCCTTAGTAAGGATACGAATACTTGTTGTATACTTCCAAAAGAAACGGGAATGAGTAAATCAAAAATTATCATGGTTAGTTTGGAGAAATCGAGATCAAAAATGTTACTAAAAACAACTTCTAACCAACATATGCGTTCATGTGGAAGATATCTTAAAGATGATTGAAGACGATGCTCCTTGCAGAGCCTTGGGTTTCATTTAGACCCAGAATAAACTTGTATAGATGAATGCTTGCATTGCATTTTTGCATGGAGGGCAGTGTTGGCATTCCAAGATGGACTGATAAATATTAAGAGTGTAGCCTCTCAAGCCTCATATCTCGGAAATATTTAAAATAGGATTGACGCGGCATGATCATGTAGGTCGCACCCATTAGCGTATGATCATCCCAAGGTCCAGTGTTGATGTCTCAATGTATGCTTCACGGCCCATTTTTCATTGTAGATCGCAACCAAAGGGTGATCATATTCGGTACTACCCAGTTTAGGTGTGGAAAGTCTTGTATTGGCAGGAGTCAAAAGATTTCCGATTCAATTGTACATTTCATATAGAGGTGTATAGATTTTTGGATGGTAGTCCCTTACCTTGCCATTTGCTGGAAATCTATATACTTGTAATGACTTGTTCATATTATATATTACTCATCACGTTTTATGAGATTCTATTCTACCTTTTTCTTTCTTTCACCCCAAACGACTTGTCTTTAGAACACTTAAATAATGGACACATGAATACCGAGGATGTATTAAGCGCCATCTTTTAGCATAAGAAAGGCGGACCATTACATGTGTGGTTGTGCGAGCTCAAAACGTGCAGTGATTAATTTTGTGAATTAAAACATATTTCAATTTTCATTATAACTACCCATATACTTAACCTAATTCCGGACTTCTTCCTTTTCTTTCATCCTTCAACAAAAGTAGTCACCACTCTTCCCCGTCTTCTTCCAGCTGTGTCTTGAGCTAGGGGCAATGAAATTTAACACCATTGTATCCATTGGGATCATGATGAGTAGGGCTTCGTGTTGGTGTGTGCATTGATGGGTGTGGCCATAGTTGGGGGTTTTAAACATTTACAATCGAACTAGGTTTCGACATTTGTGAAGATTTAGGCGGCATTAAGCTATGGCATTGGGTGTGTTGTTATTCTCATGTGAAGGAAAATGTGTGGTAGAGGTTTTAGGCAGTACGTTTAATGATTGGGGGTTGCGACATTTGATTGTTGTTTTTGGCGGTGGCTGTCGCGATGCATGGGGCAGTGCTGGAGGCGGATTCGAAGCCTTGATTGCACTTAGGTGTGAAGAAAAGATGTATGGTAGTGGTTAGAGGTGCTCAGTTAACCAATGGAGGAGTGTGATGTCTCACTATAGTAACAGCAGGGAGCAGGTTGCATTTTGTTTCAGGCGGTTGAGCTTAGGTTTGTCAGATCCATCACGAAGCTCAAGCAGAGAGAAGTTTACTGACGCAAACGATGTTGGATTCATTAACCAATGCTTTGTATTATAGTGTGTATGTGCATGTTTAGGATGGGTTGGACTTGTGTATCTCTATGCATGGTAATTTGAATTTGGAGAAGAGAGGGAGAAGGATTAAGGTGATTTGTTAATTAAATTAAGTTAGATAATTAAAGATTTAACTCTAATTCTTATAAAATTCAAATCTTGTGCATACGAGGTACAATCAAGACGCCATCTTCGCTATTGCACTCATACCGGAATTTTATATGTCTTGGATTGGTTTCGGCTTGGGTAAGTTTATTCATCAGTTTATTTGTATATTATTATGATATAATGTTTGTTGTGAAAGTATAAATTAAAATACATAAATATGCAATTTATTATTTTTGGACCCCTCCTTACTTTTGAAAGCAAGTAATAATGTTATATGTAGTATAATCTCTCTTTTAACTCTCTATAAAATATATCATGGCCAAGACTTATTATTACATGTTTGATATCATTGTGTGAAAAGTAGCAGTGTGTATTGAATGATTGAAGCGAAATTGTCATTATAAACGAAATTATGAAATGCCTTGTGTTTAAAATCTGTTAAATTGGTTAATATGAATATATTCTGAAAATATATATGTTAGATGGTTCTATACACATGTTGGTAGTGTTTGACCTAAAAGAATTGATTTGGAATGTTATTGAAACTGTAAAACGAAGTGGTGTTGAAAATCCTGGTTTTAGCAAAAGTAAAAAGGGCATTTACTTTAGATATTTTACAATCTTTTCAAAGAAGTTTTTTTGAAAAGTTATTAAAGTATTTTAAAAAGAGAAGTTGAAGTTTAAATATATTTTTATTATTATTTTTGAAATTTTAAAGTACAAAGTTTTAAATTACACATATATGCTTTATGGTTTTTGAATAAATTAAAAATATATTTTATGTAATATTTTGAGTAAGTATTTCAAACCATATTATAAGTAAAAGTAATTTATACTGTATATAGTTTTTACAAAATTTTCTAACGATTTTATTGAAGGAATAAAAGCTTTTCTATTATGTATCATTTTAAGAAAGTTTATTTGGAAAAGAAGTTAATACTTTGGAAAAGAATATAGAAGAGTTATTTGGTGATTATAATACTTATGTTATAATGAATGGTTTTGTAAAAGTATTAAAAGGGTATATCACTTTGTTTAAAAAGTGAAGATGTACTCATATTTTTAAATGGATGTGTTCAAAGTTAATGAGAAATATAAAAGCGATTCTAGGTTAACAGTAGTGATGTTTAAGCAACAATTATTTTTGACCAATTTAATTATACTTTTGAGAAGTGGTATAATCTTTAAAAGAGAGTTTTAAAGAAAAGGATTAAGTGCGAAGTGTTTTGGGTCTGTAATAAACGATGTTTTAGTAATTTTTTGAACTTTTGAGTTATATTTTAAAGTCGAAAAATATTTTTAAATGATTTTGTAAAATACTTAGATCTTTAATAATATAATTTTAAAGATAATAATAAGTATGTGACCTTTGGAAAATGATAGAAAAGTATAAGTTTAAATTATAAAGGAGCGAAGGGGCTTATAGTAGCATTGTTTGACTAACATTTGTTTTTAACCTCTTTGACTCTGTTTAAAGTAAGAAAAATGTGACGACCCAGAAGTTTTAACTTTTGGAATTGAAATATTTAATTGATTTTAAATGTTTGAATGATAGTTTAGCTTAAATTTCAAATTTTAACTATGAATTTAGCAATTTAATTATCAAATTTAATTATAAAAATTTTGGTAAAATTATAAATCTTCAATTTTGAGCCTGTTAAAATTATTTTAAAGGCTTAGAAAATTTATATTGATAATACCAAAGACAATAGAAACTATGGAATTGAATTTGAAAGTGAATTATTCAGTTTTGAAATTTTATCGTTTAAATCGATATTTAAAAATAGTCTTCCGAGGCACAGTCTCGGAATTCGATGAAACCAGTTCCATTGGATCCGTAATATTGTATTATTATCGGATTTCAATTTTCATAAAGTTTGAAGTGATCGTTTGGCCGTACGATAAATAAACGTTCTAAAAATTAAATTGGAAATTCGATATTTTAACTGATTCAAAAAGCTATCTTCTCCATACAATCGAATTTGGACTCGAAACCTTTTCCGTTGCATTCAGAATGAGGGTTTAACATTGTGAATGCCTAGCGGTACACCTTGATAGGATGTAAGAATCTTAAGCATCGATTTCAAGACAATTTAAAATTGGAATTTTAAATTTAAATATAAACATATCAATGCCTCGAAGCACTGCATCATCTGACACGTAGAGTAATTTCAACGCGTGCCCACCGGTCTACCACACGTCACTTTCTTTTGCAATCTTGGTTGAGTTTTTTTAAGAAAAGAAAAAATTTATCAATAAGGATTCAAGAAATGAAATTAAACTCGAAAACTAATTAACGACCGAGCTTCTCTTTAAAACAAAAAAATCAAATTCACTATGGCGTGTTCTAAAATAAAATTTAGCCGCAGAACCATTTCAATCCTCGTCTCCTTTAAATCATAATTTCATTTTCCACCGTTCCCTTTTTCAGTTGATTCGAAGCAAATTGGGTGTTGCAAGGTGATGGGGGGTTGCGCGAGGTCTCGGGCACATGTGAGAGAGGGGCGGCGTCGAGGCGAAGACGCATTTGATTCTGGAGGGTTCGACAGCATTGGCTAGGATTTGAGGCGTGGGCGGCAGCTGGGTAGAGCAGTGGTGGTTTGGGGGTCTCGTAATTGTCATAGAGGCGCACGCGACGTCGACGACTCGGTTGGGGATTGCGGCACTGCGATGGTGGGCCAGGGGCTCGAGTTCGAGCTAGATGGGGTTGCACCTTCGTGCACGTTCTGGCGAAGCCTTGTGCGGGGGGGGGGGGGGGGGGGGGGGGTTTGTTCACGTGCAAGTTAGCTAATAAGGTACAAATTTTCAGTAAGGTTCAACTTTTATTTGTTTGATTTAAATTTTAAATTTCTGTATAAATATGTATATATATATATATATAAGAAAACAGGAAATTTTATGTAAAAAGGATTTTGAATATATATATTAAGGATGAATTTTTTTACAGTAAAGTAAATTTCTGATTTTGTGGTTTACAGTAAAGAAAATATTTTATTGAAAATAATAATAATAATATAGTTTTAAAATTTAACCTTTAGTTAAATAAGTTTATTAATAAGAATTTGTTTAAAAAAAATTAAAAATTAAAAATATTAGTTTAAAATCAAAATTGTTAGTTAATTACATTTATTAAAGTAAAAATTGGTTTAAATAGAATTATTAGTTAATTAAACTATCAAAAAAATGAAAATTGATTATTCGATTTATTTCGAATATTAATAAAATTATATAATTGTTATGCAAGGTCTAGAATCGCGAAGAATACTAGTCCGGAATGGAAAATGGATTGCATTCATTATAAAAGGTGAGATCTTCTCACTCAATCGTTGATTTAATTTTAATAGTTAAATTTAAAATTGATTGATTGTGTGTTTGGATAATTAATTTATTATTAGTTTTATTAGTTTAGACCCTATGCGCCGCATAATAGCGGAGGTTATTATATTAAACCCATATACCGTGATATTCCACCTCGAAGTGGAATTGGTATTACATATGTATTTGGAGCTGTTGATTTCCCGCATTATATGTCGGATGAGACCCTATTGCGCTGCATAATAGCGGATGAAATTTTAAAATCCCATATACCGCGATATTCCACCTCGAAGTGGAATAGGTATTTAATTGTTGTGCTAACATCTGTGGATGCAAGGTTGGAGGGATCCAACCGGATTCCTCAAAACATTTGATTTGTTTCCAAAATTTTTTGCTGATTATTTATAATCTGTGTGTGACTATTTGTGATTGAAACCCTTGAAGGCTAAAATTTAGCCGAATATATTTTTGGAATTGTAGGATACCACAAATATGAAGTTGGATTTTTGGAAATTAAAGTAGAAAAGCCTAGACCGTTACAATCAAAGTATTAAAGTTGATTTTTTATAATCCAATCGAATTAATTCAAAAAAAATATGAGAAGATATTTTAATAAAGGAATTTCGAGTATCATTGTTTAATAGTTGAAGAATTTATTTATGATACAGATTTTAAATATTTGAAGAGATAAAGAAATTTATTTCAAAAGGAAATAAATTTAGAAACTAAATTTGGAATTTAATTTGGAGTTGAAATTAATTTTAGAAATCGATTTGGGAATTAATTTGGAGTTAAAGTAAATCTTACGAATCGATTTGGAAATTTGGTTTGGTGTTTTGGAAATAATTTGGGAAATCAATTTGAAATTGATTTGATATTGGAAAATTAGTTTGGGAAATCAAATTGGAATTTGATTTTGTGTTTGAGATAAATTGGAAAACAATTTGGTATTTGATTGGAATTTGATTTTGTGTTTGAGATAAATTGGAAAACAATTTGGTATTTGATTTGGTTTGAAGATGATATTTGGGAATCGATTCAAAATTTGTATATCAGTTGATAATTGGAAATGTAAATTCATAACGGGAATTTGTAAAGAAAAAGGAAATTGTTTAAAAATAAATATTGGTTTAATTTTAAAGCGGAGAAAGAAATTTACAAATTTGGAATGTAAATTAAAATAAATCAAGAAGATTTATTAATTTATTTGAATGGACCACTTTGTAATGGAAAAAGAATTCTTCCCTGGAAAGCCAAGTATATTTTTAAAATAGCTTTTGAATAAAATTTAAAAGTTTTAGATTTGGTTTTAAAACAATATTGTTGGAGAAATTAGTTTGAAAATTGTTTAAAGTAAAAATTTATTTAATTAATTATATAAGGGGTTATTTTAAAGGTTTAAATTGATATTTGATTTAGAAAATAGTTATTTAAATATTTATACTCTATCTACTAATTTTATTTCAAATTTAGTTTTGGACTTGAATTTTTATACGAGATATTAGTATTATATTGTTCATAACTAATATTTAAGAAAATATTCTAAAATAGTTTATTTTAAATGTTTCCAAGTATATTTTGAAGAAGTATTTAATATTATTTTAAAATATTTGAAATCGGCAGATTTTCCATGGAAATGAATAAATATTTGAAAATGTTTTCCGCGCAAGGAAACAAATTGATTTGAAATTTATTTTCAAAGGATTGAAGTGAAAAAAAATTGATTTAAATTTGTTTTCAAATTGTTGAAAAGTGAAATTTTATCTTGCGAAGATATATTGAAAATAATAGTGATTGGGAGAAAAATATTTGAAATCCAGGGACTGTTGTGAATGATGATTGATAGTTAAATAACCGACTATCAATATTGGCCTTTAAATAACATTTTAATTTCGATGCGACCGGTAGTCGAATTCCAACTGGATATTCGAAAACCACACATTGAATCTTTGTGATTGTGATGGATCTTTTGTTTAAAAGATCAACGTGGAGATTGTTGTGATTTGTTCGAATTTGAATGTAACACTTACTTTTAAATAAGCGCTCGTTATTCGGATTAGCCGGGAGAGGACCTTGTGTCATAAAACCCATTACGAATAACAATACGACGAAATGGGATTGCATTTGAAGATGGTGTTGAAGGCCGGGTGTTTTCGAAAGCGAAAGGATAAACTGTCGAATGTCTCTACACCGGGTTTCTCCGGTATAGAGATTTTATCATCCTTTGTGATGGGGATTCCGGACGTGATTAGTGAATATCTGGATTTGCAAGGGCTTCTTTGGAAGTGCCTTCGGTTCCGTTCGATCCCGGAACGGACTTGTATGGATGTGTGTCTAACGTTACACTTTGAGATGTAAAGCTGGTTTCTATCAAATACATTTCTGTTGGTGGCGAAGAATTTATTCTCTTAGCTTAACACCCTTCTTTGAGATGTATGAGCTCAGAGGTTATGTAGTTGATGGTTACTAGTGTTATATTCCCAATTTGGTAATGTGGCATACGAAGTGCTGCTGGTCATTTGTTGATCAAAGCATGGCTTTTGTGAAAAGCATAGCTTTGTGGACGAGACTTCGTCAGACCTCAGACCCCGGAATGGTCGAAACAGGAAGAATGCAGCAAGGTTAGAGGGGGTAGCACCCCTTAGGGTATGTGCATTTCGTTCTGGATTGAAGTGGTATCATGGTATGGAGCCCAAATACTTAACTTATGTGGATATCGCAAAATATATATTACCTTGTGATTGTTGTTGTTGAGGATCCTCAGATAAAGGTTGTTTACAACCGAGGGATGGCATACTCGTGTCAGTAGTTACCTATTTTTGCAGAGTTAACCGGCCTTGTGTTGGCAGAGATCCGGTTAGGTTCTCGGGACGTCTCTCCAGAGGCGTACCCATGTGGTAGTACGAAGTTCCTTAGCCCGATCATTTGTTGGAAATCCAAAGAAACAATACGCGCCCTGTACGGTTTTAGTTGTATAACCTGCCATGGAATGTGGCGGTAACCTGCTAATGAACATGGTAGCTATAGCAGGCATAAGTGCGAAATGCCTATGCTGGCTATGATTGATATTATACTTTCGAAATATTTTCCACACTATGCACTAATAATAATAATATTAAAGGATTTTACGTATCAAGCATGTTTGACTATCATAAGGAGAAATCTTCTCCAATTCTGCGTTTGCATTGTGTGTGTGGCGGGAGGCCTTATGGTAGTTTCATTTTCAAAAAGCATAGCGGATTTCTTTTAAATTCCTTTGTTTTTCTTTTGCAAAAGAATAACTGTTTTTAAGATCTCACACCAGTCCCATGACTGACCTGGAGTTTATTGTTCCCTTTCTAAACTCCGGCTGCCTATAATTTCCACACGGGCGGCCTAGAGTCAGGTTATCAGTTATTCTGGAGTGAAGTTAAACGAAGTTGCTGTGGAGATCAGGAGTTGAAGCTGGATGGCGAGACGTATCTCTTTACTATGTAGTGTCCGTTGTGTATGGTTAGTGCAAATCAGTTTTTATATAGTCAAGTTATAATAACTGTCAGTGATGTATGATGTCGTTGTAAACTCTGATGTTGTATTGTATTAACAGTGATGAGTCTTTGACTTAAAGATTATTCATTTATCTATTATACATTGTTCCGCTGCGAAATGTGAGATTTCGTTATTGTTTCTGTTTTTCTTCTATCTTCTTCTTCTTAAACCCTAATGGTTCTATTTTCCGGCATTCGACTGTGCGACATTTGATACAGTGGACGTATAGATGTCGACTTTCAAAAATCGTAAAATCGGGTCGTGACATTTTGGTATCAGAGCATTTGGTTAAGCGACAATCTTGGCTCTGTTGGGTGTTACTCATTAGAGATAGAGTTGGTAGTGCTTAGAAGTGTTTGAGAGTAATAATAGATGTGAGTGCGTATTTGTTAGTGAATATAAAATTGTTTTATATTGTGATGATTGGTTTGTTGAGTGGTATATGGATTCTAGTTGGTATAGTCCGTACAAATCTATCGATAGGGATCTCACAACGCTCGTACAGAACAATTTGACATAATATTCTTTTAAAAGTGGGGTAAATGACATAACTTTACCTAAAACTATTCTGTATATAAAAAAATAATTTCCATAAATTGTTATTGTATATGAATGCTTGTTTGTTAGGAAGTGATAATATTAAATTATTATCATTGAAGTTGAATAAGAAATTCAAATCATAATCAAAAGTTGAAAAATAAAATCAATATACAAATGAAATTTGAGAATGTAACATCCCGCCTTTTCGCATGCTTTAAATCAACACGCGTGCCAATTCAAAACATACGGAAGGACGGGTTATTATGGGGTAAATAAGAAAAGCAGAGAAGAAAAAAAAACAGAATCTTGCAGCGGAACGATAAAATATAATAATCAGATATACAATTCATGAAATTGTTTTACAAAATATTCGGTTTTCTTTACTTATACAATACAATATCAGAGTACACATACCAGAGAATAATAATTAATGCAGCGGAATTAAATGGTTTAGAGGAATAATATAGTAGATAATAGTACTACAAATCTTCGTCTTCGTCCTCCAGAATAAAATCTTCAAATCCTGAAACGCTCGGACTGACCCGAGCGAAGTGAAAAGACAAAACACTCGAGTCAGAATTAAAAGATCTTATGTAAGTTAAATCAACAGAAATAAATATGAGTGCAGTAACTCAAGAGATGCTCGGGATTTACATCTCTTAAGGATTCGTTAAACTATTTACTATGTAGTATATTTCGCTATTATAGTTGTGTCTAATTGTAAAATAAACTTACTTTTAAATAGCGTTAAGGCTTTACATTTTCCACCTTAACACATTTATATATTTCCATAGTCTATACAGTACCAAAATCTCCCCCGTACTAGGTGTCGTCAAAGGGCACTCCATAGGTATGGTACAAAACCAAAATCGTATAAGGCGCGCTAGGGTAGGTGACACGGCACAACTAGGCAATGCCAGGGTAGATATACCAATTACGCTTCCGGATCGGTGGTAATGTGTAGCAGCTACTACCGCCCACCTTGAACAACACCCCCAAAATCGAAATTCAAAAGTGGCCACCGAAAAATCCAAAGTCAGAGTAGAACAGCGAAGGGATGTGTCCAATAAAAGGTGCTACCTTCTTAACCCGTTGATCGCTCCTTTTTAGCCACTTTATGCCAACCCACGGGAGTTGGGTCCACGTATTTACCTCGAAGGAAACGCCGCCACTATCCTACTTCATTCTGGAATCTCCACCGCGTACACGGTTATTAAAGTGGTTTTCGGAGTTGGCAGAGAGTATGACAACTTCCGATCCTGGTTTCTTTAACAACCATCGTTATTATAACATCGCGGTCTCTTTAAAATAGTTTATACTTTAAAACCAGAATAAAATATCCATTTCAAAACCATATACTTGCGATATCATTTTTATTTTTAAACCCAAATCAATATGATATCATTTTTATTTCAAATATTTTTTTTTCAAAAATCATAGTACTTTCAAATATATATATATATATATATATATATATATATATATATATATATCTTAACCCATAACTTCGAAACAAAATTTTCAATACTTAAATGGTTTAGTAATAAATTACTTTATAAAGTAAATTTGCTTTTTAATTTCTCAAATAAATTCCAAATAAAGATTTGAATTCCCAAGTAAACCATTTAAATTTCCATATATTTCAACTATTTCAAAACTAAATTTTTAATTCATATATATATGCCAAATTCACTTTACTTTTATTCAGTTTTGAAATACTTGCTTAATAATCTAGAATCCTTTAAATAAAACTTTCAAATTCAATAATTGAATATTCCTCAATTTATTTAGACTAGATATATTCACTTAAATCATCTTAAACCCGAATTTAGTTATAACACCATGTTCTTTTTAAATCTAAATTTCAATAAGGTCTTAATTAAATAAAATCACAAATCAATTTCAAAACTATCTTCTCAACTTTGATCTATAAAAATCAATATAAACTCTATATTTGAATGTAAGTAAACACTTATCCATAATATATTTTAATAAAACCAACTTTATTATTAAACTTACTCCATATTCTAAACAATTTTATACATAGCTTAAAACCAAGAATTTAACTATATATAAAATAACCTTTATCAAATATCTGAAATCAATATCTCATAAAACTATATATATTTCTTTATGAAACCATAGAAAATCATTTCAATATATATATATATATATATATATATATATATATATATATATATATCGTGGTGTCTGTATAAAATTTTCTATCCTATGGTCAAGTGATACGGATATTTATCATTTCAATCCGTAATTTAAAATAAAAATTACGGTTATATATCATTTCAAACTGCAATCCCGAATGAAATGAAAATGCATAGTAACTTGTAGTTTATACAATATAAAATACAGCATCCATTCATCCATCATAAAATCATACATCCATTTATCACAATCATCATCCAATTCAAACAATACATCAATATATAACAGGTAATAAATAACAGGCATTTACTGGCATTTTATTATGCAAAATAAATTAAATAATAATTTAACTGGCAGTTTATATGCAATAATAAATTAAATAACAAGTTAATTAAATAAATGCAAATTAGCTGAGATAATGATGAAATATATGTCAAACAGCTATAAATAAATTTCAGATCACATCATAAATGAATTTAACAAACATAAGAAATATTAGAAGTTGTGAGTGGGTTAAAACACTCACCTTTGATTTTAGCCCATAAAAATCCAAACAGAAGCGCAAAACTCAACAATCTCCAAATTCAACTAAATCAATTTCATGTTGTCCGGAATATAAATTTCAATCCAACAGAAGAAACCGCGCGTGAATCAAAGTTTATATGCAAAAGATATTCATGTTACAAGAAATATTATTAAAATAAAAATTAATACGCGTTAAAAAGATATATAAATAAACAAATTTTAATACTTACTTTTTCTCAATATGAGGCTTCAGGAAATGATTGAAGAACAAGATGAGGACAGGAAGTGTACGAAAATGAAAAAAAACTCATTTTTATAAAAGAATGCTTTTGGATTTGCAAGAATAAGAGCTTTTAAATATGAGGTGTTAGGAGAAAGTAGAAATAAGATGTAGGTTATTTATAATTAGGAAATTAATGTGGAGGGACAAAAATAAATGTCACGTTTTATTATTAAAGCTTCAGGTATTAGTAATACATAAGGAAATGTACGTAGGAATGGAAAAGTTTGCAAACGAAAGTAGAATTTTGTATATGTGAAAATGAGGTGGCAAGAATTAAATACAACCTAAAAGAGCATAGGTATTAAACAGATGGAGAAATAAATAGATCAAGTATTAATAGTAAGTTAACTATTTAAAAACGTTTGTGAAACAATTAATAATAAAAGATTTTGAAATTCAAATTTTTTTGAAACGTAACCAAATTAACTTCATTAACTCAAGTAACATTCGAATTTCTATGCATTTAGGTTTTTTGTCTACGCATAATAAATTTTTATACTTACCTTAAAAATGAAAACATTTGATTTGTTTTTCCTAAAATGATCTTTTATTACCATTAAAACACCCTTTTTGTTTAACAAAAAACGTGCGTTTCTTTTATTAAATCTATTAATTGCAATCAACGTTTCCTTTCCTTTTAATTGAAACAATTGAATTACATTAATTGCAGTTACTTACAAAGTTAAATTTTAAAACAGACAACTAAAATGGATAAAAAATAGAATAATTGTTTATTTAAACACGTTTATAAATTTATTGTTCATACACAAGAGTAATAGATAGATTATTTTCCTGTTCTTATAATCAGTCTGTAAGCTAAAACAAAGTACAAATAAGCATATATTTCTTTCTTTAAAATCAATCTTTCTATTCTTTATTTTAATGAAATTAAACCTACATTCACAGATGAAACCTTCATTTTATTTGATGTAAATGTTTTTCTCTTCATTGAATCAAAACATTCCTTATATTTTCACAAAACATAAGCTGCTTTTAATTACACCTATTAATTTACAGTTAATATTCTCTCTCCTATTAATTAGAAATTTTCAATTACATTCATTTCAGTTGATTAAGTTTCAAAATGGACTAAATGAATGTAAGGAGAAGTAAAACAATTTTTCCTATCTAATAGTAATTTAAACATATTTACATTATTGAATACAAATAGTAATTACACATTTCTCACTAAATAATAGTTACTCGTCTCTACGATCAATCTTTCAGCTAACAAACATTTCGAATAAATAAAAATATTTTTACTCTTTTACAAAACTTATTCATTTATATTTTTTTATTTTGATTTTCACTCCTTACTATTAAAGCAATCATTACATTATGAATACAATTAACATTTCTATTTCTTTTTATTATGTTCACACTACAATTATGGTTTATTCCACATTAATGTAAAATTTTGTTGACATTTATTTGAAATTGATCAGTTAAATTGGTAACAACACTAATCGTCACCATTATGCATTTTGTAATATTTCTAAGTTAATTCTTTACAAATAATTATTACAACAACTCTCATTACACTACACTTATTCCATTTCCAGCCATTACACATTGTTTCTTAATAAATCAACATTTAAATTATTAATTGCCTTTTAAATCCCACTATAAATCAATGCACACATTTATTAAAATTTATACTACTAATTTATTTATTCATCTTGATTTCATTCTTTTTATTAAATCCATTAGCACTCCATGAATAAATTTACATTCTTACCACATATTACCTAAATTTACATTACGTAATACCTAATTTAAATTTACATTATTACCACATATTACCTAAATTTACATTATTCCCACATATTACCTAAACTTACATTAATGTAATACCAAAATTTAAATTTACATTATTACCACTTATTACCTAAATTTACATCATTACCACATATTACCATAAATTACATCATTTATTACTTTACAAAATACCCGACATTTGTATGCATCTTATTACATTTATATCTTGTAATTATTTTCTTAAACTTATAATTGTAATAACAAGTTTCAATTTAAATTTCAATTGATTCCCACTGACAGCTTAATAGCTTAAGTAAACTGGTAACAAATAATAATGGTCACTATTTTCCCTAAATCACATTTATAGGTTTATAGTTTACAACAAATGTTGCAATGACTCATATGATATTGATTTTATCCAATTAGAATTAAATTTATACTAATTCATCAATTTGTACAATATATCTCTTGTTTCCTTAAAATAAATTTATGTTTCTATTAAGTTTTCATTCACTTCCATTACTATATTAATAATCATTGAAGTAACGTTTATTATCAATAACAACATTATAATTACTTGCAGAACACTTATTTTTCAATGACCGTTTATTATAATTTGAATTCATTAATTTAATTCAATGCTTACATTTTGTTTTCATATATTCAGTTTATTTCCAAATATTCCTATTTACAATCAATTTTAACCTAAACAGTCGTTTCAAACAATTTGAATTGCATTAAATTGGTTATTCGTCAACTTCCATTAACATTACTACCTTTATTTATATACAGTTACTATTAATCAACGTATTATTCCATTGGTAAATTAAATGCCTACTTTTATTTACTTATATATTAAATTTTATACCCAAATGCAACAAATTTACACTTTCCATTATTATATAAATTTGAATTCCATTCTAGTTAATATTTTTATTGGTAATTCACAAATTCAACATTCCCTTTTGTTTCTTATACTAAACTTATAACCAAGTATGACAATTTACACTATTTCAATTAATTGCAATATAAATTTTAAATTGTTGATTTTAATTACAATTGATACATCTAATTTCTACATTCTCTCCCATATAAGTTATAAGATTTTTATTTCTTTCTAAATTTAAATTAATTTTTTTAATTTAATTCATTTTAAACATCGAATTTAATGGGTCGTTACAGAGAGTGTAAATTATAAATGTGATTTATAATTAGAAATAGAATTCCAGAGAAGTTTTTGGAAATGATTTTAAAAGGATTTGGAATTTTGGAAATTAAATTCCATTAAGTTTGAAAACAATTTTCAAAGGTTTGGAAAGTGTTTTGAAGGGATAAAAGCACTAAACTTTTTTCGGTCGCTGGAAAATAATTCCGATAATGATCGCGACATCGTCGGTGTTCATTTTCGGGTTTCCAAAAGAGGGATTGCTGCCAAATTATTTTAAAATGAAAGTGGTTTGCCAAACTGGTTTGGATTTTCAAATTCAAATAATAATTTGAATTGCTTTCAAAAATGATTTTTGAAAGGTTGAAAAGACTCTGGAATGTTATATAACATATTTATGGAATATCATTAAGTTTGATAACTTGTAAAGTTGAAGTTGTTAAAATAAAATCCAACTTAAAGAGAAGTTAGAAAAAGGTAAATGTGGAAATAAAATAAGTTGGAAGGAAAATTTAATTCAAGTGGAATTAAAAAAAATGAAAATTGAATAAAAGAATTGAAATTGAAAATTTGAGTTAATTGGAATAAATATGAATTTGAGAAGTCTAATAGACTAAAATGATTGGAGTAAAATTTATTAAGGTGGAAAATAAAGTTTTGAATGAATGAGTAAATTTACAATTGCAATTAAATGAAAGTGAATTGAATATTAAAATTCGTTTCGAATTTGTAAGCAAATAGAACTAGAACTGGAATTGAATTTGATTTGTAAAGCAGAGTATTGAAATATAATTAGTAACTAAAACTAAGGAATGATAAATTTAGATATGGATTGAAACGAATTAAATTCATATGGAATTTGAAATCCAGTTTAAATATAAGTGGTTGTAAACCAAAGTGGTAAATTGAAAATAAATGTTTGGGAATGAATAAAGGAATAAAAACTGGAATTGAAATTGAATATTGAAAGCCAATTTGAATTGTGTGAAATCAAATGAAGTTGTAAAAATTAGTTCAAAGTGAACAAAAGATAATAAAGGTGGAAATGGAAAAAAAGGTTTGAGATGAAGTGAATTAGAACTTGCTATGAATTAGTAAAAACTAATTTAAAATAGTAAGATGAATCAGTTGTGAATGAAAGATAATTGATAAAATTCAATATTCAGAAGGTAAGTTGAATCCAAGTAAATTGAAATTGTAATTTGAATTCAGATGAAAGTGAAAAATGTAAGATTGAATGAAAATGGATATATAACTTCAATAGTAAAGTAAAAATGGTATAAGAAGTATATATTGAAAATTTTGTAAAGGATGTGCAAAATAAATTTGTATGTTGTAATTGGATATTATGGCTAGCAGGATATATAGGTATATTACAGGAAAAAGAAAAATTGGAATTCGGATTTTGATTTCGAAGATAAAATTGAATTGCTTGACAAAAAGGTATGTATTTGAATTTCAGTATGAAATTTGATGATCTTCTTGTCTAGCCGCTTGGCCTTTTCTTTTCTTTTTGAAATCTGGGGCTGTGGTGCCATTTTTGTAGTCGTACCGAGCTAGCCGCGCAAAGGAGACGCTAACAAAAAATTTTGAAAATTTAGGGAGTTAGAAATTTTTTGAGAAAATGTTGAAAATTTGCAATTTGAATTTAAATTTAAATTTGAATTGTTAAGAAAATAATGTTATTTGGAACTTATAATTAAAGTTGGGAAGTTAGTTGGATCAGTGATGGGTTGTTAATAAAAAAGATTTGTTTTGGGCAAGCTGATAAAACTATTTGGTTTTGGGAAAATAATGAACGGGTTAAGGTCCATTCTTCTTAAATAGTAATTTCGGGACGAAATTCTTTTAATGGGGGAAGGATGTGACGACCCAAAATTTTTAACTTTTGGAATTGAAATATTTAATTGATTTTAAATGTTTGAATGATAGTTTAACTTAAATTTCAAATTTTAACTATGAATTTAGCAATTTAATTATCAAATTTAATTATAGAAATTTGGGTAAAATTGTAAATCTTCAATTTTGAGCCTGTTAAAAATATTATAAAGGCTTAGAAAATTTATAGTGCTAATACTGAAGATAATAGAAACTATAGAATTGAATTTGAAAGTTAATTGTTCAGTTTTGAAATTTTATCGTTAAACGATATTTAAAAATAGTCTTCCGAGGCACAGTTCGGAATTCGACGAAACTAGTTCCATTGGTTCCGTAATATTTTGTTATTATCGGATTTCAATTTTCGTAAAGTTTGGAGTGATCGTTTAGCCGTACGATAAATAAACGTGCTGAAAATTAAATTGGAAATTCGATATTTTAACTGATTCAAAAAGCTATATTCTCCATACATCGAATTTGGACTGGAAACCTTTTCTGTTGCATTCGAAATAGGGGTTTAACATTATAAACGTCTAGCGGCACACCTCGATAGGATGTAAGAATTTTAAGCATCGATTTCAAGACAATTTAAAATTTGAATTTTAAATTTAAATATAAACATATTAATGCCTCGAAGCACTGCACCATCTGACACGGAGAGTAATTTCAACGCATGCCCACCGATCTACCACGCGTATCTTTCTTATGTAATCTTGGTTGAGTTTTTTTTAAAACAGAAAAAATTTATCGACAAGGATTCAAGAAATGAAATTAAACTCGAAAACTAAGTAACGACCGAGCTTTTCTTTAAAACAAAAAATCGAATTCAGCTATGGCGTGTTCTATAATCAAATTTTGGCGCAGAACCATTTCAATCCTCCTCACCTTTAAATCATAATATCATTTTCCATCGTTCCCTTTTTCAGTTGATTCGAAGCAAATTGGGTGTCGCAAGGAGATGGAGGGTTGCGCGAGGTCTCGAGGCACATGCGAGAGAAGGGTGGCGTCGAGGCGAAGAAGCATTCGATTCTGGAGGGTTCGACGGCATTGGATAGGATTTGAGGCGTGGGCAGCAAGTAGGTAGAGCAGTGGTGGTTTGAGGGTCTCGCAATTGTCATGGAGGAGCACGCGACGTTGACGACTCGGCTGAGGATTGCGGCACTGCGATGGTGGGCCAGGGGTTCGAGTTCGTGCTAGATGGGGTTGCACCTTCGTGCGCGTTCTGGGGAAGCCTTGTGGAGGGATTTGTTCATGTGCAAGTTAGCCAATAAGGTACAAATTTTCAGTAAGGTTCAACTTTTATTTGTTTGATCTAAATTTTAAATTTCTGTATAAATATGTATATATATAAGAAAACAGGAAACTTTATATAAAAAAGATTTTGAATATATATATTAAGGATGAATTTTTTTTACAGTAAAGTAAATTTCTGAATTTGTGGTTTACAGTAAAGGAAATGTTTTATGGAAAATAATAATAATAATAATATATTTTTAAATTTAACCTTTAGTTAAATAAGTTTATTAAAAAGAATTTGTTTAAAAAAATTAAAAATCAAAAATATTAGTTTAAAATCAAAATTGTTAGTTAATTAAATTTATTAAAGGAGAAATTGGTTTAAATAGAATTATTAGTTAATTAAACTATCAAAAAAATAAAAATTGATTATTCGATTTATTTCGAATATTAATAAAATTATATAATTGTTATGCAAGGTCTAGAATCGCGAAGAAAACTAGTCCGGAATGGAAAATGGATTGCATGCATTATAAAAGGTGAGATCTTGTCACTCAATCGCTGATTTAATTTTAATAGTTAAATTTAAAATTGATTGATTGTGTGTTTGGATAATTAGTTTATTACTAGTTATATTAGTTTAGACCTTATGCGCCGCATAATAGCGGAGGTTATTATATTAAACCCATAAACCGCGATATTCTACCTCGAAGTGGAATTGGTATTATATATGTATGTGGAGTTGTTGATTTCCCACATTATATATCGGATGAGACCCTATTGCGCCGCATAATAGCGGATGATATTTTTATGAATCCCATATACCGCGATATTCCACCTCGAAGTGGAATGGGTATTTAATTATTGTGCTAACATCTGTGGATGTAGGAAAACAGGTTGGAGGGATCCAACCGGATTCCTCAAAACATTTTGATTTTTTTCAAAAAATTTTGGTGATTATTTATAATCCGTGTGTGACTATTTGTAATTGAAACCCTTGAAGGCTAAAATTTAGCCGAATATATTTTTGGTATCGTAGGATACCAGAAATATGAAGTTGGATTTTTGAAAATTAAAGTAGAAATGCCTAGACCGTTACAACTAAAGTATTAAAGTTGATTTTTTATAATCCGATCGAATTAATTCAAAAAAATATGGGAAAATATTTTAATAAAGGAATTTCGAGTAATATTGTTTAATAGTTGAAGAATTTATTTAAGATACGGATTTTAAATATCTGAAAGAGATAAAGAAATTTACTTCAAAAGGAAATAAACTTAGAAATTAAATTTGGAGTTGAAACTAATTTTAGAAATCGATTCGGGAATTAATTTGGAGTTAGAATAAATCTTAGGAATCGATTTGAAAATTTGGTTTGGTCTTTTGGAAATAATTTAGGAAATCAATTTGAAATGGATTTGATATTGGAAAATCAATTTGGGAAATCAAATTGGAATTTGATTTTGTGTTTGAGATAAAGTGGAAATCAATTTGGGATTTGATTTGGTTTGAAGATGATATTTGGGAATCGATTTAAAATTCGTATATCGGTTGGTAATTGAAAATGTAAATTCACGATGGGATTTGTAAAGAAAAGGGAAATTGTTTAAAATATATATTGGTTTATTTTTAAAGTGTGGAATTTGGAATGTAAATTAAAATAAATAAAGGAGATTTATTAATTTATTTGAATGAACCATTTTGTAATGGAAAAAGAATTCTTCCCTAGAAAGCCGAGTATATTTTTAAAATAGCTTTTGAATAAAATTTAAAAGTTTTAGATTTGGTTTTAAAATAATATTGTTGGAGAAGTTAGTTTGAAAATTGTTTAAAGTAAAATTTTATTTAATTAATTATATAAGGGATTATTTTAAACATTTAAATTGATATTTGATTTAGAAAATAATTATTTGAATATTTATACTCTATCTACTAATTTTATTTTAAATTTGGTTTTGGACTCGAATTTTTATACGAGATATTAGTATAATATTTTTCATAACTAATATTTAAGAAAATGTTCTAAAATAGTTTATTTTAAATGTTTCCAAGTATGTTTTGAATAAGTATTTTATATTATTTTAAAATATTTGAAATAGGTAGATTTTCAGTGGAAATGAATAAATATTTGAAAATGTTTTCCGCGTAAGGAAAAAAAATTGATTTGAAATTTATTTTCAAAGGATTGAAATGAAAAAAAATTGATTTAAATTAGTTTTCAAAGTGTTGAAAAGTGAAATTTTATCTTGGGACGATATATTGAAAATAATAATGATTGGGGGAAAATTATTTGAAATCCAGCGATTGATGTGAATGATAATTAATAGTTAAATAACCGACTCTCAATATTGGCCTTTAAATGGCATTTGAATTTTGATGCGACCGGGAGTCGAATTCCAACTGGATATTCGAAACCCACATCGAACCTTTGTGATTGTGATGGATCTTTTGTTTAAAAGATCAACGTGGAGATTGTTGTGATTTATTTGAATCTGAATGTAACACATTTTTAAATAAGCGCTCGTTATTCGGATTACCTGAAAGAGGACCTTGTGTCATAAAACCCATTCCGAATAACGGTACGACGAAATAGGATTGCATTTGAAGATGGTGTTGAAGACCAGGTGTTTTCGAAAGCGAAAGGATTACTTGTCAAATGTCTCTGCACCGGGTTGCTCCGGTATAGAGAATTTATCACCCTTTGTGATGGGGATTCCGGACGTGATTAGTGAATATCCGGATTTGCAAGGGCTTCTTTGGAAGTGCTTTCGGTTCCGTTCGATCCCGGAACGAACTTGTATGGATGTGTGTTTGACGTTACACTTTGAGATGTAAAGCTGGTTTCTATCAAATACATTTCTGTTGGTGGCGGAGAATTTATTCTCTCAGCTTAACACCCTTCTTTGAGACGTACGAGCTCAGAGGTTATGTAGTTGATGGTTACTAGTGATATATTACCAATTTGGTAATATGGCATACGAAGTGCTGCTGATCATTTGTTGATCGAAGCATGGCTTTTGTGAAAAGTGTAGCTTTGTGGATGAGACTTCGTTGGACCTCATGCCCCGGAATGGTCGAAACAGGAAGAATGAAGCAAGGTTATAGGGTGTAGCACCCCTTAGAGTATGTGCATTTCCTTCTGGATAGAAGTGGTATCATTGTGTGGAGCCCAGATACTTAACTTATGTGGATATCACAAATATATATATATATATATATATATATATATATATATATATTACTTTGTGATTGTTGTTGTTGAGGATCCTCAGATAAAGGTTGTTTACAACCGGGGGATGGCATACTCATGTCAGTAGTTACCTATTTTTGCAGAGGTAACCCGGCCTTGTGTTGGCAGAGATCCGGTTAGGTTATCGGGACATCCCTCCAGAGGCGTACCCATATGGCAGTAGGAAGTTCCTTAGCCTGACCATTTGTTGGAAATCCAAAGAAATGATACGCGCCCTGTACCGTTTTAGTTGTATAGCCTGCCATGGAATGTGGCGGTAACCTGCTATTGAACATGTTAGCTATAGCAGGCATAAGTGCGAAATGCCTATTCTGGGTAACATTGATATTTTACTTTCGAAATGTTTTCCACACTATGCACTAATAATAATAATATTAAAGGATTTTGCGTATCAAGCATGTTTGACTATCATAAGGAGAAATCTCCTCCAATTCTGCGTTTGCTTTGTGTGTGTGGCGGGAGGCCTTATGGTAGTTTCATTTTCAAAAAGCACAGCGGATTTCTTTTAAATTCCTTTTTTTCTTTTGTAAAAGAATAACTGTTTTTAAAATCTCACACCAGTCCTATGATTGACCTGGAGTTTATTGTTCCCTTTCTAAACTCTGGGTGCCCATAATTTCCGCATGGGTGGCCTAGAGTCAGGTTATCAGTTATTATGGAGTGAAGTTAAAAGAAGTTGCTGTGGAGATCAGGAGTTGAAGCTGAATGGCGAGACGTATCTCTTTACTATGTAGTGTCCGTTACGTGTGGCTAGTGCAAATCAGTTTTCATATAGTCAAGTTATAATACTATCAGTGATGTATGATGTCGTTGTAAACTCTAATGTTGTATTGTATTAACAGTTATGAGTCTTTGATTTAAAGATTATTCATTTATCTATTATATATTGTTCCGCTGCGAAATGTGAGATTCTGTTATTGTTTCTGTTTTTCTTCTATCTTCTTCTTCTTAAACCCTAACGGTTCGATTTTTCGGCATTCGACCGTGCAACATTTGATACAGTGGACGTATAAATGTCAACTTTCGAAAGTCGTAAAATTGGGTCGTGACAAAAACTTGTTATTGATTTGTAAATATACTTATACCCTTGATATAAGTAAATGAATAATTCCAAGAGTATTGAAATGTGTAGAAATGGACAATGAACTTTTAATTAAAAAGTGAAGTTTAATTAATAATTGAAGTTTTAATTAATAAAAGAAGTTTTAATAGATAAAATGGAGTTTTACTGATAAAAGAGATTTCAATTAAAAAAGGATTAATTAAATAAAAAGGGAATTTGAAGTCGTTTATATGACTTGATCGTGCTTAAGTGTGTTGATCATGTTTTATGTGTTACTTGCTTATGGATCATATACAGGGCTTACTTTCCCTTATGTGATTATTCCCATTATTGTTTAAACTGACAAAATATAACTCCAGAATTATCTAGAAGAAACATAGGAATTATATGGCACGGTTACCTTCAGTGAAGCTATACTATATGTATAAACCTATTTTTCTCTTCTAGGACAAATGGTAAGGAAATCTGACACTGCTTGGTTAGTAGGTGATCTCTAATATTATGTATTGCTCTGTTTATTTCCAAAAGAACCGAAGTTGAGTTTACTGAAAATCGATCGATTGGTTTTTGAATGCCATGTATGCGGGGGAGTGTACTTATATTGGACGACTCTAAACTGTAACTAATCCAAAATTGTATACTTTTTGTATGCTTTGGAAGAGGTTTTGATTGGTTCAAGATGCTGGAATCTTTATGGAGATTCAAGATCTGTTTGAGATGCTCGAACACTTGTAGTTGTTCGTGATCTATTTAGGATGTGGGAATCTATGTGTGATTCGGAGATCTGTTGAGGTATAGGAGTCCATGTATGATTCAGGATCTGTTGAGATGTTGTAATCCATGTGGAATCCGAGATCTGTTGAGATATAGCAATTCATGTGTGGTTCTAAGATCTGTTCAAGTTAGTAACTTACGTGTTGAGATCTGTTCGAGTGGTGACACATATGCTGGAATGTCAGACGTAGCCTCACGAGTGGATATGACTAAAACCAAAGATAAAATGCATAACCATGGGTTTAGCTAACCAAATGGTGTAAGTGACCCTGCCTTAGAGATACCTATAGTTATGCATGCATGACTAGAGCACTTCGACCTCATGCTGTAGACGACCATGTAATCCCTATGGTACATTCGCTAGTGATGTGCAACGCTTCAGGAGGATATTTTTAATCCTTATGTAGGTAGATCATTCTCAAAGTTCTAAGGGCATCTCCATGGAATCCTATGCAATTCACGAACGTGCCTTAGCAATTTTGTTTGTATACCTATTATTATTGTGATGTACACTCATAGATACTATAACTACTGCATTGTTTATATTTCACAACCTAGATATTATTATAATAGTAGTGGATTTTCTAATGGAAATGGTTTGGTAATCATAAGGTAAAAGCCCATCCGTGTTTATTTGCGGCGTGGTCTTATAAGGTACCTTTATTTTTAAAAGGTTTATATAAATAAAAATCCACTTGATTTGAGTTTCTCATGCCGGTTTACCGGACTGATCCTTGTGTTAATTCTTATAATGCTCGGATAAGCCCCGAGAATATTTCTAGATTTAATTGGACAATTTGGAGCTCTTAGAGAGGAGCTCGATGATTTTCCTATTCATGTATTTATTCCGCTGCACTACTTTTTGTGTCTATTAGAATTTATGAGGACAGGCTGCTATAACTATCCAAGTTGATGATAGGTTAGTTTGCTCCGATTGTTGCATGTATATTAATGTTTTCTTTTTGGTAAAGTTCTTTTGAGATATTATATATTATCGTTTTGCATGTGAGATTTTGATATTGTGTTCTTCTTTCATGTTCTGTTTCATTTTCTTTTTATTTTACCCTAATGTACTATTTTTCCAGCACTTGGGTGTTCGATAGGTGAATATCATGGATGTTTTAGTGTTGACATTTGTGGTCAAAAAGGACATTCGTTTCATTTAGTATTAGAGCTAAAGGTTAAGCGTGATCCTTGGCTTTGGTAGGTTATAACTCATTAATAGAGAGGGCAATGGAATGCCTTATTATGGTGGAGTGTATTATATATATATGAGAGTGCGTACTTGTCATTGTTGTAAAAATGTTTTATATTATGTTGATTGATCTGTTTAGTAGCTTATGGATTCTAGTCAATATGCGTTGCTAACATCATTGATAGGGACCTTTAAACACTTGAACAAGACAAACTGACACAATATTGTTTTTGAAATAGGTAAATGAAATAATTTTACCTAAGATTATATTTTGAATGTAGAAGAATAATTTTCAAAAAATTTGAAATAGTTATTTATGATGTGTTTGTTTGTATGGAAATGATAATATTCAATTATTATCATTTATTGTTTGATTAGTTATGCTCGACCAGTTTGTAAGTAGTTTTACCTTTACAATGCATGGGTTGGGTAGATAGTAATTATAAGAACATCAAAATGAACACCTTGTGAATTAGGTTTCAAAGTTTGTCTATAAAGCATTCGGTGATAGTGTTAGGGTAAGTTGTTTATTACAATCTAAAAATTATACACATTTGTGAAATGATTTAGGTAAGAAGTGACTTTATATAAGTGTCATTTATAAAGTATAGTTTATAAATAAAAAGGATTTATATTGAGAATTTGAGAACTTATATGCCGAGGATTATGGAAATTATTTCTTTTTAGAAAAAATTTGTGAAGTGGAAATAATAATAGTATTATTTGAAAGTATTTATAGATAGAAATGTTTTAAAAGGGTTTTAAAAAGAGATAGAAACTACTGGACTCACTTCTGTTGCTACAAAATAATTTTGATGACGATGGCAACATCATCGACATTTATTTTTGAGTTTTAAAGTGGGGAATGCTACCATAGTACGTAGTTTTGCTTCAATGGTTGTCTTGGTAAAATAAATTTTGATTTAAATCTCGAAAGTATGATTTAATATACAAAAAACTATAAGTATATTTTATTTCAAAACTATATGAAATCAAAACTGATGTTTAGTTCTTAAGTTTTCAGTTAAGTTATATTATAAACTAATGTACTCTATGCATTAGGGAAGTTTGGTTACATATCTGGTTTGATATGTTGATTAGTAGTTTTGTAACGACCCGCCAATTTATCACTTCGATAAATTGGATTTATTTTTAAATATATGCAAATAAACGAATAATATTGTTTCAAGTGATAATAAGTAATATTTATCTTATTTTGAATAAATATTTAAATAAAATATTTTCCTCGAAATTTATATCGATAAAATAACATTGAATTTAAATAATTGATTTATTTAATTTAAATTGAGATGTAATGATTTGATAATTATTTTAATTACACAAACAATTATTTTAAATGATGATAATTCATTTTGAATAGTTATAAAGTGATAATGAATATTTATAATTGTTATATAAAGAGATATATTTGATTTGAAAATATAAGGAAAAATTGATATTGCTTTAATCGGTATAAAGGAAATTTTTGTAAATATTTTTTAGCATCAATTCATATGATTTTATAATTCAAATGTGTTCGTTTTAATCATTTTAAAATGATTATAAAATTATTTTGGATTTCGTTTACAAATATGTGTACATTAGTAAATAAGGGAAAATGTGACCGATAATCGGTTCTCCGAATTTCAACGATTTAATGAATAAAGGTTATTTGAAGACATTCGAAGTGTTATGCACCTACATTTACATATATATACACATATATATATATATATACATATCCTTGTATATATGTGTGTGTGTGTGTGTATAGGTCACATGCGCATGATAACATGCACATACATACATTAATATATACATATATATAAATATAATGCAAAATGATTTAATATATCCTAAGCTTAAACTCTGAGTAGCTATAAATCAAACATCACATCATTGTACCATACCATCTCTTCACATCAACCATCATTTGGCTTTAGGGGGCATGCGTTAGGGGCTAGGGAGAGGTGTGGGCTAAGGGTATTTAGGTAATTATATAATACAATATTTTATTCTAAGGTTTTTTATATAAATACCACTCCTCTTCTAACAAAAATACGAATACCATTCCACTTCTTCTTCCTCTTCTTTTCAACTTTCTAAGAGCCTCTTTAATGGCTTCCTATTCATAAAAAAATATTTTAGAAAAGTTAGAGAATAACTATATCAAATAAAAGAGGAAAATGTATACACTAGTCTATAATATTGATCCACTTTAAATCCAGTTCTAAATTACCTCCTCTACTCTTGCAAGTCCACAATCACCACCCCACACCACTTAGGCCATAAGCACCAAGGCTAGGCTGAGCCACTCAATGTTCCAATCTCGATTAAGTGGAGTTTAATTTCATGATAGTAGAGCTATAGCCGATTTTATATTAGCTTGAAAATGAAGGTGGAAACACTTAAACTATTATATTATATGTTGAATGATGATATGATGTTTGCAAATGGATCTTTAATATGCTTTCATCATCAAGTTTGGATTGTTTTATAAGAATGCGGAATGTATATGCAAGTCACGAAAATACACGTCGATAAGCACAAAGGAAATCACTTTCCTCTATTTTGATGAATTGGTGCATGTGGAATGTTAAGCCTCTTTAAAAAGGTTTAAAAATGTGTTTGAAATGTTTTATAAATATTTAAAAGTGTTTTGGTGAAGTTTGAACGAGAATGGAAAATTTAGTCAAAAATAGACGCGTCGGATAAAGGAAGTTCACGATTTCATGCCGTAAAAGTCAAACAAGTAAAAAAGATGGAATATAGCTTGAAATTCTTCGAGATAAGATTTTTCAGAACTATTTGATCCGTATTTTTCCAAAAAACTAAGAAAAACAGGATTTTGATAAGTAGATTTTGAGATATGAGTAAAACAAGCTTTTGGAAAAATCACGGTTTTGTAGTTCGGGATCCAAAACTGGATTCCTTAGAAAATGATCTTTTAAAATTGTTTAAAAATGTGGAATAAGTCATATATATATATATATATATATATATATTAAAATGTTCTAAAAGTGATTTTAATAATAAAAATGAATTTTAAAATAATTAAAGTTTGTTTTGATTAATAAAGCTTATAAAAGTGCTTTTCACAGCACTTTTCCGTAACACTTTTCTATAACTTTTGAAATATCGCTTTAAACTTAAGAATTATTTTGCAAATGTTTTATCAATGTTTTAATATTGATAATTAAGTTTTTTAATAATGATTTAAGGTTTTTATAACTTATTTAAAAAGTATAAATAAAGATTTAAAGAAAAGATAATATAAATAAGTAGTTTAATCTGGGCTCTAAAAGCCGACGAGTAGATTGGATTTTCCTATTCACTGGAATCGGATGTGAGGTGCTTAAACTAAGGAGATGTTTAGGAGCAACTAGTGCCTCGGCTTACCTAGCCTCTTCCCTGGGTGAGGGATAGACAAGGTCGAAATGTCGGAAACGAGTAAATTTTCTTATACTTGGTGTTAGAGCTTGAAGAGGGGACTCGTACTATTCATGGAATTTAAAAGGTGATTCCGCCATTTTTCTGCCCATAATATTTTTTGAATATGGAAATTGATATTGAGTAGAATTATATAACTTCTATAGATACTTCTCACTTAATATTTACTAGTTCTGGATTAACATACTAGATAACATGGTTTCAACCAAATCAAAATTATGAGTTTGAATTTAGAAATCTTTTTCCAGATTTAAATAAACTTAGAATTAGTTTAATTCGTATACTTAAAATTTATTGGTTTTGATTTATAGTAAACAATGTCTTGATTAACATTGTTTTTGATCCGTTTTAAAAGTTATGATTTGGAAATCTTTGTTAAGGTTTAAAAAAATGATTTGTAAATATTTTCCTAAGAAAAGAAGAAATGATTTGGAATGTAAAAAAGGGTTTTATGCAATCAAAGGATTTGACAAGAGAGGTTTAATAATTCCATATCTATCGGAAAAAATATTTTAGAAATATATATCTCCAGGATAGATTTTGATAAAAAGAACTTAATCAATTAAAGAATGATTCCCTCTTCTCCAAACCTCTTTTTATCGATGATTAGTTCGAAGGAACTGGGTCGAATTTAGGATAAATTCCTCTCTGAAAACCACTTCGAATCGATGTATGCGTTCGAAAATTGACGATATGATAAAGAAAATAAAGTATGAAGACCGAGGATTTTCTTGGTGAAAGGACTACTTGTTGATAATTACTGTTTGCTAAAGTAGCTGTGGTCCCTTCATTTCTGAAACTCTTTGGGTTGCAAGGAATTCTCGCTACTAATCCTGGGGGTAAATACTAACATGATGTGGTAAAAGAAAGCCTTCGATTTCGCTCATTCCTAGAATGAACTTGTATGGATGGATGCCTGACATTACATTCTTGAGATTTCATCATTGAGTTTTATAACCATACATCTATTTGGTGGCAAAGAAGGCAACTTCTCTTAGCTTAACACCCTTCTCTGAGACGTCTGAGCTAAGTGGTTGTATATTTATGGAAGTCAATAGTGATCGGTCGAATGGCGATATGGCATTCAAAGTGAGATGTGCAAAGTCAAAAGGTAATCGATACCTCAACGTTACACTCGGAAATGGCCGAAACATGGTAGATGCGGCAATGCTATGTGGTTCACAACCATTGGATATGATCATCCCCTTCTAGATATATTTTTCCCGCTATAACGTTTGGGACTTAAATTATTATGGATCTATGCTTTAGGGCCCTCGGATAGGTTGGTAACGACTGGGGTGATGGCATATTCGGTACTATCTAGGAAGATGCAGGCCGGTATTGTTTTGGTATAGGACCATCAGTTGGGCCTTGGTACATTACTCTAGCGATGTACCATCGGAAGGTAGTCCCTACACCTGGTCATTTGAGTGGAAACCCATTCTCCAATAAGAAACTTTATGAATTTAAATGTAGAATGCCTTGTATTGCAAGGTGGTATGCTGGAATTTAATAAAGTAACAATTTCACATGAGATTAATAAGTTTATTTTTAAATGTTTTTGAAGATTTGTCACTAAAAATATTATCAATTTTTTTGTAATAATGATTTGGTTATCATAAGGTAAAAACCCATTCCGTTTTTATGTACGGAGTGGTCTTTTGAGATGCCTTTTTTTTCAAAACACACATTATGATTTCTCACACTAGTCCCATGATTGACCGGGAGTTTATTTTCTTTTTCCTTAAACTCTGGGTGCCCTAACTTTCCCAGGTAGCCTAGTAGATAGGTTTAGTTTATAAGAAATTTGGATGGACCTTGAAGCATGGAGTCAGAAGATTTTACTGAATATTCTTGTCAATTTCCACCACACTTTTGTACTATAGTATTTCGCATTTGTATGGACATGAATTTATAAATGTCCATGTTTAAACTCTAATAAATGTATTTTAATTTCCACTATAAAGATTTTTAAAAAATAACATATGTGAGATTCTATATTGTCTTTATTTCTCTTTCTTACCCTTGAGTGTCTGCTTCTCCGGCACTTGGATTTACGGCGCATGAATACCAAGGATGTATTAGTTTCGATTTTCGAGAGTCGAAGAAATGAGTCCTCACAACATGGTTTCAGTGCTTAGGTTGAGCGAACACCTAAGCTTAATAAGGGTAAAAGACTCATTAGAGATATGGTTAGTAATGCCCTAGGATGAGTAACTCATCAAAGATGGAGCTAGTAACACCTAGAATGAGTTTGAGAATATATGAGTGTGTATTGGTTAATTCATATACAAATAAATTTGGTTTTCTATGAAATCATTTTTACCTAATATATATATATATATATTTGAAAAAAAAAAGAGAATATTTTGGTGAAATTTTCAAATAATTTTCGAAATAATAAACATTTGTGCAAATAATCTTAAAAGCCATTTTTAGAAATAAATCTCGAAACATTTTCTAAGTATTGACAAAACATGTTTATAAACAAAGGGGAGTTGAAGTTTGAATATGTTTTTATAATAACTTTTGAATTTTTTAAATAAATAGTTTAAATTATAAAAACATGTTTTTATGATTTTTAAATAAATTACAAAATAGATATTTTAAGTAATGTTTTAAATAAGTATTGTAAACCATATTATAAGTATTTAAAATCTTTTATACTGTTTATGGTTTTTACAAAATTTGTTAATGATTTTATTAAAGGAATCAAAACTTTTATATTGTATATCATTTTAAGAAGATTTAGTTGGAAAAGAAGTCAAGTATTTTGTAAAACAATATAAAAGAGGCTTTTAGGGATTTTAACATTTATGTTATATTGAATAGTTGTGAAAAAATAATAAAAATTATATTCCGCTTATTTAAAAAGTGAAGTGTACTCTAATTTTAAATGGATGTGTTTTCACAGTTAATAAAATTGTAAAGTGATTTTGGGTTTATAGTAATAATGTTCAAGAAACAATTGTTTTTAACATATTTAATTATACTTCTGAAAAGTAATTTAATCTTTAAATGAGAGTTTTAAAGATAAGGATTAAGTTTGAAGTGTTTTGGGTTTGTAGTAAATAGTGTCTTGGTAAATATTGGTTTTTAAAACCTTTGAATTATATTTTAAAGTGGAAAAATATCGCTGAATGATTTTGGAAAATACTTAGATCTTTAATAATGGAATTTTAAAGATAACAAGTATGGGACCTTACGAAAAGGATATATAACTTTAAAGTATAAAAGAGCAAGGGGTTTATTATAACAATGTTTGAGTGACATTTGTTTTTAACCTCTTTGACTATGTTTGAAGTGAGTAAAACTTCTTATTGATTTGTGATTCTACTTATACCATTTAGATAAGTATATGAAAACTTTTGATATTATTAAAATTGTGTAGAGCATCATAAATTAAAATGTGAAGTTTAATTAACAAATGAAGTTTTAATTTATAAAGAATTTTTATTAGATAAAAAGGAGTTTTATTAATAAAAGAGATTTTAATTTATAAAAAATTAATTAAATAAAAAGGGGATTTGAAGTCATATAATCGTTTATATGACTTGATCGTGCTTGTGCGTGTTGATCATGTTGTATGTGTTACTTGCTTATGGATAGTACCCAGGACTTAGTTTTCCTTATGTGATCATTCTCATTATTATTGAAATTGACCAAATATAACTCTGGATATATGTAGAAGAAACACATGAATTATATGGTATAGTTATCTTTGACGATGCTATACTATATGTATAAAACTCGCTTTACTCTTCTAGGACAAATGATAAGGAAAATTGACCCCATCCGGTTAGGAGGTGATCTCTGCTTTGATCTAGTGTCTGATTGTTTCCAGAAGAATCGGAGTTGAGTTTACCGAAAATCGATTAGTTGGTTTTAGAGCACCCGGTAAGCAGGGGTATAAACTTATATGAGATGACTCGAAATCATAACTACTCCAAAACCATATACATGTCTATGCTGCAGAAGAGGTTCATGATGCTGAAATCTACGTGGAGTTTCGAGATCTATTTGAGATGCTTGAACACCAGCGGTTATTTGTAATCTACTTAGGATGTGGGAATCCATGTGTGATTCCAATATCTGTTAACATATAGGAATCCATTTTTGATTCCAAGATCTGTTCATAAGTGGGAATCCACGTGTGATTCAAAGATATGTTGAGATATGGGAATCCTTGTGTGGTTCCGCGATCTTTTCGAGTCGGGGACTCGTGTATTGAGATCTACTCGAGTGGTTACTCGTGTGCTAGACTGTCGGACTTAGCCTCACCATCTGATATGTCCAAAACTAGAGATAGGATACATAATCTTAAATTTACCTAACCCAAGTTTATATGCGACTCTACCCTAGAGATTCCTATAGTTATTCATGTGTGGGCGGTTCATTTCAGCATCATGTTGCAAGCTGTATATGTTTCTTATATAGTATATCAGCTAGGGATGTAAGCGCTTTGAAAGGATATCTTCGATCCTTGTGCATAAGAACCGTTATCAAAGTACTATGGGCATCTCCATGGAATCCTACACAATCAAAGAAAGTGGCAGAGCAATTTTGATTGTATACCTATTATTGTTGTGATGTACACCTGCATGCATCACAAAAACTTAATTATTTATATTTCACATCCTAGACATTTTTATAGTATCAATGGATTTTCTAATAAAAATGGTTTAGTCATAGTGAGGTAAAAACACATCCATGTTTATTCTCCATATGGTCTTGTAGTTTACCTTTATTTTTTAAGGTTTATAAAAATAAAAATCCATTTGATTCGAGTTTTTCATGCTGGTTTACCAGACTGATTCGGGGTGTTATTTCTTACAATGCTTGGGTCATGCCTGAGTATATTTCCAGATTTAGTTGGAAGCTTTAGAGGTCTTGGATATGTGCTAAATGATTTCCAATTCATGGATTTATTTTCCACTACATTACTTGTTTTGTATCTATCACCATTTTTGAGGACATGCTTCTATAACTGTCCCGGTTGACGATAGGTTAGTTTGCTTTGATTGTTGTATGTATATTAAAGTATTCTTTTTAGTAAAGATCTTTTGAGATATTATATATTATCGTTTTGCATGTGATACTATGATATTTTTCTCTTCTTTCTTATTCCATTCCTTTTTCCTTTTCTTTTACCCAAACTTCTATCTTTCCAACAATTGGATGCTTGGTACGTGAATACTGTGGATGTATTAGTGTTGTAGTTTGGGGGTCGAAAATGCCATTTATTATAGTTATTGTGGTCAAAAGCACCTACAATGGTATAGAAAAGAATTGCAAATATTTTTTTTGGTGTTTTTATATTATGGCATCAGAAAAGAAAATTAAAGGGTGTGCAATAGCGCATCAAAATTTTAATTTTATATACATAAGTACCGTTGGCATCATTTTCATTATATTAGGTTTCCACATAAACTTGACTCCTCAATTATGCATCTTTCGGCTTAATGATCTCAACTACTTGAATATGATTCTATTTTGTTGGAAATTGTGCAAATATCATGAATATGAACTACGCAACATGGTTTAATAAAGTTAATCCTTGGAAAGTATGTAGTTAAGTAAAACCAGAAAGAAAATTTGAACCATCACAAATCAAAAGTTATTGAAATAAAGGTTGACTTAATTACTTAGAGCTAAAAAGAAATAGCATGTAGTTGGTTCTCTCATTAAATTTAATCAAAAAGAATTAACTCTGAATAAATATCTAATTTGTTTAGATTCAAATAACATAAAATTGACAGTAGCTAATTCCTTTTATTAGTTGCATAGAATTATACTTACAAACATCATAAATAAATACAAATCTGATCTATAATTATTTGTAAACATCATTAAACGACAAAAATTGGAAACCAGGGAACTTAAACAAACTAGATTAGTATCATCATTGATTACCTCATGGTTTTGTGGAATCTGTAAAATTTGAGTGGTAGTTGTGTATTTAATGGAAAATTAAGTGTTTCTTACGGGCATTTCGTGATGTATTAAACTACCATATAGAAAAAAAATGTGTTGAAGATGTAGATTGTTTAAGTAGGATGATATTTGATTTCATATAAAATAAGTTTAGTCCAGTGGTATTATAAAAAACATTCAAAAAAAGAAGTATAAGTTCGTAAAGCATAAATTTACAACTGATTTTTATTTTGGAAAAATGTTTTACTCCTATATGTTGTAATAAAAACAAAAGCACTACTTGTACAATATACTTTAATCCGTAACATACCATGAAATATTATTTGAATATTCTTTTACTTCACATTTTTTGTTTACCTAGATTAGTTTTCTTATATAACTGTATTTGAGAATGCAAAAAAACATTAATTTTACCACTAATATAGTACAAAATATCGAAGATTATTTGGTATCAATATATTAGTAAATAAATTATATCCTATAAAAAAGGAAATTAAAAATTCATATTGTAGTAAGATAAAAGTCAAATGAGGTACAAATGGTGAGAATGAAAAAAATAGTTCATTGCATGTAATATATTTTACAAATGAATTAAAAATTTCATGCCACTAATTTATTAACAAATATAATTGTCTCCTAAAAGTAAATAAAGGACTATAGTTCATAATCATACCAACAGAGATAAAATCATAAGAAGACAAAATTTTACAATCTTGGTATCAACCATTAAATTCTTCTACCAATTTTGATTGGACCTGAAGGCGTTGTGTCATATTTTAAAATAAAAAGAGTAAAAAATCATGACTAAAATGAGAAATATCTTGCACCTAGGGTATTTATAGGAACCTATTTAATAGGTGCCTGAGTGTCTATTAAATAAGTGGGTAGAGTTAAGGGTATGCCCTAGAGGCAATTATGTATGTTACATATATCTAACTCGTTGACCAATCTTGCTGGAAAAAAAGTTATTTTCTTTCTATTATGTACTTGATGTAATGTGGTTATATTAATTAATCAATTTAATTAAAAGTATATTTAATAGAAAATGCATAAATGGTATGTTTTGTGACAGTAGTTACAAAGTGTTATAACCGCGAGTAATTTATCACAATAAAATAAATATACCGTTTTAAATTTTCCTAGTGAAGATGCATCGAGAGTGGATATTTATGTTGGGTAGTGTATTAATCATGACTGTTGAAGGTACCAAGGAGTTACATACTGATAATTATTGGATAACTATGGAATGAAAATGACTCATTTGGTAGTTTTCTATTGGTCGATGTAACTAAGGTCAAGCAAAGAGTATTAATGTGACTAATTTACACAGTTCTCTCGGCATGAGAATACTGTTAATCTTTAATGTGGAAGCTCTGCCTTAATTATAGTTAAATCATGGCACAACGTCCATCGAACGACTATAGTTTGGTCGAGTGGAAGCATTGGAAGTGAAACACTATTCAAGAAAGGCTTCGTCTTCTCAATTGTATGAGGTTAGTATCACGGTCAACTGAAGTTAACACAAAATCAAAGTCTCTGGCTAAAGTATTTTGATTAATAATAATGATTATTATTGAAACGAGGACTTAGTGTTTGGACTATAAAGTTGAATGTGGATGATATTGCAATATTGACTATTATCATATTCCACAAATCCAAAGCGATATAGTTTTGACGAAGAGAATTGGTGTAAATAATTGACTCTATTAGGTACCACTTATAATAAGCAAAGTTGGATTTTACTAAAAGATGTGTAAGCGATAAATTCGGCTAAAATGTTACACCACCTGCTAAGTGACGTGTGAACGTTAATGTTCGAATAGTTCGTTATTAATTGTTGACTGAATTTACACGAACGAGTCGCACAACCGTAATGATGAATTCTATTAAAAACCACATGATTTAATTAATTTATAAAATGATGTAAATTGATTAAATTAATTGATATTTGAGAAATATTAATTATTAATTATTTGATGTTTGGTTTTTTTGGAATTATTCTAATGCATTTAAAAAATTTATATTTGCGCGCATTAATGTATCGGTGTAATTTAAAGATAATTACATGATATGATTTATGAAAATTTTATGTCATTTGATGACATGATTTGTGAAAATTTATGCCATATGTGTAAAGAAATGATTGGAGAGATAAAAACAATCAAGGGAATTAATTAGGAGAGTTTATATCAAAGAATGGGAAAAGTTTCATTCTTTTATATAAAACATATTCTCTAATTCATTCCGTAAATACAATTTCTTTCTTTCTTATTCAATCTGTTTCTTCCTCTCGCCTAACTTTTCATGGATGAAAGCAAGAAAATATTTCCAAAAATCTTTCAACTCCAAATTAAAGCAAATAGAATAAAAAAAAGTGGTTCATCCATATCCTACAAGGATATGATGGGAATCTTAAAGATCTGAGGAGATATCATCATTCAAAGTATGATTTTTAAGCAACATCCTAAAGGGAATTCATTTTCAAGGCATGTTCAAGATTTTTGGTAATACGATTCTTGCAAAATCTAGAAGCTAATTTTTAAATCTGAGAGTTTTGATTCATCATTTAAGGCGTGATTTATTGGCTACATCTAAAGGTAATGTTTAGTTGAATTCATCAATATATATTCATATGATTAATATAATTAAATTCCTATGATTCACTTCATATTTCAATTTTTCATTCTGCACCATGTAAATTAAGTATGCCTTATGCTTAGTTTGATTAAATCGTCTTTATTGTATTATTTTAATTAGATCTATGTTTGTTCATCAATTACTTTTAATTTATGTTTATAATAAATTGACACGTTTTTATTCTCATGTTACTTTTGATAAATTATCTTCATTCTTTGTATTGTTTAGATCTGTAAATTCTTATCACAAATTTACAAATGTCTGTCTTGTTTAAATCTCTTTTACTTTATTTTGGTAACTTACGAAATTGAAAATTGACATTGGATGAGATTTTATGTATACAATGATATGACATTCACTTATTCAATTGCTAATGAATTACATATATGTTAAGTTACCTATCATTCCTTAAAATTGATCGTATTTATATGTTAAATTCGTGCGTGCAATTGTTTCAGTATTTGTTTTTTTAAAGGGGAAACTTTGATTTAAGATTATTGAATGGACTTTAATGCAAACTATAGTTCTTTGTTGTTTTCTATATTTAAAGTTTCATGTAAAATTTAAAGTACTGTTTCATTCCTAAATTAAATTTTTAATGAAAGTTGTTAACTTTAAAACCAAAGCTTTTATGAAATGTATGTATAAGATATCATATGCTATGGTTCTTGCAAATGTATGGTGCTCAGATATAAATCATTGAATTGCACTTATCATATATAGAATGTAAATGTTTAGTTTAATTCAAACTTGTAGAAAGATTATGAGAAATAATGTAACATTTTTGTTTTTAAACCTTCTTAATTGAAATCATATCTATTAATGTTAATTTTGGACTTCATATTATTTAAAACAACTAATAGTTTTTCACTTTATATGTATGTATGTATATATCTACAATTATTATCAACGTATGCATGCATTTCATTTATAAAATTTAGATAATATAGGCATGTGTGAATTTGATTGATAAGTAATAAATGTTATTTAATATATTAATTGTTGCAATTAAATAGGGTAAGAAGTGAATGATTTCCTTCCTTTATGTTCTTCCATATCTTCTCTTTATTGTTGAATAGGCTAAGAGAGGGAAAGAAATGAAATATTTCCCTCCTTTTGAATTCTGTAATTATCTTCTCATTATTAGTTGAATAGAGTAAGATAGAGAGAAATAAATAGTCCATTTACCTTGATTCATTTGTACATATTTCATTTATACACCCCTTGTATACTGCACTTACTCTTCACACAAATGAATGTTACATTCATTACAATACTAAGTCAAAATTAAATTTAAAATTCCTTTTTGCAAATAAAATAAAATATTTGTTAACTCCTATTTCTACCACGACCTAAAACTCCGCGACCTATAATTCAGCAGCCCAACGACCTAAGAGTACTTGACGACTTAATGGTCTCAACGACCTAACGGCATAATTGTATTAGCGACCTAACTCCACGAAGCAGCTATGCGACCTAAAGACTTAAGCATTGTCACGACCTACGACCTATGGGGAGTAGCGACCTAATTCCTGAAGATATGGAGCGACCTATCAAGCTTTGCGACCTAACAGAGAGCTGCGACCTAAAGGAGGCCGCGACCTACCAAGCTTCACGACCTAACTAGATAAGCAAGCAAGCAACCTAAAGACTTTATGCGACCCAACTGTCCACCGACCTATGAAGTTTCGCGACCTAAGGGATTCAGCGACCTAAGATCAGCTATGGCCACAGGAAAGTACTCACGACCTAGGGTAGGTCACTAACGACCTAAACACGTAAATAAAGAGGCCGCCTCTACTATGCCGCTGAGTGTTAGGTCACGCACGACCTAGAACTTGTTGAAAAAAGCATGCGCCTACTCATGAAAAAGGAAAACCGGAGCTTCATAGGTCGGAGACGACCTACGACCTTACTTAGGTCGGTCACGACCTACGACCTAAGTCCGAGCAAAGCCTATAAATACACCCCTAATTCCAACTGAAAAAGGACTTTTTGGCTGATTTCCTTCAAACACCGTTACTCTGCTGCATTCCAAACTAATCCAATCCAACACTTGAAGCTCTCAAGATATTAAGAACGCTACAAACAACTTCAAGAAGAGATCACATACATCCAACATGGATTCGAAAATTCTCATCTCCATCGAAGTTTAAGCTACTTGTTCTAAGTATCTTGTAATTCAAAGTGTATTGTATTTGGGAAGAATTGTATCAGCTTGTAACGAGATTATTAATAAAAGTACTTAAAGTGGACGTAGGCTATACCCTAAAGCCGAACCACTATAAAATTGTTGTTGTTTACCGCTTTTCTACTATTATCTGCTTGTAATCTGTTCCCGAGTCGTCGGGTGGTGCTTTCACAATTACAACTCATACATCGGGGTGTTAGCGTTCAAATTCTAGTGTTAACATTTTTGGTGCTTTCATTGAGAACTGAACTCAGGCAAGTTATCATCATTGCTTCACAGAGGTTTGTAGAGAGAATTTCCCTGAAAACCAGAAGTCTATCCGAGATAATGGCTCCTGGAAGGAAGAGTAGATCTGTCAGATCTGGGAATATTCAAGAGGGAACCTCCGCT
This sequence comes from Allium cepa, assembly GCA_030765085.1. NCBI lineage: Eukaryota > Viridiplantae > Streptophyta > Magnoliopsida > Asparagales > Amaryllidaceae > Allium > Allium cepa. The sequence goes on from CM060945.1 coordinate 488,972,139, forward strand.
TCCCCTGTACCTAATCAACCCATTCCGTCTGCTGGGGTTACGAAAGCAGAGTTGGATGCTGTAATATTAGGACTGAACCAGCAGATAAACGCCCAGAATGCACAATTAGAAGCTCAGAGTGCCCAAAATGCTCTAATTCTGAATAAGTTGAATGATTTGCTCGGGGCAAATAATCAACCGGCTGGTAATGGAAGGAATTATACTGGCAACATTCATGATGCTAATGAGAGGAATGCTCCAGAAAGGGCTGCCAGTCCCTTTGAGCAAACGCTTCCTGAGGTTGGTGGATCTGGAACTTGACATGATGAGGAGTATCTTTCTGGAATGGTCCGGCAAATCATGAGAGAAAGTATGCAAAGGGTTGAAGATGAGAAAGAATGGGGTTTCGCCCCAAGTAAAACTCCATTTACTGAGAAAATCTTAAAGGCGGAGTTTCCAAGGAAGTTTGTCCCTCCAACTATCCCAGCTTACAAAGGGACAAGTGATCCGAATGAATTCTTGTATAAATATGATTGGCACATGACAGGTGCCAGGGCCTCAGACGAGATAAAGTGCCGATATTTCCCCGTATACCTTGAAGGTGTGGCTCTACTGTGGTTCACCAAGTTGCCAGTCCGATCTATTGATCAGTTTTCAGACTTGACCCGAAAGTTCAAGGAACAGTTTAGACTATATGCTTCAAAGGCCAAAGACATCATGTCATTGTCAAGTATAGAACAGAATCCTGGTGAATCTATCAGATCTTTCTTGAACCGCTTTAATATAGCGCTGGCAGAGGTGGACAATGCTGAACCGCGAATGATATTGACTTATCTGATGAGGGCTATTGATAAGTCGAGCGAATTTGGGAAATGGTTAAACATGAAGGAGCCAACCTGCCTCGAGAAGTTCTACAAAAAGGCAGACGAATTCATACGCCTCGAAAGCCGTCCTGTACCGGTGAAGGCAGTGTCAGAAAAAGCTGAAGATAACACTGTTGCACCACGCAAGATTGAATCTGTAGGGCAAAAAAGGGAAAATAACAATGGGAAGAAACAAAGTAATCTGAAGAAGCCCCGATCCTTCAAGCCATCAGAGTATACTCCTTTATCAGACACGCCGGAGCATATCTTCCTTGCCATTAAAGATTCTGTTGACCTCCCTAAACCTATCCCTTTGAGGACCGGAAAAAAGGCTATACAAAGTGGGAAGTTCTGCCGCTTCCATAATCAACCCGGTCATGAGACTGATGAATGCCGCCAGTTGAAAAATCTGATTGAAGAATTGCTAAGAGAAAACAAGCTGCAGCAATTTGTGAAAAAGAATAGCAACAATCCTGCATCGTCAAGTCAGGGGCAACAGGCTCCTGTTCATCAGCCTAGGATAGGTGAGAAAGCTACGGGGCATGAATCTGGAAGGCCCATTATCAATGTCATTACAGGAGGGCCTCACCCAGCTGGCAAGAGCTAGGGAGAAATGGAGAGATATGCCAGAGCTTTGAAATATGTTCCAGCCGAAGAAGACGTCTTTGTTTTAGAAGACACTACGCCCCTGAAACAACAGAAAACTTTCAGTGATGATATTATTTTCAGAGCCAGAGATTCCTCAGGTATCGAAGCTCCTACCCTAGATCCCTTGGTCATCTCTGCTGGTATTGGACCGGCCATTGTCAGAAGAGTTCTCATTGACTGCGGAGCATCATGTAATATCCTCTTCAAGAAGACATTCGACCAAATGAAAATCCCTATGGTCGATGTACAAGCCTCGTCGCAGAAGATCGCTGGCTTCACCGGGGAGCCAAAGCAACCAATAGGAACCATCGATCTGCTAGTAGAACTTGGGGAAGGAGAAAGGAAAGTGGTCCGCAAGCAAACATTTGTGATTGTCGATGAATTTTCTGCTTATAATGCTTTCCTTGGCCGTCCAACGCTCGCAGCATTCAAAGCTATTCTAGCCCCGTGGTGCCTCACTATTAAATTCCCTACAGACAATGGAGTAGGAGTTATAAAAGGGGATCAAAATGCTACGCGAGAGTGCTATTTGACAGAGTTGCGAGAGTCAAGAAAGAGGGAAATGGGAAAGGATGCGGCCACTCCAGTCCGCATCAAAGAGCCAGCCTTGTAGCAATTACGGGGCGGACCCTGCACTGGCGAGCATAGCGGGGCACGGAAAGAGATGGATCCCAGAAAAGCCAGTGCAGGGGAGAATAGAGTAGTGCCGGTTGAAATGACGGTACCGGTACCTGTTGACCCGAAGGACCCAAATAAGGTGTTGAATGTGGGTTCACAACTTAATGTGTCAATTCAGAATATCTTGATATCATTCCTGAAAGCAAATCTGGATGTCTTCGCTTGGACTCATGCTGATATGTGTGGAATATCTCCAGAAGTTGCAGTACACGCTCTGAATATTGACCCAAAGTTTACACCAGTAAAACAGAAAAGAAGAACCCAAGGTCCAGAAAGGTCAGCAGCATTAAAAGAGGAAATTGATCGACTCATGGAAAATAACTTCATCAGAGAATCTACATATCCGAACTGGGTTTCAAATCCTGTGTTGGTTAAGAAAGCTAATGGAAAATGGAGGGTGTGCATCGATTTTTCAGATCTGAACAAGGCCTGCCCCAAAGATTGCTTTCCTTTACCCAGGATCGATCAACTGGTAGATGGAACAGCGGGACATGAATTGTTATCTTTCATGGATGCCTACTCCGGATATAACCAGATCATGATGCATGAACCGGATCAGGAGGACACGAGCTTTATCACCGATGTTGGTCTTTATTGCTACAGAGTTATGCCCTTCGGTTTGAAGAATGCAGGGGCAACCTACCAAAGACTTGTTAATGCTATGTTCAAACCGCAATTGGGCAAAACTATGGAAGTCTACGTTGATGACATGTTAGTAAAGTCTAAGAAAGCAGCGGATCACATTGAACACTTGGCAGAAATGTTCACAGTCCTCCGGAAATACAGAATGAAGCTTAACCCTCTGAAATGCACGTTTGGGGTCGAGTCCGGAAAATTCTTAGGGTTTATCGTCAGCGCTAGGGGCATTGAGGCTAGTCCAGCTCAAATTACTGCCTTGAAAGAAGACAAAGCTCCTAGAACAAAGAAGGAATTGCAAAGTCTCAATGGAAAAGTTTCCGCCTTAAGTCGGTTCATTTCCAAAGCCACAGATAAATGTATCCCATTCTTTGACGCCCTAAAGAAAGGAAAGAAAAACTTCAATTGGACTCCCGAATGCCAAAAAGCCTTTGATGAGTTGATTCGCCATATGGAGACGCCTCCAATACTTTCTAGGCCTGGCGATGGCGAGGATCTTCTTATATACTTGGCAGTATCATCACACGCTTTAAGTGCAGCGCTGATACGGGAAGACAAAAGGATTCAACATCCAGTTTACTATATCAGCAAAAGACTCACTGGGGCAGAGATGAATTACTCTAAGTTGGAAAAACTCGCCTATTGCTTACTAATTGCGTCTAGGAAGTTGAGGCAATATTTTCAAGCTCATCCTATCAGAGTCCTCACTGATCAACCTTTAAAGCAAGTCCTGTTTCGCCCTGAAACTTCGGGTCGTCTTCTAAAGTGGAATATTGAACTCAGTCAGTATGACATCACTTATCATCCCCGAAAAGCGGTCAATGGACAAGCTTTAGCAGATTTCATTGCAGAGTTTACAGATAAAGGAAACAGTGAGGAAGAAACGTTCGACAATTCCCCTATCCAGTGGAGGTTATATGTCGATGGTACAAGAAATGATTACTGTTCTGGAGCCGGAGTCGTACTTGAGACTCCTGAAGGTCGGTCATTATGCTATGCACTAAGATTGGAATTTCCTTCAACAAACAATGAAGCCGAATATGAAGCTCTTATCGCAGGACTGAAAATCGCTAAAGAACTAAACATACGAGAATTACAGATCTTTAGCGATTCTCAGCTTATTGTATGTCAAGTCAAGAAGGAATTTCAAACGAAAGGGGGAAACCTGCCCGCTTACTTGTCGAAGGCTTGGGAACTTCTGTGTGAGCTCGATCACTATTCAATAAGCCACATTCCTCGGGAAGAGAATATGAAGGCAGATTCCCTCGCAAAGTATTCAAGTTCTGGTGAAGCTCAACTATTAGGATTGGTCCCTGTAGAAGTCCTTTCAGCACCAAGTATAGACGAGATGGATATTGACTGGATTATGAATGTATCTCAAGAACAAGAGTCATGGATGACTCCAATACTGGACTACCTACTCAGAGGTTCTCTGCCAGAAAATTCGATAGAAAGACGAAAGCTACTAAGGAAAGCCTCTCGCTATGTAATTCAGGATGGCCGATTATACAGACGGGGATTCTTAATGCCATTGCTTCGATGTGTATCGCGGGAAGAGTCCAAAACAATCCTAGCTGAGGTGCATGGAGGAGAATGTGGTGATCATTCAGGTGGTCAAACATTAGCAAAGAAAATTCTCCGATACGGATATTTTTGGCCAGAAATTAATCATGATGCTGCAAGCTATTCCCGAAAGTGTGACAAATGCCAAAGATTTGCCAAAATTCCTAGAGCACCTTCAACTGAACTCACACAAATGGTCAGTCCATGGCCATTTGCAATTTGGGGAATGGATCTCATTGGGCCGCTACCGACTGCCAAATCAGGGATTAGATATGCTATTGTTGCAGTTGATTATTTTACGAAATGGGCTGAAGCTGAACCATTGGCTACTATCACCTCTAAGAAGATGATAAGTTTCGTGACCAAGAATATCATTTGCAGGTATGGTGTGCCTCAGAAAATAATCACAGACAATGGTACTCAGTTTGAAAGCGAGGAATTCCAAGATTTTTGCAGGCGATTCAAAATCCAGAAAAGCTTTTCAGCAGTTGCTCATCCGCAGGCAAACGAGCAAGTGGAAGCAGTAAACAAGATCATCAAATCAACCATCAAAAAGCAACTCGAAAGAGCAAAAGGTGGTTGGGTCGATAAGCTACCACTTGCACTATGGGCATACAGAACCACTCACAAAACTGCGACTGGGCACACTCCTTTCTCATTAGCATACGGGTCGGAAGCAATGATCCCGATAGAAACAGAGGTTCCTTCACACAGAAGGATCCATTTCAACCAAGCAGAAAATGAAAGGCTACAGCTTGAAGCGCTAGATTTCCTTGATGAAAAAAGAGATGAGGCCAATCTCAGAATTGCAGCTCATCAGCAAAGAATAGCCAGACATTTTAATTCCAAAGTTCGCCAACGCAGCTTTGAGATTGGAGACCTAGTCCTAAAGAGAATTATGACAGCGACGGGTGTGTTTGGGCCAAATTGGGAAGGACCGTATGTAATAGGTCAGAAGCTTCTTGACGGCACATTCAAACTCACCACTGTTGATGGAGATCAAATTCCAAGGGCATGGAACAGCAACCATTTGCGTCCATACTTTACTTGAAAATTTTGTTGAAACATTGTAAAAAGAATTATGAATGTATGATTCTTGTAATTGAAAGCAATTGTAAAACTGATGCAAGTAAATAATGAAAGAATATAAAGTGGATGTAGGCCCAATTTCATGGCCGAACCACTATAAATCTTGTGTTCCTTATTATTATTACATGTTTGCTTTATTCTCGATATAAAAGGTACATAGAATGTATTGCTGAAATGTCGATTTGAATTTTTGCAGACAATGGAAGTGAAACTTGCCCATAAAAAGACCAAGTGATTCTCGCCAAATTTCAAGTCACAAGAGCCCCGAATTCAAATCCTAGATAGGAAGTACTTCAATTGAACAGCCTATGATTTCGACAGAAACGGGTCTTTGCTAATAAATTGAGATCGTTTGAACAAACAAACATCCAATTAATAAGCTAGTGCTCGTTCTCACGAAATTGCCTGACAATGAAGCACACTTCCTTGGATTAAACAAGTTACTTGTAAAAAAAAAAAAAAAAAAAGAAAAAAAAAAAAAGGGGGCAGAGAATCATTGAAAAGGCATAAGCAAGTGAACAGAGGAACAACCAAAGCTATCATCGGCAGCACAAGTCCTCTTCGGAGGCACGACTCTTCGGAGGATAAAGACCTCTAATGGGTCATACGCCACAAAAAAGAAAGTTCTCTACTCAACAAAAAAGATTGGAGGAGTCATGACCCTCCAACCATGAGAGAGTAACTTCCAGGCGATGAAAACCCTCTCTGAGGCACATTTCACCAGGAGTTGAAGTGTTATGACCGCTCTTCGGAATTACACTTCACCAGAGTTGAAATGCAAACAAAATAAAAGCCCTCTTCGGAGGCCCATTTCACCAGGAGTTGAAGTGTTATGACCGCTCTTCGGAATTACACTTCACCAGAGTTGAAATGCAAACAAAATAAAAGCCCTCTTCGGAGGCCCATTTCACCAGGAGTTGAAGTGTCATGACCGCCCTTCGGAATTACACTTCACCAGAGTTGAAATGCAAACAAAATAAAAGCCCTCTTCGGAGGCCCATTTCACCAGGAGTTGAAGTGTAACAACCGCTCTTCGGAATTACACTTCACCAGAGTTGAAATGCAAACAAAATAAAAGCCCTCTTCGGAGGCCCATTTCACCAGGAGTTGAAGTGTCATGACCGCCCTTCGGAATTTCACTTCACCAGAGTTGAAATGCAAACAAAATAAAAGCCCTCTTCGGAGGCCCATTTCACCAGGAGTTGAAGTGTCATGACCGCCCTTTGGAATTTCACTTCACCAGAGTTGAAATGCAAACAAAATAAAAGCCCTCTTCGGAGGCCCATTTCACCAGGAGTTGAAGTGTTATGACCGCTCTTCGGGATTTCACTTCACCAAAGTTGAAATGCAAACAAAATAAAAGCCCTCTTCGGAGGCCCATTTCACCAGGAGTTGAAGTGTAACAACCGCTCTTCGGAATTTCACTCCACCAAAGTTGAAATGCAAAACAAGATAAAGACCTTCCTGGAAGCCCATGTTTCACCGAGGTTGGAATAAAACTTCCAAGTGTCGAAACGTGAAAAGGCTTTCCTCGAAGGCACAACTCTTTGGAGGTACACGTTTCACCAAGATTGAAATAAAACTTCCAAGTGTTGAAACGTGAGAAATCCCTCCTCAGAGGTACAACCCCCTCCCGGGGACACAATTAAGAAGAAAGACCTCTTCAGAAGCCCACGTTTCACCGAGATTGAAATAAAACTTCCAAGTGTTGAAACGTGAAAAAATCTCTCCTCAGAGGCACAAATTTTTATTAAAAAAGAAGAAAGAGAAAAATCCTCATCAAGAGCGTACTTGATGACTTTACCTATTCTAAAAAAAAAAGAAGGGGGAAGAAAGTTAAAGTACATTCAGAGGTCCGCTTTACCACGTAGAAGAATTCACTTGGCAAAATATATACATACGCAAAAGGAAAAAGTGATTTCTTCGAAGGACAAAGCGTAGAAACTTATATGAAGGAAGTTGCACTCTACGAAAATTCTCTTCGAGAATGAAGTAATTATTCTTTAGAAAACGAGAGTGCAAGTCCCCTCAAAGTATACGATATTGCAGTAAGCTCATGGTATAGGGGCAACATGGTATAGTTACATACAAAGCGGTATAACTATGTCGGTAAAGTACGCTCAAACAACATACCACAAGCTCACCGCAACATCGTATAAATAAACTTGTGCAAAAATGAATAATAAATGCATTCTCAAATTCAAACAAAAGTCTGTACAAATAAAGAATCATTTTATTCAATTGCAGATATTGCAGATACAGGTTTCAAAATAAAAAGCAGGGGCCGGTGCCTGCACAACATCCGACCATTACACAAAAAAGGAATCAAAAAGCTCAACTCTTCATTTCTTCTTGCCGCCTTTAGACCCTTTACCCGGCCGAGTGGTTAGCTTTTCAGGTCTTTCAGGTTGGTCTGAAGGCATAAGGGAAGAAGGGGAGGGAGGTGCAACTGGTGCAATTTCCGGTTCCTCTTCAGTGGTGATAATTTTCTTCCCCCTCCTCTTCGATGTCCCATGCTTCTTTCTTCTCTTCGAAGAAGACTCACTCCCCGGAGTAACGAGAGCGGACAAAACTACGTCGTCAGAAGGAGTCCGCTCCGGAGAGATCTCGCCTCCTTCGAGTCCCTCATCTTTTTGCTCCTGCGAAGCAATAGGGTCATCCAAGCCATGAAGAGCCTCAATTTTCTCCTCTTGTGACCCAGGTTGTGAAGCAGAAGGAGGAGTCACCTGAAGAGATGGAGGAGGAATAACCAGAGAAGGCGAAATCTGCACGGCACTTGTTGTTTCAACTGCAGAAGAAGAAAAATTGAAAATGTTAGTATCTTCCCGAAAGAAGGGAGATATGGGTTCATCGAGATTCAAGAGGTAATCGAGAAGCTCATCAAATTTTTGAGGAATAAGCAGGTAATCCACCTGAATCGGACCAATGTCGAAATTACCTGAAGATGTTGGCTTCGTCAGTTCAATCTCATAAATCTGAGCCCCAATGTCCTCCAAAGCCTCTTCATCAGTAGGGGTAATTACCCCGGTTCTTGTAGGAGGCGGCGAATGAGCACTAGAGCCTGTAATGTCCACCTCGGGAGAAACTAGAGGACGTTCAGAGGTTGTAGGCGGTACTTCTTTTTCAGAACGCTCCTCTTCCGCCATCCCGGCCCGCGCTCTGGCAAGCTGCTCCTTTCCCTTGGCAAGAGCGGCACGGGCTTCATCATCAAGATAATGCTCTTCAAGGGCTGACTCAGCATATCCAGCACCTTTACCACCGAGCATATCAAGTGCTGCCTCCCAAACTTCAGCCAGTGTGATTTCATACTTGGGGCCTAGAAAGGCAAGGCTGCCACGTCCCAAAATGCTGTGCAGATAAAAATCGAATAATGTGGAGCTAATGTCAGCTTTGGTTGCTTGATGAGCCTCTTCGGCCGCAAGTTTACCAGCAACAGCCTCGTCGCGCTCCTTTTCGGCCATAGCAAGTCGAGTTTTTAACAACTCTATCTCCAAGCTTTGAGAGCCGGTCTGTTCTCGCAGTTGTACAGTTTCAGCACGATATTCTTCTATGACCTTTTCCTTGTATGCAAGCTTATCTTCGACTGCTCTTTGACTGGCATGCGCATCTCGTACTTGTTGCTGAAGCATGCTCTCCTTTTGAGAATGGAAAGTAGATGAAGTAGCTAATTCTTCTTTAAGTTTTTCTACTTCCGCTTCCAGCTTTTCATTGTAGGAAGCAATACTTCTCATTTCGGCGTCATGCTGTTCGAGAGTCTTCTGCCACTCAGCCTTATCATTCTCCATTGTTAGCATGGCCTCGAGATTGGCTCGGTTAACCCTCTGAAGTTCGTCGACGAGTTTTTGCCAGTTCGACATTCTTTCGATATCGGTCCTGACAGTATCAAGATTTCGCAGCATAGCCGGTTTGTCGAGAGGAACCAAGTCGAGATCAAATCGAACCCCTCTCAGGCACCACTGAGGAAATCGACTTTGAAGAGTGGGAGGACCTTGCCCGACTTGGTATGCGGGCCGGTTGATGATTGCTTGAATGTCGGAGCGAACGGGAGCAGGAGATTGAGCAGGGACATGTTTAGAAGCTGAAGGAGTTGTTTCTTCAGTAAGTCTAGCCCGCTTGCTAGAAGAATCGTCTATGTGACTCGTTCCTCTCTCATCATGAGATTTTCTCTTTTGGGTATCACCATCTCTGTGGGGAAGATCATGCCTTTCTTGTTCCCTTCGGCGACGTTCTTCATATGCTCGTCTCTCGTCGTCTTTCCTGATGGCCCTCTCTTCATCCGACTCTCTGTAAGAAGGAAGGTAACGCCTGTAATCATACTGGCTACGCCTCCCGTAGCGCTGGAAATCATCATAATACGAGCCGCTGCGCCCCATAGGAGAATCTGGAATTAAAATAATAAGCTTTAGAAATCTTTAAAGTACAAGAAGAAAAGTGCACAAGTAACAGATTTCCTCAAAACTCGGAAGACGATCAAGAGTCCTCCTGAACAGAACACACAATCCCATCAAAATAGCATAGCCATTGGGGTGCAGCTGAAAAGGAGAGATCGTCAGTCGAAGTAGGATTTGCCGGAGAAATTCATTAAAAGGAGGAATTGCTCCACTCAAGCACATTTGTCGATTAATGGCAACAAAACCGTAAGGTGGTCTATCAGCAGAGTCATTTGGTCCAGGGAGTAGAACTTCTGCCTCGGCAATGCCAAATTGAACGCATAATTGATTAAGCGCCCGCTGTTTCAAAAGGGTAGGAGTTCTTTCCGGAGGATTCTCTAGTGGAATAGCAATCGGGAAAACCCCTTCAGCGTGTTCTATCATCTCTTCTTGTTGAGACATCATTCTACATAAGCGACTGGATGTTCAGATGAGAAGGTGCACGTTTCCTAAAAAGTGTGAAGTGTTGTGCAGAACTTTAAAAAAAAAAAAAAAGCAAACATAACTGAAGTTAAACTAGTTGACAATTAGTCGACTATGAGATTTCAGGACTTGTTAATATAAAGCTCAAGTGAAGTGTTAATGCGAACGAATCAACTTTAACTGGATATTTTAGTTTTGCTTTAACACTTCACTTGAATTCATTGGTTCACAGCATTTCATTCACACAATTCATTTAAGTTAATTACTCTTTATCGACTAATCTGTCATTCGATGTGGGCAGTCAATGGCAGTATATTCGTCCCAGTTTTCTGCAAATATTATGTTTAACAGGTTATTAGCATTAGAGATAATCTGCAAGGAAGTACAACAAAATCCAAGCTCAAACAGTTCAATCAAAGTTGTCTCAAAATGTCACAAGTCCTAGGTCGCCCGGCGACCTAGCATAGGTCGGAACCTTCTTAGGTCGCGCTGTGCAAAGTAAAGGATAAGGCATTTCAATCTCGTCATAGTGTTAGCTCGGCCGCGACCTAGAGTCTATGTCGCAAGAAAGTTAGGTCGTGCGGTTCCTAGCTCGAGTAACTCTTAGCTCATGAAAAGTCTTAGGTCGCGCAAATATTAGGTCGTTCAGCGACCTAGTATGGGTCGAAACTATTCCTTAGGTCGCAAGGGTTCTTAGATCACGAATTATCTTAAGTTGCTCAAATTCACTAGGTCGCTAGCTTCCTCTCCACGCAATGCTTCACCGGACCTGATAACCCACTATCAACTACACCAAAATCCATCATCCTATTCGTGAAGTTCATCATCTTTTCATACCACCAAACCATTCGAAAAACCGATTCAAAGTATCTCCGATCTATCATAAATCTAACTCACTACTGTGCGTTCGTAAATCGCAACAACCACAATAACCAGTAACGATCAAAAATCGATCACAGCGCAACTCAAAGTAAACCGCGACGCGCAAAATCGATTTGAGGTTCGGAGGTTGGAGTTCGTGGTTCGATGGTGGTTATGGAATGAATAAAGATCGAAGATGCTTACGTAATTTGATAGCAAGAAGGAATTGATGAATGATTTGGTTGAATTCGTCTTTGAAATCGCAGAATTCTGTTAATGGCAGAACAAGAAATTGAAGCAGTTAGGTAATGGAGAAGAAACGACCTAGCAATTTATATGGAGTTGAAAGAAGAAGGCGAGTAGACACGCAAGTTAGCGTATGTTTTAGGTCGCTTACGACCTAGCAAAGTTAAGTCGAAGCACACGACCTATCACATAGGCCTGTACTTCGAGGGGCAAATGTTAACTCCTATTTCTACCACGACCTAAAACTCCGCGACCTATAATTCAGCAGCCCAACGACCTAAGAGTACTTTACGACTTAATGGTCTCAACGACCTAACGGCATAATTGTATTAGCGACCTAACTCCACGAAGCAGCTATGCGACCTAAAGACTTAAGCATTGTCACGACCTACGACCTATGGGGAGTAGCGACCTAATTCCTGAAGATATGGAGCGACCTATCAAGCTTTGCGACCTAACAGAGAGCTGCGACCTAAAGGAGGCCGCGACCTACCAAGCTTCACGACCTAACCAGATAAGCAAGCAAGCAACCTAAAGACTTTATGCGACCTAACTGTCCACCGACCTATGAAGTTTCGCGACCTAAGGGATTCAGCGACCTAAGATCAGCTATGGTCACAGGAAAGTACTCACGACCTAGGGTAGGTCGCTAACGACCTAAACACGTAAATAAAGAGGCCGCCTCTACTATGCCGCTGAGTGTTAGGTCGCGCACGACCTAGAACTTGTTGAAAAAAGCATGCGCCTACTCATGAAAAAGGAAAACCGGAGCTTCATAGGTCGGAGACGACCTACGACCTTACTTAGGTCGGTCACGACCTACGACCTAAGTCCGAGCAAAGCCTATAAATACACCCCTAATTCCAACTGAAAAAGGACTTTTTGGCTGATTTCCTTCAAACACCGTTACTCTGCTGCATTCCAAACTAATCCAATCCAACACTTGAAGCTCTCAAGATATTAAGAACGCTACAAACAACTTCAAGAAGAGATCACATACATCCAACATGGATTCGAAAATTCTCATCTCCATCGAAGTTTAAGCTACTTGTTCTAAGTATCTTGTAATTCAAAGTGTATTGTATTTGGGAAGAATTGTATCAGCTTGTAACGAGATTATTAATAAAAGTACTTAAAGTGGACGTAGGCTATACCCTAAAGCCGAACCACTGTAAAATTGTTGTTGTTTACCGCTTTTCTACTATTATCTGCTTGTAATCTGTTCCCGAGTCGTCGGGTGGTGCTTTCACAATTACAACTCATACATCGGGGTGTTAGCGTTCAAATTCCAGTGTTAACAATATTGATTTTATTTAAACAAAACTTGAAAAAGTTCTAAGTATGTTTAGGCTTCATAGGCCTATTGAAGATCCAAAATGGTAAAAAAATTAAAATTCATCCATTTCTTCCGCTGTGGGCTGGTCTAGTTCTAACATAAACGTTACTCGATGCCTAGTAAATAAGCATCTAATGTTTAAGCGTCTATTTAGTACGGACTTAACAATTATGTATCTATTAATAGACGTTTGACTATTGGGTTGAACCCGTTCATTCAGGCCCTATTATTTAAGTCTTCGGCTATCGGGCATGTTCTTAGAATTACAATGCACTACAGAGAGAACTTAAAAAAAAATTATTATACGGACTTCCATGGACATATAAAACAATGTCTCTATTCGTATAAAATAAATCTCAGTATTTTTGTTTATTTTTTTTCCTATTACCGGCTAAGAATTAACCTTCATTGTAAATCGTAAGGAGCGTATACTTTCTTTTTGTATACATCTTGGTAAATAAAAGAGTTAACAGGTCATAGTTGGTATTCAAATTTCACTCAGATATCAATATGCTGGAAATATGGCGCCTTTGATCAAGATTCTTTCCCTTAACCTCTAAAATCATGCATTCATCAAGTGTTGAGTAATTAATAACCTTCATCATCAACCATATAATAACAGATAAACTAGTTACTGACCTTACATTCACAATTTAATGATTTAATGATGAGTTAGGCGTAGATTTGACTTTGTATTTAGCTTGTATAATAGTCGGTTTTATAATCTTATACAACATGTGATTATGTAAAAAAATTGGTGGCTCAACTGAACCTGTTCTCAAAACCTTCATTTGAACATCCTAAAATTATGGCCAACCATTCTTTATATTACGTTAGAACTACACTGCACTATTCAGCAAATTCCTATGCGGTCTTCCATTGAGTACATAGTAGACAATTTTGCTTGCTACTTTACATCTCTCCATATAAAATAAATCTCAGGATATCCATAACTTAGTCTTAAGACTTATTAAAAGTTAATAATTAATATTCATTGTAAATCTTATTTAATGTAAACTTACTTTCTTTTAATATATATCTTGTTAAATTAAAGAGTTTATGGGTCATAATTGGTATTAAAATCTTACTCTCTCAGATATCAATATGCTAGAAAGGGGTTCACCTTTGATTGAGATTCTTTACCTTATCTTTCAAAATGATGCATTTTTCTAACGTTGAGCCATAATCTTGATTATATTCAAAATAATAATAGTTAAGCTAATTAATCACCTTGATAATCATCTATTTAAAACTTAGTTATCTTTAAACATCTACTAAATTATAATTGAGTTATTATATTAATTGTTACAATAAATAGATACTACGATTTGATAATTAAGATGAATTAATTTTTTTTTATTTTACCAGCAAGCATTTAATATATGAGCATGATAATGTTAAGCATTTAAAAACCAACATCTTGCGTCTTATAAGAATTTATTAAATTGTCAAAGATATAAGAAACTAATTTAATACTTGCACACGAACATAAAGCACAAATAATAAAGTAGTAAGAGTTTAGTTCCCTATATATACCGGTCAAGTTAACATTATTTTAATCATAAGTCCCTAATGCCTGAGGAAGAAAACACGGCGTAGAAATTTTAATCATAAAAGTGTACTCCTTTTCGGTTGTGTTGGAAGAAAAAAATGAAAATTAATATATTCAAGTTCCTTTGGCATTGTTCATTTTTTATGTTCAATCAAATCTTGGTTAATGGGAATCCTTTAGCTGTTTTCAGTGTAGATGCAAAATAAGGAAGAAAAATGCCAGAAAACTTATTCAGTGTTGTAATATACATTAATAATAGGAATGAATATGCTAAATATGAAAGGACATTATTGTAATCTGCACTGCATAAGTAGTTTATAAATATGGAGCTTGATTGTATTGTAAAGATATATCTCTCTCATTCAATAGAATTGTTCTCTCCCTAATTGCCTCCATTCTCTTTATTCTGTAACACGTTATCAGCACGAAGGAATGCGAATTAATTATTGACCTCAACCTGTTCACCTTCAAACTTTCCAACTTCTCAGCAAGTAATTAAATATTAATTACTCTGACCATTTCTCTTCTGACCATTCCAATTCTAAGGCTATTTATATTCAAAATCCTATTATATATATTAGTGCAGACGAGTCTTTTAGAATATATCCGCATACATTCTATTTCTTATCTCCTTTACAACAGCAGGTAAAGGAATTGTTCTTGCATTTCTTTATAAACTCGTTACTTTTTCTCTCTCCAAAAAGGTAATTGTCAATATCATATTTTTTTTTGATAAAGCTATCAAGTCAGCACATGCTAGTTTGGGGTTCACTTCTATATTTTTCATGTCTTTTCTTGTATCACTCTTATTTTTATTCTTTGGCCTCTAAATTCAATATTATTATTATTATTATTCCCTTTGCGGATCTATTGCCAAATAAAATTCAAAAGTTTGGAATGGAATATATGCAAAGGCTGACTTTCCTTTCTTATTTGATAAATACATGAAAGTTGCAAAATTCAAATGTTTGGTTTTGTTGATACAATTTATTTTTTGGTATAGTTATTTGATACCATGAATGAAGACTTTCCATTTTTCTTCTTCTTTTTAGTTGGAAACAGATAAATAGTGAATGTTGTTGTGGCGAATATATTCACCTTATGCAATTTATTTTATGAACAGTTCACAAAATGACAAACATCGCCAAGCTTGAATTTAAAGCTTTGGATATATCTGGAGACAACTACTTATCATGGATACTGGATGCTGAGATTCATTTGCAATCTCAATGCTTAGAAAATGCCATTAAAAATGGCAATACTATGTCCCAGCAGGACAAAGCAAAGGCTCTAATATTTTTAAGACGTCATATTCATGACGATCTAAAAACAGAATATTTAACTGAAAAAGACGCTCTCCACTTATGGAACTCCCTGAAGGAGCGTTATGACCACCAGAAGACGGTCATACTTCCAAACACTAGGCAAGAGTGGTTGAACCTGAGGTTTCAGGACTTTAAGTCCGTAAGAGAATATAATTCTGCAATGTTTAGAATCACTTCTAAACTGAAATTATGTGGAGAAAAGGTGGATGACGCACAAATGCTTGAAAAGACTTTCTCAACATTTCATGCCTCGAATATACTCCTGCAGCAGCAATATCGAGAGCGTCATTTTACAAAATATTCTGAACTCATAGAATGCTTACTAATTGCTGAACAAAATAATGAATTGCTTATAAAAAACCATTCCTCAAGACCAACTGGTTCAACTGCATTACCTGAAGTTAATGCTAATTTTGCCCACTCTGGAAGAGGTAGGGGTCGAGGTCGAGGTAGAGGACATGGCCGTGGACGTGGATATAACTCTAGCAGAGGTGGTTATGGTGGTTTTAAAGGTAACAAAACCACCAACTTTAAAAAGCAACAAAAGAAAATTGAGCCTATAAAGAACAATGATTCAGCTTCAGAAAATAAAAGGCATTATGAGGAAGTTTGTTATAGATGTGGACGATCTGGTCACTGGTCACGTACATGTAGATCATCAAAGAAAACAGTTGAAGAATATCATCGCTCGAAAAATATTGAGGCAAATAATGCCGAAAAGTTACCTGAAAACACTAACCTGAAGTTAGATGATTTCTTCGAAGATGACAATGGAAATTTCATTAATGATGAAAATCTAAGTGCAATGATCAATGATATGACCGAGTTGATCAATTAGAAATGTCTTGAAGTTTGTGACTTTCGTTTTATTTCATTAGCTTGCATCAATAAATCAGTTTGAAGTTTGTGTTCATTTAATTGTATTTCCCTTTGCAGTACTAGTAATGTGTAATGTGGATGTTGTTTTTAATCAATAGCCTATTTTAATCATATTACTTTGTTTGTTTACATTACATTTATTTATGCATACAAATTTTTAATGATTGACTAATCATTGTCTTTAATTCTTAAGGTATGGAACGCCATTTGGGTGATGATATATGCTTACTAAATAGTGCAACTACTCATACAATTTTGAAAAACCAGAAGTTTTTCTCTGAACTATCTAAAAATTTCTCAGCTAAAGTCTCCACTATAGCTGGATCTGCTAATATAATTGACGGGTCCGGAAGAGCCCATATAATATTACCAAATGATACGCATATCTTTATTCAGAATGCATTATACTCAAGCAACTCTAAAAGAAATTTGCTGAGTTTCAAAGATATAAGAATGAATGGATACCATATTGAAACTATAAATGAAAACAACAAAGAATATCTTTGTGTTATTTCTAAAATTGAAATCCAGAAGCTTATCCTAGAAAAATTTGGTACAATTTCAACTGGTTTATATTTTACAAAAATTGGCATAGTTGAATCTCACTCTATAAATATGAGCCAGAAGCTCACAAATACAAAGACATTGATTCTTTGGCATGATCGCTTGGGTCATCCTGGATCAACTATGATGCGTAAAATTGCCAAAAACTCAAACAGACATGATTTATCAAACCAATTGAATTTACCAAGTGATTACTTATGTGCCCCATGTGCACAAGGAAAATTAACCACTCGACCTTCATATAGTAAAATCACCTCTGAATCTCCAACATTTTTACAAAGAATTTAAGGTGATATATGTGGCCCAATCCACCCTGAATGTGGACCATTCAAATATTTTATGGTATTGATTGATGCATCAACTCGTTGGTCACATGTCTGTTTACTTTCTACAAGAAATTTGGCATTTGCCAAGCTACTTGCTCAAATAATAAAATTGAGAGCACACTTCCCTGATCATCAAATTAAATCGATTCGACTAGATAATGCTGGAGAATTTACTTCTCAAGTATTTGATGATTATTGTCTATCATTGGGGATTGAAATTGAACATCCAGTAGCTCATGTTCATACTCAAAATGGTCTAGCAGAATCATTAATTAAGCGCTTGCAACTTATTGCAAGACCATTGCTTATGCAATCAAAACTACCTATTTCAGCTTGGGGCATGCAATTTTGCATGCATCGAAATTGGTTAAAATTAGACCAATAGCTTATCATCAGCTTTCACCATCACAGCTCTTAACTGGATTTCAACCAAATATTTCACATTTACGAAAATTTGGTTGTGCTGTGCATATACCTATTAATCCCCCACTTCGTACTAAAATGGGTCCTCAACGACGGTTGGGAATTTATGTGGGATTTGATTCCCCATCGATAATTCGTTACCTTGACCCTCTTACAGGTGATGTCTTCACTGCAAGATTTTCAGACTGTAAATTTGATGAGACAATCTTCCCGCCGTTAGGGGGAGAAAAGACCGTTCCAGTAGAACGGCGTGAAATATCATGGAATAATCCATCTATGTCTTATTTGGATCCACGTACTAAACAATGCCAATATGAGGTACAAAGAATTTTGCATATTCAAAATATTGCAAATCAACTGCCGGATGCATTTAGTGACACCGCAAAAATAACTAAATCTCACATTCCAGCAGCAAATGCACCAGCAAAAATTGATGTCCCTGAAGGATCAAAAATAAATATAGCAGCAAATGAATCTAAAACAAGACAAAAACGTGGAAGGCCAATTGGTTCAAAAGACTTGGCACCAAGAAAAAGAAAGTCTAATGAAAAATCATCAATTAAGGAACCTCCTGAAGAGGTTATAAGTGATCAAAAAGATCACTCAAATGAAAATCCCAATTCTCCTAGAAGCGTGGAAGGAAACATTATCCCAGAAGAGATAAAAGAAGATTCCAACGATAAAATGGTACCTAATAATAATGAGATCCCAATATTTTATACGAACTACGGAGAAATATGGGATCGAAGTAAAATAATAATTGATGATGTATTCTCATTCGCAGTAGCTACTGAAATAATTGAAGGTCATGACCATAATGAGAATAATGAGAATGATGATAATGAACCAAATAGCATAAATGAATGTCGAAAAAGACACGATTGGCCAAAATGGAAAGATGCTATCCAAGTGGAACTAGATTCACTTCAAAAACATGGTGTATTTGGACCAATAGAAAAAACACCAGAAAATGTTAAACCAGTAGGTTATAAATGGGTATTCGTTAGAAAACGAAATGATAAAAATGAAGTCGTGAGGTACAAGGCACGACTTGTCGCACAAGGTTTCCTGCAGAGACCGGGTTTTGACTTTAAGGAAACTTACTCCCCTGTCATGGATGTCATAACATTCCGATATTTGATAAACCTTGTAGTTTCTGAAAAAATCGATATAAGATTAACGGATGTTGTGACAGCTTATCTTTATGGTGAATTAGATACCAACATTTACATGAAAATTCCAGATGGATATAAATTGCCTGAAGCAAAATCAAAGTCCATGTACTCATTAAGACTAAGACGATCACTATATGGATTGAAACAATCTGGAAGAATGTGGTATAACCATCTTAGTAAATATTTGGTAAAAGAAGGATACGAAAACAATCTCATTTGTCCATGTGTCTTTATAAAGAAATCGGTAAAGGGATTTGCTATCTTAGCAGTTTATGTTGATGACATAAATTTGATTGGAACTCCAGAAGAGATTGATGAAACAATAAATTACTTAAAGAAGGAATTTGAAATTAAAGATCTTGGCAAAACTAAGCACTGTCTCGGTCTACAGATTGAGCATAGTACTAATGGCATATTAATCCATCAATCAAACTACATTGAGAAAATTCTAAAGTGTTTTCAAATGGATAAAGCATATCCACTTAGTACGCCAATGGTTGTTAGATCTTTAGATATTAAAAAGGACCCTTACCGCCCAAAAGAAGAAGATGAGAATGTGCTTGGCCCGGAAGTGCCATATCTTAGTGCCATTGGTGCATTATTATATTTGGCCCAATGAACAAGACCAGATATTGCATTTTCAGTAAATCTTCTAGCTAGATACAGTTCAGAACCAACAAAAAGACACTGGAATGGTATAAAACATATCATGAGATATCTTCGTGGAACGACAAATTTGGGTTTATTTTACTCTGACACAGGCATTAATCCAAATCTAGTTGGCTATGCTGATGCAGGTTATCTTTCTGACCCATATAAAGCAAGATCACAAACTGGATATGTATTTAATAACAGCAATGCAGCAATTTCATGGCGATCTACAAAACAAACATTGGTAGCAACATCATCCAATCACTCTGAAATACTAGCACTACATGAAGCAAGTAAAGAATGTATTTGGCTAAGATCACTGATTGAGCATATTCGAAAAAGCTGCCAACTTCCATCAGTAACGGAAAGGTCAACCATTATTTATGAAGACAATGCAGCTTGTGTAGCTCAAATTCAAGCGGGTTACATTAAGGGTGATAGGACGAAACACATTTCTCCTAAATTTTTCTTCACACATGAGCTACAAAAGGATAATAAGATAGAAGTGAAACAAATCCGATCCCAAGAAAATCCAACGGACTTATTCACAAAGGCGCTTCCAAAATCAACATTTCAGAAGATGGTGTACAAAATTGGTATGCGTCGGCTGCATCAACAAACTAATTGAATAATGCGTTATAATCCAAGGGGAGCGTATGAAATACGCTATAATGTACTCTTTTTCCTTCACTAATATTTTTTCCCATTGGGTTTTTATTAGTAAGGTTTTAATGAGGCATTATCTTGATCCAGAAGAATCAACCCTCATAGTAACATTATAAAATATATGTTACTTAAAGATGAAATCATGTTGTACTCTTTTCCTTGTTTATGATTTTTTTCCCACTGGGTTTTTCATAACAAGGTTTTTAATGAGGCAATTACTCTTATCACCTTTACATACGCATATTCAAGGGGGAGTGTTGTAATATACATTAATAATAGGGATGAATATGCTAAATATGAAAGGGCATTATTGTAATCTGCACTGCATAAGTAGTCTATAAATATGGAGCTTGATTGTATTGTAAAGATATATCTCTCTCATTCAATAGAATTGTTCTCTCCCTAATTGCCTCCATTCTCTTTATTCTGTAACATTCAGTGACTTTTTTAAGATGTGTAGCATATAACTTATCGAATAGTACTATGAATTATTTAAAATTAGTTATATAAGTTGTGAAATTAAACAACACAACAAAGATAAAAAAAAATTATATTAATTGTGGGATTTTATTTTGTTAAATTGCACGAAATCAACCATGTAGGAGCCAGTGGATTATGGGCAGAATTTGTTAGTAATAGAGGTTAACAATTTGGAGCAAGTTGGCATCTTCTTTGATTATATTTTTGCAAATTTTATTTAACCTACATTATACATTTATATATAGGTTTTGAAGAAGGAAGGAAAAATAATTTTGATTTTGCTCCATGGACTGTTATCCGGATTTTTAACCTAGCAAGAACTAACAGTCTACGAAGTAAACTTGTGTAGGCAAGATGGTTCATGACTCAACTAGAAAAACTGAGATAAGAGATCGACAAAGGCCAAGCTATGTGACTAGAGCAACAGATGGGATCAATGAAGCCGAGAGATTAGCATCCCTTTAGTATAATAAGTAGATGAGCGTAAATAACCAATGAATTACCATCAAAATTGTAACAGCCCGCAAATCCGTACCCCTTGAGTCAACACTATTCTACAACAATTAACTCAAGTTGCACAGAAATACGAACCATTTGGGTTTAAGAAGAAGAGGTAGAAGAACAGAAAACAAAATCAACATTAGAATCTAACCATCGTAGCGGAATAAAATATAATAGATAGTAAATAATCTTTACTCAAAATCAAATCTATCTGTTTACATGCATTACATCATCAGAGTACATCAGCCACAGCTCACATCAATAACATACAATGGATACACAACAACTCAATAGCGGAATATAAATATATATACAAGTACGAATGTATGTATCGTCAATCCAGCGCGTCTCCTGAGCTCCATAGCATCATATCCTGCGTCCTATAATACTCGGTCTGACCCGAGCATTACAGTTAATTAATACCCGAGTCAGTCTGGAATACCAGTGTGAGAAAACCACACCCAATTGATTATTAAAGTTTCAAAAATCCTTTGAAAACAAAAGCATCTCGTAAGACCACGCCACAAATAAACATGTCGGGTTTTTACCTTACGATAGCTAAAACAATTTTTATAGAAATCCTCTGATATTATAATAGGGTCTATATACAAATACTTATAAAATAGCCGAAATTGTTACATCTATTAAATTCCAGCTACTAGCCACAAAAGTGGGTAATACATACAAACTCGTACAAGGCTCGTAGGAAGAATGGATTTCCAACTAATGACAAGGCACTGGGGTACCACCTGTCACAGTACGAGGCCTAGATCACCGTTCCGAGGAGTACGTCCGCTCCCCTGTAACACAAGGCCGGAACCATCCCTTACTGGACAGTCCCGAGTGAGATCACCCCGCGGTTGGGACCAGCAACCGCACCACTAAGCCGAAATAAAAAGGGACATCTAGACTGGAATGACCTCACCCTGCTTGGGTGCTACCCACCTAGCCTTGCTGCATATCCCCTGATTTTCAGTCATTCCCATTTGATGAGGCTTGAGGCTAAGCGTTACCTTTATAGAACATATCCCTTAGAATGCCCATCGTCCACCTAACGATGTTTCGCAAGCATTCATCCATACAAGTCCGTCCCGGGTTCGAACGGAACCGAAGGCACTATTCCTACTACATCCATTTTGGAAATATCCTCAGGATTAGTAGCGACTATCCCTTGCACTTCACTGCTCCATCTTCGAATCCAAAGTCGTTTACATGAAACGTACAAACCGGATCGAAGTGGTTTTCGAGAAATAAATCTCGATCCCGGTCTCTTCGAAACGATCAACGCATTTGTCCAATATTGATAGTCAGTGATTTAACTATCAATTAATATTCACAAACATCCATCCAACAATGAATAATTTCCCAAATTATTTATTAACCTCAAAATATCTTCACAAGATATATTTCTATTTTCAATCCTTTGAAAACAGTCTCAAAAAACCAACTTTCCTTTCAGAATAAACTTTCCCAATTATTTTCTATCTCTTCTGGAATTACCAAGCACAAAACTAATTTTTAAAATAATTTAAAAAACTTCACTTTGAAATATACTTTAAAACATTTATTTTAAAACTACTTCAATGATTTATTAAAAATACATACTATATGAATCTTTGAAAATAAGGTTACTAAATAAAATATAAAACTAGATTCTCATTTTTAAAAATAAAATATTAAGTCACTCTTTAACTAATTACTGCTATGATAGATAAAAAATAATTATTGTTATAATAGATTAAAAGGAAATACTTACTTTAGAATTTATATATTTAAAAATAATAAATTTTTCAAAACATACTTCTTAAAACAACTTTAAACTTTTAATTTATATTTAAATTTTTTTTTTTTTACTTTGAAAGCGTACTTGGTTATTCAGAGAGAAATTTCCAATCTCAATCACTTAAATCAATTTTCCAAATTGATTCCCAATTTATTCCATTTGAAATAAATTCCTTTACTTATCAGTTCATTTCAAAATTCTTTGATTATTATTTTTAGTTTGATTTTAAATCCTTTATGTGAAATGAACAAATTTCAGGTTATTCCCAATTCCTTCTTTATTCTTCTTAAATAATTTAAATCCTAAATTTAAAATAAATGTTTTGTTCCTTTAAACAATAACATTGAAGTTTAAGTTTCATTAACTTCCTGTTTATTTAAATTTTCCTTCCCATACTCAAGATTTATTTATTAAAATTTTAAAGTCACTTTATTTCCTTTCCAATTCATTCATAAATTTATTCAACTTTTCTATAATTATTTACTTACAATTTCACTTCTTTTATTTCATTCCCAAACTCAAATTATATATTTGATAATTCATTATTGCCTGATTATAACAATCAAGACATAGCATTTAATATTTCCATATAATTCATTACATAATATCAAATATTCAGAACAGAGAAATTAAATAATTAAATAAAGTTGAGGGGTCCAGTTGGATCCCTCCAACCTGTTTTTCCTGCATCCACAGATGTTAGCACAATATAAAATGCAAATTCTAAATATATACCACACTACAACACATAAATCAATTCAACCATTTCAAACAATTATTTAAATTTAATCATTTAAATTTAATTTTAACTGAGTGAGATTAACTCACCTTTGATTATTGAAATCCCAATCCAAATCTCGAATTGTTTCTTCACTACTTCAGACCTTGTAAAAATATTATATGATTTTATTAATATCTAAACTAATCGAAAAATCAACCACCTAAATATTTATTTAAAACTTAAATTTATTGTTTTAATAAAATTCCAGATTTTACTTTAGTGTTAAATCCTTAGTAACTAATTAAATGCAGAGTTTCTATCATTAAATTAGAATATCCAAAATAATTTAACCATCACGTAGCACTCATGCATTTGTAAATACTCGTTTTTAATATGCTTGTAATATATGTATATTCATTGTCATACTGTCTGTTTAACATTTAACAATAAGAATTTAAAAAGTATAACAACAGTTATATCTTCTCAAATCTATGTATATAAATTGAAATACTTATATATATGTGTATATAAAAAAACAACTACAGCGTAAAATATATATATATATATATTCCCAATTTCTTTCCCGATTCATATATAGAACAAAACAAATCAGATTGGTATACCTTATTGAGAAACGAATTGAGGATATCCCTTTTCGTTCGCTACCGAGACGTCCACGACAACAAAAACCCTCGCGAGTGCTTCTCCTTCACTGCCTGCACCATTCGCTCGAGCGAGACTGTGCTCCAAACCCCATGTACGCGTGCCACTCGAGCTCCCCCCCAAGATCTGCTATTCGACAAAATGACTCGCCTGTCATCTCGAAATCGTGCTCAAATCCTCGCATTCTAGGTCACAAGCGTCATCGACGACGCATATTCGCGAGGCCGTAACTTCTACAGAGTCGCACGACCTCATTGACAGGCCGCGAACTCGATTTTGAGGAGAGGCCGCTCTGCCCTTTTTTTCACTTGCGGCCATTATTTTTATTTTTTTTCTTTCTGAGGGCGAAATTCGATTTTAATCTTGATTAAGTGAAGGGTTTTGTTTGAAGAGGTGGGGCTTCGGCCTATTAAATTTTTCTCTTGAACGAATTGAAGTGGAATTTTAGGGTCGGCCATTGAAAATTTTTCAACGAACTGTCTTGATTTATTTTCTTTCACGAGAAGAAGGCTTGATAAAAGTGACGAGCGATGGAGTATACTGGAAGATAAGGGTAGCGTGCTGAGGAATGGATAAAGGATGGCGTACACAAGAAGCTTAATTAATTAAATTCCATTAAATTATTATCAATCAAGTTTTCAGCGCATTATTATATCATACCCTCACACACTAACTCCAATCAATATGAAATTTGAAATCCGATAATAATTCAATATTACGGACCCAATGAAACGGTTTCGTCTAATTCCGAGACTGCGCCTCGGAAGGCTATTTTTCAATTCAATTCAAACGGTATATTCTTAAAACGATAATTCAATCTTTGATTTAATTTTTCCTTTAATCAAATCCCAACCATTTTACTAATTTGTTCGTTTAGTTTGTTCTTTTATCCACTTTTCAATTTTAATTTACATTAACAATTCATTGTGGAATTTATTAATAAGAAGGTTATTCAATTCATGCTTCAATTGGATTTGTTTTCATCACAAATCATTTTTTTGATCCAATTTCATACAATTTCAATTCATATTTAATTCAAAAAAGCTCATATTCAAATCAATTAATTTCAAAATTAATTTTATTTTACATTTACCAATTCATAGAATTTTATTTCTGAAGTTCTATAGCAAAATTTAAATTGATTTCCAACTCAACTCATTTCCACTTCATTTCTATTTCATCATCTAAACAAATTTCATCTAAAGCTATTTCATAAGCTTAACCATAACCATCTCACCATTTTCTTAAAAGTTTTCAACTCCACAATATCTCAAATTATTTCCTTATTAATTTATCCTTACCCAATCAAACCATTTACAAATTTTAATCCAACTACCTTATACATTCTATCAAATGTCAAATTTCAAATTAGTGCATTAACCAAATTCTAGTTCATGTTCAATAATTAATTTTTTTATTAATAACAAGGTCACTTCAAATCACTTCACACACTTGGATTTTATTTACGGTTCAACCATCACCATCAAAATTCATTACCAGTATTCTTTCACTCTCCCTATACTTATTACCAAAATTAAATCCCATTCCCACACTGGATTTTTTTCTCTCTTTATATTTATCTTTCAAATTTTGATCAATTATCAAAATTATATTCTTTACAATACAAATTCCATTATCTAAACAAATTTCATTTTCCGCATACATAAGTTCAAGACTTATTTGCCAACTTAAGAACATCCACCTTTATATATCCTCACTTTGCTTCATTACACTTTACATCTCATTTATGGTTAAGTTTTGAATTTGCCACCCCATTCAAATCTTTCCATTAATGAATTTCAAATTTTACTTCCATTCAAGAGTTTAGATTGCTTACTTAACTCCATTTCCATTGTATAATCACAAATTCAAATTATAACACTTAATAACTTGAGAATATGAATTTCTTTATGCAATTATAAGCAATTTTACATTTCACCTTTATATCCAATTTAATTTAATTTAAGTTTAAATTTTATTTAACTTATCTCAAGTTAAATTCAAATATATTTCCTTCACTTTCATTCACTTAAGTTAAATTTTATTTGCTGAATTAAAATTTCCAATCCCTTCTTATTAATATCAACTTCTCTTTATAAGTACATTATTTGATTCATTTATTCATTCACCAATTCATTATTTAACCAATAAATTTTATTTCCAAACATTAATTATCTTTAGTCCATCTTGACTAATTTTCCCATTCCACATAACTTCACACAATTCAATTTTAAATTCCAGTACTCAGTTTCACTTTACTTACACCGTTGAATTTTTTTCCAACAAATTCCAAAGTTTAAACAACCTTTCAACATTTCAAAATTCCCTTTAAAACCTTCTATATCCAAAATTCCTTTGATAAATTCAATTTATCTCTTTGAATTTCAAAACTCAACCAGTTTTGCAAACAATTTCAATTCAAAACAATTTGGTAGCAATTTCACTTCTGGAAACTCAAAAATGAACATCGATGATGTTGCAGTCATCACCGAAGTTATTTTCTAACGACCAAAAGAGTTCAATGCTTTTATTCTCTTTCTAAAATCCATCCAATATTTTTAAATTCCAAATCTCTCTAGATTTCAAATCCGATTCAGAAATATTTCTCAAAATATATTATCCTCCCAACTTTTGAGAATCATTATCCAATTCAAAGAAACTTAAATCTCCAAATTCCAAACCCTTTAGATTTAAATTCAAACTTTTCTTTGGAATTTTATCTTACTTTAATAATTAATTACACTATAATTTACATTATAGTTTACATTTACAAATTCATTTGATATGAATTGGTTTCTTAGTTTTTAATTATGAATTCAATTCCTTATTCTATTATGAATCACATTCATAAATTTCATCTATTATGTTAATTTATTCCTTAATTTTTTTAGTTATTATTTCAAACTTTATTCAATTATCATACAATGATAATAATTTACTATTTATCACTTCTAACATCCAAACATCCATGTATAGCTATAATAATTAAGAAAATCATTTTCTTTTATATACATAAAATAAATTTAGGTAAAATTATTTCATTTACCCTAGTTAAAACAATACTGTTTCGGTTTATCTTGTTCAAGAGTTTAGAAATCCCTATCGATGACATGGCGTCCCACACATCGACCAGAATCCATAAACACTCAACCGATAAATCAACACAATATAAAAACAATTTCATATTCACTAACAAGTACGCACTCATATCTATTAATACGCTCCAACTCATTATAGAGTACTACAAACTCTAATTTAAATGAGTAATTCCCACCAGAGCCAAGGTTATCATCAACCTAAGCTCTGATACCAACTGTAACAGCCCGCAAATCCGTACCCCTTGAGTCAACACTATTCTACAACAATCAACTCAAGTTGCATAGAAATACGAACCATTTGGGTTTAAGAAGAAGAGGTAGAAGAAGAGAAAACAAAATCAACATCAGAATCTAACCATCGCAGCGGAATACAATATAATAGATAGTAAATAATCTTTACTCAAAATCAAATCTATCTGTTTACATACATTACATCATCAGAGTACATCAGCCACAACTCACATCAATAACATACAATGGATACACAACAACTCAACAGCGGAATATAAATATATATACAAGTACGAATGTACGTATCGTCAATCCAGCTCGTCTCCTGAGCTCCATAGTATCAGATCCTGCGTCCGATAATACTCGGTCTGACCCGAGCATTACAGTTAATTAATACCCGAGTCAGTCTGGAATACCAGCATGGAAAAATCACACCCAATTGATTATTAAAGTTTCAAAAATCCTTTGAAAAAAAAAGCATCTCGTAAGACCACGCCACAAATAAACATGTCGGGTTTTTACCTTACGATAGCTAAAACAATTTTTATAGAAATCCTCTGATATTATAATAGGGTCTATATACAAATACTTATAAAATAGCCGAAATTGTTACATCTATTAAATTTCAGCTACTAGCCACAAAAGTGGGTAATACATACAAAACTCGTACAGGCTCGTAGGAAGAATGGATTTCCAACTAATGACTAGGCACTGGGGTACCACCTGTCACAGTACGGGGCCTAGATCACCATACCGAGGAGTACGCCCGCTCCCCTGCAACACAAGGCCGAAACCATCCCTTACTGGACAGTCCCGAGTGAGATCACCCCGCGGTTGGGATCAGCAATCGCACCACTAAGCCGAAATAAAAAGGGACATCTAGACTGGAATGACCTCACCCTGCTTGGGTGCTACCCACCTAGCCTTGCTGCATATCCCCTGATTTTCAGTCATTCCCATTTGATGAGGCTTGAGTCTAAGCGTTACCTTTATAGATCATATCCCTTAGAATGCCCATCGTCCACCTGACGATGTTTCGCAAGCATTCATCCATACAAGTCTGTCCCGGGTTCGAACGGAACCGAAGGCACTATTCCTACTACATCCATTTTGGAAATATCCTCAGGATTAGTAGCGACTAGCCCTTGCACTTCACTGCTCCATCTTCGAATCCAAAATCGTTTACACGAAATGTATAAACCGGATCGAAGTGGTTTTCGAGAAATAAATCTCGATCCCGGTCTCTTCGAAACGATCAACACATTTGTCCAATATTGATAGTCGGTGATTTAACTATCAATTAATATTCACAAACATCCATCCAACAATGAATAATTTCCTAAATTATTTATTAACCTCAAAATATCTTCACAAGATATATTTCTATTTTCAATCCTTTGAAAACAGTCTCAAAAAACCAACTTTCCTTTCAGAATAAACTTTCCCAATTATTTTCTGTCTCTTCTGAAATTACCAAGCACAAAACTAATTTTCAAAATAATTTAAAACACTTCACTTTGAAATATACTTTAAAATATTTATTTTAAAACTACTTCAATGATTTATTAAAAATACATACTATATGAATCTTTGAAAATAAGGTTACTAAATAAAATATAAAACTAGATTCTCATTTTTAAAAATAAAATAATAAGTCACTCTTTAACTAATTATTGCTATAATAGATAAAAAATAATTATTGTTATAATAGATTAAAAGGAAAGACTTACTTTAGAATTTAAATATTTAAAAATAATAAATTTTTCAAAACATACTTCTTAAAACAACTTTAAACTTTTAATTTATATTTAAATTTTTTTTTACTTTGAAAGCGTACTTGGTTATTCAGAGAAAAATTTCCAATCTCAATCACTTAAATCAATTTTTCAAATTGATTTCCAATTTACTCCATTTGAAATAAATTCCTTTACTTATCAGTTCATTTCAAAATTCATTAATTACTATTTTCAGTTTGATTTTAAATCCTTTATCTGAAATGAACAAATTTCAGGTTATTCCCAATTCCTTCTTTATTCTTCTTAAATAATTTAAATCCTAAATTTAAAATAAATGTTTTGTTCCTTTAAACAATAACATTGAAGTTTAAGTTTCATTAACTTCCTGTTTATTTAAATTTTCCTTCCCATACTCAAGATTTATTTATTAAAAGTTTAAAGTCAGTTTATTTCCTTTCCAATTCATTCATAAATTTATTCAACTTTTCTATAATTATTTACTTACAATTTCACTTCTTTTCTTTCATTCCCAAACTCAAATTATATATTTGATAATTCATTATTGCCCGATTATAACAATCAAGCCATAGCATTTAATATTTCCACATAATTCATTACAGAATATCAAATATTCAGAACAGAGAATATTAAATAATTAAATAAAGTTGAGGGGTCCAGTTGAATCCCTTCAACCTGTTTTTCCTGCATCCACAGATGTTAGCACAATATAAAATGCAAATTCCAAATATATACCACACTACAGCACATAAATCAATTCAACCATTTCAAACAATTATTTAAATTTAATCATTTAAATTTAATTTTAACCGAGTGAGATTAACTCACCTTTGATTATTGAAATCCCAATCCAAATCTCGAATTGTTTCTTCACTACTTCAGACCTTGTAAAAATATTATATGATTTTATTAATATCTAAACTAATCGAAAAATCAACCACCTAAATATTTATTTAAAACTTAAATTTATTGTTTTAATAAAATTCCAGATTTTACTTTAGTGTTAAATCCTTAGTAACTAATTAAATGCATAGTTTCTATCATTAAATTAGAATATCCAAAATAATTTAACCATCACGTAGCGCTCATGCATTTGTAAATACTCGTTTTTAATATGCTTGTAATATATGTATACTCATTGTCATACTGTCTGTTTAACATTTAACAATAAGAATTTAAAAAGTATAACAACAATTATATCTTCTCAGATCTATGTATATAAATTGAAATACTTATATATATGTGTATATAAAAAAACAACTGTAGTGTAATATATATATATATATTTCCCAGTTTCTTTCCTGATTCATATATAGAACAAAACAAATCAGATTGGTATACCTTACTGAGAAACGAATTGAGGCTATCCCTTTTCCTTCGCCACCGAGACGTCCACGACAACAAAAACCCTCGCGAGTGCTTCTCCTTCACTGCCTGCACCATTCGCTCGAGCGAGACTGTGCTCCAAACCCTATGTACGTGTGCCACTCGAGCTCCCCCCCAGATCTGCTATTCGAAAAAATGACTCGCATGTCATCTCGAAATCGTGCTCAAATCCTCGCATTCCAGGTCACAAGCGTCATCGACGACGCATATTCGCGAGGCCGTAACTTCCACCGAGTCGCACGACCTCATTGACAGGCCGCGAACTCGATTTTGAGGAGAGGCCGTTCTGCCCTTTTTTTCACTTGCGGCCATTTTTTTTTCTTTCTGAGGGCGAAATTCGATTTCAATCTTGATTAAGGGAAGGGTTTTGTTTGAAGAGGTGGGGCTTCGGCCTATTAAATTTTTCTCTTGAACGAATTGAAGTGGAAATTTTATGGTCGACCATTGAAAATTTTTCAACGAACTATCTTGATTTATTTTCTTTTACGAGAAGAAGGCTTGATAAAAGTGACGAGCGATGGAGTATACTGGAAGATAAGGGTAGCGTGCTGAGGAATGGATAAAGGATGGCATACACAAGAAGCTTAATTAATTAAATTCCATTAAATTATTATCAATCAAGTTCAGCGCGTTATTATATCATACCCTCACACACTAACTCCAATCAATACGAAATTTGAAATCCGATAATAATTCAATATTACGGACCCAATGAAACTGGTTTCGTCTAATTCCGAGACTGTGCCTCGGAAGGCTATTTTTCAATTCAATTCAAACGATATATTCTTAAAACTGAATAAATCAGTGTTAATTTCAATTTTAAAATTTCTATTATTCTTAGTATTATCAATATAAATTTTCAAGCCTTCAAATTATTTTTAATAGACTTAAAACTCCCGATTCAACAATTTACCCAACTCCAACTTATCAAATTCTATTATTTAATTATCAAATACATAGCGATATTCGTAGTTCAAGTTAAAATTTGCTCTATTGAATATTTAAAATTAATTAAATATTCCGATTTTTAAACGCTTGAAAATTCTGGGTCGTCACAAAAACATAAGAGAAACGATAAAAGACTATGGGGACATCTCCAAGTCCAGATTCTTGAAAAACCCAAGGGTTTAGCTTGCTAGTAATCCATGCCTCTGCTTAAACCATTAAACGAACTAGATATGGAACACCATTGAAAAGAGGCAAAACTTGATCCGCAAAATAAACCAAGTCTATGGGTCGTTTGCGACCCATGTACCGTGGGTCGGCAGTGACCCATAGGCCATGGTTCGCTAGCGACCCATGGTGTTGGCTCATTTTGCGAGCTGAATCCCACCAGGTCGCCTGTAACCTACCTGATAGCTGATGATGACTGGCCTAGCCCAGAAACTCTCCAACCTCTATAAATAGCATGCCACCTACAAAATAATGAGGATCATCCCAAAACGTGTTGCTGGAGCTTTGTTGGAATTATTCTTCACACTCTACCTCCACACAACTATCTCCAAAGGAATACACAACGATTCTCCAATGGATTCCAAATCTGGAGATTCAATCTTGCTAGAAAACAATCAAAGCCTTGTAATCAAACAACTCTTGTAACACCAATCAGTCTATAGTAAATAAGTGGATGTAGGCTTCATTAACAACCGAACCACAATAAAGTTCTCTGTCTTCTTTCTTTTACTATTCTTTCTTTATATCTATGATCTATGATATTGATCCGTCAAGACAAGGCTAGTACTTTCAAATCCAAACCATGGTGTTGGTCCATTTTTTGGGTCAACATCTTAGTGCTTCCACTGAGAAAATCCAACTCAGGATCCAGAGCTAGCTATCTACTTTGGGTCTCATTGATCCTGAAGTTAGATCCCTACTCTTTGCTTGAAGATCTAGCTATCTACTAGATCTCATAAGTCCAGAAGTTAGATCCCAAATCATTGCTTAAAGAATTCGCTGTTTGGAATCAATGGCTCCTAGAAGAAGAAGAAGAACTGCCTCTGGAAGGTATATAGAGGCAGTAGTAGCTGGAGGACATGTTAATCCCCAACAAACCAAAGTGAATGGTGCTAACTTAGGGAATCAGGCGTCTGCCTCCTCCAGTCAGTATGAAGTTGTTATCGGGGATGAGTTAAATAAGACGGTTGATGAGATCAACCAAAAAAATGGAGAATAGCTAAAGGCTCTAATGGATAAGCTTAAGCTCTCCTAACCCTACAGTCAAACCACGCACCAAGGACAATGCTTGAACCCGCTGCTTTTGTGGAACTAGAGAGTTCTTCCATTTCTAGTCTACAGAGAAGAAACGAAAAACAACCACAAATGGGTGATAGTTGGACTTAACGTGGACGGAAATGCAAGTACTCTATTCGCTACAAGGCAATCTATTCTGAATTTGAGCTAACGGGCAAAGACCCCTGTGGAGGACATAATTATGGATCTTTCTGACTCAGAGGACGGAGAGCAAGCGATTGGAAGAAGACGCCAATGTGTTTGATAATGTAAGGAATACCCAAACTACACCAATGAGACTAACCGCAAGCCAATAGGACCCTGCAGTAGTGGCTCTCCCAAAGACAGGAGAGCCTTGGCCTCAGCCCACTCACTAAGACTGTTTGCAAAGTCAAACACTTGGCATAGTGGCTGATCACCATCCCCATGACTATTGGACATCATAGGCTTTCATGGAGGACATAAATAAAAGATTAATGGAGGAAAGTAAAGATAGAAAAGATTATGAATGGGGATCTACGTCAAGCCGGACTCCCATCACCGATGGAATCCTAAACGAGAGATACCAAGAAAGGTTCACAATGCCAACTATTCCATCCTATGACGGAACGAAAGACCCGAAGCCTCACTTGTACAAATACAGTTGGTGTATGGACATAGGGAATGCCTTTGAAGCTGTCAGATGTAGATGCTTCCCTATCTTTCTCGAAGGGTGTTTGCGCAAAAATGGTCACAAACCCCAGAATTAGTGAAAGCACCATTGTATATATGTAGATTCATAATATTCCAATATAGATCTCAGATACAGGTAAAGTAGAGAATAAAAATGAAGGAACAGTAAAATTAAAATGGAAGAAAGCAAGAAAGAACACGAGGTTTATAGTTGTTTGGTAATTCGGCCTACGTCCACTTTGAATCAATCCTTTTTATTCCTTTTGTATTGAGATTACAATTACAAGTCTTTTAAATCAGTAAACAAAATAGCAGAGTTCCGACGTGGAGAGCAGAAGAAGATCCACTTTTTAGTTGCATAAGACTCCTATTAATAGGTGTAGATTCAAAAATATCTGCCCCAAAACCTAGAATACCTCCTCTCTTGTGCAAGTGGGCCCACCAGATCGATTCAGAGCGATTTGGGATCGATTCATGTTCAATTCATATCGATCCAAAAGTGGACCAATCGAGCTGAGATCGGTCATGGAGGTTCTCGAGTGCATAAGGAAGCACCTTTGAAAATTTCATAACATTTGGACCTGTAGATGTCAAGTTATGATCGATGCAAGTTGGTAGTCACCGGTTGGCTGTCGCATTCGTATCCTTGAATTCGTCTCCATCTAGTCGTATCCATCTACCCTTCGTGCCCATCGCATTTGCATCGATGACGTGGTTCGAAAACCCTTCGTACCCTTTGGCCGCTCCCCTGTTCGTATCGATCCTCTGCATATGTCCTTCATATCGATCCAATACTTGATTGATACTAAGTGCTCTTCCAAACTCCTGCTCGCACATCATGTCGATCCTGGCCTTGATTGATACGAAATACCTTGCCATACAGATGCCGAGTCCAACCAATTAGATGCACGTTGTATCGATGTGAAACCATTGATTCGAAACATGTTACTATTTCCATCTTGATCGATACGAAAGCTTTGAGTACATCCCTGATCGATACGAGAGTATTAATCCGAAGTAGATAGCTGAGCTCGTGTCGATCGATACGAACCACATCGATGCGAACCATATCGATACGAAGGTGTCGATGCGAACCATTTCTCATCAATATTGATCCATCCATATCTCGAGCATATGAACTCCAATTGGCTTGAAATTCAAAAAGTAGCTTCTCCTAGCCTTGTTCATCATTCCCAATTGATCCCGTCTTGATTGGGGCTTGGCCAAATTTTGACGGTATCGATCATAGCCTTATTTCCAATCGACCTTCAATCTTGATATCCATCCTTTCCAACCAATTTGTTGATATCCCGACCTTGACCAAAAAGCGGGGTAGCATTTGCCCTCCAAAACATGCCTTGTGGTATGAAGATGTATTTTGAATAGCTCCGAATCCGGCATCTGAATTCAATATTCCATCCAAGCCATACCATCCGATCCATAATCCACTCCATTCTTAAGCCATCCTATCCAAGTGCCATTGCCATATCCTTATCCAAATCCATGACTGCTCTAAGTCAATGTCCGATTCCGAATCCAATATCCAAATCCTTAATGAATTTCATATCCATCTGAACCCGACAATCGAGTTCTAATCCATTCATATCCACTAACCGAATCCAGGACCTCTCCGGGTCGATATCTAACTTCGTGACCTCTTCGGATTCTTGCGAAGCGCAGTCCATACCTGATGACCTGTATTGAACACACCTTGGCGTCCTTGGTTCAGTGTCCTTGAATGTTGAGTAATGCCACGGCTTAAGTCCTAAGCCAAATCCTGGTCGCTTCGGACCCTTGCCTAGCATAGTCCATACTTGACGACCAGAAATAGTAATCAATGATATAAGGCCTAAGTCCTAGGCCGAATCCTGGTCTCTTCGGACCCTTGCTGAGCATAGTCGATACTCGGCGACCTGAATTAGTCTATTCGCCATGCTCGAACGAAGCGACTTACCCCTTATTAGGCATAATCCATACCTGAC
Source organism: Allium cepa (assembly GCA_030765085.1). NCBI lineage: Eukaryota > Viridiplantae > Streptophyta > Magnoliopsida > Asparagales > Amaryllidaceae > Allium > Allium cepa. The sequence continues at coordinate 489,007,952 of CM060945.1, forward strand.
GACCATTTACCAAAAAGCCAGATAAAAAAAACACAAATCGAAATCCAATCCAAAATCCAGATCAAACTGAAAAACCAAATATCATACCAGAAATCAAAATCAATATCCAAACCAGAAAACTAGCATTCGAACTAAAGTCCAAACCAGAAAACAAATAAAACCAGGAGTTCAAACCAAACTCCGAGAAACCAAACCAGAAAAAAGAAAATGTCCAAACCAAAAAGAAAAAACAGATTTCACAAAGGATAGCTTTGCGGTTTATCATCACCTCATAGAATGCCTAGGGGCTATCTCCATCCCCATACATGAGTAATTGACTTGGCCGTTCGCCCAGAGTTTTCTGCTTATGCCATAGCATCCCTATCGGTCAATAACCAATTGACCATCATTCCCGGGCCTTGTGCCATTGTAGTTTGAGGTAGACGTGGCTGGTCATGTTCCGCTGCTGCATTCCGAGTTTCGACGTATTCTCGCAACTAACCACTCCTTACATGATCCTCGATTATATCCTTTAGATGCCTATAGCTGTAGCTATCATGCCCGTCCAGATAGTGAAAGAGAGAGTGCCTTTTGGATGCCTTCTCATGTTTCGAGGGCACCGACAAGGAAGGCGATCTCGAATCTCCATGAATATCTGCTCTAAAATTTCATTCAATCCAGCATAACTTAAGAATTTAGGCTCTACTTAACGTTTCCTTGCCCTGCCAAACTTTTCGCTCGACTTTCTTTTTCCTTTATCCTTATCCTTACCCGAGCTTTCACAGAATGGTTCTCCGTCCTTGCCCATGTTAACTACCTTTAACTTCATATCCAAACATGCATCCTCCTATCGAAGAAATATTTCGACCTCGTGAAAGAATTCCCCGAGGTACATTGGTGGGTCTCGTATCAATGATACTTTGAAATCTGAGTTATCTCTAACTCCTGATACTGCCACCATTAAAACCATTGAAGGATCATGTCGATACACTGAATCAACCACTGCATTGAACCGAGTTAAGAAAGCCCTGAGCGATTCTCCTGTCCTTTGCTTCACCGACGTTAGCGTCATCACATTCTTTATTCTTTTGTTATGAACCCGAAACTGCTTTAAAAACCTATCCACCAATTCCTTCCATGTCATGATAGATCCATCTTCCAACTGCCTGAACTACAGAGTAGCTCAATCCATCAAGTACAAAGGGAAACACTAGGCTATAACTTCCTCGATGCCCCGGCACTTCCATATGTCTTGTGTATCTTATCAGATGATCGATAAGATCTGCCTTGCCGTTGTATACCTCCAGAGTAAGCAGCTTGAACTTTGGTGGATTTCGAGCCATTCTGATGCCATGTAAACAGACTCTTGTTTACTCCTTCCAAATCTCTGTTTGCTAAACATAAGTGGATAATTCGTCTGATAATCTCAGCTATTTCAACATTGTCCACCAAGGGTTTCCCCCCAAGTCCTCGAGCGGATTCTGGTACGTACTCTTCATCACATACTCTTGTGCTCCTTCCAGCATCCTGCTATGTGGTGTCACCTAGAATTCCTCCATGAATCGGTCCATCGTTGCTAGGTCGTATGCCCCCGAGCCTAGATCCATCTAGATTAAAAGTTATGTGCTAACAAGGGGCTACGCCCTCTTGATCTCCTCTATCTGATTGCCTGTTGAGTCCTTCCGTTCCAGCTCCGTGGATCTAACTCTAACAGCTCCAGCTCTACCTGCCTGTCAAACTATCTGAAAAGATTTTTCATCATTTCTTCAATCCTTTTCAACAATTCTTCCTACATAGCTCCCATCATCATCTCCATTTTATCTCTAGTGATGAAAGCTGAGGTATGATTTGCTCCTGAGGAAGCCTCCTGACTCCCTTCATGCTGACTCCTTTTTGCTCTTTGTTTTCTTGTTGATTGCTTTTCATGGTCCCTTTTAGATCTGATCCTTTGGCTATCTAAATTTGAACTCCAAATCCAGTATAGAAGGCGCTAGTCCTTCTTAGTGAAAGCACTAAAGTGCTTATGCCAAAAATGGTCATAATCCCCAGAAGTAGTGAAAGCACCAGTGTATACACGCGGATTCACAATATTCCAACATAGATCTCGGATCCAGGTAAAGTAGAGAATAAAAAAGAAGGAACAGTAAAATTAAAATGGAAGAAAGCAAGAAAGAACACAAGATTTATAGTAGTTTGGCAATCCGGCCTACGTTTACTTTGAATCAATCCTATTTATTCTTTTGTGTTGAGATTACAATTACAAGCCTTTTAGATCAGTAAACAAAACAGCAGAGTTCCGGCATGGAGAGCAGAAGAAGATCCACCTTTTAGTTTCCATATGAATACTATTTATAGGTATAGATTCGAAAATATCCACCTTAAAACCTGGAATACCTCTTCTCTTGTGCAAGTGGGGCCTATCAGATCGATCCAGAGCAATTTGGGATCGATGTATTTTCAATACCTATCGATCCAGAAGTGGCCGAATCAACCTGAGATCGGTCATGGAGGTTCTCGAGTGCATGAGGATGCTCCTGTAAAAATTTCATTGCATTCGGACTTGTAGATGTCAAGTTATTATCGATGCTAGTTGGTATTAACCGGTTGGCTGTCGCATTCGTATCTATCAATTCGTCTCCATCCATTCATATCCATCTGCCCTTCGTGCCCATCACATTTACATCGATGACGTGGCTCGAAAACCCAGAGGAGATCCACTAGATGCTGAGTTGACTACTTCTTCATTAAAAAAAATTTCCTTCGTATCGATCCTGCACTCTTGTTCATATCCATACTCTTTGTATCGATCGAGCTTCGTTCCATCATACCCTTCAGCCACTTCCCTGTTCGTATCGATTCTCTACATATGTCCTTCGTACCGATCCAATATTTGATCGATATGAAGTGCTCTTCCAAACTTCTGCTCATATTTCGTATCGATCCCGGCCCTAATCGATAAGAAATATCCTGCCACACCTAAGCCGAGTCCAACCAATTCAATGCGCTGTATCGATGCAAAACCATTGATTCGAAACATGTTGCTATTTCCATCCTGATCGCTACGAAAGCATTAAGTGCGTCCCTGATCAATATGAAAGTATCGATCCGAAGTAGATAGCCAAGCATGTGTTGATCGATGCGAACCATATCGGTGCGAACCATTTCGATACAAAGGTATCGATGCGAACCATTTCTCACCAATATCGATCCATCTATATCTCGAGCGTATTACCTCCGATTGACTTGAAATTCGAAACATAGCCTCTCTTAGCCTTTCTCATCATTCCTAATCGATCCCATCTTGATTGGAGCTCGGCCAAATTTTGATGGTATCGATCATAGACTTATTTCCAATCGACCTTCAATCCTGATATCAATCCTTTCCAGCCAATTTATTGATATCCCCGCCTTGACCAAAAAGTGAGGTAACAAAGGGGTTCTATCAATGTGGTTCACTAGGCTTATACCACGATCTATCTCCACTTTCGACCAACTAGCAGCAAGATTCCTTAATCAGTTTAGACTCCATACCACACAGCCAAAAGATGTCATGATCCTATCCGGGTTGTTCCAAGAGTGTAACGAATCGCTGAAGTCCTTCATGGATAGGTTTAAACCTGTGGTGACAGAAGTAAGCAACCCTAATGTAGACATAGTTTTCATGGCATTAATTTGTGCCGTTCACACGAAAACTGAATACGGAAAATCTATTAAAATAAAGCAGCCTACCACCAAGAAAGATTTCAATCGCAAAGCTAGTTAGTACCTAAGGTTGCTGGAAGCGTAGGAATTGGAAGGGAAGCCTGCTAGTGTGAAACCAACAAATTCCAGGCAAAGTGATGTAGCAATGAATCAAAATGCGCACACTTCTCGAACTGCGGATGGAACCGTTGGGAAAGACGAGAATTTATAAAGAAAAGGTCAAAACTCTAACAAGAAGAATGGAATTGGAAACAATAAAAAGCTCAAAGGGTTTTGGCCTGAAGGCTACCCTCTCCCAAGAGACACAACGGAAAACATTTTTCTCATAATTCAAAGGACTGAAGAATGCAGAAGGCCACCTAGAAAGGAGGCGAAAGAGCAGTAAAAGTGCTTGAGAAATTCTGTCGCTTCCATGAGATGCACGCCCACAACATGAATGAATGATGCAACCTAAAGAATCTCATTGAAGAACTGATCTAGAATAGCAAACTCCAGTAATTCGTATAATAACCACAAAACCTCGGTCAATCTGCGACTCCTTAACACCCAAGAGAATAAAGGAACCAAGTAGGAACCAACGAAGAAGGGTTGAAATGAACCAACCAGAGACTCATCATTAGAACAATATCTGGGTGACCGCATCTCGCACAAAGAAGTTGGGGGAAAATGGAGTGATATGCAAGTTCGTCGAAGCATGCTTCGAAGGAATCATGTTTGGCTGTGGAAGATGCGACTCCAGTTAAAATGCAGAGGGTCTTGAATGATGATATTGTGTTTCAAAATCGGGATTTCGAAGGGATCGAAGCTCCAACTCTTGATCCGATAGTGGTGGTGGTAGGAATTGGGACTGTTGTAGTTCGACGGATGTTAGTTGACAGCGGCAGCTCCGTTAACATTCTCTTTATATGCACTTTCTATCAAATGAAGATTGGCATGAAAAGTTTGTCCACATACCAAACAAAGATTTAGGGTTCTAATGGTGAGTCCAAGCAACCAGTGGAACTATTGACTTACCCACAGAGCTCGGAGAGGGTGAACCAAGGGTCACCCTCATTCAGACTTTTGTGATTATGGATGAAACGTCAACAAACAACACCTTCTTAGGATGGCCCACATTAGCCATGAAAGGAGACCAAAGCGTTGCCCGAGAATGCTACATTGTAGAATCGCACGAGTCAAGAAAAAAGGAATATAGAAAGGATGTAGGGAAAACCCTATACATCCGTGAACCCTCCAAATAGCAACTACAGAACCGCTACTAGCTTAGGGACCATAATCGACTCGATAAGGCTTTGGACCTATAAAGGAGAGCTCAGGGAGGATCGGGCAGCACCATTTGAATTGCTGGTATATGTCCCAGTCTATATGGATGACCCAACATGGGTCCTAAAAACGTGTGGAAACAAAATGCGATCAGAACTAACAAAATTCCTTTGTGTCAATTTGGATGTATTTTCTTGGTTACACTCCGATATGTGTAGGCTATCACCTGACGTTACCTACCACGCTCTCAATATTGACCCCAAATTCAACGTCGTTAAGCAAAAAAGGCGCAGCTTGTGCCCGGAACGGTCCAATGCATTGAAATAAGAAGTAGATAAACTGATGGCTAACGACTTCATTCGAGAAGCAACCTACCCTGAATGGGAATCGAATCCAGTCCTAGTTAAGTAGTCCAATGGACAATGGCGAACCTGTGTTGATTTCTTGAATCTCAACAAGGCCTATCCAAAGGACAGCTTCCTACTCCTTTGGGTCGATCAACTGGTGCATGGAACTACGGGACACAAACTACTGTAATTTATGATTGCATAGTCGGGCTATAACCAGATCCTGATGCTTGGACTAGACCAAGAGAACACCAACTTCATCACCGATTTGGAACTGTACTGCTACCGGGTAATGCCATTTGGTTCGAAAAATGCAGGGGCAACATAGAAAAGGCTAGTTAACACTATGTTCAAACGCCAGATTTGGAAGATCATGGAAGTTTACATGGGAGATATGTTAGTCAAATCTCGAGTGGCTGCCAACCATCTCGATAATCATGCAAAAATGTTCGAAATACTCTAAAAATATGGAAAAACTTAATTCACCCAAGTGCCACTTTGGAGTATCCTCAAGAAACTTTTTGGGATTCATCAAAAGTTCCCAAGGGATCGAAGCGAATCCAAAAAAAAAAATGACGTTACGGGAAGTTCAAGCCCCTAGAAACAAGAGAGTGCTTCAAAGATTGAACGGAAAGGTTGTAGCATTAAGTCGGTTCATCTCCAAAGCTACAGACAAGTGCATACCTTTCTTCGACGCATTGAAGAAAGCAAAGAAAACTTTGAGTGGAGTGAAGCTTGTCAAATACTTTCGAGGAATTGCTACGGCACATGGAAACTCCCCCGATTTTATCAAAACCGGTGGATGGAGAAGACATATTCATTTACTTAGTGGTTTTGCTCGCACGCACTGAGCACAGCTCTCGTGCGGGAAGAAGCGAGAATACAACAACCTATGTACTACATTAGCAAATGATTCACCAAAGCTGAGAAGAATTACCCAAAGCTGGAAAACTAGCATATTTCCTTTTGATTGCATCTCGAAAATTAAGACCATACTTGTAGGCCCATCCGTTCAAAGTATTGACTAAACAGCCCCTAAAGCAAATTTTGTACCAGCCAGAAACTTCCGGACGACTACTCAAGTGGAACATGGATTTAAGCCAATATGACATCACATACCATCCAAGGAAGGCAATCAATGGGCAAGCGTTGGCTGACTTCATTGTTGAATTTACCATAAGAGACGACGAGGAGCATGTTCAGGCAGAAATAGACACATAATGGAAGCTCCTCGTCGACGGCGCATTAAACAACTACTGTACGGGCACAGGGATAGTAGTCGAAACCCTCGAGGGGTGAGCTATTAGCTATGCTTTGTACTCAGAGTTCCCGGCTATGAATAGCGAAGCGGAATATGAAGCACCAATCGGAGGATTGAAGGTTGTGAAGGAACTCAAAATAAAGTCATCTACATATATAGCGACTTCCAGCTAGTCGTATGTAAAGTGAAAGGAGAGTACCATGTGCATGGAGAAAATCTCACGCCGTACTTGTCTAAAGTACAAGAGTCATTTAGTGATATCAAACACTACACCATAACACACATCCCACAAGAGAAAAACATCAAGGCAGGCTATTTGGCCAAGCGGGCAAGCTCTGGAGAAGCCCAGTCATTGGGATTGGTTCCGATTGAAATGCTAACTAACTCGAGCATAGAAAAAATGGATGTGGATTGGATTTTAGAGACCGTCACACCAGAGACATGGATGACTTCGGTAAAGGACTATCTGCTTGTAGGAACCCTACCAACTTACTGAAATCAACGAAAGAAGATCCTCTGCAAGGCACCTAGGTTTATGATATAGGATGAGATACTCTATCGAAGAGGATTCTCGACTCCGCTTCAGAGGTGTGTCACCGATGATGAATCATGACAGATCTTGAAGGAAGTAAATGAAGGAGAATGCGGGGATCACACTAGGGGCAGACACTAGCAAAGAAAGTCCTTCGATACAAATACTTTTAGGCAATAATAAATCATGATGCGCTGTCAAAGGTTCAGCAAAACTAAGAGAACTCCTTCAATGGAACTGGCACAAATGGTCAGCCTATGACCATTTGTAATATAGGGGATTGATCTGATTGGTGTCCTTCCAATAGCCAAAGGAGGAGCAAAATAAGCTATGATTTCCGTAGTTTATTTCCCAAAACAAGCCGAAGTGGAACCACTAGCCATCATAGCTGTAAAGGAAATTATTAACTTTGTCACTAAAAACATCATTTGTTGGTTTGGCGTGCCGCAAAAAATTATCACTGACAATGGAACCCAATTCGAAACTGCTGAGTTTAAAGACTTCTATAGCTGCTTCCGAATTGTAAAAAGCTTTTCCATAGTAGAGCAACCGCAAGCAAATAGGAAAGTGGAAGCGATAAACAAGATCATCAAATCCACCGTCAAAAAGCAGTTAACAAAAACCAAAGGAAATTGGGTTGATAAACTTCCACTCGCACTATGGGCATACAGGACAACACACAAAGCGGTAGTTGGCCACACCCCATTCGCATTAGTATATGGTTCAGAAGCAATGTTTCCTGTTGCGTTAAAGTTCCCTCGCAACGAAGGTAGAATTTTAACCAATCACAAAACATGCAACTCCTACTCGAATCGCTAGATCCGGTCGATGAAAAAAGAGAAGACACAGTGTCGAGAATGGCTGCCCACCGAAAAAGTGTTGCGCGGTACCTCATCTCTAAAGTTTGTAGTCAGACTTTAAAAGTTAGAGATCCTATGCTTAAGTGAGTTTACCCTATGCCGGGAGCCTTTGGACCAAACTGAGAAGGACCGTATGTCATTAATGAAATGCTTGACAATGGGACTTTCAAGCTGACAATCGTCGACGGGGTCGCACTTCCTAGAGCCAGGAATAACGAATCGCTCCGCCATTATTTCATCTAAAAACTGTTTTATGTATTTTCTATTTCTTCAGCAAATAATCTATCTCGAAAATGATGGTGGCATTGTAAATAGGAAAAGAATCTTCCATGCTTTCCTTAATAATGTTTGCTTCTTGAACCAACTAAACTGTGTCTGTAAAAATTACCCGCAGAGTCGATGGAAGCAAATTGACTCGAACCGATTCTTGCCTTTTGCCAATTAAAATTCATCGTCAACATCAAGAGGGCTAATAAAAAACAGAAACTCCTCGTGTTGCTCGAAGATAGACAACATCGAGGAGCACCAAAATCAAAAACTCCTCGTGTTGCCCAAAGATAAGCAACATCGAGGATCACCAAAACCAAAAAATCCTCGTGTTTCCCAAAGGTAGGAAACATCGAGAAGCATGAAAAACAAAACTCCTCATGTTGTCTGAAGATAGGCGACGTTGAGGAGCCCTAAAACAGAACTCTTCGTGCTGCCCAAAGATAGGCAACATCGAGGAGCACCAAAACCAAAACTTGTGTTGCTAGAAGATAGGCAACACCGTGGAACCCAAAAACTAAAACTCCTCTTGTTGCCCAAACATAGGCAACATCAAAGAGCCTTAAAATAATAAATCCTTGTGTTGCCCGAAGATAGGCAACCCCTAGGAGTATCGAAATGACAAACTTCTCGTGTTGCCCAAAGATAGGCAACACCGAGGAAAAACAAAGGCCGTGCCTCTCATGAGCCGCGCACAAAAATTCAAACCCTTGCAATTTTCGAAGATAGGAAATGTCCAAGAGCGTGAGAAACTCTCTAAGTGCAGCCTGTACAAGAATGGTGCTAGAAGGAAGGCACTCAATAATCGACAGCACAGATCCATGCGCAAATCACATTTCACCTAAGTGTCGCAAAATTCCTAACAAAGAATGAGATCGCTTGCTAATTTCAATATCTCCAAATTAGAACCAAGTTGTATCTTAGTCAAATTTTCAATGAAGATTATTTAGGCCCTAAGTTATTAGCTATTTGAAAGATGTTTGAAGTGAACAGCCCTACGAAATGGGGGGCATACACCTATACTAAGACAAAACCAAACAAATGCAACAAGTTCACAGGCTTTGTCATTCTAAACTTAAAGTTCACAAATTCAACTTTTCAACTTCCAAAAAAATATTTCAAACAACAAATTTCTAAGTTTTATAAAATTTCCATGCAAAAAACTCTCTAATGTTGTCAATCTCTAGGTTCCTTCACTTCAAATGAACGAGTTTGGCTATAATTATAGAACTAGCAAAGCATGAAATAAAACAAGCGCAAGCACATAGAGCGTATATGAATAGATAGATAAAAATTACAGTCAAAACATCATTGTATTGCTTATGATTTTCTATACATAGGATCAAAATGTGAGGACCGTACCCACACAACAATGGCCAACAAAGAGAAAATACAGACTCCACAGTATGGGCGCAAAGTGCAAACTCTGCACTTGAACAAAATGATTCAAAAAGAAGCAAAAACAAGCCAGTTTTCATGCAAGATGTTGGCCAAAACCAAGTCCATCCTAGCGCCAGCCGCTCAACGCTTTTTGCTGTTGCTTCCCTTTGCACCTCTGGTGGGTAGTTTCTACTTCTTTTCGAGAGAGATGTCACTGCTAGTAATGTTAATGTGCACTTCGGTGGAAATCTCCTCCACCTTCGAAAGTTTTTCAGAAAAGATTCCCTTTCCCTTGTGCTGCTTCGATTTTCAGGAACTCTTCGAAGCCTTGACTGCCTCCATCTTTTCTTTCTTGATGGAAATCATCTCGTGCTGAGTCATCAGTGGATGCTCTAGCTGTGTTCCCTGCTCCTTCGCTTCTGCCGTAGTTGTATCACCTTCCAAAGACGCTGAAGGGTCGTCCAAGCCGTGGAGTGCCGCTATTTTCTCGGCCTCTGGCCTTAGTTGAACTGGATGTAGATGTGAGGACAGGAATAGGGACAGATACAATCTCCAAAGACGTGAAAATGGCGACAGTCGCAGGCGCTATGGTAGCCAATGCATCAATATGAAAAGTGGATGGACCTATAAGATCAAAAAGGAAGGCATTAAAACCCTCTTGCTCCTGAGGTGTAAGATGGATGCTCCCGAAATCGAGAGAAGCATGGATGTTACCTGCACTAGAGAAGAATCATGAACGGCGACCTCGAACTCTTCTCATTTGCCTTCTTTTTAGGTCTCTACCACATGAGGAACCATGTCTAGTCCTAAACTCACCGGCTGGCCATGGAGTTGCCTTGATGGTCACCTCCGCCGGAGGAAGAAGTCCTGGTAAGCAAGTCAGTAGCAGGCATCCAGGCAACATCGGCGGTCTCCCTCTCATGTTTGACTTGGAGGATCTCCTGTGCCTCATGCAATGCTGCCTTGGATTCATCATTAAGATAGGCATCTTGCAGCTCTTGATTGGAGTAAGCATCGTCGCCATCGGTGAAACAAAACAATATTTCCTCCAAAACAAGGGCAAGAGTGAATGGAAACTTCAGGCCAAGATAGCTGAGGCTTCCTTGATGCAGCAGAGAGTTGACGTAGAAGTTGAGAATTGTCGAAATCGGTTTCTCCATTTTTCGATCATAAGTATGCTTGAGGTCCAAGTAATTTGCTGTCATCATAGCTTTCTCAGTCTCAATGGCAGTCTTGTTGGTATTAAGTTATGCGACTTGAGCCAGTAATTTTATGACGGTCTCAACTTTGTCGGCGATTATTTTACTATTCCCCTCGACAATCAGATCATGGTCAAAGATTGTCTTCCATTGAGCTTCAAAAAATAGCATTACGAGCAATCACTTCCTCTTTTAACTTCGTCTCCTCCACATGAGTCTTTTTTATTTCGTCGCTCTAGAGGATCTCAACATTCTCATGCACCTCATTCTTCTCTTTCATCAGGTTGGTAGTTCTCTTACTCTCCCAGAGCGTCGTTTCCTTCTCCTCCTCTAACTGTTTAATTCTAACGTCCTAATCAGCCAACTGCCTTTCAAAATCATCTTTCTCGGTTTCAAAGGATAGGATCTCTTGATAATTATTCTATTCATGTTCTCTAGCTACTTGTAGAGCTTCTTCCAATTCTCAATCTACTTAGGATCACTTTGGATAGCTTGGAGATGCGACATGTAAGATTCCCAGCGAATGGGATGAATGTCCATGTCGAACTTAATTTCTCTTAGGAAACAACTTGGAAGGGCCGCCTCAAGCTTAGAAGGGCCCACAGGAAGAGCGTAGGCCGGCCTCCGGTAGGGATGAGGTGTGCCAGGGGCAGTAGTAACAATAGAGGAAGATGAAACATGTACTGGAGGCAGAATCGGGGTACTGTTGTCCCATGGAAGTATGCTTGGAAGCAGGCTTGGAAGATGAGACCATCTTTCTTCATACTCGCCTCTATGCAAATGAGCCTTATCACTCTCCTCTTAGCGGTGGGTGTTGGCCTCAAGCTCTTTCCTCTACCTATACTCATCTTTCGTTTCCCAGACATGGTGGCGGCTAAAGGAGTACTTCGGGCACTGCTATGAGCAGTTATAATCCTCGAAGCCATTATAGAAGCATTGCCCTCTTATCATACCTAGAATAAAATGTACATGAAAGATTTCAGAAACACAATAATAATTAGGTAAATATATGAGGGAATGGAAGATTAGAAATAAGTGTAATCCTCGTGTGATGTGTCATGCATTTCGAATATGGGCCTAAGGTGTTGTCACAAACCGGAGCGAATAGCTGTCGAAGGAGAATTGGGAAGTCTTTGGCTGTTATAAGAAAAGCTAGGCTAATCGATGGGTCAATATCATCTGATCAAGATGGCGTTATGCCGAATTTGAAACCCCCTTTTATAAGCACGTCGAAGTCGACGAATACATCACTAAAATCTCCAAGGTCGGTACCGACATTCTTGCTTGGGGAGCCTTGGCGCCTACTAGTTTCCGGGGCATTTTCCTTGCCATTTGTGTTGGGAGGGGGAAAATTCTGAAGGACGAGACTCATCCTCTGAGTGTCGTAAGACTCCGAGTCTTCACCTTCAGATTTTGACAAAAAGTAATCAATGGCATTAGTTTCACTGCTGCTACTTTCAAACTCCCCTTCCTCTTCCTCAGAGTCCACTGCATCTTTGCTTTCTCTATGCATGGGCTCCTCTTCCATTTCCTCCTGGATTGGACATATTTTGGCTAGACTACTTAGGCCAACCGCAGTGGTTTCTTCCTCCTCATGTGCCTCATCATGTGGTCTTTCGAACTAGCCACCTATCTTGCAACCGTCATTAGATTCAGAATCATGCAAAAAAGTAGAGGGTCTTGTGTGAACTCTGGCTCAACTAGGAGAAGGAGCTTCACTTTGAGCAATGGAGCTACCCAAAGCGAACAGTCTGTACTGCTGCAAGTTCTCACAGCTAGCAAGACTCTAATGTACTACTCCTCGGCATCGATATCCTTAAAGTTTGGAAAATCACATTAAGAGCTGCATCCTTATTCGACCTTGGAATAACAGCAAAGGACACGCGATCTGTTAGAAACCCTATTACAACACTTCAAAGTCCGACAAACGGAAGAGAAAAGATTACTTCCTGTTGTCCATCGATGATTGAACCCCTCGAGGCATCTAACAAAGAAGTATTGTGTCTTAAACTGTGATAGATTGCTTTGCAATCGCAAGTCGATCATCTGGTTTTGCTAGGCTTTGATTATGATCAAAGAGGGGCAGTCGTCTCTCCTCTTGAATGCCATAAAATACAGCAACTCATCAAAGTTTGGAGCATGGCCGAACGTTCGCATGAAAAGGACATGCAAGCAAGTAAGAATAGCATAACCATTGGGATGAAGCTGGAATGGGGCAATTCTTAAGTTCGAAAGCTTTTCGCATAGAAAATTGTTGCAGGGAGGCACGTCTCCATTCAAACACATATATCTATGGCAAGCGGTGTACCCCGGGGGTGGCATATCAACAAACTCATCATTCAAAACCAGACGCACATCTTCCTTGGAGATCCCAAGCTATAGATATATATTGTGAAGAAGCTTAGCATAGACCATTGATGAGGCTCGTTCAGGTGGATTTACCAGAACTCGAAAGTTAGAAGGTGTACAGCCCATAATGGGCCCGATCGAAACTAATTGGACGAACTGGCTAGCGAGGTGGATGAGATTCAGCTTTGGAGAGCGTTGGGCTATGCCCGCTTGACTTATGGCATGTGGATGGCTGCTTCATTCTATATAATAGGGCTCTCATCCACAAGCGGTCAGGCAAATGTATCCTAAATTTATAAATTTCCCCAATCACAATTGAATCCTGAAAAACATTAACTTGTAATCGACACGTCGGACGTCAAGTGTAAATGGGGCAAGTGTGCAAGTGTATTGTGTTGTCTATATGGGATAAACTCGGTGCTTGACGCACTGCAAATTCTCTATCCCATGTAGATAGTTCACCCACAGTAGAAAAAGAGAAGAGCTACCCATGTCAGTCCATCTTTCAATTTTTGCTTATTTCTTGTACATTTATCCATTACCAATCAATGATCGATTACTGATCCATTGTCTGAAGCGATGTGGAAAACTCTTCCCATTACAGGAGCACCGAATATGAAATAACCAAGAAGGGTAAGCTCGAGTTTTCTAGAAGATCGGGATGGGCTGGTGATACATCATGCAAGTAGCATCCGCAAAAATGGAGACAAGTAAATTCAGGTCTAATGGACAAAGATAGAAAAACACGTTAAGTCTTGGGTGAAAGACCGAATGTCATTCCAAGAGACAACTTGAGACTCAATTTACTATCTTCCTCCATTAAACCGCAATCAACTCAAACTTCTTATAATGAACATCACAAGCGAAGACCAAACATCAATAAATTTACCAACATAACAATTGACAAATCAGTTAGGCAAACCTACCTTAACCTGATCAAAAAGCACAAGAAGATTCACAAATTGAACTCAGCAAGCTATGGATTGGATCATGAGCGAGCTAGGGATGGATCGTGTGACGACCCGGAATTTTGAGCAATATCAATTTAATAATCTTTGTTAATAATTAAATTGATTTGATCATTTTATATTATAAATTGACAAGTTAAAATTATTTTAAAGATTAATGATAATAATTTGTTAATATCTATCAACATTTTTCTTAACAATATAAATAGGCAAGTTTAATTCTTTTGAAAACTAATAATTTGGAAATATTTATTTTGGCAATTTAAGGTTGGTAAGATTTATTTTTCAAAAGCTAATTAAAAATATTTTCTATTTATGATATATATATATATATTGGTATATCTTGTAAATAGGAAGTTTTTAATATAATAAAAATTATATACTCAAATTGTAATATACATGAATATATATATTATGATTTGGTTTGTGTTTTAAAATTCAACACAGTAATTTTCTAATTTAATGTTTTTCTGTTTGAAATGTGTATATATATTTGTGTATATATATTTGAAATAGGAATTTTATTAATTTGAATTTGATAAATGTTTTCAAACTTTATTTTATATAATTTGTAAATTGAAATGTTAATTTGATTTAATGCTTTTGAAATGATATTTGAAATTTTAATTTTTAAATAACAAAGTTAATTTCTTATTTTATAAACATATATTTTAGCTTTTGTTTTAAATAAGATAAAATTGTTTTAAAAATATTTATATAAAGAGTTAAACTAAGTTTCTCAATTTATAAAAAAATGATAAAATTAAATTGATTAAAATATAAGTTATTTAAAAATGCCTATATGAATTTGCTTTTAAGATAATGAAAGTCTAAAGTTTATTTTTATATGATAAAAACATTTTATAATTATCTAAACATTATATAAATATATGTATATAGCTTAAATAGATTATTAAAAAGAAAATGACATTTTAAACATTAATAAAACATTAGAAAAATAACTTTTGTAAATATGAATTAAACATAATAACATTTGTAGCATATTTATAAAACGTTAAAAACCACATGTAAGTATATTAATATTTTTAATGACACTTGTAATCATATATGTATAGGTGTAAGTTAATTAGAGCTTCATAGTGACAAATGTCTTCCTCTCTAATAATTTAATTTAAAATTAAATTGTAAAATAAAAGATCAGTTTATTTTCATCAAAAGAATTCCTTTGCTCTCTTCAACTAAAAAATGAATACAAATGAAAAAAAAAAGAAATCTGGAATTCAAAATAGAGGCAAATGCAAGATTCTTTCAAATAGAAATCAGAGGGCAAGCAAGTATAATCAAACAACTCAGAGATTAAATCAATATGCAATTAAGGATTTACAGCAGGAAACAACATGCAAAGAAATTTTAGAACCTAGAAAAAATGCAGTGAAGCTTCAAGACTGGAACCAGTTTTATCTTCTTCAAATAACAATGTGAGTAAATGCAAATTTAAAAACAGTTTTAAATCTTGAATTCAATTTTGTTCTTGTGCATGAAACAATGATGATTTGTTTGGATTTTTGAAATTAAGCAGACGCGTGTTGGAATTTTGTATATAGATTGCATGTAAAAAAAATGTCACTGTGTTATAACACATTTTTCAAATTTCATAATAAAATTCAATAATTAAATTTTTTATTTGATTTGGCCTATGAATTGTAAACAGTTGTTGCTTAGAATCATGCCATCTTCCTTCTAAAAATAATTACAAGATTTTATAGTGTATATGTAGTTCAAATTTTGGAAATTTACAGTAGAAATTAAATTGGGTTCAAACTGGATGATTTCAATTTCTAATTTTGATATCATAATTGGATTGCAAATAAGGAATCATGATTTTACATGTAGGAATCACGAATTTTAGGTCTGTAATTTGTGGGAATTTGGGTTTTGTCCTAAATAGGGGTTTTCGGCCTTTGCCGTTGATCGGCGTGGAGTTTGGGGTTGAGATTGTGTGCGAAGCTTGCTTGGGTGTTGGAGATGAGGGGAAAAATACCCTAGAATTTTTATAATGGTTGTGTCAAGGGGAATTGGACCATCTAGGGTTTTGTATGGGTTTTTAACTGGCATTGCTGTCTTGGTTTTTGCGACGCAAAGGAGAGGCAGGTGGGGATCGCCACGCGTGGATAAGGAGGTGCGTGACGTAGCGGTTCTGTGGTGGAAGAGGAGAAGTTCATCGGCATCGGGTTTGATGGCTGTGGGGGAATGTTTGGTGATCGTTGTTCAGCAGGTTTCGAGTGGAAGTTTGATTTTTGATTCACGTTAATATTGTCGAATCTGGGTTGAGGATCGAGATTCTGGGGTCGCGTGTGATGGTTGTTGGGGGTCGCGATGATCGTCGCTGGCCAGTGGCATCGGTGCATGTGCACCGTGCACGGCCATGTTGGGTTGTGTTACTGATTTGAGGAGATGGGGTTTTACTCGGGAGGTGTTCGTGTTTTCTCTGATTCAACTCGAAGAAGGAGGGTGCAGGTTTTACTCGGGGGAAGACGCATGATGATTCGTGTTTTTCTCGGGTTCATAGAGTAGTGTTTTCTGGGTAGGTACTGATAGTATGAGTACTATAAGTTTTATAAATTTAAGCTACAATGTAACTTGTTTTTAGATAATGAGATCAAGCATTCCAGTACAAACAAGTTATTAAAGGAAACAAATTTGTTTAGGGTTAACTTGTTCCATGGAATAAAATGTAAATTAAATTTATAGTTCAAATTTAAAAATGTTTTTAAGATGATTTCATTTAAAGGTGACTAACTTTATTAAATTTTGAAGTTAAATTTAAAAGAGTGTTTGTATTTAAGTATTTAATCAAAGTTTTTAAAATAAATTGTAAAAAATATATAAATATGTGAAATTTAATAATAGGTTGATATTAAATTTTATTTAATAACTTGGAAAATTCAAAAGTTTTATTTGAATGATTAAAATTATAATTAAGATTTAACTTATGTAAATTAGAATTTTGATTTATTTAAAGATAAATTGTGAAAATAATGGAGATAATTCAATTATTATTAATAATTAAGTGTTATTGGTTAATATGAATGATTTAATTAAAATGATGTTTTCTTAACTAAGAATTTTTATAATATAAGTAGTTAAGAATCATTTAATCAAATTTAAATGATTAATTACTAATTAATTAAGTAATTAATTTGTGATTAATTAAAAGATAATTAATTTGGAGTTAATTAAGTGAAGTTACTTGGTGAAGTAATTTAAGTGATTAATTATTGGAGGCAATTAAGTAAAGAGTGATTATTGAATAAAGTAACTAGAGGTTAATTTCTTTATAAAAGTAATTTAGTGGATGCGATTAAGGATTAATCACTTGAGTTATTAATTAAAGAATTAATTAATTAAATTAATTAAAGGTTTTAATTATTTGATTAATGGTTAATTAATAAAGGATTAAGAGTAATTAATTAAGTGATTAATTACTTAATAAAGTAATTAATTAAAGAGAAATTTAATTAATGAATTAATCATTAATTAATGGAAATAATTAATTAATTATTAATTAATAATTTAAGGATAATTAATTTATAATTAAGTTTTAATTCCTAAATGTAATTAAGGTAATTAATCAAGTGTGATTAATTAAAAGTAATTAATAAAATGTGATTAATTAAAAATAATTAATCAAATATAATTAATTAAAAGTAATTAATCAAGTGTGATTAATTAAAAGTGATTAATCAGGTGTGATTAATTAAAGGATAATTAAGGAATAATTATCAGAATAATTTAAAGCATAATTAATCAGGTATGATTAATTTTAAAGGGTAATTAAGAAGATAATTACTTGGATAATTAAGAAGTAATTAATCAAGATGATTAATTAACCTTGTAATTAAGGAATAATTACTTAAAGTAATTAAGTAATAATTAATCAGGGATGATTAATTTAAATTGGATAGTTAAGTGATGTTAATTAATTAATTTGTAATTAATGAATGAATGGTAAGATGGATTGATGATAATCCAAGTGTTTAAGTAGGAATTAATTTAATTAAGGATTAATTAAATTAATTAAGTTGAATCAAACCTTGTTATGGATGGTTATTGATTGGTTGATAAGTATCGTTGGATGAGTTAATGATATTAGATGATATTGAATGTCATTGGTTGATATGTTATGATATATTTGTGATGTGATATATATGCTGCTTTGTGATATATTTGGATGAATGTGATAACAATGAATTATCTATCTGTGTAATGTGAATCATCCAATTATGTTATGTGATATTTTTGAATATCTACTGTTTAAATCCCTTAAGTACAACTTAGACATTAAAATGGCGTTTGGATTCGGTGAGACCGGGATCGGGTTTCCATATTTGGATATCCGAAAACCGCACCGGTCCAAAATAAACGTTAGGTCGTGAATCCAAGTGGAGTGCAAGTGAAGACTCGAGGTGTAGGAACTATACGTCAGCATAACTCTGTGGGTGATTCCGTAATGAGTTTGACGGATTAATACTTATAGGTTCGAGATGGTGATTTAGAGTGCAAGGGCTATGGTCGTTAACCCTGAGGGTGATTCCAAAATGAGTGCAACGAGATAGTGCCTTCGGTTCCGTTCGAACCCGGAACAGACTTGTATAGATTGAATGCTTTCAGAACATCGTCAGGTGGGCGATGAGCATTCTAAGATAGATGTGTTCTATAAAGGTAATCGCAGCCTCAAGCCTCATCAACCGGGAATGGCTAAAACAGGGGAGGTGTAGCAAGGCTTCGTGGGTAGCTCCCACTGGAGAGTGAGATTCATCCCTGTCTAGAAGTCCCTTTATATTCGGCTGTGTGGGGCAGTTGATTGCAACAACTGCCGGGGTGGTCTTATTCGGGACTGTTCAGTAAGGAATGGTCCCGGCCTTGTGTTACAGGGGAGCGGGCGTACTCCTCGGTATGGTGATCTAGGCCACGTACTATGACGGGCGGTACCCCAGTAGCCCTGCCATTGTTGGAAACCCATTCTTCATATGAGACCCTATGGTTTTGTTTGTATTACCCACTTTTGTGGCTAGTAGCTAGAATTTAATCATGTAACAATTTCGGCTATTTCTTATTTACTTGAAAACCCTAGACACTATTATAATATCACTGGATTTCCTATCAACTGTTTTGGTTAGCGTAAGGTAAAAACTTTTCCATGCTTATGTGTGGGAAGTCTTACGTGATACCTTTTCTTTTTAAAGGATTTTCTAAAGTTAAGCAACCTTAAACCGTTTATTCACATCAGACCCCTGTCTGACCCGAGTGTTTATTTTCTGTTTATTAAACTCTTGGGTACTCATATTCTGTATGAGTAGTCAAGTGATTCCGGTTATCTTTGACGAATTCTGGAGGAGCTTTGGAGAATGAGGCTTCAGCGGGTAGATATATAGTTAGAGTTTCCGCTGTGTTGTTATTCCGTATGATGTCTTGTATTGTATTAGATAGAAATGTTATAACTGTCTAAATTGAGATGTATAGTTGTGTACTCTGATGTATATGACACTAAATATATGTTATATATTATATTTCATTCGTTCCGCTGTGAGATTCTGATGTGTTGTTGTTCTTTCTTCTCTTTCTTTTCCTCTTCTATCCCTTTCTTTCTTAATTAGTGATGCGTTTTTCTGGAGATAGAAAGTTGGGTCGCTACAGATCGGCTATCGATCAACAGTGGAATGGGGTTCAGATTCGAGTATGACGATAGATGGCTAGGATTTTACGAGGATGGCAGATGCTTGGATGAATTAGTGGTGCATGGATCGAACAAGATAGGGTAACAGATCGCGTTTAATGCTTGGTTCGTATCACCAGCTAAGTTGGTCGCTTGAAGAAGTTCGAATTGCTTGGGTCGAATAAGGAAAAAGGGGGTCGGCTCGAGTATGAGTAGGTAGGAGGTGATGTGAAATTTTTTGCTAAGTACTCGGGTCGCTAGCGACCCAACCCATAATGGGTCGGTAGCGACCCAACATGACTATATATAGGCACTTAGGCTGCTAGAAACCCATACCATATGGATCGCTACTGACCCAAAATAATAATAGTAATAGTGAATAAATATAATACATATATTTGAAGGTAGAAAGAGAGCATCTATTCATCTCAAACTCGATCAACTACAACCATTCGTCATTCAAAAGGCATCTAGAATGCTATAAGCGGAAACGTGATAGATCATGGCAAGTCATGATAGTCAAAATAAAAGAAAGAAAGATGATGTCGTTGGGCTAACATTTCGTAGAGCTCAAATGCAATCACTTGAAAATTAGCAAATAAATATTGAAGACGATAACTTCCAAAGCATACCATGTTTACAATGAAGACATAGTCTAGGGGAAAATTTTATCTGGATTTTTAACTCAGTAGGAACTAATACAAACATAGCAAACTTATGTAGGCAAGATTGTTCAAGAATCAACCCGAAAAAATGAGATAAAGGATCGACAAGGGCCAAGCTATGTGACTAGGGCAATAGGTGTGATCAATGAAGCCGAGAGATTAACATCCCTTTAGTCCAATCAGTAGTTGAGCATAAACAACTAGTGAATTGCCATCAAAACATGAGAGCAACGATAAAAGGCTATGGGGACATCTCCAAGTCCAAATTCTAGAAAATCCTTAGTGCTTAGCTTGCTAATAACCTATGCCTCTAATCAAACCATCAAACAAAGTAGATATGGAACACCATTGAAAAGAGGAAAAACTTGGTATGCAAAACAAACCAAGTCTATGGATCGCCAACGACCATAGACTATAGGTCGCCAGTGACCCATAGGCCGTTAGTCGCTAGGGACCCATAGTGTTGGCTCGTTTTGCGAGCCAAAGTCCCTCCGGGTCGCCTATAACCAACCTCATAGGTGATGATAATAGGCCTGGCCCAAAAACTCTCCAACCTCTATTAATAGCATGCCACCTATGACATAAAGTGGATCTTCTCTGGACTGGTTGCTGAAGCTCTATTGGAATTATTCTTTACTGATTCAATCTAGCTAGAAAAGAATCAAATCTTTGTAATCAAACAACTCTTGTAACAACAATGATACTATAGTAAAATTATAAAATGGACACAGGCTTCATTAACAGCCGAACCACAATAAAAATTCTTTATCTTCTTTCCTTTACTATTCTTTCTTTATATCTATGAACTGTGATATTGCTCTGTCAGGATAGGGCTGGTGCTTTCAAATCCAAACCAGGGCATCAGCCTATTTTTTGGGTCAACATATACAATGATTGGAAAGGAAACTTCAATAAATTTGACAACATACCTATCTTCTTATTTTGTAATGGCTCTTCAAATGGAAGTTCTTTGCGACAGTTCTACATCAAATATATGTCTTGTAGGAGGTATCAGAGCATACAACCTAGTTACTAGGGAATGGTAAATTCATAAACACACGCACACAACAAATATAGAATATATTTCTTTATTGTATTTAAGAGACAATTTAACATGCAATTGCTCAGTAATAATGCTTTATATCGATGCATAATGTTGAGCATGGAAAAACATACGAAGTGATTCTTTATGCTAATCAAATGGTTCTGTGAGCTTTTTCTATTTCACTTGCAAGCATGGATGGATTACAAATACTATCAACTAATAGTATTACACGAGCAATAATGCATTAATATCATTTTCTGTATATATGATTTTATTTTAAAAATAGATTCTTTTATTCATTTAATTGTTCGTGTTGTTCAGAGCTCCATCCTTCGAAGTGGGAAATTGGACAAAAATGGAGTTTTTACTAGATGCAAAAGCTAGTAATATCAAACAAGGCTTCAATTAACAATAGATAAAAAAGGTGTTATTTGGTTTGATCAAATATCAATGTTAGCAAGAAATCTTGTCAACACTCCAAATTCCGAATGAAAGTTAAATGACCCCTTCGAAACAACCTTTCGAATTAGTCGAGGTAATCTAAGACACCTTCGAAACCACCTTTTGAAATGGTTGAGGTAAGTAGGATTAAAAGTAAGTATGTCCTCTTCGAAACAACCTTTCGGACCAGTCAAGATAAACCTAAGACTCCTTTGAAATCTCCATTCGAAATGGTTGAGGTAATTGAAGGACATAGGCTAATGGTGTCTAAGAGCTTTAACTATGTCGGTAAGGTTTTATTCCTTCAAATGGTATACTTTCGACAAGCTTTAATGCTAACAATCAATAATTAAATTCATATGTGACATCGAACTGGATGCATACTTGAAAACACCATGCACTTGCTTAATTGATAAATTTTTCATGAATACAAGAGGCCTAAGTATTTCAAGGAAGTAAAATCCCCTATTTAATTTAAGAATTTAGTGTTTACAAACTTAAGAAAATAACAACTATTGAATGAATGAATTTGATCAAAAATGATACCTCTAGGGTCTTATATATACGTGCAGATTGGACCCTTTCGCATCAGTCCTTTCGACTTAGTCGAAAGGGTGCCTTGAAGACCTTTCATCGCAGTTGAAATCAGGACATCCTTCTAATTTGCTTTTGAATGGAACTTGGGGGCTTTAGACTCCATCGAAAGATATAAAAGAAGCCTTCACCTTGTTGCTGATGTGCTAGGTAAGTAGGAGAGGGTGTTGGCATTCGACACCGTCAAAAGGTGTATTTTAGGGCTTCGAATGACTTTAAGCATAGTAAAAGGCTTAGTCGTGGAAGATAGCTTTCAAAAGCATTCCCATTGATTAATGCGGAACCTCTATCTTCTAGTGTTTGCGGAAGCAATATTGGTCATATAGAAGATCTCCTTTACATTTGTGGAAGGTTTCAACCAATTCAAAAGGTTGATCTACGCTTTCGAAGGGGTTTCTTTGGCCAAATATTATTCCGCAGAAGATAAATAATGGAGAATCCAACTGCTTCGAAAGGTTTGGAACGTACGTGGAAGCTTGCTATCTGATACCTTCAAAAGATGCCTTTAGCTCATACGAAACCCTTTTATGCATGTAGAACCAACTGCTTCGAAAGAGATTAACTGAAAAAAAGTGTTGCTTCGTTCCCCTTCGACACCTTCTAAAGTCTATTACTCATCCAACAGTTTGTAAAGCATCCCTTTGACTCCGTCGGAAGGTCTTGTTATTGCCATCCTTCTTCATGAATCCTTCTTCTATATTCCTTAAGTTCTTGATAAAGTTGGAGTCATTTATGACAATAACACTTGGCCCCCATAGTGAAGGAATGCGCTTGACTTTTCATGTCAACAATTTTTGGCACCATCATTATTTTAGCATAAAATTTTTCCCGTCTTTTGGCCAAAATGAATCATGGCCATTCATTTAAATCTAATCGAATTGCTTTCTTTACATTTTCTTTGCTTACAAATCATGCTTCCTTCTTCCCACTTTTTCTTTAACTTTAATTAGAAACCTTTAAAGAAGAATCAGAAATTAAAAACTTCTTACTAAGTTCTTAATATCAGGAGTTGCAAGTTCAATTTAAGGTATGTATCTATTATTCTATGTTATATATCGATTTCTCACTGTTAACCATAAAATTCACTTAAGAATAAAAGCATGAAAAAATCTCATAAAAGTTCTTTGCCCCGTAAGAAATTAAGACAAGAGTTTCTCCATAATCAAAAAACAGTGTTTTGAAGACATTGAGATAGCTTTTGAAAAGATTAGGGTGGATTCGCAAGTAATTGATGCACCTACAAGTGTCTGGTGAAATAAGGGATTTCGAAGGAGTGGAAAAGAAGGCAAAGCTACCCTTTCACCTCAGTTGGACCTTTCAATGCAGATAATCCATATATATAGATAAGGTTAGTAAGGTTTCGAAACCCCTTTTGAAAGTGCTGTACAACAGGGTCATGCGTGAGAGTCAAACCTTACAAAATTATTGGTTTCGTTAGTGTCAATCTTTCATTTGAAGATATTTATCAATGGGAACCTTTCGGCAGCAAGAATAAGCTTTTTGAATGATTATAACCTTTCAAAATCATAAAGAAGACTCTACGTGAAGCCTGTTAACCTTTCGCAGTGATCCAGTGGTCACCAACCAGTCCTTTTGAAACTGTACAAAAGTTCAACACATCTCTTACATGCAACAACATAGAAACACAAAGTGTAGAGCGCACCTACTCCCCTTCCGATGAAGTTGAAAACAATCAGGGTCTTTCTAAAGCGATGTAGAAGGGCGCTCAAACTGTAGCCATATTGAAAGTTGTCAAGCTAATCCTTCGACGAAAGGTTTAATTTGAAAGGATGAAGGCGAAAGAATGGATGAAAAAGGGGAGGAAGAGGGCCTTTCGACCACGTCAAAAGGACGCGCGCAAAATGTAGAAGAAGGCCTTTCGACCGCATCAAACGGATACCTGTAGAATGTAGAAGAAGGCTTTTCGACAATGTTGAAAAGATGCATGCAGAAAATTGAACGAAGGCCTTTCAACTGAAGTGAAAGAATGGTCATGAAAAGGGAGGTAAACCTACATCTATAAATACACCCTAGCGGCCTGAGTTGGAGGACTGAATTTTGGGAATTCTGAATTCTCTTTCTCATTTCATAACAAATCAAACTTTGTAAACCTAAATCAATTTGGGAGAAAAACTTTCTCACTTGTAACTCGATTTGGACATTTACAAAAAGAAGAAGCACATGGATTCAATGTAGATTTCGAATATAAGAAAATCATTTCGGCCATTAGCTTGACTAATGAACAATTGCACATGGTGCTTACTTATTTTTTTTAACTCTTACTTGTCTTATGCGATGTAACGGGATCAACATCAACTTAGACAATACGTATTCGAATCAGATTATCATCATGTGTCATGACATCAAAAGTTAAATTATGATGATGATGCTTCGATGTTAATAAGTTCATGGAATTTATATTGTCTGGGATTTTATTCCATTGCATATTGAATATAAAACTTGTGTATTGTACCTTGAGTCCACTTGGAAAGAGGGTACACCGTTTCGACCTGATTGAAACAGATGTTTGGAAAAGAACTCAATGTGTGAATACTGAGAAAAGTTTGCTGGTTGGATATCTTCGATAGGGGCATGGATGTTTCAACACATATGACCCTTTCGAAAGATTACTTTTCATGGCAGCAGATACAATGCTTATTAAAGTGAAAGTGAATCCACTTTTCGAAAACATAATAATTCTTTCAACTCATTCGAAAGGGGATATGGACAACCCTTTCGACCCAATCGAAAGGGGGTCATGAATAGGCCGTTCTCTTCCCAGTTTTTATTTGAATGAATTGATTGATCACTTTGTCTATAACTAGGATTTCCCTGAAGCTACCTTTTGAAGATGTTTGCCCCAAATCAACTCATTTGAAAGTGGGTTCGAAGAGGTGTTAGCAACTTTTCTTGCTAGCAACTTAACTTTGAGATGTCAGCAAGATTTCTTATCAACATTTTGACGCTAGAAGGAGAGCTCGAACCTCCAAACTTGTGGTTACCTTATAGACTAATTATGGATTGTTTAACTTGATATTGGAAAATGAAATCTAAAAGGCTTAGTCGAATGGACGAAGAAGCAGTACACACTAACACTTTGGAAGAAAATGCAACTCCAACTTTAACTTGGAGGGAGTTGTACAATGCAGACGCCAACCCCAGTGCAATCAAGATAAAGCACTTAGAGTAACAATTGCTAGAAATGCAAGAGCTTCTCAAAGTAGCACTATCTCAAAAGTCCTCCAAAACATTAAAACCAACGATTGGAGATGAGGAGATCTCTACTAGAAGAAACTTAAAGGCTTATACCAATGAGGACAAGGGAAAAGTAGATATGACACCATCAAAGAAAAGGTGCGTGATCCGATTAAAGTCGATCTACAAGGAGGATATTGGATAAATCTCTCGAGAAATCTGGAAGCTCGACATCAAAAGAATACATCCCAAACCGAAAAATCTATCATGACACCATAACTTATTTGAAAGATGTGGAAAGGACAGTCAATGACATGCTAAATGTGAAGAGGACGAGGACTTTGGATGAGTGAGCAAATGACAATGAACGAGTAGTCTGTTCACAAATGAGTCATGTCAATGGTTAACCTATCTTATGTCAGGATCCCACGGAGCTACAGATCCTAATTATCGCTTGATGGCTTTTGATAGTTAGATGGATCTGTATAATGCTTCTAGAGCCGTTGGATGTGAATATTTCCAATAAAGCTTCAAGTGGCAACTGCTAAATGGTGCCAAAAATATCATGAAAAGACGATCTTTTCATGGAAATAGTTTTCCTATGAATTCTCAGTCCAATTCTGTATATGCAAGGATCCAACCATCAATTACATTGTTCTAGCCAACATTAAGAAAAGACAAGGAGAATCACTGACTGATTACCTCAAGAGGTTCAAAACAGAAGCATTAAAAGCTAAGGATATGAATGATAGGGATACCCCATTGCAGTACATTCTAGATTGATATAGAATACTCCATTTTGGAAGGAGCGCTTCATTCATGGGTGTAAAGATTTGCTGGGCTTCCATTTCAAGCTGATAAATTCATTCAAATGGATGAATTATATTATGCCAAAAAGAAAGCTAATCCTAGTAAGGGAAGTGGAAGGTTTGGTTAAAATCGCGGACACAAGGGAACATGGTGGGAGGGGCCCAATACTAATTCAATCACTTTAAACTAGCCATTGTCTTATATATATGCTATGAATAAGGAGAAGATTAACTTCTCGACTTCATTTTAGGCCAAAAATTACCTTGGACAGAGAATAGGGGATGATTATTGCGCTTATCATAAAGCAAATTTCCATAAAACTGATGAATGTCGGGCGATGGCTGGAATCATTCAGAAAATAATCCGTGAAGGAAATTTGAAGATATTCATCCAAGACAAACAAAAGGCACCATGGACTGGTGATGGTCCGCAAAAGTTTCACAATAATGTTGTCAATATCTTGGAGGAAGAAGATCCATTGGGCTTGAATCTTCCATTAAATAGGATTGATGTAATCCATTGGAGGCCACATCCATTAGGGACTAGCAAGGGAGCCAGAAATAGATATATTAAAGAAGCTAGATAAGGAGTGTTATCTATTCAAGGAGAGCCCCCTCTTAAAAGTCTGTGACTTAACATTGCATTGCCAAATCTAGTTGTTACTCCCTAAGAGCAGAAGTAAGGCATCCATCACTCTCATCACCCTCATAACGGCCCTCTCATGATCACGGCTCAATTTGGACTTTCTATAGCGTCCAAAATTCTTGTGGACACTAGGAGTGTGGTTACTGTCATTTTCAAACATGCCTTTGATCAAATGGGCATTCCAGAGGATAAGCTTAAACCCGGCCTTGAACCTATTTTTGGGTTCAACAATAAGGGGTCGACTCCAATAAGACAAGTGGAGTTACTAGTGCAAATGGGAGTACTAACATGCTGGAGGATTTTTGAAACTCTCTTCATAATCATCAAACAACCATCATATTACAATTCTTTCTTTACCCGGCCTACTCTTGAAAAGGCAGACATTTTTGTCTCGCAAAATACCTAATGGTACATTTCCCCAAGAGAAAGAGATCCAACACTAATTATGTAGAACAAGGAGAAATCATCATAGAATTTGACTGCCATGGAGAAGTGGAAAGGATAAAGCCTATAGAAAACCTTGAGGAAACATGTATACACCCAAATGATTCAATCAAAATAGTCAAAGTAGGAAAGGGGTTGGAAAGCAGTTTGAAGACAGGCTTAATTTAGTTTCTTAAATCCAATAGAGATGTGTTTGCATGGTCTCATTCAGATATGGTTGGGATTAATCCATCAGTTATGTGCTATGCATTCAAAAGCAACCTCCGTCCGATAGAAGAAGAGACAATTAGATAAAGTGCGATCTGAAGCCCTAAAAGAGAAAATTAAAGGGCTACTCGAAAATGGGTTCATTGGAGTAGTCTTCTATCCAAGGTGGCTAGCAAACCTAGTATTGGTAAAGAAGTCGAATGGCAAGTAGAGATCTTGCGTTGATTATACTAATCTGGACAAAGCATGTCCAAAAGATTGTTACCCATTTCCTAGGATAGATCAATTGGTCGATGCAACTAGTGGACGAAAATTGTTTTCCCTCATGGATGTATATACAGAATATAATCAGATACCCATGTTTAAACCATACGAAGAACATACAAGTTTCATTACCAATTGGGGATTTTTCTACTATAAGGCAATGCCTTTTGGATTAAAGAATGCAGGGGATAACTATCAAAGATTTGTCAACAGAATGTCCAAATAATAGATCTGTTGAAATATGGAAGTCTATGTTGATGATATGCTAGTAAAATTTTATGAAACTAAGAGTCACCTTGAAGACCTAAAAGCGATGTATGAAGTATTACAAAAATTTCAAATGAAAATGAATCCCCAAAAATGCTCTTTCGGGGTTCATTATGGGAAATTTTTAGGATATATTTTGAGCACTCAAAGAATTGAGGCCGGTCTAGACTAGATTGAAGCTATTAAGCACATGGCTGAGTCCAAAACTAGCAAGGATGTAATGAGTTTAAACGGTACAGTAGCTGCTTTAAGCAGGTTCATTTCCAAGGAAACTGATAGTGCATTCCCTTTTCAATGTGATCAAGAAGGAAAAAACTTTAAATGGGAGAAGAATATAAGAAAACCTCTCAAAAGTTGAAAAACCATTTGGAGAAACCACTAATAGTATCCATCCCCGAGAATAAGGAAGTCTTGTACTTATATATGGAAGTTTTAGAACATGCTGTTAGTTCAGTTTTGAGCAGAGAAGAAAATGGGACTCAACTTCTAGTTTATTGTATGAGTAGGCGATTAAAAGATGTAGAGGTTCGATACCCGTTAATAGGAAAATTAGCATACTTCTTGATACTTACAACATGAAAACTTAGAGCATACTTTCAAGCGTATCCAATCAGAATATTGACTAACTTTCCACTTAAACAAGTCTTCAGTACGTCAGAAACTTCGGGTAGGCTAGTAAAATAAGGAATTGAACTTAGCCATATGACATTGAATTTCAACCATGGGCAGCTATTAAAGGACAAGAATTGGTAGACTTTATAAATGAATGTACAAACTTCGTTAAAGAACAATCAAAAAAAGAAAATGATATATCAAAAACCTATATGGTAGTTATTTGTGGATGGCGCATCGAATGAACAAGGAGCCGGAGTAGGATATGTCATAATAACACCAAATGGGAACTTCCTACATTATGCAATGTAGTTGGGGTTTCCTACAACAAATAATGTAGTCGAATATGAATAAATGGTAGCAGGATTGACTCTAACCTTAGAGCTCAGAATCCTACAAATTTTGGTCTTTAATGATTCTCAACTAATGGTAAACCAGATAAAGCAACTATATCAGATTAAGGATGCCAAACTAACTTTATATGTAAAAAAAGTATTGAAAATTCTCGCATTGTTCGAAGACTTTTCTATACATCTTCTAAAGGGTGAAAACTTTCAAGCAGATGGGTTGGCAAAGATGGCTAGTTCAAGAGGAGCCCTAGGAACCCGAATCGTATCAGTAAGGTACCAAACAAATCCAAGTATTTAAGGTTGAATACCCGATTAAGGGAAAGAATTGTTAGTTCTAACTAGATCCCAAGCCATGGAAAAAGAAAGAGAAGAAATGGAAATTAACGAAGAAGTCCCAAATGAGAGGATTAATCTTTCAAGGATGACTGCTACAGTGACACTTGTATGTCGCCTATTTCCAATTATCTTTTCAATGGGATATTACCATTTGAAAAAATGGAAACTAGGAAAATCATGTGACAGGCTCTGACTTTCACAGTAATGGATGGAATTCTTTACAAAAAGGGTATGTCTTCCTTACTTAAGATGCGCGAGTCTAGAAGATGGGATGAAATTGTTAGTAAAAGCGGATGAAGGATTTTGCGGGGACCATTCCGATGGGCCAAAGTTGGAAAAGAAGATAATGAGCTAAGGTTTCTATTGGCCAAAAATGGCAATTTCCAAAGGAGGGGCAATATATGTTGCAGTCGCCATAGACTACTTTACTAAGTGGGTAGAGGCAGAACCACTTACCAAAATCACTTTTGGGAAAGTGCTTAGATTCATGTTTAAAAACATCATTACCAAATTCATGATCCCTAATAAGATTATATCTTATAATGGAACACAATTTGAAAGTGAAGAGTTTTCTCAATTTTGCTATAAGAATGGGATTATCAAACGCTTCTCTTCAGTGGCACATCCAAAGGCTAATGGAGAAGTTGAAGCGATGAATAAGACTATCATGAAAAAGCAATTGAATAAATCGAAAGTATGTTGGGTAGAAGAATTTCCACTTGTACGCTGGGTTTATCAAATATCCACTAGAACTGCAACGGGACATACCCCTTATTCTCTAACACATGGGTGTGAAGCACGTTGCCAATTGAAATTAAGATACCTTCACATTGAAAAATCTCATGTGCATTTGATCCAAACCATGAATTGAAGAAAGAATCATTAGATTTAATACATGAACTAAAAGATTAAGAAGCTATTCATACTATAGACTATTAGAGAAGAATCTTGAAATATTACAAATCATAAGTGAAGACAAGATCATTTCAAGAAGGAGACATAGTACTTCGACGGATGATGGCAAACATAAGAAATCCTACGGATGGACTGCTAGGATCAAATTGGGAAGGTCCCCAAACTATATGCAAAGCAATCTCCCTCGGAGCTTATAAGTTATGTCATCCAGGTAGCAATATGGTTCCTAAACGTGGAATGTGAAACATTTACCACCATATTTCCTCACAATGATTGAATAAAGCACCTCTTCCTTGAAGAAAAGTCTACATAGTCGAGAGTAGATCCTCCTTGCACTTGGACATTACCTTAAATGGTCAAAGCCTTTGTTTGCGTCAAGTTGACCAGGTTAAAGCGCATCTTGAAGGGTGGTTAGAGTAAGCCTTTATCTATGCCATGCTATGGCCATGTTCAAGCATCGGCAATCCCTTGATCACGATGGCTAGGTCAAGGCGCCTCTTGGAGGGAGTATACCGTAAACCCTTGGTCCTACTACGCTATGGCTCGGCCAAGGCACCGAACAAGTCTTCTATCCCACCCATAAGGCCTTGTTGGAGCGCCTCCTGGAGGGAGGTTGGGTAAGTCCTTGGGTCCTACTTGTGTTTAAGTTAACCAAGCGCACCAGACAACAACAGAGTAAGATGTCCAAGACCGAGAAGCGGTATATCAAAGAACAAACTAAGACGTCCAAGCCCGAGAAGCGACATGTCAAACAATGACAACGTATAAGGCCAAAAAGGTAGTATATGTTAAAGGAATCACAATCTAAAGGGCAGCGAATAACGGAAGGCTTAAATAAGAATCTACACATCCGACTGTACCCAAAAGAGGATTTCAGAACA
This sequence comes from Allium cepa, assembly GCA_030765085.1. Classification (NCBI taxonomy): domain Eukaryota; kingdom Viridiplantae; phylum Streptophyta; class Magnoliopsida; order Asparagales; family Amaryllidaceae; genus Allium; species Allium cepa. Next base: position 489,039,407 of record CM060945.1, read on the forward strand.
TCACTTACTAAAACCTAAAACTAGATTTTAGGTCTTTTACTATTAATCTCTGGTTTTCGTAATACCCGATTCTAGGTCATATGGCTATTCCTATTAATATTCGAGCTTCACTCATTAATGCTCGAATTTGGGCTATAGACTTTTATTATGGAGACCATTATTTTGGATTTTTGTTATCATCAAAAAAACCTTAATCTGGGTTTCGAGTCTCTTACTATTGACTTTTGAACTTCAATTACTAATACTTGAATATGGGTTTCAGATCTCTTATCTTCCTAATACCTGACTTTTGGTTTCATGTATTTTACCATCAGTTTTTGGATTTCATACATTAATGCCCGAATCTGGGTTCCAAGGAAGTTGATATTGAGATCTCAATGGACTTATGGTCTTTAACAAAAAATTTAGTTTTGTATTATTTTAATGCCTGAGTTAGGGTTACTAGTTTACAACTACTAACTTTCGAACAACACTTATCAACATCTGAATCTCAGTCTCTAGATCATTATTATTTCCAAAATGGGTTTCTAAATGCCTATTACTTACACCCAAATAAAGATTTATGGTTTGGTTTATTTCCAGATGATATCTTTTATTACCAAACATTTGTTGTCATCAGCGGAAAACTTCTAGACTTCAATTATTATGCGCTTGGTGTTCTATAATGAGAGTTCAATTTATGAACTTCTTTTGTAACTAAAAAAGTTGGATGGTGGGACATTTATCTTTGTCAGACAAGAGTTCTTGGTCAACTATTTTTTGTTACTTTTGAACTTAGAGTTCAAGAACTCTATTATTGTAACATCATCTTTAATTATATGAAAAACATATCACTAAGCATATTTTATATGAGTCTTGTGCTAACAACAGAGAATGTTATTTACTTTGAACTTTGCAGGGAAATGAGATCATTAAGAGTGGAATATCACGAACAGGAAAAGTTGTTAATTTTTTGTCTTAAAGAGCAAAAGTTTCTTTCGTACGGGGGAAAAAATGTTAACCATAAAATTCATTTAAGAATAAAGACATGAAAGAAAGCTCATAAAAGTGCTTGGCCTACAAGAACTGTAATATCCCGGAATTTCAAGGAATTTAAAATGTGATAATCTCTTAATTAAATTATTTAAAATTGATAAAATTGTTATTTTCAAATATAAATAACTAATTAATTAATAATGAGATATTTTTGAAAGTACAATTATAGATTGATTTTTAAATAAGAATAATTATTTAATTTGTGTTATTTTATAATTTGATTTTAAACAGACTTATTATTTTCAAATTTAATAAGTGTGTTTATATATATACACACACATATATACACACGTGTGTATTTAAGTAGATTTTAATATAGGATAATTATTTACAATTTAATAATGTGTTTGTTTAAAATTGATATTTATATTCATTTGAATTGATTTTAAATTTGGATTTTAAACTGACTTTGAATTTGAATTTAAAAATTGAATTTAAAGGGAGTATATATATCTTAAAATAAAAATAATAATTTAGTTTGGATTTAAAATATATGGATAAAGCTTTTATTTAAAAATAAGATTTGTTTTATATTATTCTCTTTAAAGAAATTTATTTATTGAAATTTGGAAAAATGTATTTATTTAATAGGAATAAATACAAAAGCTTTTGAATTAGCATTTAAAAATGAGTTTAAAATATTTTATATGATTTTTATCTAAATTATAATTGGTTTTTATTCTATTTTCTTTAAATTTTTATTTATTTAAAATTAGTAAAGTATTTATAAATTAAGAAACATATTAGTTAATTAGGAAATCATTTTTAAAAGCTTTTGAAATCATCTATAAATAATATAATAATAAGTTATGACAAGTGTCAAGATCTAAACCTCTTAAGTAACATGTGTTAAGCAATTAATTAAGGCAAGAGAGAAGTGTCACATTTATTTTATTTTCCTTAAATTTTAATAAAATCTAAATTAGCTTATATAAACACATACCTTCATGCTTCAATTCGTTTTCTTTTCTCAAGTCATTCCTCAAGAAAACATATCTGAAACCAATGCTCAGTTCAAACCTGAAGTTCATTCCTCAAACCAAAATTTAAAACCTGTAATTCATCTCCTTTGAAATAAATCAAAGCAAATGTAATCTCCTCTAAAACAAAGTGCAGCCTTAAACCAATTATCAAAACTCAGATTACCATGAAAACATTTTTATGTCTGCAACCATCTCAAGCCAAAAGTCTGTAATATTCTCAAACCAAAACAGCTCTTTTTATCAAAGCCTGTAATAAGATTTTCTAGCAAGTTCAATTTCAAATTGCAACCTAGAACACTTTCAAAACTGAAAGCTTGGAATCAAGTTTGAACCATCCTCAATATGTTCTAGTTTTTCAAGAACTCCAGTTTTAAAAAAATCAAAGCTTTTTAAGTTACAAGCAAGATAGAGTTCTTTGGAATTAAAACGACAAAGCAATACAAGTTTTCAAGTTCACTGTTTTCCAAGCCTTCCAGTTTTCAAGCTTCCCAATTCTTTTTCAAAAGCTCTGCATTTTCCATGTAAGTAAACCTTTAAATTTAAAATTTAAGTAAAAATATATGGTTGCTTATGAAATTCTGTGATGATGCTCTGCATGCATGTATGTATTTAAGTAGGTAAATAATGGATTGCTTGTGAAATTTATCTGTGATGATTGTTATAAATGTAATTTAAAATAAGTTTCTATAAATTTGGAGAGTGTGCATGCCTGTCTAATGTTTCCCCTGCTCCAGTTACAGAACTTTTAAGTTTAAAACCAAAGATTCAAATTTTCTTCTCCACTGATTTCCTATTAAGATTTTGTTTTCAAACAATAAAGGTTTATTTAGACTTAAATTTAGTTTTAAAGATGAATTTAAGAAAAATGCTTATAGGATTATCTGGGAATGATGAATACAGTGAGAGTTCTTTCAAACATGCTAAAACCAATCACCATAGTTCATTAATTAAAGATGACAACTTGAATCTACTGTAAAAGTTAGAAATTTTAAAATTAGTATCAGAATTGTTAACATTGTTATGGGTATGCATTTTAGGTTTATCTGAAAGTGGGTTTCTGGGAAAATTCTGATGGCCACAAAGTTGAGGGGGATCGGGATCTTAGGTACAGGTAGGGGAAGCATCTAGTGGTATGGCAAAAAGGAATGGAGGGTTATCTGATGTTCGTGGCGATGGCAACAAGATGGTTCAAGTTCTCAACCTAGTTTTGGGTCAAGCCGCGTAATTGAATCACTGCTTTACCTCTAATGATTCAAGTTGCATAAGACTCTGGGAAGTGGAAGCGCAGTGGGTTGGCATGAGATGATGTTTTGTTCATTCTAGGATGGATTTGGGTCTCGGTATTCGTAGCAGTATTCATAATCAGAATCGAGGGTTCGGAGGGTTTCCTGATGATGGATTTGGGTCTCAGTTCATTCTGGGATGCTCAATTTTGAATCGAGGCATTCGATGATGTTTTGTTGATCGAAGATGCTCGTAGGGATGTTCGGTGACTTGTCGATGGTGTCGTCGATGGTTGGAGGAGGCTCCGGCGCTGATGCACGTGAACGGTGATATTTTCTCATGTCTAGAAGATGGGTTCGAGTGCGACTCGAAGGGATGCTTTTGCGTTTGAGTGCGTGGCTCGAGTTGAAACTCGAAGTAGTCTGCGTTGTTTAAAAACTATTAACAGTTTAAATAGTTACAGGTTTTTAATTTAAATTTAAATTAAATTTTTTGAAAATGGTAGGAAAGAAATGAAAACTTTGAATGGTTTTCAAGTGATACTTGGGTTCAATTGAATCAGATTTGTTAAAGAAATTTTTTTAAAAGTTTTTAAAAAGCTTATTGAAACAAGTTTCAAATTTAAATAAAGGAAGTTTTAAATTTTGCAATGTATCTTGTTTTTGAATTCTATCCTATCTAAAAATAAATGTTTCCTTAAACATTTTGATTAAGAAATTGAAGTTTGTTAAATTTAAATCTTTATACGTAAATTTAAAATGATTTAAATTTAAATTAAGGAATGGAATTTTTAAAAAGGTATCTGTAAAATCAAGTTTTAAATTCAAATTTGAAACTAGTTTTCAAAAACTATTACTTGATAATATTTTAAGTATCTAAAGGAAGCTTTGATAACTTTAATTTATCAAGTTAAAATGATTATTTTGTTTTAAAACTTAATTATTGATTTAATTAAGTAAGATTAATTATTAAGATAAATGTTTTAATGATAATTAAGTCATTATTTTAGATAATGTTTTATCTTAAGATAATTAAAGTTTATTATCTTGGGATTAATTAAGTTAACTAAGGAAATCGACTATGATTAATTAATTTAATTAATAATGTTTAAGAATTAACAAAGGAATTAATTAAGAGTAATTTATTTATTTAATTAATTAATTTAAAAATTAATATTTAAGTGTCATAAGTTAATTAATTAGAGGTTAATTAATTTATAATTGAGTATAATTAATTAGTAATTAGAGATTATTAATTAATAATTAGAGATTGATTAATTAAGTAAATAAGGTTGATTAATTAGTAATTGAATTAATTAATTAGTAATTAAAAAGTACTTAATTTGTAATTAAGTTTTGTTAATTAATAATTAAGATTTATTAATTAATAATTAAGAAATTATTAATCTATAATTAAAGTTAATTAAGGATTAATTAACTATTATTTAGGGTTAATTAATTGTAATTAAGAATTGATTAAATGATTAATCAAGGATTAATAATTTGTTATTAAGTTTTATTAACTAATAATTAAGGTTTATTAATTAATAATTAAGGATTAATTAATCTGTAATTAAGGATTAATTAATTTATTTAAAAGGGGTAATTAAGGGATGAACTACCCAATTGTAATTAATCAAATAAGTGTGATTAATTTGGGTTAATCAAATGGGTTGATTAATTAAAGATAATCATTTGGTGATTGATTAAGTATAAATACTTAATGAGATTGAATAGTGTAATTACTTAAGGTAAGTAATTAATGTATAATTACAGGATGTAATTAATTAAAGGGAATTACTTAGTAGAAGTAATTAAGGATTGATTACTTGGTGTAATTAATCAAAGGATTAATATAATTAATTAAAGGAATTGATTAATTAAGGTAAGTAATTACAGGATGGTAATTACTGTTTATGATGAATTAAAGTTGATTAATGGAAGTAATTAATTAAGGATCATTAATTAATGTAATTAATGAGAGATTAATTAAGATTAATTAATCGATAATAAGTGATTATAAGGTAATTAATTAATTGTAATTAATTAAGGATTGATGTAATTAATTATAGTTCATAAAGTAATTAAGGTTAATTACTTAATGGTTTATAGATAATTAATTTGTGTAATTAATTAAGGGTTAATTACTTAATGTAACTAAAGATAATTAATCAACGGTGATTAATTAGAAGGTGATTAATTAATTGATTTGTAATTAATTAATGAATAAATAAGCAAGATTTATTGTGATTAAAGTAATTAATTTAATTCATTTTAAATTAATTAAAGATGAAGTAAATAATTTAATTCATTTTAAATTAATTATAGATGGTGATTAATAAATCATTACTTATGTATGGATGGATGATATAGATTGCCTTGAATGGTTTGAGATCTGAGATTTAGATAAGTAACGTTGTGTGGTATGGATGCTTTGGTTGAAGTATGATGATAATGTGAATTATCTGTTTATGATGATAATGTGAATTATCTATTTGTGATGATGATGTAAATTATCTATTTGTGTGTATATAGATAATAAAAATTGAATTGTTTTAACTTTAAAACAACTTGGACCTAAAATATGGTGTTTTGGATTTCGATGAGACCGGGATCAGGTTTCCAGAATTGGATATCCGAAAACCACATCGATCCAAATTAACGATAGGCCGTGAATCTCAAGTGAAGATGAAGATTCAGAGTGCAAGGGTTATTGTCGTTAACTCTGAGGGTGATTCCAAAATGAGTGTAACGAGATAATGCTTTCGATTTCGTTCGAAACCGAAACGAACTTGTATGGATTGAATGCTTTTAGAACATCGTCAGGTGGACGATGAGCATTCTAAGATAGATGTGTTCTATAAAGGTAATCGTTGCCTCAAGCCTCTTCAACCGGGAATGGCTAAAACAGGGGAGGTGCAGTAAGGCTAAGTGGGTCATGCCTAGGTAGGATGAGATACACCCCTGTCTAGAGTCCCTTTTATTTCAGCTGTGTGGGTGGTTGAATAGCTAGAACCGCCGAGGCTGTCTTGTTCGAGACTGTCCAGTAAGAGATGGTTCCGACCTTATGTTGCAGGGGATTTAGTGTGGATCCTCGGTACGGTGATCTAGGCCACGTACTGTGACGGGCGGTTCTCCAGTAGCCCTTCCATTTTATGGAATCCTAACTCCAATAAGTGTCGTACGTTTTAGATGTGCCCAACTATGTTGAAATGTGAGATGTAAGCATTCCAGCTATTTCTGTATTTTATTTTAAAACCCTAGACCCTATTATAATATCACTGGATTTCCTATCAAATGTTTTGGTTAGCATAAAGTAAAAACTTACCCATGTTTATGTGTGGGAAGTCTTACGTGATACCTTTGTTTTCAAAAGGTTTTTAAAGTTAGGCAACTTTAACCGTTTACTCACACTAGACCCATGTCTAACTCGGAGTTTATTTTGTTTTTCTTAAACTCTTGGGTACTCAAATTTTTACGAGTAGCCAAGGGATTCAGGTTAGGTTTGACGATTTCTGGAGGAGCAATGGGGCAGGAGGCTTCAGCGTGTAGATATATAGTATTCCGCTGTGTGTTCTCTGAGTCATTTGTCTATATTGTATATTAAGTTGTATAACTAGACAGGCGTTTATAACTGTCTAGTATGTGTTGTATAAGCTGTATAACTCTGATGGATATGATACTATGTAATATATTATGTGATTAGTATAATTTATTCCTTCCGCTATTTAGATTCTGATGTTGTTTCTTCTTTCTTCTTTATCTTTTCTCTTTTCTATTCATTTCTTTCTTAATAATGATGCGTCTTATTGTGGAGAATAAGGCAGGTCGTTTCACTTGGTGTTAGAGCATAGGTTGCGTGAATACCTAGGCTCTAGAGTGGTGTCTTCCTTAAGAGAGCGTACTTGTATTTTTATATATAACTATATATATATATATATATATATATATATATATATATATATATTTCTACCTATCCGTTGGGTTACCTGTTCCAATTTTCCAGCATAAGTTATAAAGGTAGATAGGGTAGTGTTGTGTAGCACGACTACCAATGATTGGAGTTTGAATGTTTGAGGTTGGAAGAGTATTTGTCGAGACTGTAGATCTAATACCGTCTCGAGTGAGCTTTGCAGCTTGGTGTAATGTTTTCATTGATCTCTGAAGGAAACCTTTTAAAGGTTCGGAGTTCATCTATGAAGTGCAGGTTTGGTCGCACTCGTATGAGCGGATGTTGAGAGTTTGGATATGTCGGATAGGCAGAAGCGAGTGATGGTATCTTGGCAACCTCAGGAAGTAGTAGCTGCATGATGAGACGCAGTGACTATGGATGTCTCCGAAGATGTTTTATTTTGAACCAAGTTTAAGGAAGTGTGTCTGCTTCGGTGAGTGGCCGAGTTTCAGCTGGATGTTTTTGGTTTGGGGCCCAAGTTTCTTGAGAAGATGTCTGCACATCTCAAGGTCCTGTATGGGTTTAGTTGATCTAGTTTTGAGGATCAACGAGCTTTGGATAAGAAGTCTTTAGCATCTGTGTCAACGGCGCAGCTCGGAAGTGTTTTATGTTCCAGTAGAGATCTTTTGGCTTAGAAGTTTCCTAGAGGTGGAAATCAAAAGCAGTAGAGAGGACACGTTTCTTCAATGGATTAGTTGCTCAAGGATAAGCTGTTCTGATTGGTGAAGAGAGAATAATATCTTTGGAATTTAGGTTGGGTTGGTCGCAAAAGTGACTTGCGATAGTTTGGGTGATTATCATTGATAATCTTTTGATTGGGTTTGTGGCGTCTCTAGAGGATGTAGGAGTTATGGAGTTGTCGAAGATTTTTCGGATATCTTCAGGGAAGTTAGAGTTTTGTCTGCATTGAGGTTTTAATTTCATATCGACTTGGTTCATGGAGCTACCAGTAATTCAGCTGGGTAGAAGGATGTCTCCTAGGATGGGATTTGGTGAAGCAGCTCAGTATTTCTTGAAAACTTCTGAGATTTCTCTTATTGGATCTGTTGAACCTTATTTCTGGGATATGCTGTCTAGTCTGGGCTCGTGTTCATCAACGGCATTCTCATCTGCTTTGGATCAGAGTTGTGCAGCGGAAGCAAGGTGGCAGCTATTCTTGAGTGGAAGCAACCGAAAGTTGCAGTGGTTGGATTGAGGATTTCTAAAGGAAATTTTTCAGGATCTAAGGCAAGTTGGCGAGTGATCCTGTTCTGTCTTTTCCAGATAGGAGAAGTAGGTTGTAATCTTCTGATGACTGTGGAGTAGTGTTTGTGTTCTTCGTTTTAGGTAGATCTTGAGAGGATCAGTTGGTTGAGTTGTTTTTGGACCTAATTGTTTCGAGAAGCATCAGTGAAGGTCGAGCTGATCGGGAAGGATCTGTAGGCAGCCCAAGATCGTTAGAAGAGTTTGGGGTGAAGAGACGAAAGAATTTTGAATTCGAAATTGGAGACTTCGTTGTTGTTGAGGTTTTCTCTGGTAAAGGGAGCAAAAAGATCGGGTAAGACCGAGAAGTTGGCTCCAAGTTTATTAGATTCTTCTGAGTTTTTGTTAGAAATAAGCGTTTGGCTTATATGGGTTGAATTGCCAGTTTGGAAGACTAGAATTCAAGGTATTTCACGTATCTCCGAGGGAGTACGTGTTTGATCCATCACTGGTTTTGGAACCAGTAGTTCAGTGAGGGTTTGGTTGTTGAGTCGGACTTGAGTATCGTCTGATAGCTTGTGTAGATTGTAGATCTAGATGAGTAGGAGCTCAGTAGCTTAGTAGTATAGCTAGTTCGGATTCAGTAGAGCGAGTATTCCAGTATCTGTACCTGGGAATCTCGAGATAATTTTAGGAAGCTTATCTGGATCTGTGTCCAGATAGCTAGAGTTGTTTGATTGAATCGTTTGTTTGAATGAAATTGTTTGTTTGGTTATGTATGGCTGATATGTATGTTTGAATTGGTTGAAATAAAATAAAACTTTGGATTATCTTTGTTTTAAATTTCGAGGAAGAAATTCTTTTAAAGGGGGAGGAATGTGATATCCTGGAATTTCAAGGAATTTAAAATGTGATAATCTCTTAATTAAATTATTTAAAATTGATATATTGTTATTTTAAAATATAAATAACCAACTAATTAATAATGAGATATTTTTAAAAGTATAATTATAGATTGATTTTTGAATAAGAATAATTATTTAATTTGTGTTATTTTATAATTTGATTTTAAACAGACTTATTATTTTCAAATTTAATAAGCGTGTTTAAATATATATATGCGTGTATTTTAGTTGATTTTAATACGAGATAATTATTTACAATTTAATAATGTGTTTGTTTAAAATTGATATTTATATTCATTTGAATTGATTTTAAATTTGGACTTTAAACTGACTTTGAATTTGAATTTAAAAATTGAATTTAAAAGGAGTGTATATATCTTAAGATAAAAATAATAATATAGTTTGGATTTAAAATATAGGATATAGTTTTTATTTAAAAATAAAATTTGTTTTATATTATTCTCTTTAAAGAAATTTATTTATAGAAATTTGGAAAAATGTATTTATTTAATAGAAATAAACACAAAAGCTTTTGAATTAGCATTTAAAAATGAGTTTAAAATATTTTATATGATTTTTATTTAAATTATAATTGGTTTGTATTCTATTTTCTTTAAAGTTTTATTTATTTAAAAGAAGTAAAGCATTTATAGATTAAGAAACATATTAGTTAATTAGGAAATCATTTTTAAAAGCTTTTGAAATCATCTATAAATAATATAATAATAAGTTATGACAAGTGTCAAGATCTAAACCTCTTAAGTAACATGTGTTAAGCAATTAATTAAGGCAAGAGACAAGTGTCACATTTATTTTATTTTCCTTAAATTTCAATAAAATATAAATTGGCTTATATAAACACATACCTTCATGCTTCAATACATTTTCTTTTCTCAATTCATTCCTCAAGAAAACAAATCTGAAACCAATGCTCACTTCAAACCTTAAGTTCATTCCTCAAACCAAAGTTTAAAACCTGTAATTCATCTCCTTTGAAACAAATCAAAGCAAATGTAATCTCCTCGAAAACAAAGTGCAGCCTTAAACCAATTATCAAAACTCAGATTATCATGAAAACATTTTTAACTCTACAACCATCTCAAGGCAAAAGTCTGTAATATTCTCAAACCAAAATACCTCCTTTTATCAAAGCCTGTAATAAGATTTTCTAGCAAGTTCAATTTCAAATTGCAACCTGGAACACTTTCAAAACTGAAAGCTTAGAATCAAGTTTGAACCATCCTCAACATGTTCTATTTTTTCAAGAAATCCAGTTCTAGAAAAATCAAAGCTTTTTAAGTTACAAGCAAGACAGAGTTCTCTGGAATTAAAACGATAAAGCAATACAAGTTTTTAAGTTCACTGTTATGCAAGCCTTCCAGTTTTCAAGCTTTCCAATTCTTTTTCAAAAGCTCTACATTTTCCATGTGAGTAAACCTTTAAATTTAAAATTTAAGTAAAAATATATGGTTGCTTGTGAAATTCTATGATGATGCTCTGCATGCATGTATGTATTTAAGTAGGTAAATAATGGATTGCTTGTGAAATTTAACTGTGATGATTGTTTTAAATGTATTTTTATAAATAAGTTTCTGTACATTTGGAGAGTGTGCACGCCTGTATGTTGTTTCCCCTATTCCTGTTACAGAACTTTCAAGTTTAAAACCAAAGATTCAAATTTTCTTCTTCACTGATTTCCTATAGGATTTTGTTTTCAAACAATAAAGGTTTTTTTAGACTTAAATTTAATTTTAAAGATGAATTTAAGAAAAATGCTTATAGGATTATCTGGGAATGATGAATAAAGTGAGAATTCTTTTAAGCATGCTAAAACCAATCACTATAATTCATTAATTCAAGATGATAACTTGAATCTACTGTAAAAGTTAGAAATTACAAAATTAGTATCAGATTTTTTAACATTGTTATGGGTGTGAATTTTGGGATTATCTGAAAGTGGGTTTCTGAGAAAATTCTGATGGCCACAAAGTTTAGGGGGATCGGGATCTTGGGTACAGGTAGGGGAAGCATCTGGTAGTACGACAAAAATGAATGAATGGTTGTCCGATGGTTGTGGCAACGACGGCAAGATGGTTCAGGTTCTAAACATAGTTTTGGGTCAAGCTGCGTTATTGAATCACTGCTTTACCTCTAGTGATTCGAGTTGCATAAGACTCTGGGAAGTGGAAGCGCGGTGGGTTGGCAAGCCATAGTCGGAATAGTAGCAGTATTCGTGATCGGAATCGAGGGTTTGGAGGGTTTCCTGATGATGGATTTGGGTCTCAGTTCATTCTAGGATGCTCGATTTTGAATCGAGGCATGAGATGATGTTTTATTGATCGAAGGTGCTCGAAGGGATGTTCGGTGACTTGGCGACGGTGTCCTCGATGGTCGAAGGAGGCTCCGGTGCTGGTGCACGGTGATGTTTTCTCTTGTCTGGAAGATGGGTTCGAGTGCGACTCGAAGGGATGCTTGTGTGTTTGAGTGCATGACTCGAGTTGAATCTCGAAGTAGTCTGCGTTGTTTAAAAACAGTTAAAAGTTTAAATAGTTACAGGTTTTTAATTTAAATTTAGATTAAATTTTTTGAAAATGGCAGGAAAGAAATGAAAACTTTGAATGGTTTTCAAGTGATACTTGGGTTCAACTGAATCAGATTTATTAAAGATTTTTTTTTAAAAGTTTTTAAAAAGCTTATTAAAACAAGTTTCAAATTTAAATAAAGGAAGTTTTAAATTTTGCAATGAATCTTGTTTTTGAATTCTATCCTATCTAAAAATATATGTTTCCTTAAACATTTTGATTAAGAAATTGAAGTTTTCTAAATTTAAATCTTGATAAGTAAATCTAAAATGATTTAAATTTAAGTTAAGGAATGGAATTTTTAAAAGGGTATTTGTAAAAGCAAGTTTTAAATTCAAATCTGAAACTAGTTTTCAAAAACTATTACTTGATAATATTTTAAGTATCTAAAGGAAGCTTTGATAACTTTAATTTATCAAGTTAAAATGATTATTTTGTTTTAAAACTCAATTATTGATTTAATTAAGTAAGATTAATTATTAAGATAAATGTTTTAATGATAATTAAATCATTAATTAAGATAATGTTTTATCTTAAGATAATTAAAGTTTATTATCTTGGAATAAATTAAGTTAATTAATGAAATCGAGTATGATTAATTAATTTAATTAATAATGTTTAAGAATTAACTATGGAATTAATTAAGAGTAATTTATTTATTTAATTAATTAATTTAAAAATTAATAATTAAGTGTTATAAGTTAATTAGTTAGAGGTTAATTAATTTATAATTGTGTATAATTAATTAGTAATTAGAGATTATTAATTAATGGTTAGAGATTAATTAATTAAGTAATTAAGGTTAATTAATTAGTAATTGAATTAATTAATTAGTAATTAAAAAGCACTTAATTTGTAATTAAGTTTTATTAATTAATAATAAAGATTTATTAGTTAATAATTAAGAAATTATTAATCTATAATTAAAGTTAATTAAGGATTAATTAATTATTATTTAGGGTCAATTAATTGTAATTAAGAATTGATTAAATGATTAATTAAGGATTAATTAATTTGTTATTAAGTTTTATTAACTGATAATTAAGGTTTATTAATTAATAATTAAGGATTAATTAATCTGTAAATAATGATTAATTAATTTATTTAAATGGGGTAATTAAGGGATGAATTACCCAATTGTAATTAATCAAATAAGTGTGATTAATTAGGTTTAATCAAATGGGTTGATTAATTAAAGATAATCATTTGGTGATTGATTAAGTATAAATACTTAATGTGATTGAATAGTGTAATTACTTAAGGTAAGTAATTAATGTATAATTACAGGATGTAATTAATTAAAGGGAATTACTTAGTAGAAGTAATTAAGGATTAATTACTTGGTGTAATTAATCAAAGGATTAATATAATTAATTAAAGGAATTAATTAATTAAGGTAAGTAATTATAGGATGGTAATTACTGTTTATGATTAATTAAAGTTGATTAATGGAAGTAATTAATTAAGGATCATTAATTAATGTAATTAATGAGAGATTAATTAAGATTAACTAATCAATAGTAAGTGATTATAAGGTAATTAATTAATTGTAATTAATTAAGGATTAATGTAATTAATTACAGTTAATAAAGTAATCAAGGTTAGTTACTTAATGGTTTATAGATAATTAATTTGTGTAATTAATTAAGGGTTAATTACTTAATGTAATAAAAGATAATTAATCAAGGGTGATTAATTAGAGGGTGATTAATTAATTTATTTGCAATTAATTAATGAATAAGTAAGCAAGATTTATTGTGATGAAAGTAATTAATTTAATTCATTTTAAATTAATTAAAGATGAAGTATTAATTTAATTCGTTTTAAATTAATTATAGATGGTGATTAATAAATCATTACTTATGTATGGATGGATGATATAGATTGCCTTGAATGGTTTGTGATCTGAGATTTAGATAAGTAACGTTGTGTGGTATGGATGCTTTGGTTGAAGTATGATGATAATGTGAATTATCTGTTTATGATGGTAATGTGAATTATCTGTTTGTGATGATGATGTAAATTATCTATCTGTGTGTATATAGATAATAAAATTGAATTGTTTTAACTTTAAAACAACTTGGACCTAAAAGATGGCGTTTTGGATTTCGATGAAACCGGGATCGGGTTTCCAGATTTGGATATCCAAAAACCACATCGATCCAGATTAACAATAGGTCGTGAATCTCAAGTGAAGATGAAGATTCAGAGTGCAAGGGTTATTGTCGTTAACTTTGAGGGTGATTCCAAAATGAGTGTAACGAGATAATGCCATCGGTTTCATTCGAACCCACAATGAACTTGTATGGATTGAATGCTTTTAGAACATCGTCAGGTGGACGATGAGCATTCGAAGATAGATGTGTTCTATAAAGGTAACGTAGTCTCAAGCCTCATCAAACGGGAATGGCTAAAACAGGGGAGGTGCAATAAGGCTAAGTGGGTCATGCCCAAGTAGGATGAGATGAACCCCTGTCTAGAGTCCCTTTTATTTCGGCTGTGTGGGCGGTTGAATAGCTAGAACCGCCGAGGTTGTCTTGTTCGGGACTGTCCAGTAAGGGATGGTTCCGGCCTTGTGTTGTAGGGGATTTAAGGTGGATCCTCGGTACGGTGATCTAGGCCACATACTGTGACGGGCGGTTCCCCAGTAGCCCTGCCATTGTATGGAATCCAAACTCCAATAAGTGTTGTACGTTTTAGATGTGCCCAACTCTGTTGGAACGTGAGATGTAAGCATTCCGGCTATTTTTGTATTTTATTTGAAAACCCTAGACCCTATTATAATATCACTAGATTTCCTATCAAATGTTTTGGTTAGCGTAAGGTAAAAACTTACCCATGTTTATGTGTGGGAAGTCTTACGTGATACCTTTGTTTTCAAAAGGTTTTTAAAGTTAAGCAACTTTAACCATTTACTCACACCAGACCTATGTCTGACCCGAAGTTTATTCTGTTTTTCTTAAACTCTTGGGTACTCAAATTTTTACGAGTAGCCAAGGAATTTAGGTTAGGTTTGACGAATTCTAGACGAGCAATGGAGTAGGAGGCTTCAGTGTGTAGATATATAGCATTCCGCTGTGTGTTCTCTGATTCGTTTGTCTGTATTTTATATTAAGTTGTATAACTAGACAGGTGTTTATAAATGTCTAGTAAGTGTTGTATAAGCTATGTAACTCTGATGTATATGATACTATGTAATATATTATGATTAATATAATTTATTCGTTCCGCTGTTTAGATTCTGATGTTGTTTCTTATTTCGTCTCTATCTTTTCTCTTTTCTATCCTTTTCCTTCTTAGTAATGATGCGTCTTATTGTGGAGAATAAGGCGGGTCATTTCAAGAACTCAAGACAAGGGTTTTGCCATAATCCTAACATAGAGTTTCAAAGACATTGAGATGGCTTTCAAAGAGGTTAGGGTGGAGTCACAAGCAATTGATGCACCTAAAGTGTTAGGTGAAATATAAGCTTTCGAAGGAGTGGAAAAGAAGGCAAAGCTACCCTTCTACCTTAGTTGGAACTTTCATCACAGATAATCCATATACATGAAAATGCATAGTAAGGGTTCGAAACCCCTTTTGAAGGTACTAGACAACAGGGTCATACGCAAGATCCAAACCTTACAAACTTGTTGGTTTCGATAGTTTCAATCTTCCACTTAAAAACATTTATCAATATGAACCTTTCGGCAGCAAGAATAAGCTTTTCGAAATGATTAGGACCTTTCAAAAGCATAAAGAAGACTCTTCATAAAGCCAAGTAACCTTTCATAGTGATCCAATCATTACCATCTAGTCCTTTTGAAACTATATAAAAGTTCTACTCATCCCTTATGTGCAAAAAGCATAGCAACACAAGTGGAGCGTGCACCTACTTCCCGTTTGATGAAGTCAAAAACAATCCAGTTCTTTCTAAAAGCATCATAGAAGGGCGCTCAAACTGTAGTGACAGTGAAAGGTTGTCAAGGTAATCCTTTCGACTAGGTCAAAAGGTCTAATTCGAAAGGATTAAGGTGATAGAATGAATAAGAAAGGTGAGGAAGAGGGCCTTTCGACCACGTTAAAAGGATGCACACAGAATATAAAAGGCCTTTCGACCGCATTGAAGGATGCACCTAAAATGTAGAAGAAGGCCTTTCGACTGCATCGAAAGGATGCACACAGAAAGTTGTGTGAAGGCCTTTAGACCGAATTGAAAGAATGGGCACGAAAAAAGGGTTAACCTACATCTATAAATACGGACCTAGGCGTGCGAGTTAAAGGACCGGATTTGGGGAATTCTGAATTTTCTTTCTCATTTCGTAGCAAATCCAATCTTTGTAACCCTAAATCAATTTGGGAGAAAAACTCTCTAATCTATATCTCAATTTGGAATATATGCAAAAAGAGGAAGGCATGGAATTAATATAGATTTCGAATATGAGAAAGATCATTTCGGCCATTAGCTTGACTAATAACCGATTACAAATGATGCTTACCTATTTTCTCAACTCTTACTTGCCTTATGCGATGCAATGGGATCAACTTAGAGGACGTGTATGCGAATCATATTATCATCATGTTTCTTGACATCAAAAGTCAAACTATTATGATGATGATGCTTTGATGTTAATAAGTTCATGGAATTTTTATTTTCTGAGATTTTATTCCATTGCATGTTGAATGTCGACTTGAATGTTGTACATTGAGTCCACTTCGATAGAGTGTATACCTCTTCGACCTGATTGAAAGGGTTATTTTGAAA
Source organism: Allium cepa (assembly GCA_030765085.1). Taxonomy (NCBI): domain Eukaryota; kingdom Viridiplantae; phylum Streptophyta; class Magnoliopsida; order Asparagales; family Amaryllidaceae; genus Allium; species Allium cepa. The sequence goes on from CM060945.1 coordinate 489,056,013, forward strand.
GGAAATCAATGTATAAATACCAAGTAAAGTTTGCTGGTTGGATATCTTCGATAGGGACTTGGATGTTTCAATACATATGACTTTTTTGAATGAGTACTTTCCATGAAAACAGATACAATGCTTATTAAAATGAAAGTGAATCCACCTTTCGAAGACAAAATAATTCTTTCAACTAATTCGAATGGGGATATGGATGACCATTTCAACTTAATCAAAAGGGGGTCATGAATAGGCCGTTCTCTTCTTCTTTTTTATTTGAAAGAGTTGAAAGATCACTTTGTCATTAACTAGGATTTCCTTGAACCTACCTTTCAATGATGTTTTCCCCAAACTAACTCATTCAAAAGTGGTTTCGAAGAGCTATTAGCAACTTTTCTTGCCAAAAAATTAATTTTGAGTTGTCAACAACATTTCTTGTCAGCACTCACATTTAATTTCAATTTCAAATTCTTAGGGTTTGAAGGTGCATTAATTTTTATTTTTTTAGAATGATTTGAGTTTCTCGTTCGCATGAAATGATTTCTAGATTCATTTTTTATGCTGACTTGGATTAATCCATGGCATCAATTTAGAGCTCGACCTTGGATTTATTAAATTTGGGGTTTTGGCAACTGTTGAATCCAAATTCAGGCTCGAATTCTATTATGCTCGAATTCGTTTGGTTTTTTAAGGTTAAAAATTAACGCCCCTTGCTATGAATTGAATTAAGAAAATTATACTTTTTGTTACAGTCAAAAGCCTTATCCAACTTTTTGACTTGATGGAAACCCTCTAAAATGAGACATTCTCAACCAATTTCATGCTTTCAAAATTCTATCTTGCCCTTTCAACATATTCAAAACCCATAGTAGTCAATAGGAATTTAACTATCATTTTTACAACATAAAAGTTGCCGGACGTCCTAAGGCCTTTTCGTATGTATTAAAATTACTTTGCTTCGAGTATTTCGACTTAATAAAAGTATAGAGCTTAGACAATGTTTATATTTTAAGTCGAATAAAATCTTTGGGTTTCGACATTGTCGAAAGTTATATTTGACTTGATTGGGGAATGTTGTTAATAATTTCGACAATGTATATATCCAATTTGGTATTGTGCGAATAGTTGCGCTTATTAATAGTAAAAACTTTTCCTTCGGGCTTTCGACATTGTCGAAGAGTGTGTTCAGGTGCTTGTATTCAATCTTCCCTTTTGACATTGTTGAAAGCTCAATGAATGCCATAATTATCATTTACTTTAACCTCTTTCAAAGGCATGAAACCATATGCTTTGGAGGATATTTGAACCATTTCTATTGACTTTCGACACCTTTGAAAGGCATTAATAGTGAAATGAATTATAACTTTAATGAAACTATTTCACTTTGCAGGATCATGGGTTTAAAAAGAGCATCCAAGATATTAGAAGTGGATACATTTTCAGAGCTAGAACCTTCTCCAAAGAAGACTGAAGCAATTTCAAGGCATCCCCTTATATCTTCACAAGACGAAGTAGATGCAATCCTAAATGACTTCAGAATTACAGTAGTTGAAGCTATTCTTCCTAGCGATAGTGACACCATCTTAAATCCTCCCGAAGGATATTTTGCTTACACCTCCATCCACATCTGGCATAGAGGTTTCATTCACTTTATGGAGTTTCTGTCAAGATTTCTGAGTTACCTTGGCATATCTCCCATTTAATTATTGCCAAATTTTTACTTATCTTGTCTCCCTAGAGCTCATAGCCTTAGAGTTAGGTATTCTTTCTCTAAGTGCCGATGTTCTCAATTATTTGTTGCGTCTCATCAAGATGAGCAATCTGAACAGCCAAATTTTCAAGGCTAACCCTCATAAGAAGTTAATTTCAGAGGGAGTAGCACGTTCAAAGACCGGGAAACATAATTCTTTTACGTTAAATGCTTTCCAAGTATTATTGGATCTTTCTCGTCTCCTCCTAAGTATATAATTACCATTTTTTTCATTAATCTATTGTCTTTTGTTGAATTATGTTTTCTTATTAGGCCCTGCTCCTAAAGAACTTGATGATGAAGGATGGAGAATTATGAAGTACTTAACTGCTGCCTCAAACAGCATTGGGAATATGTTCACCTTGTTGCTCCCTAGTAATCGTTAGAAATATTCCCTCCTTCTAGAAGGCCAAAGGATTCTTAGACAACCTCCCCTTGCCAATATACCTCTAAGAGCAAACACTTCCTACCCATAGTTGACTCCAAAAACTTTTCATCTCTATCTCTGATTTGTCCTGACCAACCTGGTAATCTTAAGTGTACCATTTGTAAATTACTATTGTGTTACTCTTTATATTGCTTTTCTAACTTATGCTTCTTGGTTTTAATAGAAGCTCATTCAATTGAATTATCCACAAGAGATCCACTCCCACCATCTTTTGAATTTAGTGCTTTAGCATGACTTAGGCCATTGCTAGGTCGAGAATGATCGCTAAAAGAAAATTGAGCAGGGTGACTGTTGTAGGTCCTTCTTTTAAGAAAATTAAAACTATCGATGTCTAATCTTCTCTTCCTCCAAAAGAGAGTGAACTTGTTAATATTGGAAAAGCTCTAGAAGGTCCCACTCTTGATGCCACTGTTTACCAACCCAAAATTATCCCTTTTAAGGAAGACTTTATGTCTCATATAGTCGTGTCCAATTCTCCCAGTTTTATTGAGTAGAGGCAAAAGATTTAGGCACTTCAACTCCCTTCTAGTAGTTGAATCCCTCTAGACACCAATCATCGGTGTCTCCTAATGATTTTGAGAGGATTTTACAATTAATCATGAATTCTCCATTATTTACACCTATTCAACCGCCTTATTCTATACCCGATCCGGCAAGTCATTGTTGATCCCTCATTGAACAACAAATTCTAGTATGTACCATACTACTTGATTTTCTTACTACCATTTTATATCGAATCTTGACTTATGCTTTACTTTTCCTTTCAGATTTCCAAAAGTTGGTACTCCCTCTAAGAAAAATGTTTCAAAGCCTTTCGTTGAGACATCTAAGCTCAAAGAGGAAGTCTCAAATCTAAGTAAGCAGATAACTACCCTCACTGCTGCTAAAGATAGCGTAGTGAGGGAATGGGAAAGATTGAGAACTTCTCTTGTTTAAGAGAAATCTACAATTTCCGAGGAGTGGAAAGCTAAATAAATCTTTGCCAATGAAGTTTTGGATATAATTCTAAAAAAGTCGAAGGATGAAAAGGCCAGGAAGAATGCTAAATACATTTCTCTTTGGAAGAGATGTACATTTTTCAAAGTCTTTTCAAGAAGAAACTGTTCAACCTAGGCCATCAAAACTATCTCTATGGCTAAGCAATAGGTGCCTCAATTTATGAGCACTTCTCTAAACGACGTAATTATAAAATCTTATAAAGATGCACTTATGCTATATTACTCTGATAATAGTGTGAAGTGCCAAGATTTGAGCTTTACCTCACTTGATCTTATATTGGCTAAAAGATTCATGAATAAAATCAAAGAAATTGAGCAAGGGATTGAGGTCCTTGAAAAAAAAGAAATTGATGCCGCAAAGCTCCATCTTTCAAAGTCCCTTAGATAGATGGAGATTCTGATTCGAACGAGTAGGGAGACTATGAAGATGATGAAGCCATTGTTGAAGATGGCGGCAACGATGATGATCGTCCTGGTAATGATGATAAAGGTCAGGGTTCTAGCTTCAAGTAAAGTCATCCCGATCCTAGTTCCCATGAAACGGGTCAAAAGCAGACCCTTCAAAACTTAATCCCCGTTTCTTAGGTATGGAATTCTTTGTCAAAATGTCTTTCACTTCCAAGATAGCATTGACTAATATCTTTCCATTTTAGATAAGAAAGAAATCTAGTCAACTTTATAAAACAAAGCTTGAAAGAAAACAAGTAGAAATTAATAGCTTGTACAGGGAGTTCAATAAATAGTCAAAAGAACACAAGGCACTCTCTGACAAATATCATAATCTTAATAAAAGCACTGTAATATTAGTTTCATTTAAAAATCAGAAAGCCGCCCCTTGACTGAAAAGGGCGCGCCTTTGCCATGACAAGCTCTTAGAAGAGATAGGGAATTGATCACACTCTTTTGTATGTTGATTGAGGACAAAGATATCCTGCTAGACTTCCTATATAAAGCTTAATGCAGATATCTAACTGTAGATTTTTCATACTTGGGTGATTTAAGTGGGGGTTTACTTAGATATCTACATAAGGGGTACTTGGACGAATTTGGAATTGATTTTCCCCTGGAGGCTTGCTAGAATTTACTGTGAGTCAACATAATTCCTCGCATATTACCTTTATAAAAAACCAAATTTTATAAAGATAAATTCATTTTTGAGTTATTCAAAAGATAAATTTTGTACGAACCAGGTGAAAGTTTATAATCATGTACTTATACCGATATGTAAATTTCCTGCATTAGTTTTCTTTTATACTTATTAATATTTTTATTACTTTATTATAGAGTGAATATCTTTCAAGCAACCTTGTTACTAATGATTACTTAGGAAAAAACATCAAATTAGGAAGAGACATTTAGAAAAGGCCTTACTCTTGAAATCCTTAAGATTTCCTTTCTTAGAGATTTACAAAAGCTTTATTTGCAACATTCTTTCATTCACTTTGATTTCCTTGGAAAAGAAAAGGAGCCCTTAAGGAAATTCATACATATCATACAAAATTGATTTATGGTCGAATAGTCCTCCAACCGGAGAACGGGATCGTAGAAAATGTCCCCTAGTCATTAACCCAAAAGGATTTAATGCTACTTTTGACTCGACTATCACCTTTTAGCCAACTCTTTGAATAAAGTTATAAATGCTACTTATAGACTCTAAGTGTGATAGGCTGAAGCATGTATATGATTAAAACATTGATATTTTACCTTTATTTTATTTCTTTTGGTGCTATAATTTCTACTATTATAATAGATAAATTTGTTCTCTGGTTATCTATTTGTTTTTTGTTTATTTGAACAGGAATTACAATCAGCTATCACACCACTCTCACTAGATCTGTTAACTTATTTCACCGATATTAGAGATAAATTGGTGGCGGATGTTGAGAAGAGAAGCCTATTTGAAGATCCATTATCCACCCAAATTCAAGGTGATACTGAAGCATTGGAATGGCATAAAAAAAATTTGTTTCAAAAGGTGATTATTAGAGACCTTAATGATCAAATCAAAAGTCTCAAAGTAGATATCGAGAATAAAAATTTAATAGTATCCCACTTGAAATGTCAAATTAAATCATGCCCTTCGGTTTAATTTGATCATGAGATTTCTAAGCTTCTCCAACAAGTAAGCGACTTGGAGATAAAATTAAAAGATAATCAAGCTCAATGCAAAACCTTAGAATCTATCATGGGAGGAGACGTTACGAATATCAATCTACCAACTTCTCCAATCACTTCATCTGTTGTGAAAACAACAAGGTCTTCATCTTGAGCTATTCAGAAATTCCCTGCAACAACAAAACCTCCCCTTGGCTTAAACGAGAAGGTGGTATGTGAATGTTATAGAAGGATTAATTTGAAATGATGGGATATTTTGATGATCAACAGAAAGTAAGGTACTCGCAACGCAATAACGAACATGTAGCAAAAATCCAAAGGCTTAAATATGAAAAATGCCTTCTTCAAAGTGTATCACTGATTTAGAACGACAAAACAAGACCCTCAAAGGTGCTAATAATGCTTTTAATCGTACTTTAAAGACCCATATTGAATCTATTGATAATGCTAAAGAAAATAAGAAGAAGGAGAAGAAGCTCAAAGAAGTTCTTTGGATAGAGATTCGCCGCATTGCTGATCCTTTAATTGCGAAGAACTTAAATAAGGTCGTCTAGGATCTTTGGTGTATACACTAATGTCATACAATATTCTTGTAAACAATTTCGTAAATTATGTAAATTTTGTAAATATCGCCTTGTTTGTTGTCGCTTCATGTAATCGTAATATTTTTTTTGAATTTTCTTTTTGATAAGATTGACTACGACTTTCTTTTGTGTTTATTGAATCATTTGGTCTTCCACATCAATCTTGTTTTCCTACAAAGTATAAAGTAGGAAATATTTGTTATCATTAGTTTGAAGTTTATGCAAAAATGTGTCTAGTAGTTTGCTCGAAACATTATTGGAGACAATATTAGAACTTTTGATAATAAAATTCCAGGATTTTAATTTTTTGCGAATAATGGAAATTAATAGATGATTATCTTCAGATAATAAGTGGCAACAAATTCAAAGTTGGGAATAATATTGGACCAAAAATCCTTATCTAGTAATAATAGAAGCCTCCATATCGAGCTTTGATAATGATTTGATAAATGGGGTACAAAACATAGATTGTGTAATGATTTAACAAGTGGAGTCCAGAAGTTAATAGTTGTAGACCCGAGACCCACATTCAGATATTAAGAGAGACCCACAAATTATTATTTGAAAATTAGTAGAAGACCAAAAGTCTGTAATAGAAGATTTGAAATAACATGAGACCCAAAATTCAGATTCGACCATTAATAAGTGAAATTAAGAAGCCATCTTTTGAATTTAGTGGAAGCCCATTAGTTTATAATAGAAGATCCGAAACCCATATTTGGGTATTGATGAGTGAAGTCCAAAAATCATCTTTTTGGAAATTAGCCATTGGCAGTGAATTCATATGTAATTCGAAAGTTATTATCCGAAAAAACAGAAGATTAGAAATCCGTTCCTGACAATAATCGAAGTTCTGAAAGTTTAGAAATCCTTATCTGAGCCTTTTTTGTCACTCTTCGAACTTTGGTTATCCAAACCTTTTACTTTGTGTTACTTCTTTGATTCATTGAATTTGATTCTTTTGATATGCACCATCCCATCGGCTCTGTATATTGTTGATGTTTTGTGTGCCACTTCTTGGGTTTGGACGTCTTAGTCTGTTGTTGTCGGGTGCACTTAGTTAGGTTATGCACAAGCAAGATCCAAGTACTTACCCGACCGCCCACTAGGATGTGGTCTAGCCAGGCCTTATAGGCATGACTAAAGGCTTGTTCGATGCCTTATCCAGGACATAGCGTGGCGGGATGAAGGGCTTACTCCGTCATCCCTCTAAATGGTGCTCAAGCCAAGCCTTATAGGCGGGACTGAAGGCTGGTTGGTGTTTTGACCTGGCCATAGCGTGGTGCGTTCAAGGCATTACTCCATCCCCCCTCAAGGGGTTGCCTTGACCTGGCTATAACGTGGCATGACCAAGGACTTGTAGATTTTAACCTGGCATAGCATGGCGCAGATAAAGGTTTTCTCTAACCCACCTCTAGGAAATGCTTTGACCTGGCCAACTCGGTGCAGATAAAGGCTTGTGACTGTTTAAGGTAATTTCCAAGTTTAAAGATAATTTTTCTTTCGACCGTGTAGATTTTTCTTAGAAAAAAGATGTTTTATTAAATTTTTTCTAGGATTCACTACAAGAAAAACCATTTATAGTTACAAAAATTGGTGGCGTTTCTTTCTAAATGCAACCAAAAAGTATTTCCCTAAAAAATAAAAATGCGGCTAAAAAGATTTCACGTTCCCGCTTTGCACCCGCGTAAAGTAAAAAATATTTCACGAATTTTTTATTATTTAGTGTCACGTTTCCCTTTAGAATTTCTTCTGCTTTAGATTTCCCCTTTCACTCTTTTATTCTCAATATCCACCCGCTTCTTAAACCCTGTTCTTTTACCAATCACTCTCAAATGCTAAAACTCATTCTCTGCTCGCACGATTCTCCTACTTTGAAAATGAGGTGCTCCTTCGCTCGTAAGCTTATTACCCTCCGATGAGGTCCTCCCCTCTCCTCCCTAAAACATTCTCCATTGATAGTCTCTTTGCCTCTAAATGTTGTCTTCCTGGCGAAGCTGTCGATGAAGCAAGTGGGAAAGGCAGAGGAAGTGAGTACTATGAGTATGATCTGTACTAGAAAGTGCATGCTACAGGCAGGTATATCACATTTTATTATAGATTTTAATTTCAAAGGTTTTATTTTGAATCATTTTAGGTGTATACTTAGGATATGTCCATTGTTATTTTGATATTTACATGCAAAAGCTGACAGGCATTTTGAAGCTGGAAATTTGTTTAAATTTGAAGATGGATGCTGCACCGGGCTTGCTTTATTAAGCTACTTAACATCTGGCCATCAAATGTGAGAGATCTTCTTCAATAATATTTGATTTCCAGTATAAATCTCGTTTAACTGGAACATGTCGATGCTTCCAACTTCTCCTGCGTAGATTGCTGCGTAGAACCAAAACCTTGGAGGAAGAATCATGATGTTCCGGATGAGGGTAAGATCACTTCTTGATTAGGGTTTGGTATGTGCGTATATGTTGTTCGGTGAATTGCTTGTTTGAAACGAGTTGTGTAGATGAAGGATTTGGTTCCACTTGGTTTTGTTTTGCTGATGAGTGGGCTTGATGTTGATTGGTAATTGTTCTGTTTACTATCTACTGCATATGATTTGGGTATTTTGATAATGGTTGAAAGAAGTTTTTTTTTTATCAAAATTCGAATTTGAAGTTTTCTTGTGAATTTTTTCCATTTCTTGGTCATTTATATTGCAACTAATAGCTGTAAGAAGAGATTATAAAGAACGGAAGATAGATATCATGGAAAGGCGAAGCCATAATTTTAGCCAGTGAATATGATTTTGTTGAAATAGCTGTAGTTTCGTTTTGATTGTGATAAGTTCTTTTTGAGCAATGTAAGAAATGCATATTGCATTGCTTTGAAAATGTGAATATGTTTATTTATTTATTTTTAATTCTTTTCATTCTTATATGAAAAGGGCATTTAAGCAATGTTGAACACCTGAGTCAGAGGTAAACTTCCTCCTGATTCAGATTTAACAAACTATTGATGCTTAAAAAATATTTTGAGAAATTTTTAATTAAGCAATTGTGTTTGTTCTAAAGAAATATTCTCAGAAAAATTAAGTCTTAAACTTATACTGCTTCTATTGCTTAGTGCACCTCCATTTTTATTTTATTTTTACGAGTTAAACAATGTTTATCTAGTGTTCATTTATCATCATCCTTTTTCATGGAGGAATTTTTTAAACGTACATCAAGTTTTTCTTACTAGATATTAGTTTTCTTATAAAGTGAAATTTGAAATTGTATTTTCAAAGGTGATAGGAAAAGAAGGCCTTTAGTTTTATAGTGTAAGTTTATCCCCATTTTTTTGATGTGGTCCTATGATGTATATTTGGAAATATATTTTGAGTTTGTGAATCTTTGAAATTCGTACATGAAGGGTTGTTACATGTGCAGTATTAGTATAATAACAACGACCATAATTGCGAAGGGACCCAAACCTTTGTGTAGCAGTGATAAGAGGGAATTTCTTTAGCATGGTGGTAAAGAGGGTAGCTCTTTGAGTGTTTAATTTCTTGGGATCAAGTTTGCAAATCGATTTATCAAGGGGGATTAGGAGTCTTAAGTATCGCTGAAATGAACAACGTTTTTTATGTTGATGGATTTGAGATTTAATTCGCTATATAGATGTGATGTGGAGAAATGGGTGATGAAGCTGTACTTCAAGGATTGTTTTTAATGGAAAAAGGAGATTAAGGATTGTTCAGTTTTTTGGAAAAATATTTGGATGCTTTCTCCTTTATTCAAATTAAGTATAAGGTGTGATTTGAAGAGTGGGAGAAATATTTGTTTTGGCATGATTGTTGGATCCTACCGTCTTAGCTATTGATTTTGCTAAACCATATGAATTGTCTCTTAATAAATTCAGTTCTATGTGTGAGGTATTTAGAGGCAGGGAGTGTGATTTTAAGTGGAATTTAACTTTTTCTAGAGTTTTAGAAGAAAGGGTTTTGTTTCAATTTATTGAGTTGAACAATATAATTGATAGTGCAATGATTAAGGTGGAGGTTGATGATATGTTTTTTTGGGCTAGAGATAATAAAGGTTTTCCTATTAAATCAATATACATGTTATTCAACTTTTCTGGTAGGAAATTAGTAAATATCGTTGGGCGGTTGATACTCTAGTGAAGGTGAAAATTCATATGTGTATTTGTTGTAAGGTAAACTTCATACCATTTCTATGTTGAGAACAAAGCATATGGTACTTCAAAGTAAGTGTTTTTTCTGCAATTGTGATGTGAAGATTACAAGCATTTATTTTTCAATTGTGAATTCATCTTTTATGTCTTGACAAAGTGCCTAGTTCATTTTAATATAGACGTTGAGGGGGGCTTCTTGGTTGATCAGTTTGATTATTAGAATTACAAAAGATTTTTGCTGAAAGATCAAGAGAAGAGAAGCACGTTTGAACTATTGAATCTTGCTTACTGTTAGGACTTGTGGAGTGAGAGGAATAGGAAATGTTTTCTTAATCAATATAAGGGTTCTAATGCTATTCTTTTCACTATTTTGAAATATGTATACGTGTAGGTCAGTGTGAAGAGGTGAAGACATGTTGATTTACTGGATAAAGACTTAGCATATGCAGTACCCTGTAACAAAATAAAATATAGTAAATAATCTAAATAACGATGATAATTACTCACAGTTTTAAATAAAACAAACAATAAATAAAGTGACATCTGTTATAGGTTTGAAGATGGTATACTTGTTCGTGTCCAAAGCCAATGTTTGAATGTGCATCGTTTGAGTAGATTCTAAATAATTTGAATATTTATATTAATTCAGATTATTAATCCTCATCTGAGTCTTTTGCTTGAACTGATACTTCAGGTCGCTACAGCTTAAATTCTTACTTTTATGATGCGGAATTTGTGAATAACATCTTGCAGAAACTAGTCATCAAATGGTATCGTTTGAATTTAAATATTACACAGGTACGTCTTTACAGTTTAATTCTTATTTGGACGACGGTAGAAAGAAAAACCCAGGTACATCCAATTTGCTGTGAATCAGAGTACTGATCGTGATTGAATAATGGGAACAATAATTGTTCTACTGGGTGGTATGAATAAGATTCTGAAAGTAATTGGAAAATCATGCTGGTCATAACACAATGTCTGAGCAATGGTACACGTACACAAAAATTAACTTAAGCTATATGGAAGTACGAAACACAAGTGGTTTGTACATCTTCCCCACAAGACACATGGCAGGTTCAAAAGCTTTGACAAAATAATAGTACTATTAAATAGGAAATTGGATTGAAAGGGACCGGCCAATTGCTGAAAAATTATTTGACAGGTCATTTTCTATTGATATCTTTACTTAATTTAATTTGTTATTCATGTTTTGCACCACTACAAAGTGCTTTTATCACTACTTTTTTTTCTAACGTCAAAAGGTAAAATAAAATTCAAGTACTTTTTTTTCCAGACATATATAATAGATATTGCAAATTAGGGCAAGTCTTAAAATACTATAACTACAAGCTCTAACCACTCGTCCATATTGGCTTCTGTTGCTCTGGTGCCTACTTCCACCTTTGGAATCCTCTTCGACTTCTGGCAAAAAAAACAAAAAAATATTAAAAAATTGTTTGTATTGGCATGTATTCCATAATATAGGCTCATTCCTTATAGTTATGTCTAATTTCTTAGTGATGCGATCTTTTTTTTTTACAGAAAAGGGATAATGGAAACTGGATATAACATACAGTGGGGTCAATATTATTTTTTGTTCAATTTTAGTGCTTCATTACACTTGCATCAAATGATGTATACCGACAGAGATTATGATAGTAGATTGATCACAGAAGATTATAGGTGACACCTCCGTTATTTTTTTTCTATTCAAAATTGGAATAAGAGATGTTATTCAGTTGTGAGTGTACAGTGTAAGGGCAGATTCAATTTGTTGTCTGATGTTGTATGGGGGATTACTGATTTAGGTTATGTTGTCATTCATGGAACTATTGATGCTTGAAATGATCAAGCAAATTTGGTACTTACTTTTATCTTTCATTTTTTTTCTTTCTATAATTTGAGTATTTCTAATTTTTTCTTGTGTTGTGCTCTTTTCTTTCTTTTTATCAGGACTCCTATATGAAGCATTTGGATGGAAACCCAATTAGTTCAGAGGCAGAGAGTGGTTTAGCTTTTACAAGTAGCTATTGAGAGGAGAGCAACAGAGAGGTATGTTTTAAAACTATTTCTTCTCAATTGTTTGTCCTTAGATGCTCCTTAATGCTTTACTTAAACTGACATTTACAAATCTATCTGCAATAATATTATACTTGTTTCCGTTTATTTGACTAAAATAAGTATGATTTTATTATATAACTTTAGTTTCATTAAGTTTCGTTAAATTCAGTTTATAAATAATGTATGGTTCATTATATAACTTCAGTTTCATTCATTAAGTTAACACTTAAGTGTTTGCAGGTAGCTGTTGAAAGAAGATCAATAGAGGTCAGTTTCGTTCATTAAGTTTATGTTATAAATGCATAGGATGTATGGTTTTGTGTGCAGGTAGATGGTTAATTGAAACTGCAGTTTTTGATTTCGAAGTGGATGGGCAGTTTTTGGTTTTGAAATGGATGGGCAGAGGCATATTTGTTTGAAGTATTATAGTCTAAGGACTTCTATATTTGTCCATTTTTGATATTTGATAACTTCACCTCACAAATATTTAGTAACATTATTATTATTGTTTACAGGTCGATAAACGTTTGTGAAGAATTCAAGCAGCAGCACTGGTTTTTGTTATGGTAGCAGCACATGTATGTAGTTAGGTTGATTAAAACTGTTATGAAACTATTATGAAACTAGTATGTACGATAGCAGCACTACTTTAGCTGCATGTACTATTATGAAATTGTTTATGATAGTTTGGTTGTGTAAACGTATGGTTAACCTTTTGTCTTGACATTAATGTTATGATATAGTGGTGATTATGTAATTGCTTTTGTTTGTGCTATTGTGGTTCATTGAATGTGTTATTTTTGAATGTGTATGTGTTTATATATTACGTTATTGCATAAGTTTTGAAGTACTTGAATTGGAGGCAAAATCAGATGTAGTCGTGGAACAGCAGGTAATAAAATCGAAACATATGATGGCGTTCAAAAAACGCTGCAAAAAATAAAAATAAGGACAACAAATAATAAGATAGTAAACGACACCTTTTCGGTGGCGTTTCTTAAACGCTGTAAAAAAGATTTTTAGTAACATGAAAACGCCACCAAAACTTTTTGTAGCGTTTTTTGAGCGCCACTAAAAATCAAATTTCTTGTAGTGATTGTTTTAAAAATTTGTTGATTTTTCCTTGTCTGAAAAAGTTGATGACCATTCCTTCAAGAGCACTGCATTAATTTATTTCGTGCCCATGTATCATATGATAGGGACAATAATATCCTCCTATGTTCCTTTCATATTTAGGCTTTTTCATTTCAAATGGTCAATAGTGAGTACTTCCATTGTTAATATGTAGATGTTCTTGATTGGTGTAGTCAATTTGCACTCTATAGGGAGTCTCGATTTGAAGCTTGTCTTTTGAGGTTGAATTTTAACATTTTTATTGCTAGATACGGGAACTTCATTCTCAATGACCAATTTTCTTTTTAAAACCTTTGAAGCTAGTATGTAGGAAATGATCCAATTGTTGCTGGATGCCACTTTTGAACAAAGGTGTAATAATCAATCATCATTACTTCTTTAAAGATAGTTTCTTTTGTATATCACTGGATAGCCTTCTTCACTTGAATAACAAATTAACACCTTCACATCTTGCTTCTCCTAAAGCAAAGATGGGTGTAGGGATAACATGGAATGGGTTTAGACATAAATCGTTTGATCGTAAGATTCTTCTCTTTTTTTTTCATGACTCTTAGGGCTTCTAATCTTAACATTGCTCTTCATATAGCCTTGAAAATTTAATAACTTTATTAGAGGACCTAGCCAAATGTGGTTCTGAAGATCCTTGCTCGAATTTTTTGACTTCGCCAAAAACCGTGGTGTAGGATATAATATTAACTACGAATGACATAGGGATAAAAGACAGTAAGGTTGTGAATTTAACAAGATCGAAGGTTCAAGCCCTCCTACTATTGCCAAAATTGCCAATAAGAAATTTTCCCACACCCCAAAGTTGGAAGAATAGAAAAGACATCCTTTTCGAAACCACCTTTCAAATCAGTCAAGGTAATCTACGACTCCTTCAAAACCACCTATCGAAATGGTTACGATGAGTAGGACTAAAAGTGCAAATGTTCTCTTCGAAACCACATTTCAAATCAGTCAAGATAATCTAATACTCCTTTGAAATCTCCTTTCGAAATGGTTGAGGTGATTAAAGGATGTAGCATAATGGTGTTTAAGGGTTTTAACTATGTCGACAAGGTTTTATTCCTCCAAAAGATGTCCATTCGATAAGCTTTGATGCAAGCATTCAATAATCAAATTCATATGTGACATTGAATAGGATCCTATGTACTTGAAAACACCAAGAACTTACTTTATTAATAAATTTTTCATGAATACAAAGAGCCTGAGTATTACAAGGAAGTAAAATCCCCAACCTGATTTACAGATTTAAGGTTTACAAATTTAAGAAAAGAACAAATACAAAATTAATGAATTTGAATCCCAAAGATGATATCCTAGGGTCTTATTTATAGGCACCAATTGGACCCTTTCACAGTAATCCTTTCGACTTAGCCGAAAGGGTACCTTGAGACCTTTTGTCGTTATTGAATTCAGGGTTCCCTTGTAATTTCATTTTTGAATGGAATTTGGGGGCATCGACTCCCTCAAAAGGTATAAAAAGGGGCCTTCACCTTGTTGTCGATGCGTTGTGTAAGTGGGAGAGGGTGTTGGCTTTCAACCCCGTCGAAAAGTGCATTTTTGGGGTTTCGAATGATTTGAAGCATAGTAGAAGGCTTAGTCGTGGAAAGTAGCTTTCGAAAGCATTCCCACTGATTAATGTGGAACCTCCATCTTATGTTGTTTGAGGAAGCATTATTGGTCATATACAGGATTTCCATATTCGTGGATGGTTCCAACCAATTCGAAAGGCCGATCCATGCTTCCTAAGGGGTTGCTTTGGCCTAATATTCTCCTACAGAAAGTAAACAATGCTAAACCAACTGCTTCGAAAGGTTCAGACTGTATGTGGAAGCTTTCTTTTTGATACCTTCGAAAGATGCCTTTAATTCATATGAAACCTCTTTATGCATGCAAAACCAACTACTCCGAAAGGGGTTAACTGAAGCGAAAGGGTTGCCTCATTCCCCTACAACCCATTCAAAGTTTATTGCTCATCCAATAGTTATCAAAAGCATCTCTTTGACTCTTTCGAAAGGTGTTTTTAGTGCCATCCTTCTTCATGAATCCTTCTTCTATATTTCTTATGGTTTCGACAAAGTTGGAGTGGTTTCTAATGATAACAATCAGTTACGCCAGTGGAAACTTATAGGGTATAATGTAGTTTGAGTTAAGATAATAGTGAACTATTATCTAATATTAAAAACTTTTAAAAGTCTTCAATTTAGCTTGTTTAGAAAATTGATTCATTTTCTACCAACTATATTGAAACATTTAAAAACCTTAAGATTTTCATGGATGTAAAAACATGTCTTACAATAAAAAAAATCAAATATTATAGAACCTAAATTGGGACACAAATTGTAATTGATCAATAAATATTAGTACTATATTTTAAGTAATCGACATTTGCATGGATACATGCTTCATTAGAACTTATGCATACACAAACATTAGCTTATGTGCTACATGCTTTTGCCTGTGCCAAGCCAATAATCCTACTAAAGTTCTTTTTAATCGTATTATCATGCAATCAAATGTATTTATTTTAGTCATTTTTAATGATATCATATTCAAGACATGGATCTAAAAACGACCTATATTCAACGATTGTAAATCTGAATCCTACTTTCGTAAGGTTTCCAGGTATGAAATAAATACTCGGAACTTAGTTCTTTTCTTTCTTCTATATTGTTATTTACTAATTGATATATTTTAAATTTGATTTTAAATGTGAATGTTGTATAGAAGGAATTAAACTTGTAAATGGATTTAAATGGAAGGAATCAATTAGTCTGAGGGAAGAAAGGCCTGGACATTATAATAACATGCAGGATACTAGACGAATGATGGATTAGGATATTATGAACGTCTCTTTGTATGTATTTTTGTACATCTTACGGAGTATATTTGTTATTTTACGCTATATTTTGATTCATCTTAGCTGTGATTTCATTCAGTGGTCATTTTGTAGTTCTTATATAATTACTTTTCTGCTAGCTTATTGAAGATCTAGGTGCTTCTCCTATTTGGATATTCAATATTGGTTAGTGAATTTATTTTTTAAAATAAATTACTAGCTAAAAATGATGGTAGTTCAGCTAATAGGTCCATTGTGCGTTTTAGGCATAAGAACAAAAGAAAACATAGTCAATGCAGACAATGTCTTATATTTTGTGTAGGCATGAAAAAATATCTTGATAATATTTGGAAAAGGAAAACTTAAATTCAATAATTTAACTTGTTAATAGTCTATCTTGCACATTAGACTTAAGTGTGTGTTCTTAAAAATTATTATAAAACAAGATGTACAAGACATATGACTTACCTGATGAAAAATGAGAGAAGGAACTGAAAATTTCACTAAAAACTCTGCTTACTAAATATAAGATAAACTACTTCAGTCTATACTAGTTCATCTCTTAAATCAATGGTGAGTATACATTTATTCCAATGGTCCATAATTATTTTGTGTAATTTTGTATAAAGTTCATGTAGAATATTCTAGACATTTTATATACATGACTATACATAAAATAATTTTTGAAAGTTTCTAATAACTCTGGATAACGCAGAGTTTCTATCGTGATAACATATTCACAATATTTTTTAGTAACATAAAACATTATTCCTACTTCAAAGCAATTAAATAGTCCACAATTATAAAAGGATAAATTTAAATATAAACATAGTACAACATAAAAACATCTTTAATTTTCACATTTATTTCCTAAAATAGTTCATCAAATGATAAGCTTAGTTTTGATTTACGATTCCTATGTCATTTTGAGGCAATTAAGCGGTAAAAACGAAATTCCCCTAAATATTATTTATCTAAATCTAAATTTGTTATTTGGCATTGCATGTGAAATATTTTATGTACTAACTTTATTATATTTTCTAAAAATTTTAGGATGCTTTTGATGGCATTGATTTTGCTGTAGGATCACCTAACACAACATGGGGATCCGTTAGAGCGAAAAATGGGATATTCTGATCCATTTAACATGAAAATTATTGCTTTTGGAAAGGAAAATATTTTTTCGAAAAATCAATAAAATTATGGTTTGTATATTTATTTATTTATGATATTTTTTTGTAATTTAGAATTACTAAATGAAAGCAATAATAGCCATGGTCTCGGTGGGTAGTGCATGCCATTATTTCTATAATTAAGATAAATTATAGGACTACACTATCCACTAATAAATTGGAAAGCACAGCCATATTCACTACAAAAGAATGCGCTAGCACTAATCACTAAACATTAATATGTCCATGTGACAGGAGCATGATCATGATGCTAACCTCGATTTCTATTGAATTTAGCTAGTAGCTAGCTTATATTATATTTTAAGTTTTTTTTTTCTCTTTTTCTTTTATTCTTTTAAAGGAAGTGCATAATGCTTGCTAATTAAATTGTTACACTAAAACTATACAACATTTTATATGCAAACATGGTAGTATTGAATATTTTGAAGTTATATTTATTTCTTAGCATATGAATAAAGATGAAAATTGAATTTGGTTTAAAATAGTCGTTTTATGAGTTTAAACGTATTTTTTTTCATTATTTTCAGTAATTATGTCTATATTTCTACAATGCGTTTAGAAATGCATACCCAAATCAAAAAAATAATTTCAAATTATGACAGATCTCGTACATCATTGAACCATTCGGCTGACTTTTAGGATTTTCATGTAAGTATGACTACTTCTGTTTTGATAAAACTTGATAACTTGACGTCTTACATTTGACTTTTTAACTTATTAGTTTACCTAAACTTTTCCTTTACAGACATATAAGCAGCCTTTGGAGATGTTCAATGATAGACATTATTTTGATATTGCACCTCAAAATGGTCCTAAGGTATAACTTTCAATAAATTTAAGCCATATTTATCTTATTTATATTCATCTATTAATTTTTATCCATTTCTATGTTCTAAGGTATAATGACTAATTAATTCTTAGGCTTTTGTTAGTGAATATGTTGCATTTTGAATAGTGGCTGGCAAGGGAAATTTAGTGGATGCATTATGTGAAGCTGCATTTCTTATTGGTTTGGAAAGAAAAAGGTATGATATTGTGACGAAAATAGTTCTTGTGAATTAGCATGCATATTTATTGACAATTACAACAATGTGAAATATTTTTGAGCTTCCAACTTTGAGAGCATTCTGACACAAAAATGTACATCACATGATAAAGTGCAATAACATAAATTTGTAGTTTCACTATTGCTAATGCAAGCAATGACAATCTAAAGATTCAAAATGAACCACTCACTATTTCAAATTTTTTGCAACAACAATGGCCATCATCCATGTTTGAACATGCTAGTTTTGAATTATTTTTCAAATCTTTGAATGAGGACCTAGAGTGCAATGAACTGAAACAGAAGGATGGTACCATTATATTATGGAGCCACATAAGGTTGCCAATGCTCCTTAGGTTGAAATATTTCACCTACCTTTAAAATTTTATACTGCTTAATTTTGAAAAGATGATTATCATTTTTTACTTTTGCAGTGATATTATTGACGTAGCATCTTATGCTTCACTTTTTTAAAACATAAATAACCTGGGGTAAATTTCATACTTATCTTTTGTCTAAATTTACATATATATTGTTAACCCGCCTTTTGGCATGGCAACGTACAGATGGATTTAACCCAATCAACTACGTTGGTTCACTATGGATACTGAAATTTTTTGTCCGAGTTCAGATCGAGCTACAGTTAACATGACACAACAAGCAAAGCTATGAAAGTCAACCTTTCAAATCTCAAGTGAATCGGATTTCGTATGCTTAAGATATCGATCGTTCAAAATCGAGTCGCCTCAAGTTGCTTGGGGTTTGCTCCGAGTCGTCCCTAGGTTTACTTTGGGTTTTCAGGCATACTACTTCGGGTCAGAGAAGGGCCTACTCCGAGCAAAGGAGATAGATATTTCGAGTCAGGTCTATGAATCGATCAAAATCAAAAGCGAAGCCCTTAGTTCATATCCATCAAATCCATTCTCATTCGTATCCATCAGATGTCACATCTTTTCATATCCATCAAACACCCTTACTTCGTACCTATCCAAGGCGGCTTCCTTCGTATCCATCAAAGTGGACCTTGTTCGTGTCCATCTGAAGGCATCATTTTGTGTCGGTCCTATCCTTACACGCTTCGTATAGATCATTTCATTAGTAGATGTCTATTCCATATCGACCTCTTCTTATCTACTCCATATCGATCTTCCTCCATTGATACGAGGAGTGGTAGCCAATAAACATCCAATCGATTTGAAACTAGCACCTCCTATCAATACGAAGTATCACTTCGTATTGAAAACCAAATGATCGATACAAAAAGTACACGTCAGTATCGATACGAAAAGAATGACACACGATCGATACAAAGTAGGCAAAGCAAACTTGGCATAAAAAGTAGATCTCCCAGAATTCTCAAGCCACGTCACCGACACGAATGGCATAGATACGAAGAATGTAGAGCTCTTGATCGATACGAACATGACAGCCTACCTACAATATCAACCTTGGGTCGATCATAAATCAAGATCTACATGCCCAAATGCTTCCAAATTTTCACAGGAGCTTGTGTACAACCCAAAGAATGTCTATGATTGATTTCGACCCAAATGGAGCCATTTTAGTTTGATACGAAATTCATACGTCTCGATCGGGGATCGATCCCAATCCACCTCGGATCGATCTGGTGGGTCCACCCACGTGAGAGAAGGAGTCTTTCGAGATCTCAGTCAGATTTTCTAGCCTACACCCACAAATAGCAGTCCTTGGTCTTCAGAAAAAAGGGATCCCAGTCTCTTCTATGCCAATACTCCATTGACATATCCATTATAATTTGAGTGTACTGTTGTAATCGATTATAACCAGCGAGAATCATCTATAAAACCACAACTCTTCGAAGTGAACGTAAGTCATAATGCCGAACCACTATAAATCTTGTCTTTCTACTGCTTTACTTTTAATTTTTGGATTGTTCTTCATATTTAAATGTATACATACAACCAATTTGTGATCTATGACAATGATTTGGTGCTTTCATCTGTAATTGGGTGTTTGTGACAAGTTTTGGTGCAAACTTTTTGGCGCTTTCACTGAGAATTGAACTCTGGAATTCTACAACTTGGACTTTGGATCTGAAGGCTCGAAGAGTTGGATCTGAAACTATGAAAAAGCAATCAACAAGGAGACAAAGAGTGGAAAGCAGTCGACACGAAGGGAGTCAAGAAGCTTCCTCAAGATCAAATCAGGCCTCAATTTTCATCACAAGGGATGAGATGGAGATGATGATGGGAGCTATGCAGGAAGAATTGTTGAAAAGGCTGGAGGAGATGATGCAAAACTATCTTAGACAGTTTGGACAGGCATGAACAATAGGAGCTACTGGAGTTCAAATCTAAGAGCTGCTCTAGAAGGACCCACCAAGCAATCCGATAGAGCAGGACCATCAGGAGCTTGAGCTGAGGGGAACTCCCCAGGAGCATGTTGATCCAATCTCAGACAGGATACTAGCCGGAATGGTGCAGCATAGCGTTAGTAGAGGAATGGATGCTTGTTTAGTAGAGCATATTCCAGGGTTCCTTCGTGAACTCGGGAGGTAGATCATAGGCAATGGACAAGGACTACAGTTTGGGGACGACGACAGATTGGCGGATGGTCAGACGAGCCATGAGAGGCGGATTAGTGAATAAAATTTGTAAGATGTGAACAGGAGCCCCTTTGCCCCCGCGATTAGGCAGACCAGGAATCCAAATAAATTTAAGCTACCAACACTGGAGACATATGATGGAAGGACAGATCTTGTAGTTCATCTGACGAGGTATGTGCAACACATGGAAGTACTGGGGGCATCAGAGGAGGTCATGGCCCAGTGCTTCCCATTTTATTTAATAGACATAAGAACACAGTGGTTTAGGCAATTGGGGAGCGGCTACATTGGAACATAGAATGAGTTTTTTGAGAAGTTTATTAGGCAGTTAAGAATTCACATTTGAAGACCCATGAATGCGATGAGTTCGACAACACCGAAGCAAAGAACCAAGTAATCTTTGAGGAGTTTTCTGACACGATTCAATGTAGTTGCAACATCGATGGAACGATCGAATCCATCCATGGTTCTAATGGCGGCTGTATCTCGCATAGCTGATGGAACAAAGTTCAAGAATTCATCGACAAGGGATCTACTTATGGATCTAGGAGAATTTTATCATGAGGCTGAGAGTAAGGGTGGAGACTCATATGGAAAAGATCTAAAGATGGACAAAGGAAAACGAAAGGTAGAGAGTAATTTTGAAAAGCCAAGGCGACCACGAAAGGAGCCAAGATTCACTTCTTGTTCGGAGTTGGGCGAGACTTTGGAGCGAATATATCAAGACATCAGGGGGCAGGTTCCTTACTGGAGACAAATGAGGAGGGATCCAACCAACAATGAAAAGAAATCAGACATGTATTGCTTTTTCCATGAGCTAAGCGGACACAATACTAATGATTACAGTCACTTGAGGTAAGAGATAGAAGGGAAGACGCAGAATGGCATGCTATTACAGTACGTGAGGAGGCGAGCAACAACGGTGGAGCAAGAATATCCACCATCTGCGTCAAATGGGGATGGCTCAGGATCGAGGCATCAACTTCTCATCAACTGATTGAAATAATGAGAATAAGTCGCAAACTCCACACCAGTGCAGTTAAGTCGCTTACACATGCACATGATCACAAACGGTCCTCAAGCGTGCCCTGAGATGACTATCAACTACATTAGTGTAGGTGTCTACACTTTAATGTCTCTGTTTTTCTTTTGTTTTCTATTTTTTGCATCTGGATTTGATTTGGTTGGACATTTTGGCTGTAAGACTCATTTTTAATGTAAATTTGGTATTTGCAGTTTCATAACGGCTAAGTCACTTACACATGCACGGGATCGCGAATGGTCCTCAAGCATGCTTTGAGATGGTGATGAACCGCCAAAATAAATGATTTATAAACTCACTCGAATGTGAAATTTGATATTAATAATAATAAGTCCCCCCCACCGGGCATACACGATTCGCCTCAAATGGCACCCAACCGTGAATGGTTGTAATTTGCTCGAATGGCACCCGACCGCGAACGGTCATAATTCGCCTTGAATGGCACCCGATAGAGGAAGGTCGCAATTCACCTCGAACGACACTAGACCATGAACGGTCATCATTCTCCATGATTGGCATCCAACCTCGAACGCTCATAATTCGCCACAAACGGCTTATGACCTTGAACAGTCACATACAACCCCGAACGACATACGATCTCGAATGATCGCAATGCGCAATCATGTAGGATTATCCATCTTTTTACAGGTCATTAACAGGATACAAACATCTAGATAATGGCACTACAAAACATAATTTCCCATTGTAAGGCATGTTTTGGAGGGTAAATGTTAACCTGCCTTTTGGCAAGGCAACGTACAGGCAGATTTAACCCAATCAACTATGTAGGTTCACTATGGATATTGACAAATTTTGTTCGAGTCTAGATCGAGCTATAATTAACGTGACACAACAAGCAAAGTTATGAAAGCCAACATTTCAACTTTCAAGTCAATCGGAGTTTGTATGCTTAAGATATTGATCGATCAAAATAGAGTCGCTTCAAGTTGCTTGGGGTTTGCTTTGAGTTGTCCCTAGGTTTACTTCTGGTTTTCAGGCATACTACTTTAGGTCACAGAAGGGCCTACTTCGGGACAAGGAGATAGCTATTTCAAGTCAAAGCTATGAATCGATCAATGTCAAAAGCAAAGCCCTTAGTTCGTATCCATCAAATCCATTCTCATTCGTATCCATCAGATGTCACTCCTTTTCATAACCATCAAACACCATTACTTCGTACCTATCCAAGGCAGCCTCCCTCGTATCCATCAAAGTAGATCTCATTTGTATCCATCAGAAGGCATCATTTCGTATCGGGCCTGTCCTTACACGCTCCATATCGATCATTTCATTGACAAATGTCTACTTCATATCGACCTCTTCTCAACTACTCTATATCGATCTTCCTCCATTGATATAAGGAGCAACAGCTTGTAAACATCCACTATCGATATGAAATGGCACCTCCTATCGATACGAAGCAGTCATTCACTTCGTATCAAATGATCGATACAAAGAGTGCACGCTAGCATCGATACAAAAAGAATGACACATGATCAATACAAAGGAGGCAAAGTCAACTCGGCATAAATAGTGGATCTCCCTTGAATTCTCAAGCCATGTCACCGATACACATGGTATGGATACAAAGAATGATGGATGTAGACCTCTTGATCGATACGAAAGTGATGGCTTACCTACAATATCAACCTTGGATCAATCATAACTCAAGATCTAAAAGCCCAAATGCCTCCAAATTTTCATATGAGCTTGCGCACCACCTCAAGAATGTCCATGATCGATCTCGACCCAAATGGAGCCATTTTGGATCAATAAGAAATTCATACGTATTGATCGAGAACAATCCCAATCCACCATAGATCGATCTGGTAGGTACATCCGCGTAAGAGAATTATTCTTCCAAGATCTTAGTCAGATTTTTCCAGCCTACACCTATAAGTAGCAGTCCTAGGCCTTCAGAAAAAGGTATTTCGGTCTCTTTTATGCCAATACTCTGCCAACATATCCATTATATCTTGAGTGTACTGTTGTAATCGACTGTAACCAACGAAATCATCAATAAAGCAACAACTCTTCAAAGTGGACGTAGGCTATAACGCAGAAGCACTATAAATCTTGTCTTTCTACCGCTTCCCTTTTAATTTTTGTAGCGTTCTTCATATTTAATTCTACTACATACAACCTATCTGTGATCCGTGACTGTGATTTAGTGCTTTCATCTGCAATTGTGTGTTCGTGACCAGTTTTGGTGCAAACATATATGATAATGGCACATGTAGTACTATGAATTACTAAATATTTAGGTGGAAACCAATTCATCTTGGTTTGATGCATTGCAACATTATGGAACTCCAAGCTATTGGGAATAAGATTTATTCAAAGAAGCTAGTGTTGCAACATTCTTAAATTCTTCGCTTCAAACATACTCTTTTATTCAGGTAGTTGCATCTGCAGCAATTACACTTATATCAAATAATGATATACTAAAACTAAAGGTAAATAATTACACTAGCATATCTTACTCTTTATAATTAATTCATATTTTCCATTAGTGGCTAGCTTATATATTTTCAGCATTCTCTGAAATAAAGCACTTCTATTATTAAGTATTTAAACTCATTGGTACATTTTTGAACATTATTCTTGATTATATTTTTTATCCTTTGGCTAACTAGAAATAAAAACATTTTCAATAGGTTGTGAATTTTGTGAATAACATGGTGAATCTGGTTATATCAGTACCAAGGTTAGATAAAACTACAAACTCACCGGGATCAAACATGATCATGCTATCATCTCCTAATCAAGTGGATGAGAATAGTTTCAAGAACCAAACAAGGTAACATTGCAAGTTTATTTACTCTACTAACTAACGAATATTTTACTTTGGTACAACTTCCAAGAATAATTTGAACAAAAAAATTCAGTTTTTCCATGAAATATCATCTTTATTATTATTTGAACTTCAACGACACACACATATCTGTGTTTATATATGTGTGTGTATGTATATGTATATGTTGTATATACATACATGTATGCATGCATGCATGTATATTTGTGTATATATGTACTTAGAGACATATGTGTGTGTATGCATGTATGCGTTTATATACACACACATGCGTGCGCATACAATCATATGTATAAATTTGTATAAATAGTAATTGATATTCTAACTCTTTTTTGTTTAAATATTTCAGGTAGTACCAAAGCTGAAAAATCTGACAGATGTAAACTCAATAATGGATGTCATGATTTTTTCATATTTGTTTATCATGTACACATTGAATAATTATTTTATGCTTATTTTAATTCAAATTAAAAGGATAAGAAGTATAGTTTTTTATTCTTTATCAGTACTATTTTGTATAAACTAATATCTTTTGTTATACATCAAACTTAATACTAGTTAAATTTTGCCTTATAACTCCTTGTTCAATCCAATTGTGGGTGAAATGTTTATTGTTAGTTTTAGTTTTGAGAATTAAACCTTCAAACATATTTTTAAAGCTAATTTGTATACGACGAACATGTATCTTTATTTGTTGCTTAAATGGTTAGTACTTTTAAAACTTGCCATTAATTAGTTCTAAAATAAATTCAAGATTGCATATTTACTTGATATCCCATTTAAGTTATTTAATTTCTTCCATAGATATTTTGATTAAAAATGAATGATATTATACAAAAATCCCTATTATACCTAAGATATAGATATTTTACTATATTTCGAAATCTCTCGAATCCAACCATTTCTTTTCAAATATAGTTGTTTTCAATAGAACAAAAATATCAATTCCAGAGATCAAACTACTTTCTAAACCACATATTAATATGAAGCATCTAATTATTTAGATGGCTCATTCTATTTGTTAGTTAGAAAAGGATAAAAGTTTAATACAATTTAAAATTTTGATGATTATTATAAAATTACAACATTAAATAAGAGTTATAGATAAAATATTTCCATCTTTAATAAAGCAATTAAGTGTCTAAATAGACATTTGAGATCGATTAAAGATCAAAATCTCATTCTTTAGTTTTTGTAGTTGCAAAGATATCTGGGATCAAAATATTTCATACATAGGGGTAAAAAATCACTTCAATTGAAAAGACATTTAACTTCAAAGGATTTGAATGAAAAATAATCAAGTAACTTAAATTAATATCTATATTCACTGAAAAAAACACTACCCTAAAAAATTTCCGTCAACAAAATACTTTTAACCACTACAACGAAAAGACCTAATTACAACTTTATTTTTATAGTTTTTATTAAGTAATCTTTGTAATAAAGATCTTTGACAACTGGATTTTCATGAAAGTTGTGGTGCGATTGTTTTTAACAAATTTGAATATTTAGCTGTTGTAATACAAATCTTTAGCAACGTTGTTGTCTTGACCATTGTAAATATTATTTTATAGCAACTATTATTTATAGGTGTCGCATAAGTGCAAGTGATGACACAATTTTAATGTTTGTCGAAATCAATCTTGTGAAACATTTAAAAAGCATAACAAAGTGCAGTAAAAGAACTTTATAAAATTTGAATAATCGTTAAATTTTGGAAATTAGATTTTCAAAAATTTATTTGATTTATTAGTTTTAACCATTTAATAAGTTAAATAGTTCACTGAATCTAAAGAATTAATAAAAGGACTTTAAAAAAGTGGATCATGTATGCGCTGATGAGAACCTAGTGGATCCTTTGATGAATGGATTGGCCATGGAATGAGAAGTTAGAGAATGAGTAGTCACTCATAATGATAACCCAACCTAATGAATGGAGGTTCCAAGAACTAGGCTCAATGGGTAATAACAATTTATGAAGTGATATTAAATAAACATGCTAGAAGAATGTATTCTTGAAGTGGTAGGAGGTTTAGCTCTTTATGAAATCTTTAATCTGTGTGGAGTGGAGTACCTAGCTACAGGAGTGCTCTTGATATATGCCTATGTGAATGTGGAAATGTGCTCGTTTTCTATGGAATTTCTAGGTAAAATTCATGGAGTGTTTACTAGACCGGGATAGACATACATGGCCTTTAAAGCATGTGCTATAAACTGCACCTTTGAAAGGTTGTTTGTGGTTTGATGTCAGAGTTAGAGTTTTCGATTACCAGTCACTCTAAATATAATCTGGATATTCCACAATGTGTAAAAGTTCAAATAGAATGATACCTTTGTTTATGCACAACTTTATAAAATCAGAAATTGCACGAGAAAAATATTTTTAAAAACTCCAGTGGGGGATTATTGGAAAATTTGATTTTAAAACGAATTGTTAAAATATTGAAAGGAGTATAGAATACCCCTCTTATTGAATTTTCCCACATTATGGGTAACTATAGAGCGGTCCTATTTATACATAGGATTCACAAGAGAAAGGTTGGGCACTTTGGGTGCTCAATGCTTTCTCTTCTATTGAGGAGGGAGAGCATACTAGCCATCGCACACGTGTGCACCATCCGACCGACGCGACCCGACCCTACCCAAGTCGAGCCCGATTGCACTTAGCTAATGTGATGTAAAGCTACTTATGTTTTGGCAGTACATTTTTAAACCGACTTTAACTTGGTTATAAGAACTAGTAAACTTAGATCTTGAATTTTTTCATGGCTCAGCCCCGTTTTCTACTCAGATTTCCCCTATATAAACCAAGCTATTTGATAGTTTTTTTTATCGTTTGAAAATCGAGTTCACTTCTTCTTCTCCCTTAGTGCTTTCTTTGGTCAAAGAAATATTTTTTGGGTGCTACTGAATCATATTGATTTAGGGATGCTTTATTCTGATGTTGTCGTTGCATCAGTGATTGCCTTGCACGATTTCGGCACAATGGTGAAACAACTTAAAGAGAGCGGCCTAGTTTGTGACTCAACCACAAAGACAATACAGTTTTAGATTGAGATACAACAATTTTAAGAGGTTATGGCTTAGATCGTTGATGAATCTACTGCCCTGACATTGATATTTAAGGTTCTGATTGCATTTGCTGCGCCTTCCAAATTCGACAGTAGCATTTCAAATGATGGTGCCAAAAGGTGGATTTCTTTTTTAGTACGCGGAGGGTGGTGCATGTGCTAACGACAGAAAAACCAACACGGCTCAAAGGAGCCACAGACGATCATAAAAAGGCTTTGCAGGACATGATGGACTATGACTACCTATACAAAAATTGTGATTTAGTGGCTTGAATGATGATCTAAGCGATTACTACAACTCAGATAAGCCAGCAAAGATGATTTGGGGTACGCTGCAAAAGAAATATGATACCGAGGAAGATAGAGCATAAAAGTATGTTGTCAATCATTGTTTGAAGTTTCAAATGAAGGACGACATATCTATGGAGGCATAATTGCAAAAGCTTCAAAAATTTCTTATGAGATCATCTCCCAAGGTATGCCTTTAGATGAACAATTTCAGATTGGCATGTTAATTGATAAATTTCTCCCTCGTTGGAAAGACATTAAAAATATTCTTAGGTATAAAGAAGGAGTTTTCCTTAAGGAGTTTGATTACTCATCTTCGTACTTAAAAAGTGGCTTGAAAGTAGGACCAAAAAGAAGAGGTGCTTAATCTGTCTACCAATAACTCTAAGAAGTCTGCAAACATGGGTCTGACACCTAATGTGAAAATATTCAAAAATCAGAATCGCAAATCAAATAAGAACCCCAACAAGCAGCAAAATCCCCCCCTAAAGAATGTTACTATGCAGTTGTTCTTATATTAATGCTATGGAAAACTAGGCCATATGGCATGAAAGTGTCTGAACATGCTAAAATCCTGCACTGTTGGCCAACTTAATTGAAGAATCCCTTGTGGATATGCTTGTTGAGATCAACCTAGTTTGTGGATCGAAAGAGTGTGGATAGACAGTGGTGCTTCACACCATTTCTACTACGATCGTGAAATGTTTAAGATATATAATGCTATTAATGATATGAAAGTGATCTTGGGAGATTCTCATAGAATTACTGTTGCTGGAGTTGGGACCTGTGGAAATGAAGTTTACCTTTGGAAAGTACTTAGTGCTAAAAAATGTGATGCATATTTCGAAGACGAGGAAAAATTTAGTATAGGGTTTCTTGTTAAATAAAGCTGGTTTTACTCAAACTATTGGATCTAACTTGTACATCATCACTAAAAATGATGTTTTTTTATGGTAGAGGATATGTTGTAATTTGGATGTTTAGATTAAATGTTGATTTGAATAAAGTTGATAGTTCTGGTTATATGCTGTGTGATTTTAATATTTGACATGCTAGGCTTTGTCATATTAATGAGCGACTGATTCAATACATGAGTAACATAGGCTTAAACCCTAATGAATCCATAGTGATTCAGAAAAATGTGAACATTGCAGCTAAGCTAAAATTATAAAGACCCCACATAAATCTTTATTTAGAGAGTTAGAACCTTTAGATTTAATACACTCCAATACATGTTAACTAGATGGCACTCTAAATAGAGATGGCAAATGCTACTTTATTACTTTTATGGATGATTGTTATGATTTCACATATGTTTAAATTATAAAAAATAAAAGCGATGTGCTAGGTGTATTTAAGTTTTTTTCACTAAAACTGAAAATAATTTAACAAGAAAGTTAATAGATTTTAAAGTGATAGAGGAATAGAATACGAATCTATATTATTCATTGAATTTTATAATCAAGATGGCATAATACATGAGAGAACTGCACCTAATTCTCCTGAAATGTACGATAAAACTGAAAAAAAAAATTAGGACTCTTACCAAAGTAGTTTTAGCTATTTTATTAAATTCGAGTGCAGTATCACACTAGTAGTGGAAATTTTGTTAACTACTTGTTATATTTTGAACAGAATTCCTAAACCTAAGAGAAAAATTTCATCGTTTAAGATTTTTAAAAATCATTATCCTAACTTATCATATTTTTAAAATTGGGTTACTTAGCATATGTTCGCTTGACCCTAAAAGAATTAAAGTAGCAAGTCAAGAATATGAATGTATTTTCATTAATTATTCCATTAACAGTGAAGCATATAGGTTTTTTGATTTGAAAGATACCTTCTTTTATATGCAATATTATAAAATCAAAAAATATTGAAAGGAGTATAAAATACCCCTCTTATTGAATAGCCCCACATTGTAGGGGACGATAGATGGTCCTATTTGTACATAGGATTCAGAAGATAGAGGTTGGACCCTTTGGACACCCAATGTTTTCTCTTGCGTTCAAGAAGGAGAGCATGCTAGCAATCACACGCATGCGCCTACCGATCGACTCGACTAAATCCGACCTGACCTAGGCCAGGCTTCGCTTGGCTAATGTGATGTAAAGTTCCTTGTTTTTTGGCAATATATTTGAAACTGACTTTGACTTGATATTAAGACCCGACAAAATTAGATCTACTATTTTCTCATGACTTGTTCTCGTTTTCTACTCATATTTTACCTATATAAACTAAGTTATCTGATAGAATTTTTCATTAATTTAAAAACCAAATTCTCTTCTTCTTCACCCTTAAAACTTTTTTAGACCCGAGCAATATTTCTTTGTGCTATTCACTCACCAGTCCTTGTGCAAACGGCTGTTGATACTGGTTTAGGGCCATTTTATCCTGGAGGCGGCGTTGTACTAGAGACTATCTTGCATGATTTCTGCACAACGGCCAGACGTCTTAAAAAGAGCGGCCTAGTTCGTGACTCAGCCACAAAGACACTACATATTCAGATCGAGGTACAACAAACTCACATCCTCTTGAAGCAATGGATAGCACTAATCAGCACAAAAAATCATCATATCTTGCCTCACATAAATAATGAGGTTCACTACAGTTTATATTATTATGTCTCCTGATATCAATCATCGACCTTGAGGAGTTTCTGCATACTAGCAATATACACAAGATTAGTATACAAAACTTATTCTACAGAGACATAGTCGATTAAACAATTATCATTTTTTCAGCCTACTTACTTGTAATCTCACTAAAATATACTAGGGTAAATTGCACGTACATACATCTAATAGCTAGAATTATTTACTTTTATTTAATGGAAAAAAATATAGACGGGTGTGTGATCTAAGTGCAAAAGCTTTGGTAGTCATGGCAATTTTATTTCGAGCATTACATTTAGACCTAAAAGAAAAAGCTTAAGGCACGAATTAGGCCCTTAAAGCATCTCCAACAGTTTCCCCCTTTTATATTACATTTTGTTTCATTAAAAAATGATTGTTTTCTAGATAATTTTGAAAATACGTAATAATTTGAAAAGTGTTTGATTTTTCAGCGCTTGTTCAACTAACGCTTGAAGACACGTTCATCAAGCATGAACTTATTTGGTTTATTTGGATGCTCATTGAAAAAGCGTCCGAACATCAGACACTTGTCCAACGAGCACCCTAATTTCAAGCACTTGTTGAATAGGCGCTTGAAGTCTAAGTGCTTGTTCAATAAGTGCCCACATAGATTACTATGACGAACCACAATTCCATACACTTTGAATCGACAATAAACCATACATGTCGGAGCCAAAAAGCATGGACAGACGGAAAGTCAAGGTAAAGAAAAGAAGAGAGAAGAAGAGAAGAGAAGTAAGAGAGAAGAACCAAACAGAACAATACTGAATCTCACATCGTAGCGGAAAACATATAATATCATATAAATAATCTTTACAAAAAAGAAATGGTATATACATACATCAATCAGAGTTCAACAATCAATCATTAATCATCAGCCTGGATAGTTATATTATTCCATCCTTACAATTGCGGATAATATACAATAATAAGCACAACGGATAATCAAAATAGATACGTGCGTACGAAATGAAGATCTTCAGCCCTCCTGTTGAAGCTTCAAAAGCACCAAATCTGAACCTGTAAATATACTCGGTCTGACCCAAGCATTGAAAGGGAAGAACACTCGGATAAGTTTGGTAAACCAAAGTGAGAAACACACTCAATTGAGTTTACTAAATCACCAAACTTATCCTTTATCAAAACAAAAGTATCTCATAAGACACGCCTAGATATAAACATAGTCATTTTTTTACCATACGATAACTAAAACATTTCATATCAAATCCTCTTATATTATACTAGTGCCTAGTATACAAATAATATTAATCATAGCCAAAATTATTACATTGATTAAATTCCAGCATATACCCCAAAATGGGTAATAAGATCAAAATGGCAGGTACATAGTGTAGTTCGGATTTCCATACAAATGACCAGGTGAAGGGACTAACTTCCGGCAGTATATCTCTAGAAGAATGTATCGAGGATTATCATAAAGGATCCTCTACCAACATAAGACCGTCCTGCCTCTATAACTAGATGGTGCCGAATATATCATCCTCCGGTCGTTACCGACCATTACTGAGGGCCTTCTAGCATACAAACCACAATAATCAGATACACGACGTCATAGCATGTAAAAATATATCTAGCAGAGGATGATCATATCATACTATTTTGGTCATTTTTGGTTGATGAGGCCAGAGGTAATGATTACCTTTCACAAACCACAATCACATCACTTTGAATGCCATAAAGCCATTTCCATTGACTACTAGTTGCCTTCCACAAAAATACAACCCTTAAGGTCATACGTCTCAAGGATGGTGTTAAGCTAAGAGAAGTTGCCTTCTTCGCCACCATTGATGTACGTTTGTAAAAATCATTGCATATAATCTTTAGAAATGCAATGTCAGACAATCATCCATACAAGTTGTCCAGGAGCAGGATAAACCGAAGGTATTTTTCGACCACATCCTGTCGGAAAATCCCTAGGATTAGTAGTGAATAGTCCTTGCATTGAATATTTCATAATGAAGAGACCACTACTACTATATGTATATTGGGATTTTAACCCAAAACGATCAACAAGCAGTCTTCCACTATGAAAATCCAAAATATCAACATCATCATAAGCAACCTGCACAATAATGAAGAGACCACTGCTACTATATGTATATTGGGATTTTAACCCCAAATGATCAACAAGTAGTCTTCCACTATAAAAATCCAGAATATCAATATCATCGTAAGCAACCTGCACAATCGTCGCATATACGTTGGTCCGAAGTGGTTTTCGGATAAAACAATCTTGGTCTCTTCGCACCAACAATGCAGAAGCATTTTTCAAGCTCGCACAGAAACTAAGTCTCGTAGATTTATCATGTCTTCAAATTTCAAATTGCTAGCCTCCGGGCCAAGAAGGAAGCTCGATAGATTGGAGTAAAACTCAACACTAAACGAATTGACATCCTCAACACAAATGATAATCAAGCCAATACACATGGCTACAAACTAAATGTATGACTAAATAGTTCCACATAAAGTCGAGGAACTAAAATGGCCAAATTTGATAGTCGGTTATTTAACTATCAAAGCTAAAAAACCAATATTTAGCACCATAACAATCACTGGGCCTTTTTTAATTAATCTTTCGTTAATTAAATCACTTGCCAAATATTAACTTCAAATTATCTTTAAAAAAATATATTCTGTAATAACCTGCATTTTTTACGATTGCATATTTAAATGATTTATTTAAATATAACATCATTGGTCGGATTAAAGTCCAAAATGCTACTTTTTGTAAACAGTCAAATTAGGACCCGAGACTACTTCCATTGAGTCCAAATCGACATTTGTTTCCTTTTTGAGTAGAAACATCGATATGTTTGGAGTTGAGTAAATTTTTTCTATTTTCTATTGGGGTTTGGGTTTCTGCCCACTAACCCAATAAAATACCCTAAATCCACCCCTCTTCATTCATTCATTCTATTTTGCTAACACTCTCAAGCTAAAGGAATATGGGGGATAGAAGAGGAAATTAAAATTCCTATACCATAGATCACTAGGAAATTCAAGATTCAAGCTCCAAAATCAAAGAGAAGCTTAGGTAAGCATCATCTCATCTTCTCCATCTCAATCTCTCTTCAATTCTCAGAAATTCCAAAACCCTAACTTAGGAAAAACTACACCTTTGATAATGGATTGAAGATTCTAGAGGTATATTGAAGAGAAATTGGTCTTGCCTTGTTTTGAAGCCTCTCATTCGTTGTCTTTGAGTTTTAAAGGTGAGTTCTTGAACTCACATCTATGTCTATAGCTTCATAGTTTTAGGCATGAATTCCTAACATCTATTTCATGTCCATTTTACTTTTGAATCGAATTGTTTGATAAAATTTTCCAATTTTGGGTATTTTGAATTCAAAATCTATGAAAATCCTTATATGGATGTTTGGACATGTTGTTCGGAGTGTATCGAAGAGCCTAAAGAGATGGGTTGTCAATTGCCATAAATCCCTAGCATCCTTCGCTCGTTCGATCGCTTCCGGTTTAGATTTTTTCCCTCTTTGGGCTAGGCTAATTTTTGCCTAGCAGAAAAATGTAGACGTTTGGTTGAAAAATCCAAACATCTGGAAGGGGTTCCTGGAAAAAAGTTATATTGCGAGCGCAGAAAATAAAATGGCAGATAAAAGAACCAGACGTTTGGTTCAAACTGTCAGACATCTGGTTCAGCTGGTCAGACTTCTAAAAGGGTTCTGGAATTAAAAGGAGAAAGGAAGGAAAAGCATATATATATTTCCAAAACCTAGGGCCAGACGTCTGGATAAACCTACCAGACGTCAGGAACCGTCAATTTTTCCTACTTTGGTCGTTTTTATGTGGATTTCCAATTTTTATCGATTTTTGTGTTCTGGATAGTTTTTGTCATTTATTATCGACTTTGATGACTTCTTTTATGGATTTTTGAGAATAGATGGATTTGATATCGATTTTTATGGTTTTGATTCAAGTTTTCATATGTGAATTTTTGGTGATAGATTGTTTTTACAATCATTTCTGTGATTTGTCACTTTTAAATACAAAGGTTTCTATACTAGTAGTAAATACTCAAACTCTCTCACGAAAACGATTTCAACACTATTTTTAATACAAAGCTCCTTTTTAAAACCGTTTTTCAATCTATTAGTATATAAAAATCTTTACCTCATTCATATGAGAAATCTAATTAAACGACTTAGCAAAACAAGTGGTATTAAATGCTTGCGTTTTCTTTGTCGGTTAATTTTTGGACTTGTTCGATTGAAATCTCGTGACAATTTTCAACTGGAAATCTACAATTTGTTCGTAAATAATTAAATTATGCTAGTGGTTATGGGACATGAAGCTAAACTCATTTATTTACTAGCTTAGTGTAATTCACACTTCTTATTGATCAATGGTGATCATTTTGAGTTTCTGACTAGCGATGTGCGATGTCTCTTTATTTGTGCGAGGGACTAAACCTCGATTGTGGAGTTTCAGCTCAAAATTGGTAGGGTGGCGACCCATGCTCTTCGGGCCGTTTGTGGAGTCTTGGCTCAAATTTGATGGTTAGCGACCATGGAATAGAGTTCCGTTTGTGATACACGTGTTGATGAGTTTTTGTGCTCTCGTTTGTGATAGGCGTCACCCTTGTGTTTGAATTTCTAATTGATGATATCTAGAATTTGCGTTTCACCAGTTTTTTATTTACATAGATAAGTTTTATCATTATTTGTGGTTTGGTGAATATGTTAAAGAATATGACATTATTTTTGGTGTTTGAGAGTATTGGAGATATTATATGATTTCTATTATTATCTAATATATACTTGTCATAGTATGACATTATTATCATCATACTTTTTTGTCATATCTCTTATCCTATCGCATTTTATATGATATTAATAGCTAGACTGATCCGTTTATGATTTTCTTCTTAAATAATACTCGGGTCAGACCGAAGTGTTATAGGTGCTTCCGCTTGACTTCTTAACAGGGGCTAGCTTCTGACTTTTGGCTAACTACTTTAGCTTAGTAGTTTTTGATTTATACATTCGAGATAGGGACTCCTTGATGTATACACATTCTTTTGTCTAGCACTTGTACCTATTCTTTTGTGATGTAGTGAATTTTACATGACCATTACTTTGATGTACACTTTTATGTGTTATATTCATATCTATTTTCGCCTTAGTGATATGAATATCTGTGACTGATTTATGTTATGCTTATTTTATATTTTTTTCCGAAGACCACATTGCCATTGTGTAGAAGCTTTGAGTTTGTACCTGATATATTGGATATCTTCTTTAAATGAAATTCGTGACCTTCTGTCTGGCATATCGATACTCACACAACGCAATTACACAAATGGTCGCTCCTTAACAGCCTTATTCTTCATGCTAGTCGACCGTATTACCCTGTAGTGGCCTTGGCTAGTATGAGTGCAGAGGTGGGAGGTCACATATTCTCAAACCATTTCACTATTGGAAAACATTTCCATATACTTATTTAATAATAAGTAATTCACAAATCAATTTACTTTCAACACTTGAAAAATATTACATATACTTAAATCACGATTAAGTATACATTTTATTCTTTAAGGAAAGCATTCTCTTATACATCTTTTATTTGAGTCAAAACGAATGTTGCGTAAAACATCGTTACGACAACCAAAAATCAATAGTATTGGGATTCAAAAATTAGTTAGCTATATAAATCCCATAAACTTTACAAAAACATTTCCTTTTGAAAACCATTTACTATAACAACCATGTTATAGATCATCATTTCCTTATTTCTCGGAAACGTCTATTTCAAAAATAAATGTTGAAATCTATGTATTCGATATTTAACACATTTTAATACATCTTTAAAACATATAACTCCGTTTAGAAAATCACTTTCTAAAAATATCCATTTATTTAATATATTATTCACTGTCCAAAATTGTGAATATAGTCCATTTACCAAATCCAATATTTCTATATATTTATCAAAGGATAATCACAGCCCAAAATCATGGATTTAATTTCTAATCAAATTCATTACTATTGCACTTTTAATTAAAGGATTATCCACTGTCCAAAATCGTGGATGAAATTCCTTTAAGAAATTTTGTATTTAACTTATCAAATGCAATTGATTTCAGAATTATAAATCACCTGCAATAAATATACATATTAGAATATGTGTACAATGTCCGCTTCGGGGCAGTAATAGGCAGGAATATATCAAAATACCCATCAATATAGATAATGTATCATATATCATCCAAACAATCATCAATTATCATAAATAAATTTATTTCTCACTTATATAAACTATCAGTGAGTCAGAAAGAGTGAGTTGTACTCGCATTGGTTCCAATAGCAGTTGTAGTGTTTTATTCCAAACAAAATTAAATAGGCGTTTAATTTTATCCAAAATTTATACTCGCTCCAATCAACTCCAAACCATCTCCATCGTGAAGTATTTGACAATACGGAATCGACGCAACATATTTCGTCAAAAATGGACCTCGTATAACAAAGTTATGGTATTTAGAAATTTATATGATCTTTAATAACATTAATTTAACAATTTTCTTTTTAATTTTACCCTAACAAAAATCGGTCCATTCGATTTTCAAACGTAGATTGTGGCCATGAATAACATCTTCTTCCCCCAGGCTATAATATCAGGCATGAAAAACCTATAGGCCGCTGAACTTTTTGATAGCCGCGGCCAACGACGACATCGAGAAGATGCTCTAGCGGCACCACACGAAAGTCCTTCACGAACTCTACCATTGGCGTCAAAATTGATGAACTCGATCGTCTATAGCCCACGAACAATGGGTACGAGCGGCAGCATTCAAAAAAGATTACCGTCGATCCATACCTCCAAAATCGATCACAACCTTTGAAGTTGTAGATCTCGATACGCTCTTCGACTTTGTAGTTGAATTCGAGACGAGAAAGCTAGTGGATTTAGAGAGATCGGAAAGGAATGTTAATAGAAATTTTGGCCACTGATTATGAAAGTGGCGACTGTGTAACCCTAGTTAGTTTTGTGATAAAATAGAAAATGATGCCATTTTATATAAAATTTCGCGACGTTATTCACGCAAAAAATTTTCGAACTCCAAACGAAGCGTGCCGCTTGGCATTTATAACGTTTTACCCCTATTCCGAACGAAATGGAATATATGGGAGCTAATTTGATCGTATTTGGATGATAGGTTTTCGAATTGAGTTATTTAAATTAAAAATTCAGTTAAACAAATTTCTATGAATTTTAGCTTGCCTCGAACAAATCCTAAATTCAATTGACACAAAATTTGAAATCTTATAATAATATAACATTACGGATCTAATGAGACTGGTTTCGTCCAAATACGAGACTTTTTGAAAAATGGCTATTTTAACTTGTTAATTTAATATTAAAATATTCAGTTTCTGCAATTTAACTTTTACTTCAATTTTAAAAGTTTTCTAGCATCATTTTAATTCAAACAGAATTTAGTTCAACTTTACAAATCATTTTCATTCACATTAAATTCAAATTCCAATTATTTACACAATTTCAAATATTAAATTAACTATTTGATTATCCAACTAAATCACTATATTTGAATTTTAAGTTATTCATCTTATAAAATTAACTCGTGAATATTTAAAATCAATTAAATATATGAATTTCAAATTGCTGAAATTCTGGGTCGCTGCAATTGTAGACATTGGACAGTTTTTTATGAATTTGCAACCAATTACATTTCCGACACTTTATTGGACAACCAATTTGGTTTACATGTTATGAAACATAATATTGGATGCACCTTTGGAGATGGTCTTGGAGTATTGGTGTGGAGAAAGGCTACCACTTGGATGCTTCCATGATAGTGAATTCGTACTTACTCTTTCAAATTTGGCCGCAAAATAGAAAAATGAGTAGACATAAAATATTAATAGTTTTGAAGTTGTTCTATTGTAGGCTTGGTAACTACCATCAGAGTCAAATTTGCATCTAGAGAAGAATAGACTGAAAGTGAAACCATATGCTTTAGTTAAGTTTGCTAATCATTTGAATATAACATCTAATAAGTGGTGGCTTCATGTTATGAATGGTGTTTTGCATTCGACAATATTGATATTATGATTTGGTTATAATTTAATAATGTGAAATATTATAATATCTTGATGTATAGCCTAGGTACTTGCATTCTTAACTTTGAAAGCCTGGTTATAACTTAATAATGTGAATATTTTATCTCATTTTTGATTAATGTGAATGATTTTTATTGTTATCAGTACAATCTTGGTTTTTCTTACAAACTAATATTAAATCTACATGCCAACATTGTCTTTTTTTGTAGTTTTGTAATAGCAGACAAAAATGGTTGTAAAAGATATCTTACAATCGGCAAAATTAGCTGTAAAAGAACAATTGTAACCAGTACACACCATTGTAAAAGAGTTTATTGCGATGGTCCATTTTAATGGTTGTTAACCATTGTAAAATGCATCGACCCTATTACAATTTCGCATATTACAAATTTCGACCGATTGTTGCCATGGTCTATTATAGTGGTTATTACAAGTTGTGAATTAGAGATTTTTTTTACGTAGTGAACACTAAGTCTAATTCTATTCAAAATATTTTTTACCAACTTTTTTCTTCAAAATAATCAAAATTGGACATCCTATCACAAAAGTTTTATTTGATATATTTTGTAGAAATTGTTTTTCCATTATGAAAATATCTTCATAAAAATTAATTTATTTCTCAAATTAAGTGTTTTCATTTATTACTACCATTCTCACTTCAACCTTGTCGAAAGCAAGAAGAGTAGAAAAAAGAATTTACAAAAGATGACAGCATTTATAAAGCCTTTCGAAGGGGTCGAAGGGATGCCACAACAAAAATTAAGTGTGTTGCAAGCTTTCGAAGGGGTCAAAAGGGGACGAAAGAACCCTTTCTTTTTAAATGCTTCCTTCTGAAATAGATGCTTTCGCCTGCATGAAGACATTTCGAATATATTACGGAGTACTTTTCAAAGGCAACAAATTACAGCCACTCACATAAGCGCCAAACCATTTGAAACTGAAGGTTTCTACTTCATTCACTAACCACAGAAAGATGTTTTGTTAGGGCAACCCCTTTGAAAGATAACTAAGCCTTTCGAACCTGTTGAAACCTTTCATAACTAAGAAAGTAAAGCTTGCTAAAGTACTATACGAGATAAAGGGGTTCCGCATCAATCAGCAAGCATGTCTTTGAAAGTTACCTTCTTCTCTAAAACCTTCAGCATTTCAACACCTTCAAAACCCTAATGATCTACCTATTTATAGAGTCGAAAGCTCATGCCTCTTCCTACATGCAACGACATAGCAACACAAGGTGGAGAAGCATACCTATCCCTTTCGATGAAGTCGAAAGCACTCAAGCACATTTAAAAGCAATGCGGAAGGATGCCCTAATTTTAGCGACAGTAAAAGGTCTCCAAGGACGCCTTCCAACCAGGTCGAAAGGATAATTGATTCGAAAGGTGCAGACCTGCACCGTTAAATAAGATCCTAGGGGTCTGGTTTTGGGGATTTGAATTCATTCACTTCATTCTTGTAATTTCTTAATTTTCTAATCCTTATTTTGAAATTCAATTGGGGACTTCATCAATTTGTATAGCATTAGTTTAATGAAAGCAAGATTATGATATTTTTGGATATGTAGCTGATTAATACTCTTATTGGATATAGATTATGATCTGCTTATGTCGATTTGATCGAGCGGTCACCTTTTGAGTGAGTCGAAACCCTTAGCACAACCAAAACCTTAGAGCCTTAGCTCCTAACCTCAATGATTGAAAAGTTACCTTCTGAGTAAGTCAAAACCTTTAGCTTAGCCAAAATCCTTAGATCTATAAGTCCTAACCCAAGCCATTAAATGACAGACTTTTGATGAACTCGGAAGCATGCATATCCTAAGGTCCCACTCTTGCATTTCCTCAACTATTTTGAAAGGGGGTTTCGAAAGGATAACTAAACCAATTAAACTAATTTGAAAGGCTTAATAAGAAGAGATACAGGTGTTTTGACTGATTTTGAATGATGAATTTTGACTTAACCAGTTGAAAAGGTATAATAAAAGGAATCTGCCCTATCGACCGAGTTGAATGGTTGAGACAAGAAGTAGCTTTAACTGAAACAACATATTTCGAAAGGTGGTTTAAGGGAATAATAAGTTTTTAATTATCTCTATCCAATCAAGAAGGAGTTGTGAAGGAGATATCTACACTTTAGACTCTACTTTTGGGGGTTGACAAATTTTATCGTTAACATTTTTGACGCTAGAAGAAGGACTCGAACCTCCACTCTATTGAACTTACAACTCCACATTCCTTTAATCCATTTCTACTCCAAGCTTACATATTTTGGACTTCACATTATCATGTTTATCAAAATCAAAAGGTCCGTACAAGGATCCTCAGATCCACATCCAGTTGGATTCTCCTCTAGAACTGTTAATGATTCTAAACTACATGAAAAACAAATGCTGAGATTTGAAGCTTTAAGGATCAAGAAAGCTGAATCTTATGATCCAGATAAATGTAGTTTAAACCCTTTTCACATTGGCCCTACACCTATCTTTGCCTTAGAAGGAACAAAAAAATTAAAGCAATAACTTGTTTGACCAAATGAGGAAAACAATTCAACTCTACACCAAAGGCATAATCTTTAAAGAGGGAATGATGTTTTACAACACCTTTGCACATAAATGGCATCAAGCAACAAGTAGGGTATTGCCTACATATGAAGTTCAAAGGGTTTTGAAAAGAAAACTGGTCGCTGAGTGTGAAGCTTTTGAAACAAGTAATACAAGATCTAGAAATCATCTACAAAAGACAAACTTCGAGTCAAAATTCCATAAGGAATGGAATTTGACAACATCAATCAAGAATGTTTATTTTCTAACCAAGGTAGAGATCAACTGTTGGTCATCATAGAAGAAAAGACATAAATATGAAAAGAATTAGGGAGGATCCCATTGTCACTACCACATGATGAATGGATATGAGATAAATCAATGCGGGGCATTGAAAGGAATGGTGTTTAGTTTCTTCAGACAAGATAAAACCAATGTATTTGTGAAGAGATCCTAGTTGAATTCAATAAAGAACCACTTACTAAGAGATCTACATGGTAGGGAGTAGATTTCTCCTTGCACTTGGACATTACCTTAAATGGTCAAAGCCTTTGTCCGCATCGAGTTGGCTAGGTCAAAGCTCCTCCTGGAGGGAGCTAAGAGTAAGCATTTGTCTGTGCCATGTTATGGTCAGGTTAAAGCATTGACAAGCCCTTGACCATGCTACGCTATGGCCAGATCAAGGCACCTCCTGGATGGATGACGGAACGCGCTCTTGGTCCCGCTATGCTATGGCCTAGCCAAGGCACCGAACGAGCCCTTGATCACGCCATGCTATGGCCAAGTCAAGGTGACTCCAGGAGGGAGGACGGATTAAGCCCTTGGTCCCGCCATGCTTTGGCCTGGCGAAGGCACCGAACAAGCCTTCAGTCCCATCTATAAGGCTCTTATGGATCGCCTTCTAGAGGGAGGTTGAATAAGTCCTTGGGTCTTGCTTGAGGACATGCTAACCAAGCGCACCGAATAATAACGAATTAAGATGTCCGAGCCTAAGAAGCGACGTATCAAAGAATGGACTAAGACGTCCGAGCCCGATAAGCGGCATATCAAAGAATGGACTAAGACGTCCAAGGCCAAGAAGCGGCATATCAAATAATGGACTAAGACATTCGGGCCCGATAAGTGGCAAATAAGATAGAGACAACATACATGGCCTAAAGGGTAACACAAGTCAAAAAAGTTAAAACGGTACTGAACAGAAGGCTTAAATCAGAATTTACAGCCTTCAATTAATTATCAAAGAAGAGTTTCTGAACTGCAATTATTAATTCCCAAATCTAGGTTTCGGGTCTTTCCATTATAAAGTTCGAGACTTCAATTATTAGTACCCAATCGGGGATTCAGGTCCTTACTAATGATCTTTGGTCTTTATCATACCCGAATCTAGATTTGCTCCCTATTGCTATTAATTACTTTACTTTACTCATTAATGCCAAATCAGGGCTCTAAATGTCTGTTATGGAGATTATTATTATGTATTTCTAGTTATCATCCACTAATACCTCGAATCTGGGTTTCGGGTCTTTTGACTTTTAAATTTCATTCATTAATGCATGAATCTGGGTTCCAAAGAAAATGATATTGAGATTTATATGAATTCCTATTCCTCAATTAAGCTCGAGATCTATTTTATTAATGCCCAAATCAAGGCTATTGGATTTCTACTATAAACTTTCAAACAGCGATTTCTGGACTTCTATTACACGGTTATTATTGACTTTCTTTTAGCTATCTCTAGAAGATGAATCTCTAAACATCTATAATTGAATCTTGAAGTTAATTTCTTATTCTCTTTCATTAGATTTCTGGTATTATATTAATATAGTTGAAGTATAATTCCTAGCTCTCTCTCATCATTACCAAAGATGGGTTTCAGGACATTCAATCGTATTCAATTATAGAATTACATTACTCTTATTATTTTATGTTTACATAATGATCCGTTAATCTCCATTAATAATGTAGATAAACTTCTTTATCGATTTCAAGTTAACAATAAAAGTATTGTTTACTTCGAACTTTTCGAGGAAATAAGATTAGTAAGGAAGACCGAATGGGCCAGCAAATATAAAGCCATAGTCCAAGTTATCAGAAATCATATTCAATGGCAACATTATAAGAAAGGACTACGAACCAAGTGATATTTACATAATTTACACAATTTACTAAATTACTTACAAGTGTGAAACATAAATATTTGTTTTACAAGTCTTAAGTAGTCTTATTTAAATTTTCAATAATCAAAGGATTGAAAATATGTTGAATTTGAATACAAAGAACCCATTTGAGCTTCTTTTTCTTTTTCCTTACTTCATCGGCATCATCGATGGAATCAATGCGAGCCTTTGAAGCATGGCTGAAAGTCTTATTAGCACCTTTGAGGGTTTTGTTTTGCCTTTCTAAATTAGTAATGTGCTTTCGAAGAAGATATTTATCATGTTTAAGATTTTGAATCCTAACCGCATATTCATTTATGCGCTGTTAGTACCTCACTTTCTATTGGTTATCAAAACATCTCATCATTTAAAATTTGACCTTTCCACACCACTCTTCTACTATACTCTCGTCTAAGCTAGGTGGAGGGTTAGTCATATCGGGAAATTTTTGAATAGCTAAAGCTAAGGACCTTGTCGATTTCACAGTAGAGGAGGCAATCGAAGAAATGGCAAATTGATATTTTTAATGTGGTCCCCAATTATAAACTTCATGGGATCTACACTGGGCTTGACTGAGTTATAATTTTATCTCTAAATCACTTATTTATTGAAGGAGCTTGGACATATCTTGATCGAAGTCAATTGAGGGGTTTGATTTAACTTGACACTTTATCTGAGAATTTCAAATTCGTTCTTGTTGTACACTTCAAGACTTGTAATCTGATCATTAAGGTCCATAACAATCGTGTTCTGAAGCAATAATTTCCTATGCCATTCTAATGCTTTAGTGTTTCCTTGAAGAGGACCGGATAAAGGATCATTAAGGAGCTTCCTCAATGTCTACTAACAACCTATCTCTAACGCTGATAAAACGAGATGTTGAATCTTACGAGAGCGGAATCTTACGAGAGTGGCGTTGCAGATAACTATAACTCCTATTCAATCAAACAAAAAGAAAATAAAATTAAGACTCAAATAACTAATCTCTTTTATTATAACAATAAAAGTTTGTAACTTAAGTAGAAATGAAACAAAAAGTACAATTTCATTGGACACTGGTTTTATACTTAAAGTTTAGAACCGTGTTTTTGACTTTATTCAAGGAATTAGCTAAAGGAGTAATTGTTGAATCAAAAGGAGCATTAAATCCTTTCAAAGTAATAAGTAGAGGATATTTGTTATAAACCCACTACCCAGCAAGAGGACTAGCAGGCCACATATTAATCTGGTATGTTA
Source organism: Allium cepa (assembly GCA_030765085.1). Classification (NCBI taxonomy): domain Eukaryota; kingdom Viridiplantae; phylum Streptophyta; class Magnoliopsida; order Asparagales; family Amaryllidaceae; genus Allium; species Allium cepa. The sequence continues at coordinate 489,100,804 of CM060945.1, forward strand.
TATTTGAATTTCCTTAAGAAGTTTTTCTTTGTCTTCGCCAAGAAAATCGAAACGAAGGTAAGGATGTTCCATGTAAAGTCTCAGCAAGTGTATAAGAAAGCAGTATTTGGCTAATTTTGAAGATTTCAAAAGCGAAGCTTTTTTACTTTTCTTAGTTTAACATATTTCTTAAATAATCTCTAGAAACAAGGCTGCCTGGGAGACATTTACTCTATGATAACGTAATAAGATACAACTAAGTATAAAAGGAAGCTAGAATAGAAAATTTACAAATCAATGTTACTACATAATTATAAGTGTTCATCCGGCTTATACAGAATTGACTTTCTGAATAACTCAAAGACAAATTTGTCCTTATAATATGTATGTTTTTCAGAGCTCAACTCATGTGGAATTGATTTGACCTATAGTAAATTCCAACAAGCCTCCAGATGTGGATCAGATTCAAATTCATCCATGTATCTCCTATGCAAACTCCTAAGTAGAACCCAACTAAAATCACCTAAGTATGAAAAATCTATAGTTGGATGTCCATAATAGGATTTGTATACGAAATCTATGAGGATGTCCCTCTCTTCAACCAACGTCTAAAAGAGTGTGGCTAATTCTCGAGTCTCTTCCAAAGGTTATCACATCAAAGGCATTCCCTCCTCAATCGTGGGTAGCTTCATGATCTTTGAAGGATGCAAACGCCTCTGCACTTTTATTAAGCCTATAATACTTGTCAGAGAGGTTATTATGTTCTTTTAACTACTTATCAAACTATTTATTTCTGCTTGTTTTCTTTCAAGCTTTGTTTTATAAAGTTGGGTGGATATCATCCTTATATAAAATAAAAGATGTCAACTATTATTATCTCAGACTTGAAAGATGTTAACAAGAAAAATTATCAACATCCCCAAAGCTTTGTGACAAGAAAACAAGATCATATTAAATACGGCTGTCGAATAGATTGATCCTTTCGAAAACTTTGTTCGACCAGATTGACTTAGTCGAAAAAGTTTCAGAAGTTAACTTAGGAATGAGAGCAAGGAAAAGATCATCTTATTCAAAACCCGCCTTTTAATCAAGTTAAAGTCATCTATTTATCTTGAACTTCCATCCTATAAGATCATGTCAAATGGTTTATGCCCTTTCAACTATGTCGAAAGGTCTGCTTGGCCTCTTGAAGTGGGACAGCTGCTTTCAAACTTGTTGGCATCGAATCTTTTATGGATGAACACATTAGAAAAGGTTTTCGATACAATTGAGTGTATAACGCTTTCGAATGGATTCCCTTTCATATGAACGCTTGCCAACAGCTGATCGTTTTTTCCTTGGGGGTACACCTATCGACCAGGTCGAAAGGAGTTATATAACTTCGAAATAGATCCAGTTTGCAGTTGCCTAAGCTTTATTTAAAATACTTGATATAAGATCATCTAGGATATTCGTAAGTTCTATGAACTTATCGGTGTCGAAACATCATCATCAATCATTGTTTATCATTATATGATATTTGTCATGATGATGATACATTTCGACAAGTATGTTTTCCAAATTAATCTCATTGATTTGCATAGACAGAAAGAGGCTAAGAGAATAAGAAAGCATCATGTGCAATTGATCAATAGATAAGCTAATTGATCAATAGATAATTAAAGAAATAATTTGGATTCTAAAATCCGGTCTCAAAAATTTGACACCTTGGGTCTTATTTATAGATGTAGGTCGGCCCCTTTCCATGCCTATGCTTTTGACCCATTCGAAAGGCTCTTTTATATTCCGCCTTAGACATTTCAACATGGTCGAAAGGCCTCGCCTCCCTTCGATGCAGTCGAACAGCTTCTCTTTTGAGTCCTTTAAATCACCCCTACGCTTCCCTTTTTCTTATTCTAGACCCTTCGACCTTGTTGAATGGGTCTTTTATCCACTTTTGCCTTCGTTAATTCTTTAGTATCCCTTTTCCCTACATTCTCTTGAATCTCTTTCGACATTGTCGAAAGTTCTATAAATGTGCTTTTATCTTCATATCGCTTTGTTGTCATCAGAAGTAGAAATATGAGTCTTTGACTCTCTCGATAGGTTGTCCATAAGGGCTTCGAAGACATTGAAGCATCAATGGTTTTGATGCAGTAGTTAGCTTCTGAATGCATGCATGTGGATTGATGTGGAATCTTCTCTTAATGTCATTGGTTTTGACTGGTTTGAAACGCTTGGCTATGCGAAAGGGTTGTTTTGAGAAATTTGAATGATGTTGAAAGCTTTGGTTTCGAAAGGTTTAGCGCGTATATGAGAGGTTAATGTTCATTGCATTCAAAAAGGGTTCCAATCCTGTCCTTGATTTCTCTATATACATGAATCCATCTACATCAAAAGGTTGATGATGGCGAAAAGGTAGCTCCACCTTTCCTTTTCGAAAGCTTTTTTCAATAGCCTAGTGCTTGCAACTCCCTCGAAAGCCTTCTCAATGCCTTCGAAATATTCTTTTATGGCCTTTATTGAAACCCATTCCCGTGGAGCCGACATTTAATTGACCTTCTTTTATACATCTGTTCTTAAGTGGATTTTATGGCTAACATTTTAGCCCCTTGAATGAAAGAAGCTTTTGTTCGTTAGGAAAAAAATTCAGAGCTTCCTTGCTCCTAATAACTTCGTATTCCTGCAAAATTCAAAGTAAGCGACTTTTTCTATTGCTAACTCACTATCCCATAAATATGCTTCATGATAAGTCACCGTGGGGCTACTTATAAATTTGAATGGTTAGTAGTCATAAACTTAATTAACATAGGATATAAGGTCTGTAATAGTTATCCCTGCATATAATAATTAAAGTCCAAGAATTTCCCGATGTTAGGAAATAGGAGATCATAAGCCATTATCTGGAAATAAGCCTTTGTAACCCATAATCTGAATATGTATTTAGAAATTTTTCTTAGAGATAAGAATGATCCCAGTGTTTGAAATTAGATATTAATGAGCATCCTTTATACCTGCAAACTAATAACCTTAATTTGGGTATTAAGAAGACCAACTAGAAGCTTCTGGTTGATGACATAGACATATGCTGTAGCTTTAGTACTGCTGTTTTAAATCCTAGGTTTGGGATTCGATAGAAAGAATTAAAAATTGATCATAACGACCCAAAATTCAAATTTAAAAATTAAGAGGTTATGAATCTTAACCCAGATTACGGCATTAATAATGAAGTTTAGAAGTTTTAATAGTCAGATGTCCAAAACCCAGATTCAGGTTCTGATAAGCAAGAATCAGAAATAGTCTTCAGAATGGAATTCCCAAACCCAGATTTGGGTACTAATGGTGGATAATAAAAAATTCGTAACAATTATCTTCGTGTCAAAAATCTCTATATGTCGGATAATCAGAAACCCATAGTAACTACTCCATAATAGAAATTTTCAAGCCCAGATTTAGGAATATGTTGGATAATTAGAAATCCATAGTAATTTTCTTGATAATATAAATCTCAAGACCAGATTCAAGCATTAAAGTGAAGTTAAGTAATGATCACAAAACCCGGATTCGGGCATGATAAAGATCGTAAGCGGTTGATGAAGACCCGAAACCCAGATTCAGGTATTAATAGGTGAAATCCAGAAATGAGAGACCCGAAACCCAGATTTTAGTATTAATAAACGGTGTTTGGCTTTACTTTTTAGATTCTGTCTTCTTTGACATGAATAAACCCTTTTGGTTTTTACGTGGTTACAATTTGATCGATTGCTTCTTGAACCTGGACGTCTTAGGCTATAACCTGATATGCCACTTCTTGGGCTTGGATATCTTAGTTTTTGGAAATATGCCAACTCTTAGGCTTGAACGTCTTAGTCAATTGTTTGATAAGCCTCTTCTTGGGCTTGGACGTCTTAGTCCATTGTTCGATGAGCCTCTTCTTGGGATTGGACGTCTTAGTCCATTGTTCGATGAGCCTCTTCTTGGGTTTGGACATCTTAGTCTGTTGTGTGGTAAGCCTCTTCTTGGGCTTGGACATCTTAGTCCGTTGTCTGGTGAGCCTCTTCTCGAGCTTGGACATCTTAGTCCTTTTTTTGGTGAGCCTCTTCTCAGGCTTGGGCATCTTATTCCATTGTTGTTTGTTGCTCTTGGTTAGCTATTTCTTAGACTCTAGAACCAAGGACTTACCAAACCTCCCTTCAGGAGGTGTTTTAACCTGACCAGAGGTGAGGCCAATGGCTTTTCTGGTACTTTATCCTGGCCATAGCTTGGCGCGAATAAAGGCTTACTCTGACCTCCCTCCGGGAGGCACACTACCCTGGCCATATCATGGCGCATAAGATCTTGTTCTTTGCTTTAACCTAGCCATAGCATGGTGCAAATAAAGGCTTACTCCATCCTCCCAACAAAAGGCCCGTTGACCTGACCAGAGGCGCAACCAAGTGTTTGTTGATGGTTTAACATGGCCATAACATTGCCTTAGCCAACTCAATGAAGACAAAGGCTTTAGATCGTTAATGGTAGAGTCCAAATGCATGGAGAATTCTACACCCAACCATGTACTTTGAAATTCTTCTTTAATGCTCCGCTGCTCTTATTTCCGCTTCATCTCTCAACTAATATATCAAATCCAGTGATTCTCTTTTCAGTTCTTGATTCAAATTGAATGCATAGGCTATTCTTCGGTGTGAGGTCAATCACAACTGGCAACTTTACCTCACACCCATATATCAAAGAATATGGAGTATGTCCTGCCATCGTTTTAGTAGATGTTCAATAAGCCCAAAACATAAGTGGCTGGCCTTCTACCCAGTTTCCTTTAGCTTTATTCAATCGCTTTTTCAAAATTGTCTTTATGGTTTTATTTGTAGCCTCAACTAGTCCATTTGATTTTGGTTGCATAACAAAAGAAAAGCTCTTAATGATTCCATTCTTGGGGAAAAAGTGAGAAAATCTTCACTCTCAAATTTTGTTCCATTGTCAGAAATTATTTTGTGAGGAATTCTGAATTTAGTTCTAATATTTTTAATGAAAAATCTGAGTGTTTTCCCAAAATTAATCTTAGAAGGTGGTTTCATTTCAACCTATTTAGGGAAGAAATCTATGGCGACCATGGCGTATTTCGCTCCCTATTTTGAGATTGGCAACGTGGCAATTAAATCTATTCCCAATATGTCAAAGGGCCATAGACTTGAAATTGGAGCTAACCGACTCGGAGGTAATCTAATAATTTCCGAATAATTTTTACATTTCTCAAATCTTCTCACATACTCAATGGCTTAGCTTACCATACGACGCCAATAAAATCCTTGTCTCATTGTCTTTTTTGCCAATGTTGTTCCATTTGAGTGGTCCTCTAGAATCCCTCATCTGCTCCTACTAACAATTTTACTCCATCATGTAGACTTAAGCATCTTAATTAAGGAAGTGCATATCCCCTTTTATAGAGGATTCCATCCATAGGTATGAAAGTTGGAGCCTCTTGCTTGTTTTTTCTTGCTTCGCCCACGTCAGATAGAAGTATTCCTTTAGCAAGATATTCAATATTGGGTGACATCTAGGTGTTATCATACGAGTCACTTGCTCTTGATTGGTCAATCCTCTTATTTGATATTTCTCTACTAATTTCTTTTCCCTCTTCCTCTTGTAGCATAGCTCAAGACCTTTGTCAGAACTAATAGTTCCTTTCCTTGTTTGGATCTTTCCTCTCCAATACTTAGAATTTCTTGATATCCTATGGGAACAATCCGTGTTTTCGGGGCTCTCTTTGAGTTAGCAATTTGCTAGCGAATCTGCTTGTGAGTTTTCTATGCTTGGAACTTAATGTATTGAAAAGTCTTCAAACAAAACAATAATTTTTAGCATGTTCTTTACATATAGAGATAGCATGGAGTCTTTTGTATGATATATCTGCTTTACTTGATTTACCATTAGTTAGGATTCATTAGAGATCCGAATCCATGGGATTTTGAGTTCCAATGCTAAAGTTAACCCTGCGGCCATTGATTCATATTCTGCCACATTGTACATTGCTGGGAATTCTAATTTCATAGCATAATTTAAGCGTTGCCCATCTAGTGTTGTTATCACATATCTTGCACCAGCCCCTTTTTCATTTGACGCACCATCAACGAACAAATGCCACATAGGCTTCTAATCCTTTCCATTTTTCGATTGCTCTTTAATGAAGTTAGTGCATTTATTAATGAAATATGCTAATGTTTGACCTTTGATTACAGCTCGTGGCTGAAATTCTATATCATATTGGTTGAGCTCGATTTCCGATTTGACTAACCTTTCTAAAGTAAACATGCTTAAGGGGGAAACTGATCAATACCCTGACCGGATGTGCTTGAAAATACACCTTGAGTTTTCGTACTGTGAGAACCAAGCAATAGGCTAGCTTTTCTATCATTGGTATCACACTTCCGCATCCTTCATTCATCTACTTACGTAATACATAAGGAGTTGAGCTCCACTTCCTTCCTTAATCAATAATGAGCTGATTGCGTGCTCCAAAACTGCCATGTGTAAGTATAGGACTTCTCTATTCTCGGGACTAGAAAGTGTCGGTGGCTTTTCCAAATGGCGTTTTAACTCTTGAAAAGCTTTTCTACAATCTTTCCCCCATTCAAAGTTTTTCTTTTTCTTGATTACGTCGAAGAAAGGGATAAATTTATCAGTAGGTTTGAAAATGAACATGCTTAGGGCAGCTACCCTTCCATTCAAACTCAGTACCCATTTCTTAGTTTTAGGTTTGGCCATATCCTTGATGGCTTGAATTTGGCTAGGACTAGCTTCAATCCTCTGGGGACTTACAAGGCAGCCTAAAAACATTCCCAAATGTACTCCGAAAGAACACTTTTGCGAGTTCAATTTCATTTGATAGTTTCGTGATATCCTAAACATCTCTTCTAGATCCTCAAGATGATTCTTAGCCTCGCCAATTTTTACTAACATATTCATATAAACCTCCATATTCTGGCCAAGTTTCTCTTTGAAAATTCTATTGACCAACCATTGGTAAGTAGCCCTTGCGTTCTTTAGGCCAAAAGGCATTGCTCTGTAGTAGTGAATTTCCCATTCGGTTATGAAGCTAATATGTTCTTCATTCGGCTTGAACAAGGGTATTTGGTTCTATCTTGAATATGCATCCATGAGAGACAATAATTTGTGCCCCTAGTTGCTATACTAACCAGTCAATTCATGGTAGTGGGAAATAGTCTTTAAGACATGCCTTCTTCAAGTTCATATAATCAATGCAAGTCATTCATTTTACATTTGATTTCTTCACCAAGACTGGATTTGCTAGCCATTTTGGGAAGTATATTTCTCGAATAAATCCATTTCCTAGGAGTCTCTCAACATCTTGCCCCAATGCATCCAACGTACTCTATCTAACTGTCTCTACTTAGGTCCGATGGGTGTTGCTTCAAGATTGATGTTAAGCGCATGACACATGGCCATCGGATCAATCCCCACCATATCAGAATATAAATACGCAACTATGTCCTTATAAATCTTAAGAAATTGGATTAATCTTTCCTCAGATCACTATCCAATTCCTTTCCCTCTTTGACCACCTTCGTAGTATCTTCTGAATCTATGCATGCCTCCTCAAAGTCCTTAACAATTTTTATCCTTTTTGTTTCCCCTCGGCAATTGAATTTAGTAATGATTGGGCATTCTTCAGTGGATATAACATTGACTCTCTTCCTTTTGCCTTAAGGTGGAATGTATATTTCATACATGCCCATGTTAGACTTATTAATTTTAATTTTTGCTTCGAATGTTGGATGTAAAAATCCATCATCCAAAGGCTGAAAAACAGTGAAAGATTCAAAGTATGAAGAATACTCCCTTTTATATTGTTCGTTTGTGGAAAAACACATATTTCGAGAGCTAAACTGCTCTCCTCGTACATGTGCCCCATCCCATTTCTATCAAGAACTTCACCATCAAATACTTCGGGGAGACAGATGCATCTATATCATCCAGTACAGTCCTTCCAAAGATGGCTTTGCAACATGAGGGTTGGTCGAGATTACGAAGAGAGTCTCGAAAGTTCTTTAGAGAGGTGGCATCCCCATTTACACCAATAGAATCACTTTTCCTACCAGAGCATATCCCTTGTTATTGAATCCAAAAATTAGTTCCGTGCTAGGTTCTAGCTTACCTTCAGGTATGTTCATTTGGTCGAAGGCATGCTTAAAGATATCATTAACTGCACTACATGTATCTATAAGAATTTTGGCTATGATGGACAATCTGATTTGAGCCGTGATCATCAATGGATCATTGTGTGGATGGTGAATTCCTTTCCTCAATTCTTTAGGGGTAACGACAAAATATGGAATTTGAATATTGAGTCGTGGATTCTTCATCGAGGGCTCTTTCCAAACAAAGAAGACCCCTTCTTTAGCCTCTCTGATTTATCAATTTCGCACACCTTTGATGTTTCCTGTCGGATGTCGCCCGCTATGAATTACATTGATCCTTTTTATCAGTGGGCTTAAGCTTAGTGGGACTTCATCCTCCAACACGTTAACAACATTGCCAATAAGCTTTGCGGGCCATCTCCAGCTCATTGAACCTTTTGCTTATCCCGAACAAACTCTTTCAAATGACCCTTGTAGATCAATATTTAGATAATTCCAGCTAAAACTCTACATTCATCTGTCTTTTAACCATTTACCTTCTAATATGCATAGTGGTCACCTCCTTTTCTTTGCTCTGGGTTGTTCTTAGCCTTGAAGGAGATTATGAAGTTAACTGTTTCCTTCGCCATAGCAAAACTTAAAACAATGGCTTGTTCAAAGCAACTGCATTAGCAGTTGCTTCTTCCCATTTCATTCATTTATGTCCTCATTCTAGACCGAATCTTCCTCCTTCCTTATTGGGGACTACTTTTCTCTTAGCATAGTAAAGCTCGTTCATTTGAATGAACTTGTCAGTTTGAAAGTGGAAGTTTTGCAAAACTTTATACCCGTTAATAAAAAGTAGCTTCCAGAATGGGGTGTTCTCTGTTACGCCAGAATGTACCACTTTAAACTTGTCACAGTCATTCATGTCTTTTATTTTCAGTGCTTCGGTGTTAAATCTTTTAAGATAGTCTCCCAATGATTCTCCTTGCCTCTGCTTTATATTGGCCAGCACTGTATAATCAATGGTGGGATCTTTACATATGCAGAATTGGGCGGAGAATTCATAGGAGAACTGCATCCATGAGTAAATGGTCTTCTCCTGGTATTATCTGTACCATTTGCCATAGCTCATTGGAGAGCGACGTGAAATAATCTACATCTGACGGCTCCTGATACATTGTATAAATCCATCTGGCTATCGAATGCCATTAGATGGTCATCTTGATCTTTGATTCGATGGTACTTCACTATTGGAATCTTCACATAAAATGCTATGATTATTTCCATAATCTCATCTGTAAAGGGTGGCACTAACTCATTATCATTGGCATTTTCATCCCTTGTCCTCTTTCCCTTTATAATCATTGCATCCTTAATTGCTTTATTTGAAACATCCTTCAGATAGGATTCAACATTATGATAGTTTTTCTGGTCTTGAAAGTATTCTTTTGATGTAGAGCTACCAAATTGTTCAAGTTATTTATCGAGCACCCTTTCATGAAGATTAGCTTTAGATTATGGGAGCTCCTTCTCGTTCGAAGATGTTAGATCTATCTTGCTCTTGTTTTCACTAGAATGAGCTTTCATGTTCCTTCTTTGAGAGACTACCTCATCCCCTTGTGTTGGTTTTTCCATTTTTTAGGACTTTTGAGACAACGCCATTTTGAGGAGTTCCTACATTTCTTGCAGCTGCTGCTCTAAGTGTTTGATCTTGGTAGTATTTTCATCCCGTTGGCTGACAAAGAAAGCTGCACTTGAACAACTCCATCCAAAATAAAAGTTGACGATATGTTCTCCTCAAGGGTTATAGTGTGGATGACCTCTTCGTCCATTCGGCTGAGTCATTTATATTTCATTTTCCTGTGTCAAGTCAAATGATCAATAATTAGGCAATACTATAGTAACAAGGGAGGAGGTTTGAGCCCATCTTCTAGCATTGAAAATGTTAATAAATTTTTTTTCAACATCCCCAAAGCTTTCTAAGAAGCAAATATGATCATATTAAATAAGGCTGTAAAATAGGTTCTCCTTTCGAAACCTGCCCTTCGACCAGATTGACTTAGTCGAAATGATTTCGTAAGTTAACTTAGGAATGTGAGCAAGGAAAAGAGCATCTTATTCGAAAACCCCCCTTTTTAAGTATGTTGTAGTCAGCTATTTATCTTGAACTTCTTTCTCTTTCGATCATGTTGAAAGGTTTATCCCTACCCATTCGACTATGTTAGAAGGTCTGCTTGGCCACTTGAAGTGGATAGTTGCTTTTTACCCTGTTGGTTTCGAAGCTTCTATGGAAGAACACATTCGAAAGGGTTGCCGTTATAGTTGAGTGTAGAACCTTTTCGAATGGGTTCATCTCCATATGAATGCTTGCCAAATGCTGATCAGTTTTCCTTTAGGACATCCCTTTCGACCAGGTCGAAAGAAGTTATACCCTTCAAAACAAATCTAGTTTGCAATTGCCTAAGCTTTGTTCAGAATACTTGATATAGGATTGTCTGGGATATTCTTAAGTTCTATGAACTTATCAGTGTCGAAACATCGTCATCATCTTTGTTTATCATTATCTGATATTTGTTAGAATGACGATACATTTCGACAAGTTTTTTTCTAAGTCAATCTCATTGATTTGCATAGACAAAAGAGTTTAAGAGAATATGATAGCATCATGTGCAATTGATCATTAGACAAGCTAATGATCGTAATGATCTTCCTCATCATTGAAATTCTTAATGAATTTGCAAATCTCTCCATTATCATTAATCCATAATGAGTTACAATTTTAAGAGCTTTTCCCAAAATTGATTTAGGTTCTACAAAGATTTTGCAGAAGCGAAGAAGTAGAAATTAAAGAAATGAGTTTAGGATTCTAAAATCCGGTCCCCAAAATTGGACCCCTTGGGTCTTATTTATCGATGTAGGCCGGCCTCCTTCCATGCCTATGCTTTTGACCCAGTCGAATGGCTCTTTTATATTCCGTCTAAGCCCTTTAAACATGGCCAAAAGGCCTCGTCTCCCTTTGATGTAGTTGAAAGGCTTCTCTTTCGAGTCCTTTAACTTACCCTTGTGCTTCCCCTCTTCTTATTCCAGACCATCAGACCATGTCGAAAGGGTCTTTTTTCTACCTTTCGCCTTTGTTAATTCTTTAGTACCCCTTTTCCTTGCTTTCTCCTGAATTGCTTTCAACGTTGTTGAAAGGGCTGTAAAAGTGATTTTATCTTCATTTTGCTTTGTAGTCATCAAAAGTAGAAGTAGGAGCCTTCGAATCTGTCGATAGATTGTCCATTAGGGCTTCAAAGGCATTGAAGCATCAATGGTTTCGATTTAGCAGGTAGCTTTCGAATGCATGCTTATGGATTGACGTAGATCCTTCTCCCGATGTCATTGGATTTGACCGGTTTGAAAGGCTTGGCTATGCTTTTGAAAGGGTTGTTTTGAGCAATTTGAATGAAGGCGAAACCTTTGATTTCGAAAGGTTTGGCATGCATATGAGTGGTTAGTGTTCGTTGCCTTTGAAATGGGTTCCGAGCATGTCCATGCTTTCACTATTTACGTGAATCCATCTACATCGTAAAGTTGACGATGGTGGGAGGGTAGCTCTGCCTTTCCTTTTCAAAGCTTTCCACTATGTATCACTTGTGACAGTGCCTAGTTCCTACGACTCCCACAAAAGCCTTCTCAGTGCCTTCGAAATGTTCTTTTATAACCTTTATCGAGACCCATACCTCTAGAGCCTGACATTTTCATTAACCTTCTTTCATATCTCTGTTCTTAAGTGCGTTTTATAGCAAACAAAAGGCTTTTAGACATGGAATCTCATACCTGAGAAACAGGAACTAAAATTTGAGAGACCCGCTTTGTAACATCCCTAATTTTTAAATAAAATTATTTAGGATATTTAATTGGATAAATTGAGATTTCAATAAATTTAAGTGGCCGTGATTATTAATAAAAATGGGCTTAAAGAATGATTTATGGACTAAATAAATTATATAAGGCATAATCGATATTGGCCTCCCTTAGTTCTCACCCTTATATATATATATAGATATATGTATGTATGTATGTGTGTCCCCTAAGCCATTTAGATTCATTATCACTTTTTCACAATTAATAAACAGAAGCAAAAGTAAGAAGGCCATCCATAAATTTAAAGAAAAGAAGCAAGAAAAAGTTAAAGAATTAAAGAGGGGAATCAAACTCATCTTAATCCACTTTCCTTATCAAAGATTAAGGTGAATAATACTTCCCATCTCTATTTGCTGAATATATGATGTTTGATGATGATATGCTTGAATTACGGTTTGTTTAAATTTAAACAAGATTGTTTAAATGATGATTTATACGGTTTTAGAACAAAAAACATGTGATATTAATGTTTAAATTCCATAGAAATATTATATGTGATGCAAAACATAATTTTAGTGTTGGGTTTTAAGTTTGATGATTTTCCAAGCTTTGAAAAGATTGTTATGAATTTTTGAATGAAAATATAGCACGTTGAGTTTATAAATTTATTTCAGAGAATATATTAAGAATTTTGGTTGGAAATTTTGATATGTACTATAACATGATCAAGTAAATTTCTATGATTTTAGGGATTTTTCTTAAGTGATTTTATATATATATATACAACTATTTTGAGAAGAGGATTTAACTGATTTAATTGTATTCGCAATGGCAGGTTTTATCTTTAATATTCTAGGCTTGATACTTATCCAAAATAATAAGGCGGTTAGTTTTGAAATGCGTGGGAAAAGTTATGGAAATCAATAAGAAGTTTACACATAGGCATACTAGTTGATATAAGTTGCTTGATTTGACATTTAACCCAAAAAAAGGTTTTACCTTTATTAATTGTACCTTTCACCCCTTACCTTTCGCTTTCAACAAAGTAGAAACTCTATTAAACACTAAGCAGTATATAGGGTATCATCTAGGTGGTACATAGTAGATTGGAAAATGACGGAAGGTATGGTGTCAAAAGCATGCTTCTGATGGAGGCGATACCTTAGTTTGTTCTTAAAAAAAGTTAAGCACATGCTTTTGTTTTACTAAGCTTTCGACTTAGTCGGTACACATGTTTTCAAAAGAAGTTTTGTAATGGCTTTCGAAGGGGTTGCCATGCTGTTTTAAAAGAAAAAGGGATTTTGAAGGAATTCCTTTAATTATAAATCAAAACTTTCGAAAGAGGGGTTCCGACACAGTCAGAGCCCTGTCGCTGATTCTTTAGCCTTTCGAGTGTATTGAAGTCATCAATTTTGTTGAAATGTAGTATGTTTTAAAGATATATTAAGCCGCTTCCTAAATGCTTTCAAAAGGGTTAAAGGTTTCGAAGGTAATTGCTTTAGAAGTGGTTTCGAAGTTATCCTTTAATATTTTTAATAATTGCTTTCGACTTTGTCGAAAGGGGTGGATCCGACACCATCACAAATTCCCCAACATTTATATATAAAGAATGGTTCTGAAAGAGATACTTTGATTTATACTTACTTTGACCCAAATGATATTTTTAAAGGTAAACCCAATGATGTCGAAAAGGGGCCTTTCAATACTTTAGGAAGACATACTTCCAATGGTTTCAAAGCTATGATTGTATTAATTAATAAGTTACACTTTATTATATTCGAAAGGTTTTTAACGTAGGATTTTAAAGTATTATAACAGGCATGAGTCTAATGTTTTAAAAAAAGATATATGCTTTCAAAGGAGGCTATCGAGAGAGGCCGAAAGTAAGATTTTGAAAATTTTAGAAGTATAGTTTTCAAACAAATAACCCAACATCATTTAAAAGAAAAATCGTGGCATATTAATGAACAAAGTATTTTGTAATGGAATTTTTGAAGAAGTCTTAATGGGTGAAAAGAGTTAACCGAGTTATATTGATTGCTTCTCCATATATGGATATACTGTAACGACCCGTTAATTTTCCTTAATTATAATTGTTAATTTAATGAGATTTTTGAAATTTAACATTGAAGAAACTAAAATTTAGTGAATTATTAATAAAGATTTTAATAATGTAATAATGTAAATCAACTAAGACGAAACGTAACAAGGTAAATTTAAGTTAATAATTAAGGAACTTGAATGGAATTCTAATTAAATAAAATAATTCAAATGTTATGACTTGGTTATAAGTGGATTATGAGAAAGCAAATTTAAGTATTGAATTAATGTGTGAAATAATATAATAGATAGTAATTGGTTGGGAAGGATGTACATACAAGTATTATTGTAACGGCTCAAATTTTTCGCGTTCGAAAATCGACATCCATACTTTACATTGTACTCGAATGCCGCAGATTCGACCGCTCAAATTCGAGTCGCCGGAGCTTATAACACATTAAGTAAATAACACAGCGGAAGAAAATGAACAACATATATCAATATACAACATTTGATACAATAACTGATACAACATGAATGATACAACAGAATGGTACAATAGATATCACCATTATCAGAGATACAAAGAATAGCAGCGGAAATAAAAGATAACACTAGCAGCGGAACACATCTCCAAAATAGTCTTCAGGGAAGAACTCCAGTATCGGTAATCTCCATCTCCAAGGCACCAATCCAGAATAGCTCGAACTCTCAAATCAAGATGAAGAGAAGCAACTCGATCCAATTGCGATTGCCAAATCCTAAGGCTTGAAAGCTATCGAATCTACACCTATTACTGATTATCTGAAAACCCCAACTCTAGACTGCCCGTGTGGGAAATAGTGGGCACCCAGAGTTTAGGAAAGGAACAATAAACTCCAGGTCAGTCATGGGACTGGTATGAGCAAACAAAAACATTTGGTCTTTTAAAACAAACAAAAGAATTTAAATTTGAAATCCGCAATGCTTTTTGAAAAATGAAACTACCATAAGGCCTCCCGGCACACACACAATGCAAACGCACACATGGGGGAGATTTCTCCTTATGATAGTCAAACATGCTTACTACGAGAAAAATTCTTTGATATTATTACTAGTGCATAGTGGGAAATCTTTCGAAAGTATAATATAAATCCTAGCCAGCATAGGTACCATGATACTATGCCTACTATAGCTGCCATGTTAAATGGCAGGTTCTACAACTAAAACCGTACAAGGCACGTAATTGAAGAATGGATTTCCAACAAATGGTCAGGCTAAGGAACTTCCTATTGCCACATGGGTACGCCTCTGGCGGGACGTCCCGAGAACTAACGTTACGGTTAGATCTCTGCCAACACAAAGCCGGGTTACCTCTGTAACTAGGTAACTACTACACGAATATGCCATCCCCCGGTCCTTTGGGACCTTTATCCGAGCGCTCGCAACAACAACACCACACAGTAATAGGTATAGTGTATCAACATGAGTAAGTATCTGGGCTCCATACCATGATACCACCCTTTACCAGAAGGGAATGACATACCCTAAAGGGCGCGACCCTCATAACCTTGCCGCATCTTTCCTGTTTCGACCATTTCCGGGGTGTGAGGTCCTGATGCAGTCTCGTCCACAAAGCTACGCTTTGTGCAACAAAGCCATGCTTTGGGTCAACAGATGACCAAAGCAATGATCACAAAGATAAATGATCAAACAAATGATTATATCACAAATGATCAACCAATGATCATCACACAGCAGCACTCAGCATGCCACATTACCAAATTGGGAATATCACTGATAAATATCAACTACAAAACCTCTGAGTTCGTACGTCTCAGAGAAGGGTGTTAAGCTAAGAGAATAAATTCTCCGCCACCAAGCAGAAATGTATTTGATAGAGATCAGATAACATCTCAAAGTGTAATGTCGGACATACAACCATACAAGTCTGTTCCGGGTTCGAACAGAACCGAAGGCACTTCCGAAGAAGCCCTTGCAAATCCGGGTATCCACAATCCCGATCGGACTTCCCATCACTAAGGAGAACTCTATACCGGAGCAACTCAGTGCAGAGCCAATCGATAGGTTATCCTATCGTTCTCACAAATACCCGGCCTTCACCACCGGTCTCCAAATGCTATCCATAACGTCGTATCACTATCCGGAATGGGTTATATGACACAAGGTCCTCTCCCGGCTAAACCGAATAGTGAGCGCAATATTTTTTAAAAAAATATATGGATATGGGATTTCAGTTAAGTCACAACTTAAAAATCCAAAGCTTTTCTTCCAAATGTTTAACCAAATCACCATTTTAAAATCTTTAAACAAAAAGATTTATCTCACAAAGTTCACAAAGATCCACTCATAGATTTCCAAAACAATTCCCATTAAATTTGGATTAACCCAATTAAATCTTTAAGATAAAAGATTTATAGCTTTCAAAACACGTTCCATAGATTTATCTATAACTTGGAAACCATTTCATTTTAGACTTGAAGTCTTTTTAACACCAATTGGAAGTTCATTTGAAAGCTCACAAACAGTTTCGTTTTCAGAAAAATCCAATTATATACCAGTTTAAATCTTGGGTTAAATTAAAATTTCAAAACATCACTCTTAAAATGGTTTTCAAAAACCCATATAAACCCATTTATAACTTGAATAACTTTTTAACCCTTAGTTCCTAGATTTTAGAATTCAATTTCAAATATTGAATTCAAATTTAAATTAATTCATTTAAATTCCAAGATTCAATCAAGTTATTTAAAATAACTTTTATTTCAGAAAACTCATTTTCAAAGCTTCAATTCCAATTCCAAAATTATTTTTGGATTTAAAATTTCAATTTTAAAACAATTTCTAAATCTGTGACTTAACCCATTTCCACGTGCAATCCATATTTGTGTGTGTATAAGTGTGGTCAAGGGTTCAACGCAATAGTGCACAATAGATTCAATCAAATCGATAAGCGGTATGACCCATAACGCTCATCTGTATTCACATATTCATAGATAAATAAATTACCAATCACAAAGGTTCACTGATATGATTCGATGTGGGTTTCGGATAACCAACTGAAATCCGACTCCCTGTCGCATCGAAATTCAAATGTCGTTCTAAGGGTCAAAGGGTTAACATAACAATAAATACACCACAGATATAATAACTTAGCACAAAGCATCACATCACATATCAAATAAACAAATCCATCACCTAGCATCCAATAGCAATCAAACATCTATAACTAGAATGAATAAATTTGGTGGTTTAAATTTATCAACGACATAATTGCTTTTATTAGTAATCTTAAATCAATGATTTATTAATTTCAATTAAATTTTAATTACCTCATAATTAAATCATTTCTTAAATTAATTATTTTAATTAATTAACCCTTCATTGTAATTAAGTCTTAATTACTTGTACTAATTTTCCGTTAATCAATTACTTAAATTAATAAACCCTTTATTATTAATTTATTTATCTTAGTTATAATTGATTTCCCTTAATTTATTAATCAATAGATCTATTATTCCATAATTATTTACAGTATTTAATTATTCCTTAATTTATAATGGTTTCTTAATCACTTTAAGTTAATTAATCTTAATTTATTTTTCTTGATTCAATTATCTTAATCAATAAATCACATTAATTAATTTTACTTTCAAGTAATTAACCTCAAATAATTGATAAATCAATTTTCAACCTTCAATTATCTTCTCTCAATTACTTTCACTAAGAAATTTCTATTTTCATTTTGATCATTTATTAATTACCTGATTTATTAACTTAATAATTTAATGAATCCAAAATGTTAAATTCTACTTATTTATTTTTAAAATAAAACATCTCTTGCTTAAATAAAGCATTTAAAAATAATTTGCTTTCAAATTTAACTTAAATTTCATTTTAAATTTAAGATTTAAAATGGATACAAATTTAACTTAAACAAAATTTTTAAAATATATTTCAAACCCTTTCTATTCTACTTAAAAACATTTCTGTTCAATATTTAAAACTTCAACTTGATTTGAATTCAAATTGTTTCAAAGTAAAAACTGAGATCATATTTGATTTGATTTCAAAACCAAATTTAGATCTGTCTTACAAAAGGTTTCATTTTAAACTTTGAATTCAAACTTAAAACCAATTTAAATCTTCACTTAAATTTAAATCCTGTTTTAAATATTGAATTCTCTTTTAAAAAAAGAACAAAGCTATTTTAATATGAAAACCTGGATTTAAAAAAAAAACCTGAACTATATTTACATAGTTTCCAAATTTGAATTTAAACCTTGAATTAAATTTAAATTTATCATTTTAACTTTTGAGTTCATAAGCTCAATTGAAATTAATTCAAACCTATACTTAAATTTGAATCATAGCTTTTAAAAGAACAAAACAGTTTTTTTAAACAAAAATCTGGATTCAAACCTGAAACTATATCTTACTGTTTCCAGATTTTAATTTAAAAACTAACTTAAATTAAAATTCATCATTTAAACTTTTTGAATTCATAAACTTATTTGAATTCAATTCAAACTATTCTTAAATTTTTACTCATAGCTTTTGAACATATGGGTTTTCCAGATTTTAAAAAAAAAACAAAACTCAGGCTATACCCTGCACAACTAACCCGAGACCATGACTAAAGTACTTCGGGTTAAAACCTCTCCCACTTCGAGTCAAAATCAAAACTGCACGGGAGCATCTCCGAGTCACCAAACCTGCACCACCAAAACTTGCACCAGAGTCAACAAAACCTGTCATCCATCATCACAACTCACTCTGGTCATCTTATGGCCTCTAACTCTGGCCACTGCTCCTCATATACACCCACTGCAAAACCCCAAAATCCCATGCTACTCGAATTACCACAAAGATCAGAGACTTACAAAATCTCTGCTACATTAAAACTGGGAATTCAAACTTGGAAAAAAAAACTATTCTTGCCATCTCCACTACTCTCTGGCCACCTGCCCCTAATTTTCCCACTCTCTTCATAACTTTCCCTTATTCTCCAAGTTCCAGAATTTACAAAATAGTCATATATGCCCAAAATCCCAAAATCCATTTTATAATTAGTACCCTCAAAATACTGCACAGTCTAATTACTAACCCATAGAAGCTTTTAAAACTGATGCTTGTGTTTAATAATCATGTTTTAATATCCCTGTTTAAACATGCATTAAAGTTTTGAACCTGTTTTGAATAATTTTTAAGATGTTTGATAAATTTTACTTTTGAACTATTGTCTGTTGTTATTTGATTTCAGCAGTACAGGTTTTTAAATTTTTTCTAAATTAAATTTTTACAGGCCCTAATCTATGTTAAACACAATTTATTCACACCATACCTCCTAACTAAGATTCATACATAAACAAATGGATTTGTTTTTAAAATCCTAATAAAAACAGTAGCAATCTGTAGGAATTCTCATCACAACTATTTGCATATACAAAAATGTATGCAGGCAAAATCTCACAATATTCACATCATACTTCTCTGCATACTCAAGCATAATCACACATCAATCAAGCATGTACTCAAACTCATGCACAAATAAAATTTCAACAACTTATAGAATTTGAGATTACTTACTAAAGAGAAGTACAAACAGTCTTAATTTTTTTCTGTTCAATTTGTTTGTTTAAAAGGCATTGTGTATTAAACATTAAATTTCTGCCAATTTCTTGATAACTTGGATTTTTTTTTATAGTAGTAACTGTTTTTAAAACATTAATTTACTCACATATCAAAGCATAAGAATGTGTTCAAGTGTGTTTGCTCACAGACATACACACACTAAATCTATGTATACATTCAACATGCAGGCATATTCAAAACCATACCAAAACACTATCACATGAAATCAAGATGTGAACCAGATTTTAAAGACTTGGGGTGTAATTTGCTCACCTGGACTTCAGAAGACAGAGAGGAACAGAGGCAGCAGAGAACAAGGAAGGCAGAGAGGAGTTTTTTGAGCCTGAACATTTTTTCCTTTTTCTTGTTTTGATTTTAATGCTACTGAGAAAAGCTTTGGGCTGAGTTGAAAAACTGAAGCTTGTTTGATTGTTGAGAAACTTTACTTCTTTAATCATCTGAACTTTTATAGTTTTGAATTTGCTAAAGCTTCTACATTTGTTTTCCCAGTTCTCAATCTTTGCCTTTGTTTCTCAGGTGGCCTGCTCCAGATTTCTTTTTGTTTTGTTTCTCAGATCTTCTTTGGTTTGGGTAATCATCCCCTCAGCATGACAATGATATAGTTGATTAAGTTTTTTTTTTTTAATTGCTTCGAAATTAAATTTTCTGTCTGTGAGTTTGCTTAAATTTTTACCTGAGTTGCTTCATATTTATAACTTCATGCATGGAGATACTTGTTTTCCAGATTTGGTTTCCAAGCTTGTTGTTTGATTTCCTTCTGTTTACTTTTTAAACTGAGCTTGCTCTGATCTTATGTTGCTTTGAATCTCCTTATGCAACCTTAGATTGTTTTAGAGGATCCAGTTCTTGATGAAACTGGAAGTGTTTCCAAGTTTATTTGCATTGGTTTTGATTTGTTCAAATTGATTGAACTTGAACCTGAAGCTTGGTTTCAGATTGCCATTTCCACTTGGATGTTGAGAACTTTGAGTTGTTTCATGCTTCTGAACTTGCTTAATTTTGCATTGCAACAGATCAGATTTGTTTACATGTTTTTCAGAATTTTTCAAACCTGAATTGAAGGTGAAGAGCATTTTTTTTTTAGCTTATTTTCCAGATTTGAAATCTAAAATCTAATGTTACTGTTGTTTTAGATCTGCTGCATTGCTATTATAATTGCATATAGGAAATGAAGAGTTTTCTCAATTTTTTTAATCTTATTATTTTATTTTATTAAATATACTTGATGCCACTTGTTAAAAACAATCATAAGCTTAAGATCTTGTTAATTCCTCTACTCTATTCTCTTTACTTCAACCCATGTGAATGTTTACATTTCAGCCTTTTTTATGTTTACAAAGAAAATGAATTTATAAATTTTGTATTTATAACTTATACGCTTTGAAAATAAATTTATATCTTTATTCTTTTGTATATATACATACTTGTACAATGTTAAAAGTATTTAACCAATATTTATACATATACATTACATCTTAATTCCTTTCAAATGCTACTTACTTTTAAAACATTTTATTTTTAAATTAAATTCAAATCTCAATTTACATTCATACATTTAGTTACATATAAAACTAGCTATTTTATTAAATCTTATTTATATACATAAATGTATACATTTTCCCATTATTTATACTTACACAATTTATAAATAAAATGAATTTGAAATAACTAAATCAATAAATAATCATTCATACATAATTCTTAATTTATTAATTATAAAATCACATTTTATTTTGTACTTATAAAATTTTATAACAATGATTTTGAAATCCAATTATTTATTACAAACAATTTTATATATGTATTAGTTCTTTGAAAATATAAAGTTAATAAATTTAATATTTTTTTTTTTTTTAAATCAAATTCCAAATTAAAAATTCTTTTATTTAAATAAAGATCCAAATACAATTTCTTTTATTTTTATATTTCAAATCCAAATGTTTATTTTTAAGCTACTTGTACTTAAATTTCTTATTAAATTTCTGTTTATAATCAAAATTATTTATTTATTCTAGAAAATTTTCTAATTAGTTCACAATTTATTTTCCAAAATAAATTTAATTGCCAAATTAAACTTGATAAATTTCAGGAATGTTACAGATTTCCCCCCTTAAAAGAATTTCGTCCTCGAAATTGCAGAGAAGACGACAAAGAAAGGATAAAAGACATAGAGATATCTTTCCGAATCAGACTGGATACCAATTCTGTATTTGGCTTACCAAATAAGAATATTGACAATATGAGAACAACTCATACAATATTACACAAGATATTTGGGTTCATTGGTCTACGAATATACAAGGCCATTGATTAGTTCGAAGGGATAACTAATCGTTCGTAGAATATGTCGGATCCCAGAGAATAGATAGATGGATCAAATCTTCATATTAGTTAACCAATTTACTTAATTTAAAATTTCCAATTTATTTAATATTATAAATTTCAAATTCATTAGAGTTTAGATCGAAAAGCTGATAAGAAACCGATGAAGATACAAAGTAAGGATTTTTCTACAACGATTCGTAAGGCCACCATCACACCGAAACTTCTTTCTGGAGCAGCTATGAAGCAATCAAAAGAATATGAAATCGAATCAAAGGAGATTGATAGAGAAAAGATATTTCCACTGTTGCAGGGTATTGACCATTTATAGTGGTACTCCCCTGTCCCCTATCTCGTTCTCTTCTTGCACTCATACTTACTATCGGTGAATAGTAAGAGAATTTACTGAGGCATTCGAACGGATATCTTAGGGATATACTCATTCTAGGGTATACTTCACCCTATCTCTAATGAGTTACTTAATGTGTTATACTCCTGAGCTAAGGTTTTAACCATCAGCTCTGATACCAAATGTAACGGCTCAAATTTTTCGCGTTCGAAAATCGACATCCATACTTTACATTGTACTCGAATGCCGCAGATTCGACCGCTCAAATTCGAGTCGCCGGAGCTTATAACACATTAAGTAAATAACACAGCGGAAGAAAATGAACAACATATATCAATATACAACATTTGATACAATAACTGATACAACATGAATGATACAACAGAATGGTACAATAGATATCACCATTATCAGAGATACAAAGAATAGCAGCGGAAATAAAAGATAACACTAGCAGCGGAACACATCTCCAAAATAGTCTTCAGGGAAGAACTCCAGTATCGGTAATCTCCATCTCCAAGGCACCAATCCAGAATAGCTCGAACTCTCAAATCAAGATGAAGAGAAGCAACTCGATCCAATTGCGATTGCCAAATCCTAAGGCTTGAAAGCTATCGAATCTACACCTATTACTGATTATCTGAAAACCCCAACTCTAGACTGCCCGTGTGGGAAATAGTGGGCACCCAGAGTTTAGGAAAGGAACAATAAACTCCAGGTCAGTCATGGGACTGGTATGAGCAAACAAAAACATTTGGTCTTTTAAAACAAACAAAAGAATTTAAATTTGAAATCCGCAATGCTTTTTGAAAAATGAAACTACCATAAGGCCTCCCGGCACACACACAATGCAAACGCACACATGGGGGAGATTTCTCCTTATGATAGTCAAACATGCTTACTACGAGAAAAATTCTTTGATATTATTACTAGTGCATAGTGGGAAATCTTTCGAAAGTATAATATAAATCCTAGCCAGCATAGGTACCATGATACTATGCCTACTATAGCTGCCATGTTAAATGGCAGGTTCTACAACTAAAACCGTACAAGGCACGTAATTGAAGAATGGATTTCCAACAAATGGTCAGGCTAAGGAACTTCCTATTGCCACATGGGTACGCCTCTGGCGGGACGTCCCGAGAACTAACGTTACGGTTAGATCTCTGCCAACACAAAGCCGGGTTACCTCTGTAACTAGGTAACTACTACACGAATATGCCATCCCCCGGTCCTTTGGGACCTTTATCCGAGCGCTCGCAACAACAACACCACACAGTAATAGGTATAGTGTATCAACATGAGTAAGTATCTGGGCTCCATACCATGATACCACCCTTTACCAGAAGGGAATGACATACCCTAAAGGGCGCGACCCTCATAACCTTGCCGCATCTTTCCTGTTTCGACCATTTCCGGGGTGTGAGGTCCTGATGCAGTCTCGTCCACAAAGCTACGCTTTGTGCAACAAAGCCATGCTTTGGGTCAACAGATGACCAAAGCAATGATCACAAAGATAAATGATCAAACAAATGATTATATCACAAATGATCAACCAATGATCATCACACAGCAGCACTCAGCATGCCACATTACCAAATTGGGAATATCACTGATAAATATCAACTACAAAACCTCTGAGTTCGTACGTCTCAGAGAAGGGTGTTAAGCTAAGAGAATAAATTCTCCGCCACCAAGCAGAAATGTATTTGATAGAGATCAGATAACATCTCAAAGTGTAATGTCGGACA
The DNA here is from genome assembly GCA_030765085.1 of Allium cepa. Lineage (NCBI taxonomy): Eukaryota > Viridiplantae > Streptophyta > Magnoliopsida > Asparagales > Amaryllidaceae > Allium > Allium cepa. The sequence goes on from CM060945.1 coordinate 489,124,863, forward strand.
TACAACCATACAAGTCTGTTCCGGGTTCGAACAGAACCGAAGGCACTTCCGAAGAAGCCCTTGCAAATCCGGGTATCCACAATCCCGATCGGACTTCCCATCACTAAGGAGAACTCTATACCGGAGCAACTCAGTGCAGAGCCAATCGATAGGTTATCCTATCGTTCTCACAAATACCCGGCCTTCACCACCGGTCTCCAAATGCTATCCATAACGTCGTATCACTATCCGGAATGGGTTATATGACACAAGGTCCTCTCCCGGCTAAACCGAATAGTGAGCGCAATATTTTTTAAAAAAATATATGGATATGGGATTTCAGTTAAGTCACAACTTAAAAATCCAAAGCTTTTCTTCCAAATGTTTAACCAAATCACCATTTTAAAATCTTTAAACAAAAAGATTTATCTCACAAAGTTCACAAAGATCCACTCATAGATTTCCAAAACAATTCCCATTAAATTTGGATTAACCCAATTAAATCTTTAAGATAAAAGATTTATAGCTTTCAAAACACGTTCCATAGATTTATCTATAACTTGGAAACCATTTCATTTTAGACTTGAAGTCTTTTTAACACCAATTGGAAGTTCATTTGAAAGCTCACAAACAGTTTCGTTTTCAGAAAAATCCAATTATATACCAGTTTAAATCTTGGGTTAAATTAAAATTTCAAAACATCACTCTTAAAATGGTTTTCAAAAACCCATATAAACCCATTTATAACTTGAATAACTTTTTAACCCTTAGTTCCTAGATTTTAGAATTCAATTTCAAATATTGAATTCAAATTTAAATTAATTCATTTAAATTCCAAGATTCAATCAAGTTATTTAAAATAACTTTTATTTCAGAAAACTCATTTTCATAGCTTCAATTCCAATTCCAAAATTATTTTTGGATTTAAAATTTCAATTTTAAAACAATTTCTAAATCTGTGACTTAACCCATTTCCACGTGCAATCCATATTTGTGTGTGTATAAGTGTGGTCAAGGGTTCAACGCAATAGTGCACAATAGATTCAATCAAATCGATAAGCGGTATGACCCATAACGCTCATCTGTATTCACATATTCATAGATAAATAAATTACCAATCACAAAGGTTCACTGATATGATTCGATGTGGGTTTCGGATAACCAACTGAAATCCGACTCCCTGTCGCATCGAAATTCAAATGTCGTTCTAAGGGTCAAAGGGTTAACATAACAATAAATACACCACAGATATAATAACTTAGCACAAAGCATCACATCACATATCAAATAAACAAATCCATCACCTAGCATCCAATAGCAATCAAACATCTATAACTAGAATGAATAAATTTGGTGGTTTAAATTTATCAACGACATAATTGCTTTTATTAGTAATCTTAAATCAATGATTTATTAATTTCAATTAAATTTTAATTACCTCATAATTAAATCATTTCTTAAATTAATTATTTTAATTAATTAACCCTTCATTGTAATTAAGTCTTAATTACTTGTACTAATTTTCCGTTAATCAATTACTTAAATTAATAAACCCTTTATTATTAATTTATTTATCTTAGTTATAATTGATTTCCCTTAATTTATTAATCAATAGATCTATTATTCCATAATTATTTACAGTATTTAATTATTCCTTAATTTATAATGGTTTCTTAATCACTTTAAGTTAATTAATCTTAATTTATTTTTCTTGATTCAATTATCTTAATCAATAAATCACATTAATTAATTTTACTTTCAAGTAATTAACCTCAAATAATTGATAAATCAATTTTCAACCTTCAATTATCTTCTCTCAATTACTTTCACTAAGAAATTTCTATTTTCATTTTGATCATTTATTAATTACCTGATTTATTAACTTAATAATTTAATGAATCCAAAATGTTAAATTCTACTTATTTATTTTTAAAATAAAACATCTCTTGCTTAAATAAAGCATTTAAAAATAATTTGCTTTCAAATTTAACTTAAATTTCATTTTAAATTTAAGATTTAAAATGGATACAAATTTAACTTAAACAAAATTTTTAAAATATATTTCAAACCCTTTCTATTCTACTTAAAAACATTTCTGTTCAATATTTAAAACTTCAACTTGATTTGAATTCAAATTGTTTCAAAGTAAAAACTGAGATCATATTTGATTTGATTTCAAAACCAAATTTAGATCTGTCTTACAAAAGGTTTCATTTTAAACTTTGAATTCAAACTTAAAACCAATTTAAATCTTCACTTAAATTTAAATCCTGTTTTAAATATTGAATTCTCTTTTAAAAAAAGAACAAAGCTATTTTAATATGAAAACCTGGATTTAAAAAAAAAACCTGAACTATATTTACATAGTTTCCAAATTTGAATTTAAACCTTGAATTAAATTTAAATTTATCATTTTAACTTTTGAGTTCATAAGCTCAATTGAAATTAATTCAAACCTATACTTAAATTTGAATCATAGCTTTTAAAAGAACAAAACAGTTTTTTTAAACAAAAATCTGGATTCAAACCTGAAACTATATCTTACTGTTTCCAGATTTTAATTTAAAAACTAACTTAAATTAAAATTCATCATTTAAACTTTTTGAATTCATAAACTTATTTGAATTCAATTCAAACTATTCTTAAATTTTTACTCATAGCTTTTGAACATATGGGTTTTCCAGATTTTAAAAAAAAAACAAAACTCAGGCTATACCCTGCACAACTAACCCGAGACCATGACTAAAGTACTTCGGGTTAAAACCTCTCCCACTTCGAGTCAAAATCAAAACTGCACGGGAGCATCTCCGAGTCACCAAACCTGCACCACCAAAACTTGCACCAGAGTCAACAAAACCTGTCATCCATCATCACAACTCACTCTGGTCATCTTATGGCCTCTAACTCTGGCCACTGCTCCTCATATACACCCACTGCAAAACCCCAAAATCCCATGCTACTCGAATTACCACAAAGATCAGAGACTTACAAAATCTCTGCTACATTAAAACTGGGAATTCAAACTTGGAAAAAAAAAACTATTCTTGCCATCTCCACTACTCTCTGGCCACCTGCCCCTAATTTTCCCACTCTCTTCATAACTTTCCCTTATTCTCCAAGTTCCAGAATTTACAAAATAGTCATATATGCCCAAAATCCCAAAATCCATTTTATAATTAGTACCCTCAAAATACTGCACAGTCTAATTACTAACCCATAGAAGCTTTTAAAACTGATGCTTGTGTTTAATAATCATGTTTTAATATCCCTGTTTAAACATGCATTAAAGTTTTGAACCTGTTTTGAATAATTTTTAAGATGTTTGATAAATTTTACTTTTGAACTATTGTCTGTTGTTATTTGATTTCAGCAGTACAGGTTTTTAAATTTTTTCTAAATTAAATTTTTACAGGCCCTAATCTATGTTAAACACAATTTATTCACACCATACCTCCTAACTAAGATTCATACATAAACAAATGGATTTGTTTTTAAAATCCTAATAAAAACAGTAGCAATCTGTAGGAATTCTCATCACAACTATTTGCATATACAAAAATGTATGCAGGCAAAATCTCACAATATTCACATCATACTTCTCTGCATACTCAAGCATAATCACACATCAATCAAGCATGTACTCAAACTCATGCACAAATAAAATTTCAACAACTTATAGAATTTGAGATTACTTACTAAAGAGAAGTACAAACAGTCTTAATTTTTTTCTGTTCAATTTGTTTGTTTAAAAGGCATTGTGTATTAAACATTAAATTTCTGCCAATTTCTTGATAACTTGGATTTTTTTTTATAGTAGTAACTGTTTTTAAAACATTAATTTACTCACATATCAAAGCATAAGAATGTGTTCAAGTGTGTTTGCTCACAGACATACACACACTAAATCTATGTATACATTCAACATGCAGGCATATTCAAAACCATACCAAAACACTATCACATGAAATCAAGATGTGAACCAGATTTTAAAGACTTGGGGTGTAATTTGCTCACCTGGACTTCAGAAGACAGAGAGGAACAGAGGCAGCAGAGAACAAGGAAGGCAGAGAGGAGTTTTTTGAGCCTGAACATTTTTTCCTTTTTCTTGTTTTGATTTTAATGCTACTGAGAAAAGCTTTGGGCTGAGTTGAAAAACTGAAGCTTGTTTGATTGTTGAGAAACTTTACTTCTTTAATCATCTGAACTTTTATAGTTTTGAATTTGCTAAAGCTTCTACATTTGTTTTCCCAGTTCTCAATCTTTGCCTTTGTTTCTCAGGTGGCCTGCTCCAGATTTCTTTTTGTTTTGTTTCTCAGATCTTCTTTGGTTTGGGTAATCATCCCCTCAGCATGACAATGATATAGTTGATTAAGTTTTTTTTTTTTAATTGCTTCGAAATTAAATTTTCTGTCTGTGAGTTTGCTTAAATTTTTACCTGAGTTGCTTCATATTTATAACTTCATGCATGGAGATACTTGTTTTCCAGATTTGGTTTCCAAGCTTGTTGTTTGATTTCCTTCTGTTTACTTTTTAAACTGAGCTTGCTCTGATCTTATGTTGCTTTGAATCTCCTTATGCAACCTTAGATTGTTTTAGAGGATCCAGTTCTTGATGAAACTGGAAGTGTTTCCAAGTTTATTTGCATTGGTTTTGATTTGTTCAAATTGATTGAACTTGAACCTGAAGCTTGGTTTCAGATTGCCATTTCCACTTGGATGTTGAGAACTTTGAGTTGTTTCATGCTTCTGAACTTGCTTAATTTTGCATTGCAACAGATCAGATTTGTTTACATGTTTTTCAGAATTTTTCAAACCTGAATTGAAGGTGAAGAGCATTTTTTTTTTTAGCTTATTTTCCAGATTTGAAATCTAAAATCTAATGTTACTGTTGTTTTAGATCTGCTGCATTGCTATTATAATTGCATATAGGAAATGAAGAGTTTTCTCAATTTTTTTAATCTTATTATTTTATTTTATTAAATATACTTGATGCCACTTGTTAAAAACAATCATAAGCTTAAGATCTTGTTAATTCCTCTACTCTATTCTCTTTACTTCAACCCATGTGAATGTTTACATTTCAGCCTTTTTTATGTTTACAAAGAAAATGAATTTATAAATTTTGTATTTATAACTTATACGCTTTGAAAATAAATTTATATCTTTATTCTTTTGTATATATACATACTTGTACAATGTTAAAAGTATTTAACCAATATTTATACATATACATTACATCTTAATTCCTTTCAAATGCTACTTACTTTTAAAACATTTTATTTTTAAATTAAATTCAAATCTCAATTTACATTCATACATTTAGTTACATATAAAACTAGCTATTTTATTAAATCTTATTTATATACATAAATGTATACATTTTCCCATTATTTATACTTACACAATTTATAAATAAAATGAATTTGAAATAACTAAATCAATAAATAATCATTCATACATAATTCTTAATTTATTAATTATAAAATCACATTTTATTTTGTACTTATAAAATTTTATAACAATGATTTTGAAATCCAATTATTTATTACAAACAATTTTATATATGTATTAGTTCTTTGAAAATATAAAGTTAATAAATTTAATATTTTTTTTTTTTTAAATCAAATTCCAAATTAAAAATTCTTTTATTTAAATAAAGATCCAAATACAATTTCTTTTATTTTTATATTTCAAATCCAAATGTTTATTTTTAAGCTACTTGTACTTAAATTTCTTATTAAATTTCTGTTTATAATCAAAATTATTTATTTATTCTAGAAAATTTTCTAATTAGTTCACAATTTATTTTCCAAAATAAATTTAATTGCCAAATTAAACTTGATAAATTTCAGGAATGTTACAATTATAAAGGGTATAATGGTGACAAATGGTTGTTACCTGTTAATTCACCAATTACAAATAAAGATAATTAAATGTACTTTAATGATAATTAATATAATAACCGAAAGTGTGAGTGTAAATTAAAATAGGAACGTAAATTTATTATAAGGTAGTAATTGGGGTAATAGAAAAAATGAGACCAAGTAAATAAATTTATTAAGAATATTAATTGTAATTGGACGTAGATTAATGTAATAACGTTAATGCAAGTTGATAAATAACTAATTTAGCGCAATCCCAATTAATTGAAACCAATTGCAATAAATGAAATTAAATATTACATTAGCGTGGATTTAAGGTAATATTTGGAAATAATGTATTGTTAGTGGTTTATGAATGAACTAATAATTAAAATTAAAGGTAGTAATGTTAATATAAGTTGACTATAAACAAGTTGAATGAAATCCCAATAAAGGAGGTGTAACGACCCGCTATTTTGGACTATTCACATCCGCACATGTCGGACTTGAATAATTCAAAATACCGAATTGTTAATTTAAATTTGGCAAAACTGAACATATACAGTAAATAAATAATCACAGATCACAGACACAGAGTAATAAATGCAGCAGAAACAAAAGATAGTAGTTCATGAAGCTACTATATATATAACGGAGTTAAATTAGTTACAACAGAAGTCTCGAATACAATAGTCAAATACAAGAATCAGAACATATCACAGGAATTAACTGAATATCTGGAAGCTGGATAGATAGGTGGATCTCCAGGCGAAGCTCCAACTCCAAAGGTGAGTCTCAAAAGCTGAACCACTCAGTTTGACCCGAGCGTAAAGCAAAACACAAAACACTCGGGTCAGGATTAATATTCTTATATCAATAAATCTAACTCAAGTTAAATAACAATTGAAATATAAGTAACTCAAAGGATGTTGGAATAACCATCCTCTAAGGATGCGTTAAACTATCTACTATGTAATAGTGTATGCTAAGTAGATAATGTCTATCTGTAATATAAAATATCAAAATAGTGTTAAGGCGTGACCATTATCCCCTTTAACACATTTTATATAAGCGTTATAGACTATACAGCACTGTAAAATCCACCGTAAACTAGTGGGATATCAGGGAGTACTCCATAGGTATAGCACAAAACAAATTCGTAGTGGTCGCCTATATAGGAATACAAGTATGACAAGGCACATGAGGCAATACCTAAGGTAGTGAAACTACCGTTTGCTTGATCCGGATTGGTGAAAATGCATCGCCGCAACAATCGCAACACCGCGAAACAACACTCCCAAAATTTCGAGGGTGCACCAATCGATAAAAAGTAATGAGTAGTTTACGAAGAAGTGCGTTCGCTCGAGGTGGCTAACCCCATTTGGCCCGGCACGGCTCCTGTTTTACTCATTTCAAATTTTGAAACAAGTGACAAGGCTATCCATTGTCGTTCTCTTTCTTCATTCATCACGTACGTCATTCCAACTACTTCATTCTGGATCACACTCCGCGTATAGTTATTAAAGTGATTTTCCGTTTAGACAGAGAGTATGTCCATAACCGATTCCGGTTTCTTTAATAACCTTCAAAATTATTACACCGATTGGTCGTTTAATAAATTTCAAAACCAAATCAAATTCAATTTCAATTAGAATTTGTAAATCAACATTTCATTTGTCTTCCAAAATCAATTTCCATAACTTACGTTTAAAACTTCCAAATTCATAATTTCAAAATCTTATAATCCAATTTCAATTTTATTTAAACAATTCAAATATGGATTCAAGTTTGTATAGAAGTTTCATTCCGTAATCATTTAAATTAATTTAATTTAACATTCAAATCAATTTAAATTCATTAATAGATTTCATTCAATATTCGTTAAGTTAATTCATCATTCAAAACAATTTCTATTAAATTTCCAATTCATCAAAGCAATTTAAGTTTCTTATATCATATCAAACTTCCAAATTTAATTAAATTAAATTCGTCAAATCAAATTCTTTAAATTTCAAGTCTTATATTAATTTCAATAAATCACATTTTATTTCTTATTGAAGAAATCCGATTTCACTTATTTACTTATTTAATTTAAACAAATTTCCAAAGCTTAATTATTACAGAATTCAATTTCACTTATTAAAGAAGTCCAATTTCAATTATCAAATAATTCAATTTTATTTAATTATTAAATAATTCAATCTCATTAAATTATTAAATAATTCCAAAACTTAATTATCAAATAATTTCAAAACTTAACTATTAAGTAATTCCAAATTTAATCATTAAATAATAAATTTTAAAAAAACGTTCTTTCATCAACTATTATGTTAATATTTTGTTTCAGATTAATAAATATTAACATTTTCCTTTCATTAAAATCAAATCCCAACTTCAGTTCAAATATTATTATTTATTCCAATAATTTCTTTATTTTATTTTTAAATCTAATCATTGACTAATTGGGTTTATTTAATTCTCTATCCTAAGTCAAGTTCATTTGGGTATTTATCATTTCAACCCAGTTCCATTTCAATTCAAAATCAAAGCATAGCAAAGGGAACTTGCAGGTGATAACTATGATAGTGTCAAAGTAAATAAACAAGCAATAACAACCATCAATAATAGTCCAATAATTTATTTAAATAATCCCGAAATAACCGTATTAATTTACATTGTTGTTTGTGCAAATTAATATAATTATTTCTAGAATCTACACTATCATTTCATGTAGATTAAAAATTATTACACTAATACCAATATGGTTCTTTACTCGATATCTATTATTAAATTCCATACTACATCAATTTAAGCAACATACATTTAAATGGTTCAAGGTGCAATTAATCCAATTTCTACGTGTTAATTTATTAAACATTTAAGGGGTCTATACAAATTTAACTACTCAAATTAAACACATATATCGATTCAAATTTTAGTTATCCCACGCCAAATCCAGTTGCATATTATTTATAACTTTATACATTAATGATTTAATGTCCAATGTAAACAACAAACAATCAATCAGTTATCAACCAAAATGGATTATTATCGTATAAATAACAGATAATGATGTCAGATGTCACAGGTGAACTGATACAGGTAATAGCATACATAACAGTGTAAATAACTAATAGTCACATATTTCAATTTTCGTTTCAATTGAAATCAAATTTAATAAATAAAAGAACATTAATCATGAGTGATTGCTCACCTTTCGAGGCTAGAGAGTTTTACAACAGAGCAAGCTACGAATTCCAAAGCAAAGTGAGATGGGTATGAATTGGTGAAGGAAATAGGTACAACGTACAAAGCTAATAATAAAATAGATGGAATAAATCAGAACGGGGTCGATGAAGACAGTTGGCATAAGCAAATTTATGCAAATAACTAAATATGACTATTTTCATATATAAACATATTCTAAATACAACGCGTTTTTTTTAAATTTTTTTAATATATATATTTATGTGCTTTTCAAAGTCATTGTTTTACATTAAAAACATATATCAAAAATCAACCATATTCTTAAATTAAGACACACACACACACACACACCCATATATATAATTATCTTATGGAATCAATATTTAATTTAACATTATATATATACAATGCACATCTAACAAATCAGCCAATGATATTATGCAGACACTAAAGCAACAATATATGAATATATGCTTAACTGATAAAATTATGTTACTTAGACAACAAATTTTATAAAATCTTAGTTTAGTTTTATATATACATATCCAGATAACTATCTATATGTTTATAAATCCATATCATTTTGTAATCAATGCTTTAATAAACAATATCACCCTTTATGCAAAACTGCAAACAGCATAGGAAATACACTTAAAACCCAAATTACCACTGTGTGTGTGTGTGTGTGTTTATATATATATATATATATGTTATAACAACTATTATATTTTATAAAGCTGTAACAGAACTTCTCATATATACAAAATTTTGGTTTTATTAGAAATCAACAAAGCATCACATAATATACAATTTATGTAACCTTTATATAAATCTGTCCTTTTTAAATATAATACCATATAAAACTGAATATAATATTGGTATATTACAACTATGTATATACTTTTAATATAACAAATATATCAACAAGTTTTCTTACAATACGCAACTTAAAATATATGTATATTACCCATATTAAATATCCAGACTTACTCTGTACAATAAAATAACAACTCCTACAAATAAAGAGATCAGATTAAATAGCTTTGAAAGAATTACCTTAGATATATAGTCATAAATGCATGCATCTGGGGAAAGGTTGCTGCTTTAAACGAGGAGAAGGCGGGGCTGATGATGTGGACGTTGGATCTGGGTACGTTGGCGGTTGCCGAAGCGGAGGGGAGGCCGATGAGGAGGGCTTGCTGGCCTTGAGGTTGTGAATAACGGTGAGGCACGGATGATAAAAGGTGGGTGTCATGGTGTTGAAGGCCATGGCCGTGTTGACGGAGCGGTGTAGGGGGGAAGGGCCTAGACGGCCGTGTCGTTTGGGTTCATGCGTAGATGTGTTGTGGAGGCGAAGCTAGTGGCTGTCGGCTTTAAGGTTGTGGTTGTGGAGGAGCAGTGAAGCGGAGCACAGTCGGGCTCGGAAAGCACGGTAAAGGCTGGCACGGAGGAACTGGTGGGAGATCGGTGCTTGGAAACGCGAGGAGGAAGATTTGAGAAGTCGTTTCAAGGAGGAAGAGGCGTTGGAGCTCGGGTATGTAAGTGGTCGTGCTCAGCTATGCATGGGGAGAACGGTGTGAGTAACAAGCAAGGGGATGAAGGCAAATCCTATTCTATTTTAATTGTTTTTTATAGATATAAATCACAGAATGATAGCAAAGAATGGAATGAGCATATACGTTCCAGGCAACTAATAGGAGGAAGAGGGGTACAAGTCCAAAATTATGTATATGAGAGCTAATGTTATTATATTATGTATTCCGAACAAGAACAGTGAAGGAAGTAGTTCAATAGGCATAAGTAATAAAATATATCCAATGAGTGAGATTCTCAAAGTGTGTGAACACAAGATGGCGAGGCCCATTTTTTTAACAAAGCTTGCTGGATGACACGGTGGACAGTGGAAGGACAGGAAATCAAAAGGACTCGGTTGCGGAACCGATACGTTGGGCATTTTGCAGATTTTACCGCGCATCGGACTTGAAATTTACAATTTAATATATCGTAAAGATCAGCACGACGAGACGATCAAAATGGTATACAGGTATTAGTGGTATTATTGAATTTTAAAAATTCGAATTTTCTACTAGCGAAAAATGCAGCAAAAACGCAGAAAAATAAGATCGACGGAGTTAAAGAAGTCCGAATTCAGAAAAATGAAAAATGACGTCTTGCTCAGAAGATGATTTAGAATTTTTCTATGTAAAAAAATTCATGTTTTGAAAACATTTATTTTCAACAATTCTTAACTGATTAAATTGAAATAAAATTACACACGAAATAAACTTTCATATTTTTGGATGAAAATTTACCAGTTGCTATGTTTAATTAGATGTATTTCAAATATTAATTTTTTATTTCCAAATTCCAATATTAAAATTTCACAAAAATTCAGTTAAATTACGTTATTAAAACATTTAAAATTTACGGGTCTTACGAGAGGTAACGCAAATGTTATATTTGGCAAAGATTTCAATACTAGTGGAAACTATAGTTAATACACAATAAAGAAAGTAAGTTGAGTATATTTATGTAATGTAGTGTAAAACCCAACATTAACTATGTTATTTGAAATTTTCGGACGGATACAAAGATTGAAATCAAGTAAAAAGAATTTATTGGAATAAACATTCAATAATTGGATGAATTGCAAATGAATGGAATTAAATATTTAATTTTTTCGTTAATTGAAAATTAAGTTGAAATTGGAGAATATTAAGGTTATAGATCTTGAGTCCAATGTTAATTTCATCCATTTGAGATCAATGAATTGAATAATAGAATGAAAAGTAAATTAATCGGAATTATTGTAAATTAAATTTATAATTTTTGAATGTTAGAAAAATGAAATTTAACGCTGAAATTGATGAATTAATCAACTCTAAATTAACATTTAAATTTGTTTGAATCATTACAAATAATTGAGAAATAAAAAAGGATGAAATTTGTCAACTAAAGAATTGAAATTTGATTTAATTAACTAATTTACTAATTTAATTAATTAATGTAAAAATAGCCATTTTGGCAACTGATTCAGATTTCGACGAAACCAGTTTCGTCGGATCCGTATCGATGAATTATTGTAAGATTTCAAGTTTCGCAGCGATCGGACTTGTCGTTTGATCGTACGAACGTGAAATGCCTTGAAATCAATAACATTGAAATCAACTGAAATCAATTTGAAATAACTTGATTTTTGCATAATTTCTTCATGTGATGGAATTTGGACATGAAAATAGATTTCATCGCGTTTAAAATATTTTAAAACATCTATTTTGATATATGGGTTGACTCAATTTCATTCCGGAGTTGAAACGGGCTTTTTGGGACACTTTGTCGTTAACTCGTATATCTATCTTATCCATCTATTCTACTTTCAACTTTGTCTATATATACCATGTTATAAACCCTAATTCATGTCTTATTCCTCATTTCTGTATGTTCTATTAGATCCTCTTTCCAATGGCTGCAAACCCTAATTCCCAAATACAATTCCAAATCAAATCCAAAGCCAAAATGTAACGACCCAGAATTTTTATTAATTTAAATTTGAATATTTAATTAATTTTAAATGTTAATGAGTGAATTTATAAGTCGAATAAATTTTAATTTGGATTATTGGATTTAATTGGATAATTTAATCGATAATTTAATATGTTAAATTATGGAAATAATTAAAAAATTGAGTTAAAAATGATTGAAAATAATTTGGAAAATTTTATTTAATCATACTGGAGTTATAGAGATATTTTAGAACTTTTAAAATCGAATTAAAAGTTAATTTGTGAAAATTGAATATTTTAATATTTAATAATTGACTGTAAAATAGCCAATTTTTGAACAGTCTCAGAATTGAACGAAACCAGTTCCATTGGATCCGTAATAGATAGTTATTACCGGATTTCAATTTTCGTGTCAATCGGAGCTATCGTTTGATCGTGGCAGCTCGAAACGCATCGAATTGTTTTTAATTTAAATTTGGCGAGTCAAAATAGCCATTTTTCAAAAAGTCTCGGAATTCGACGAAACCAGTTTCATCGGATCCGTAATGTGATATTTTTGTAAGATTTCAAATTTCAAGTCAATTGGATTTACCGTTTGTCCGGTACAAATTAAAACGCCTAGAAATCGAGTTAAATCGGTTTAATTTAAATTGAACGTTTGCAGCCATAACTCGCACATACTTCCGAATTAGCTTCCGAAACCCATTCCATTGTGTCCGGAACGCGGGGTAAACCTTAGAAACGCTGGTTACGGCGCGTAAATCGGAGTTCGGAATTCCCGGGATGAATAGTGTTTACGCTAGCTTTTTCTATAAATACACCATACTCTTCATAATTTAGAAAAAATATACAAACCCTAACCCTAATTGTTGTAGCCGCCACTTTCTATTTCTAAGGCCAGATTTTTCCCAATTTCATTCATCAATCTCTCCAAATCCATTCACATTCAAGCGAGGTGTTCAACACGAAGATTGAAGAGCATGGAGAGAGCTTTAATTTCATACGGTGATGATCGAGTTTGGAGTTGCGTAGGGGGAGCTAGATGTGGCCGTTCTCTTCAGTTTTGGCACGCATTTCCACGCAGCACATGAGGCCGAGCTTCATAGGGTGGGGGCCGAACATGGTGGAGGTGATGGGCTTCGCAACGGAGTTCCCCGATCGAGTTTTCATCGAGCATTGGAGGAGAATAATTTAACCCTAATCTACATGTTTGGGTTCGGCCTCAATTTGCACGGCCTGGAGATGATAACGTGAGTTAGGTGTTGGGGAAGATGAACCTGGGGCCGTTGGATCTGGATCTAGTGGCTAGGATGAGCTGTAGGTGGAAAATTAATTAAGTTATGTTGTAATTAGTTTGTTTAAATACGTGTAAACTTCAAAAATACATAACTTTTTCATACGAGGTCGAAAAAATGCAAACTCAGTTGCGTTGGAATCGTATGGACGAGCACTACGCGATGGAGTTGGTTTGGAGTCGTTTGGAGTTAGTGAGAATTTCGGGTAAAATTAAACGCACGTTTAATTTTATTCGAAATAAAAGCTAAAAACGGATTTAAATCAAGGTGAGAACTTCTCACTCAATCGAATCGGTTTCGATTTTATTTTAAATAGTTAGATTTAAAATACTTGAATGCATGTTTGAATGTCGATTGTAATTATTGATTGTTAAAATAGACATTATACGCCGTTAGTAAGCGGATGTTATTTATTAAAAACATATACCGCGAAAATTTCATAAACAGTGAAATTGGTATTATATATAATATCAATATATATATATTGGCATATGTATATATTGCAGTTGTTGATTCCCCGCATTTTTTAGCGGATGAGACCCTATTACGCCGTTATTAAGCGGATAATATTTATTAAGAACATATACCGCGATAATTTCGTACTGGAGCGAAATTGGTATTGTGCTAATGTTTTTGGATGCAGGAAAACAGGTTGGAGGGATCCAACTGGATTCCTCAACAGTTTTTATTTGATTTCAGATATTTTGATATTTGATGGATTATCATATCGATATATGATATCGTTGTTAGTCGTGATTGACTATTTGGTGTGTAGCATCATTGGACCCAGATTTTGGGATTTTAAAATGGTTTTAAAGTGATTTTTGAAAATATACTATATTTTTGGAATTGATCCATTATAAATAAATAAACGTTATAATTTTTAAAGTTATAAAATTATGGTTTTTGTGAAATATAGTTAAAAGCTGGTTTTTGAGAAATATGAACCAATGATTTTATAAAATAGTTTAAACTGGATTTTTGAGTTTATTATTAAAAGTTTGAATATAAGATTTATAAAATTTGATTATTTTATAAATCAAGAGAACGGTGAAATTTTAAAGGAATTTAAAGACGTTTAAAAGAATAATATAAATTAATTTATATTAAGAGATTTATAAATGGATATTTATAAATTGAATTATGGACATTATAAAACGAGTTTTTATAAGTGTTTGAATGTAGTGAAAATGAATTTCCTAAATGAATGAAATTTATGAAATTATAAACTGTGAAGTTATAAATGAAATTTTATAAGCAATAGGTTTATAAAATTTATAAAGTTATCGAAAGAATGAATTTTGGATAAATAAACAATCTTATAAGTTAAGATTAATAATTTGGGAAGTTAAATGAACGATTTTGTAAAATAATCGTTTTATAAGTAATTAACTTATAATATGAACTTGTAGTTTATAATTGAGTTATAAACTGGAATAGGTTAATAAAGGAATTTATAAAAAGGAAGTTTTTATAAATAAATAGAAACGGAATTTATAAACGTTGTTTTATAAATCCGCAAATGACTTATTTTGATAAGTTAATTGTTATAACTTAGAGATAGAGTTATATTCACATTTTGAACAGTGAATAATCCTTTAAGTTAAAGTGAATAGAAATGATGAAATTTGTTAAGGTAGTATATTCACGTTTTTGAATAGTGAATAATACGTTAAAGAAATTGTTTTAGATATGATGTTTTAAATAGAATTAAAACGATCTAACGATGGTTTAAAATGTGTTGAGATTCGAAACCATAGATTTCAACATTTATTGTTGAAATAGACGTTTTCGAGAAATAAAAGGAAATGTGGACTATAACACTGTTGTTATAGTAAATGATTTCCGAAAGGAAATGTTTTGTATAGTATTGGGATTTATATATCTATTTTAATTTCGAATCCCTATACTAGTGATTTTGGGTTGTCGTAACGATGTTTTACGTAACATTCGTTTTGGCCCCAATAAATATGTTTAAGAGAATGATTTCCTTAAAGAATGAATTATATACTTAATTCGATTTAAGTATATTGAATATTTTCTAAGTGTTGAAAATAAAAGGAATTTGTGAATTACTTATGAATAAATAAGTATGGAAATGTTTTCCAATATGAAGTGAATAATTAGAATTTATCTTTTTCTGAAGATAAATTGAAATGAATTATTGAAATCGCATATGCATGGATATCTTGAAATATAAATTCATTATGGAATTTATATGTGAAAGTGAAACTTGTTAAAAATAAATATTGATTTATTTTTGAAGTGTTGAAATTATATATCTAGTAAAGATATTTTGGAAAATAAATAATTTGGAAAATTATTTGGAATCTGGTGATGTGTGCATATCCAGTGATAGTTCAATAACCGACTATCAGTATTTCCCTTTGAATGGGTATTTGATGTGAATTGATTGAATTTGAATGCACACTTATTTTTGAATAAGCGCTCACTATTCGGGTTAACCGGGAAAGGACCATGGGGTCGTATAACCCATTCCGAATATGTGATACGTCGTTGTGAATCGCATTTGAAGATCGGTGTTGAAGACCGGATATTTGCGAGAGCGATAGGATGAACTATCGATTGACTCTGCACCGAGTTGCTCCGGTATTGAGTTCTCCATATGTGATGGTGAATCCGATCAGGATTGTGGATATCCGGATTGCAAGGACTTCTTTGTAAGTGCCTTCGGTTCTGTTCGAGCCCGGAACAGACTTGTATGGATTGTATGTCTGACATTACAATTTGAGATATAAAGCCGATTTCTTTCAAATATATTTCTGTTGGTGGCGGAGAATTTATTCTTTGCTTAACACCCTTCTTTGAGACGTACGAGCTCAAAGGTTATATAGTTGAAGTTATCAGCGATATATTCCCAGTTTGGTAATGTGACATGCTGAGTGATGCTGAAATGATCATTGTGTTGATTATTTGTGATAGGATCATTTATTTGATCGTCTATCTTAGTGATCATTGTGTTGATCATTTGTTGACCCAAAGCATGGCTTTTTATAAAGTATGTTTTTGTGGACGTGAATTCGTCGAGCCTCACATCCCGGAAATGGTCAAAACAGGAAAGATGCAGCAAGGTTATGAGGGGTAGCGCCCTTTAGGATATGTGCATTTCCTTCTGGAAAAGGGTGGTGTCATGGTATGGAGCCCAGATACTTACTCATGTTGAAAACACTTTATGATTGTGTGAATTGATTACGAGCGCTCGGTTGATAAAGGTCCCAAAGGACCGGGGGATGGCATATTCGGTCAGTTGTTACTCAGTTAGGAGTAACCCGGCCTTGTGTTGGTAGAGATCCGGTTTGGTTCTCGGGGATGTCCATCCAGAGGCATTCTCATGTGGCAATGGGAAGTTCCTTGGCCTGGCCATTTGTTGGAAATCCAATTCCCAATACGAAACTTGTACGGTATTAGTTGTAGAACCTGCTATTCACTTATGGTGGTCACCACTGTTTGGATAGTAGCTATAGTAGGCATACGATAATGGTCGTATGTTGGCTAAGATTTATATCTTTAATTTCGAAATGATTTTCCTCTACACTATGCACTAATAATAATATCAAATATTATTTTAAAATGCGTATCAAGCATCTTTGACTATCATAAGGAGAAATCTCCTCCGATTCTGCGTTTGCATGTGTGTGTGTGCGGGAGGCCTTATGGTAGTCTCATTTTTAAAAGCATTGCGAATTGAATTTAAAAATATTCCTCTATTTTGATTTTAAAGTTAAATAAACTGTTTTGAGTTCTCACACCAGTCACATGACTGACTCGGAGTTTATTGTTTTCCTTCCTAAACTCTGGGTGCCCACCAATTTCCACATGGGCAGTTAAGAGTTAAGGTTTATCAGGATATTCTGGATATTCTGGAGTTGCAAGAGGCAAGCTGGATAGCATGGCGTATTACTAGTTTATATAGTATTTCTTTTTCCGCTGCACTGTTTGTTGTTGTATGATGTTGTACACTCTGATGATATGATGTAATGAAATGAAATGTAATGTAATAACTGATATAGTTCTTTGTTTAAAGATTATTCATTTATTATAATATGTTGTTCCGCTGCGAATTGTGAGATTCTGTTGTTGTTCCTTTCTGTCCCGTTCTATTTTAAAAAAAAAAATTCTTCTATCTTCTATTTTCTCTATTTTCTTTTCCGTTCTATTCTCTTTTTCTTTCTATTATCAAATTTTCTATTTTTCTATCTTCCTCTCTCTCTATTTTCTGTTATCTTCTTCTACTTCTCTCTTTTTCTTTTCTTAAAATTTTTGTTAAAACCCATAACATCTCGGTTTTCGGCCTTTGATTTCTCGGCAGTCGATAAAGTGAGTATCGATGTTGAATTTTCGAAGAACGAAAAATTTTCGTGACGTTACACAAAAATTCAAACTCTCCAATCAATATCAAATTTTACATGGATTTGAAGCTCTCGAAGAGCGTAATCTTCTAGTGTGATTCGTTTTTCAAATTGATACACTGTTTCCCAAAATTCGCCAATCAATTCTCGACCGTTCATCACGCTCCGATGAACGTTGACGGATCATCAAAAAAATTGTACCGTTGTGTGGAGATGGACGAGCGGGTCGCATTGTTGTAGTTCGTTCTGTCGATCAACGGTTGGATCACGCACAAGAATTCAATAAGGATTCGTATTCACCGGCATCGGTTGGGGTTTTCCAGTCGAGCGGCGAGGCTAGGGTGTCCCGATGGTGGTGGAGGATTGTCGGCGTAGGCGTGGAGGTTTGTAGGCTTGGACGCGGTTGCTTCGGTCGACGGCAGGGTGAACGTTGATGGCGTTGTTGTTGCTTGTATGCGAAATTAGGGTTTTGTCTCATCAATGTTACTGCAGATGTTTGTGTGAAGAAGACGTGGCTTGCTGACGTGGCTTTGTGAGGGGTTAGTTGCTTATTTTATTTTAATTTTAATTTTGTTTGCAATGATCTAACGTGTATAAATTCCACATACGAGGTCCGTTTTACGCACGGTTTTCTCCACTAGGTTCGTATTGGAATTCCGGACATTCTGGAGCTAGTTTGAATGGATTCGAAGGCTGTTCAAATTTTGGGTTTAAATTTGATTTAAATTCAATTTAAATTCAAAAGTTGGGTGTTTTAACCCACTCGCAACTTCTAAAATTTCTTATGTTTGTTAAATTGATTTATGACGTGTTTAGAAATTTATTTATGACTGTTTGCCATAATTTTAATCCTCATCCCGGTAAAATTAAATTTATTGAATTAAATTATTATTCAATTTATTATTGCATATAAAATGCCAATCAAATTAATATATTATTGAATATAAGTTGTCAGCAATTACATGTATTTATTATCAGTTCTATATTGACATTATTGTTTGAATTGGATGATGATCGTGATGAATGGTTGATGATTGATATTGGATGAATGGATGCTGTATTTTATATTGTCATAAACTGCAAATTGTTATGCATTTTTAAATCATATATAACCGTATTTTTAATTTAAATTACGAATTGAAATGATAAATATCTGTATCACTTGACCATATGGTAGAAAATTATATACAGACACCGTGGTCTATATATAAAAATATTTTGAAATGATTTTCTATGATTTGGTAAAGAAATATATGGTTTTATGAGATATTGATTGGGATATTTTATAAATGTTATTTTTATATATAGTTAATTTTTTTGGTTTTAAGCTATGTATAAAATTGGTTTGAAGTAAAAATAAGTTAAATAATAAAGTTGATTTTATGAAGATAACATGGTTAAATAGTTGTTTAAATTACATTGTACATATAGTTATAAGGGCTTAAATAAAACTGAGGTTCGAAGACAAGTATGAAATCGATGTGAATTAATTTTTTTGTAAGAATTTTTTTTCACGAATAAATTTGATTTGAAATTGAGATAAATTTGAGATTATACGAAATTGAATTTATTTAAGAATTAAACTCAAAGAGGTTGAAATGAAATTTATTAAATTGGAAATTTTTAAAGGTATAATTGTTATAAGTTGATTTTGGGGTCTAGGTGAATTAGATGATTATTTCAAGTATAAATGAATTGAAGGCAATATTTAGTTATTTGTAATTTGAGCCTTATTTAAATGATAAGGGGTTTATTATGTAAAATATTTCAAAACTAAATAATAGAAAATGCAATTGTTGAATCGAAATTATCAAATTTAGTTTGCAATTTTGGAAAATTTAAAGCCTTGAAATATATCGAAATTGAAACATTTTATCGAAATTGAAATGTTTCGAAGTTACGAATTTCAAAGTATTATGTTTTAAGTATGTTAAAATTTCAAATGTTTGGTTTTGAAGTGTGTAATTTGGAAGTGCTATGATTTTAGAAAAGGGATATGTTTGAAATAAAATGATATTATACTGATTTGAAATAAAAAGATATTATATTTATTTAAAATAAAAAGGATATCATATTGATTTGGTTTTAAAATGGAAATGATATTGTATTTATATGGCTTTGAAATGGATATTATATTCTGGCTTTGAAAGTATGAACAATTTTGAAAAGCCCGCGGTGTTATAATAACGTTTGGTTGTTAAAGAGACCGGGATCGGAAGTTGTCATACTCTCTGCCAACTCCGAAAACCACTTTAACAACCGTGTATGCGATGGAGATTCCAAAATGAAGGAGGATGGTGGCGGCATTTCCTCTGAGGTAAATACATGGACCCGACTTCCGTGAGTTGGCATAAGGTGGCTAAAATAGGAGGAATTGCCGGGCTAAGAAGGTAGCACCTTTTACCGGACACATCCTTGATATTATACTATGTCTTTGTAGTGATTCGGTGGCCACTTTTGATTTTTGATTTGGGGGTGTGGCTCGAGGTGGGCGGTAGTAGCTGCTACGCGTTACCATCGAACCAGAAGCGTAATTGGTATATCTACCCTAGCATTGCCTAGTTCGGCCATGTCACCTACCCTATCGCGCCTTGTACGAGTTTGGTTTTCCCCCATAGCCCATGGAGTATTTAGGGTAGTCTCCCGATCTGGAGATGTGCTGATACTGCATAGGAGATGTCAAATCCCATGAACATCTCTGACACTGTTTCGCTCATATTATTTATTGTTTATTTAACTTACATAAGATCATTTAGTTCTGACTCGAGTGTTTTGTCTTTTCAATTCACTCGGGTCAGTCTGAGCATTTCAAGATTCGAAGACCTTATTTCTAGAGGATAAAGACGAAGATTGTAATACTACTATTTATTATATTATTCCGCTGCATTAATACTGTTCCACTGTTCACATTGTTCCGCTGCATTGTTATTGATTTTCCTCTGGTATGTGTAACTCTGATATGTATTGCATAAGCAAAATCAAATGTTTGTAAAACAGCTTCATGAACTGTTTATTTGATTATTATATTTAATCATTCCACTACAAGATTCTATATTGTTTTTCTTTCTCTGCATTTTCTTATTTACCCCATAACAATCCGCCCTTCTTTATGGTTTAAGTTTGACGTGTGTGGCTTATCGTCAATTTAAAACATACAAAAAGGCGGGACATTACATCTAGTAATAGTGCTTTGGTTTAGCGATAAAACTTAGCTTTGTGGGGTTTGACTCTTTGTTAATAGGGTAGTAATACCCTATGATGAGTCGTTGAGTGTATGTATATGGGAGAGCGTATTTATTAGTTTTATAAAAAGGTTTTAATATTGTGTTAATTTGTTCCTTTTTGTATTTATAAATTCTGGTAGATGCATGGGACGCTATGACATCAATAGGGATTTCTAAACGCTCAATAGGACAGACCGACATAATATTTGTTTGAATGAAATAATATTTCCTATTATATTTCCTATATAAAATATTTTATAAAGGTTATATTTGGTTTGCCGTATATTGGTTGTTAGGTAGTGAAATTTATATATAATAGTTGAAACGAGATGGAAAATGAAATAAACGAAAATTAGAAATTTATAACTTAAGTTTCGGGGTTTTGAAACTTTCTTTTGAATGATTTTGGAATATAATAATAATATTTTAGAAGTATTTTCTTATATAAATATTTCAATATAATTTTAAAGAATTTTTTAAAGAAACTCTGGAAAAAAATAAGTTGTACTCCCCTCTCTGTCGCTGGAAAATAATTTCGGTGATGAGTGCATGCATCATCGACTTTCATTTTCGAGTTTCGAAGTGGGAAGACCACTGTAGTAGTTTTACTTCAGAGTTGTTTTGATAAATAAATAAAAATTTTAAATTATTTTAAATATAATTGGATATATAAGCCGTAAGTATATACATTTATCTATTATTTTAAAATGATTTGAAATTAAACTCGGTATTTAATTCTTAATTTTCCATTAATTAGTAGTTTCAATTATTGTAGTAAAATTGGTTGTAACTAATTTATAATCGGAAACTATAATTAAAATAAGAGATTTAATGCTAAGTTATAAATGGAATTGAATGAAAGTTGAAATTGTAACTTATAAAAAAAAGATGCAATTATTAAACATTAAATTAATTTAGAAGAAATAAGAAAACTTGTATGATTCTCAATTGCATTTTTTAACACATATATGAATTACCAATTATAAAAAGTTAAAATGTTAATAAGAAATGTAATGGGTGTTATACAAGTAATGAACTGGAAGTAGTGAAAAGTATTTGATGAAATTCTTTAATAAATAATAATTTGTTGTTCTGGTGTTGTAGACTTAGGTATAATTGAGCCTTTTTCTAACAAAATATAATAGAAGGTAAGTATTATAAATAAATGATTATAAACCTTAGTAAATGAATTAATATGCAAACAAATAGAATTAAACATAAATATTATGAATAAATGAATATTAATAAATAAAATTATGTAATAATTAATAAATGATGGCATTAATAATGAAATAAGATTCGTATGTAATAAATGAAAATATGCAAGTAATAAATGTAAAGTAAAAAGATAAACCATTATATGAATGGAAAAGAAATCGAACAACAAACGTCTGAATGGAATTAATAAGAATAAACTTAATCTGTTGTTTGAAAGCATTATTTGTTTGGTTTATGGTTGTTTGGGCAAGGACATTTTAAATTCTTTGGGTGGATGAATAATCTATTTATTTCATCGAAGACTGTTGAGTAAATGGTGCACTTAGTAGTTTATTTTTCATTCTATACAATTTAAATTTTTGAACCCGAATAACTATTTGTTTTGCTTGATATGAATGAATGAGTGATTTGTATGGATTCTATGTGATAGTTATGTGCCTTATTGCAAGTGATTGTTGTTGTATTGATTTGGTCATTTATAATTAAAGCAACTTTAAACATTTCATTTTATATAATTATTAACTCTTTTCAGATTATATAAGTGAAATTCAGGTTATGGAAGCAATTGCTACTACTATTGGTTTCTTAATTAAGTGTTAATTGCCCGACAAATAGGCGCGTTTTCAGATTATGGTTTATAACGTTATTATACTTTTTTCCCGTGTTGGGATATACATAATTTTGGAAAAATATGTTGTATATTGTTTTATTTGATATTATATTTTCTCCCGAGCCTCTCTATACAAAGGAGACTCTACCGAAATTTTCCATAAATTTTGGACCTAAAAAATATTTTGAAAATGTTTTCCAAAATTTATTAATTTAAGTATAAAAAGATTTAATGGTTATAAATTGGTATATTTTATATAAATTAATTAATTTTGTAAATTTATTTGTTTATAAATTTAATATTTTAAATAAGATTTATTGACTTCTTAAATCTTCTTTTCCCTTCTCTTCCTTTTCGAGGATGAAAAATTTTGAGTGAGGGAGAGTATAACGACCCGTAAATTTTCACTAATTATAATTGTTAATTTAACGAGATTTTTGAAATTTAACATTGAAGAAACTAAAATTTAGTGAATTATTAATAAAGGTTGTAATAATGTAAATTAACTAGGAGGAAACGTAACAAGGTTAATTTAAGTTAATAATTAAGGAACTTGAATGGAATTCTAATTAAATAAAATAATTTAAATGTTATGATTTGGTTATAAGTGGAATATGAGAAAGCAAATGTAAGTATTGAATTAATGTGTGAAATAATATAATAGATGGTAATTGGTTGGGAAGGATTTACATACAAGTATTATAAAGGGTATTATGGTGATAAATGGTTGTTACCTGTTAATTCACCAATTACAAATAAAGATAATTAAATGTACATTAATGATAATTAATATAATAACGGAAAGTGTGAGTGTAAATTAAAATAGAAACGTAAATTCATTATAAGGTAGTAATTGGTGTAATAGAAAGCATGAGACCAAGTAATAAATTTATTGAGAATATTAATTGTAATTGGATGTAGATTAATGTAATAACGTTAATGCAAGTTGATAAATAACTAATTTAGCGCAATCCAAGTTAACTGAAACCAATTGCAATAAATGAAGTTAAATATTACGCTAGCGTGGATTTAAGGTAATATTTGGAAATAATGTATCATTAGCGGTTTATGAATGAACTGATAATTAAAATTTGAGGTAGTGATGTTAATATAAGTCGACTATAAACAAGTTGAATGAAATCCCAATAAAGGACGTAATGCAAATGTTATATTTGGCAAAGTTTCAATACTAGTGAAAATTATAGTTAATACATAATAAAGAAAGTAAGTTGAGCATATTTATGTAATGTAGTGTAAAACCCAGCATTAACTATGTTATTTGAAATTTTTGGATGGGATATAAAGATTGAAATCAAGTAAAAACAATTTATTGGAATAAGCATTCAATAATTGGATTAATTGCAAATGAATGAAATTAAATATTTAATTATTTCATTAACCGAAAATTAAGTTGAAATTGGAGAATATTACGGTTATAGGTCTTGAGTCCAATGTTAATTTCATCTATTTGACATCAATGAATAGAATAATAGAACGAAAAGTAAATTAATTGGAATTATTGTAAATTAAATTTATAATTTCTAAATGTGATAAAAATGAAATTTAACGCTAATATTTATGAATTAATCAACTCTAAATTTACATTTAAATTTGTTTGAATTATTATAAATAATTGAGAAATAATAAAGGATGAAGTTTGTCAACTAAAGAATTGAAATTTGAAATTTGAAATTTGATTTAATTAGCTAATTTATTAATTTAATTAATTAATGTAAAAATAGCCATTTTGGCAACTGACTCGGATTTCGACGAAACTAGTTTCATCGGATCCATATTGATGTATTATTGTAGGATTTCAATTTTCGTAACGATCGGACTTGTCGCTTGATCGTACGAACGCGAAACGCCTTGAAATCAATGAAATTGAAATCAATTGAAATCGATTTGAAATAACTTGAATTTTGCATAACTTCTTCATACGATGGAATTTGGACTTGAAATCTGTTCCATCGCGTTTAAAATATTTTAAAACATTTATTTTGATATTGGGTTGATCCAATTTCATTCCGGAGTCATAACGACCTTTTTGGGCCACTTTGTCGTTAGCGCGTATATCTATCTTATCCGTCTATTCTGTTTTCAACTTTGCCTATATATACCATTTTATAAACCCTAATTCATTACTTATTCCTCATTTCTGTATGTTCAATTAGATCCTCTTTCCAATGGCTGCAAAGCCTAATTCCCGAATACAATGCCAAATCAAATTCAAAGCCAAAAATTCAAACTCTCCAATCAATATCAAATTTTATATAGATTCGAAGCTCTGAAAGAGCGTAATCTTCTAGTGTGATTCGTTTTTCTAATTGATACATCGTTTTCCCAGAATTCTCCAATCAATTCTCGACCGTTCATCACGCTCCGATGAACGTTGTCGGAACGTCAAATAAATTGTACCGTTGTGTGGTGATGGATGAGTGGGTCGCACTGGTGTAGTTCGTTCTGTCGATCAACGGTTGGATCACGCACAAGAATTCAATTATAATTCATATTCACCGGCGGCGGTTGGAGTTTTTTGGTCAAGCAGCGAGGACAGGGTGTGCCGATGGTGGAGGAGGAGTGTCGGCGTAGGCGTGGTGGTTTGTAGGCTTGGACGCGGCTGCTTTGGTCGACGACAGGGTGAACGTTGATGGCGGCGCTGTTGCCTGTACGCGAAATTAGGGTTTTGTCTCGTGCGTATTGCTGTAGATTTTCCCATGAAGAAGACGTGGCTTGCTGACGTGTCTTTGTGAGGGTTTAGTTGCTTGTTTTATTTTAATTTAAATTTTGTTTGCAATGATCTAATGCTTATAAATTTCATATACGAGGTCCGTTTTACGCGCGGTTTTCTCCGCTAGTTTCTTATTGGAATTCCGGATATTTTAGAGCTAGTTTGGACGGATTCGGAGACTGTCCAAATTTTGGGTTTAATTTTATTTAAATTCAATTTAAATTCAAAATGTGAGTGTTTTAACCCACTCACAGCTTCTAAAATTTCGTATGTTTGTTAAATTGATTTATGACGTGTTTAGAAATTTATTTATGACTATTTGCCATATTTTTAATCTTCAACCCAGTTGTTAACGTAAAAATCAGACGCTAACACCCCGGTGTAGATTGAAGTTGAGCGAAAGCACCACCCGTGAACACGGGAACTAAAGAACAAGTAGAGAAATCACAAAAAAAGCAGAAAAGACAATAGTTTTTATAGTGGTTCGGCTTAGGGTAAGCCTACGTCCACTTTAACTCTCTTTATTACTGAATTTGGTTACAACTTTACAACAATCTTCAATTACAATTCTGATGAGACAAACAACTAGAACTTTGATGGAGAATAATCTTCCGAATTCATGTTGAATGATGTAGATTTTCTCTTGGAGATCGTAGTAGTGTCCTTGGTGTTTGGAGTACTTGAAGTGTTGAGTGAGTCGAGGATTCAGCAGAGTATCGGCGCTTCAAGAGATCGGCCAAAAGTCCCCCTGCTAGTTGGAGTTAGGGCTGTATTTATAGGAGTGGTTCTGGGCAAAGTTCATTCACCAAGTCTTAGGTCGTGCACGACCTAAGGTAGGTCATAGGTCATAGGTCGGCCACGACATAAGGAATCACTTGTATTAGCTATATTAGAACTTGCCCTGAATAAGTCACTAGGTCGGCAGCGGCCTAAGAGATGGGATTCGACTTATCTTGATTGCATTTGGTTCTCTTCTGAGCAAATTAATAGGTTGCGTGCGACCTATTATAGGTCGTGAGTCGTTCGGGATTTAGGTCGCTGGGACCACTTCGCTCT
This sequence comes from Allium cepa, assembly GCA_030765085.1. Classification (NCBI taxonomy): domain Eukaryota; kingdom Viridiplantae; phylum Streptophyta; class Magnoliopsida; order Asparagales; family Amaryllidaceae; genus Allium; species Allium cepa. The sequence continues at coordinate 489,151,916 of CM060945.1, forward strand.
TAGGTCGGTAGGCTGTGGTATTGCTTAGGTCGCATATGCTTGAGATCGTTAGATCGCTGACTCCTTAAGTCGTTAGGTCGCTAACTCCTTAAGTCGTTAGGTCGCTAACTCCTTAAGTCGTTAGGTCGCTCCATCCTTTAGGTTGCTCTAGCCTTTAGGTCGTTAGGTCGCTGAGTGTCTTAGGTTGGAACTTCCTATAGGTCGCTCGGTCGGTGCACTTCATAGGTCGCTGAAGAACCGAAGCACTAGGTCGCTAAAGACCTTAGGTCGCGGAGTGCTTTGTGATCTTAGGTCGCTGCTGTAGTTAGGTCGTTGGCGCCCTTAGGTCGTTGGGTCGTTTCTGTAGTTAGGTCGGCCACTTTTTAGGTCATGAGCACCCTTAGGTCGTTAGTACCTTTTAGGTCATTGAGTCGCGTAAGTCTTAGGTCGTTGAGTCGCGTAAGTTTTAGGTCGCTTCAGAAATAGGGGTTAAACACTTACCCCTCGAAGTACAGGCCTATGCCATAGGTCGTGTGCTTCGATCTGACTGCTAGGTCGTGAACGACCTAAAACTTATATTAAATCGCGTGCCTATTCATCTTCCCCCTTTTTCCCCATATAAATTTGCTAGGTCGTGAACTCTTCCTCACTCTACTGCTCCAATCTCCCACTGCCATTGACGAATTTTCAAGCTTCCAAAAGCAAATTCAACTCGTTCAGTCACCGATTCATCTTTACCATTATATCTCGTAAGTGAATCTGATCTTCATCCCACCATAATCACCATTGAATTATGAATCCCCATTTTCCGATCGTAGTTCAATTCCATGTGTCGTGCTTCATTTTGAGTGACTGTTATAGTCGACTTTTGATCGCCATTTGACTGATTTAGGAAGGCACGGAGATGTGTTGAATTTATGATGGATTGGGGATGTTTTGCATTGTTTTTGAAGTGATCAGGTGGTATGAAGGGATGGTGAATTTCATGAGGAGGACGATGAATTTCTATGTGTAGTTGGTAATGGGTTATCGGGTTACAGTTTGACGAGACGGATTGCGTGAGGAGGAAGTTAGTGACTCAACAGATCTGGGCGACCTAAAACTTAGGTCGTGCTGGGATTCTCGCGACCTAAGACTTAGGACTTGACTTGTTTGAACGGCAGCACAACGACCTAAGGAATTCACGGCTTATTTTCCTTTTTTTGTGGCATGGACATTAGGTCGTGGACGAGTTGAGACTTCGGACGAAGTTTAATTGCCTTGAACCTTTTTATTTTGCATAGTGCGACTTAAGATCCCTCGACCTATGTTAGGTCGCCAGACGACCTAGAACTTTGACGAATGCCTATTGCTTTGAACTGCTGGATTAGGTTGCGACCTATTGAATTAACGGCTTAATCCCTTGCGGCATAGGGTTTAGGTCACGACCGAGTTAAGACTTAAATGATTTGCATCGCTTTGTCTTGAGGCCTTTTCTTTCATATGCCCTACGACCTGTCTTGAAACATAATTTCAATTGGAATGCTCGACTTGAACTGCTCAACTTGAACTGCTTTATAGATTATCTCTAATGCTAATAACCTGTTAAACATAATACTTGCAGAAAACTGGGACAAATATACTGCCATTGACTGCCCACATCGAACGACAGATTAGTCGATAAAGAGTAATCAACTTAAATGAACTGTGTGAACGAAATGCTGTAAACTAATGAATTCAAGTGAAGTATTAAAGCAAAACTAAAATAATCAATTAAAGCCGATTTGTTTGCATTAACACTACACTTGAGCTTTAAACAAGTTCTGAAATCTCATAGTCGACCAATTGCCAACTAGTTTAATTTCAGTTATGTTTGCTTTCTGTTTTTGTTAGTTCCGCACAACACTTCACACTTTTTAGGAAATGTGCATCTTCTTATTTGAATGTCTAGTTCCTTGTATAGAATGACTTCTCAACATGGAGAAACAGAATCTGCTTAAGAGACTTCCCCAATCGCTACTCCATTGGTTAATCCTCCAGAGAGAACTTCAACCACGCTGACATACAAAGTTTTCTGCCAACTATGCGCTTTGTTTGGCATTGCTGAAGCAGATGCCATTCTTCCTAAGAGAAGTGATACTGCCGATATACCACCTTCTGGTTTTGTAGCAGTTAATCGCCAAATGTGCACGAGTGGAGCTATCCCTCCTTTTAACAACTTTCTTCAACGGCTTCTTCTCCGACTAGCTATCTCCCCCTTCCAGCTGCACCCCAATGGCTATGCTATTCTGATGGGGTTATGTGTGCTATTCAGAAGGACGCTGGATCGCCTTTCGAGTTTTGATGAAGTTTGCTATTTGTGCACGTTTGCCAAAAATAAAGACCATCCCTCCATCATTCTTGTGAGAAGCGCTAGGAACCGTAAACTAATAATCGGCCTTATAGAAAGTGCTCACGGTATTCTAAGTCAATTTTTCTTCGTTCGCTGTCCTCCGGGATTCTATGCTATCTGGAGAGTAGGAAGTAAGAGCATTTATCTTTGTTCCTGATGTTTTTCTTTGAGCTTTTCATAGCCTGAGTTGTCAAATGTTAACTTCGCCTTTTACTTTTCAGCGCTTCCTCCTCCTTCTAGGGATTCCAGTCATAAACCAACTTTTGAGAGGCTTATGGCCGTGCCAGGTTAGGAGAGAAGCATTCAATTTCTGTTGAAAGATGAATTTTTGCATCAGTACGGACTTTTGCATACCTCTCGCTCTACACACCCTCATGAAGTCCCAGACTCCCCAGCCCAAGCATTGGATGCCCCAGTTTCTACCGATGCACCCATACCGAAAGAACCTGCCTCTGAGGCTTCTCTAGTGAAGTGCTCCACTTCTGTTGATGTCGTGGGGTCATCTGGCAAACTTGCCCCGGTCACTGAAGAAGAAGAGCCTCAGGAATCTCCTCCACATTCAAAGAAGTCCGGTGACGAAGAAGCTGGGAAAACAAGCCCTGTCAAACAGAGTGGAGACGATACTTTCGAAGGGTTGAGCGACCTGTTTGTCACTTCACAGGAGCTCTTTAAAGACGACCCCGTTACTACTAGGATTCCTTCTTCAGTAGTGGAAGCGACTTCTTCTTTACAACAAGCTCCGTCGACCCACGAGTTGACGTTGATTACTACCCCCGTGATTACTCTGCAATCAAAGAGTGGTTCGTAGCTTGATGCGCGTAGTTTACACATCACACACACTTAGAATCCTTCGGCACTTTTATACTTCTAACTCTTTGTACTTTGAAGATTCTAAAGTTATGCTTCTTCTCTCTAAAGACTTTTAAGACTTGTCTCTTCTTTTTATTTCAGATTCTCCGATGGGACGCAGCAGCTCCTACTACGACGACTTTCAGCGCTACGGGAGGCGTAGTCAATATGACTATAGGCGCTACCTTCCCACTCCCAAAGAAACCGATGAAGAGAGAGCCGCTCGAAAGGCTCAGGAGAGAAGGGCTCAAGAAGAGCGTTATGAGAGAAAAGAAAGGGAGGAGCACCATGATTCTTTCCATAAAGGTGACGATTCCCACAAGAGAAAATCCCATGATGACCGGGGGAAAAGCCATATGGTTGAGGACTTAAGCAAGCGTGCTCGACACGGTGAGAAGCATACTTCTACAACTCCTGAAAAGGTCACTGCCCCCGTCTCACTTGACATTCCTTCTGGCTCTCATGCTCTCGGGAAGACAGACATTCAAACAATAATCAGCAGGCCTAAATTCCAAGTTGGATCAGGCCCGGCTACCTTGCAAAGCCGGTTCCCGCACTGGTGCCTGAAGGGAGTGCGGTTCGACCTTGACTTGGTCCCTATCGACGAGCCTGCCATGCTGCGAAATCTCGATGCCGTCAGGCTTGATATTGAAAGGATGTCGAACTGGAAAAAGCTTGTTGACGAGCTTCAAAGGGTCAACCGTGCGAATATAGAGGCCATGCTTACTATGGAGAATGATAAGGCCGAGTGGCAGAAGGTTCTCGAGCAGCACGATACCGAAATGAGGAGCATCGCTACTTACAATGAGGAGCTTGAGGCAAAAGTTGAGGAACTTAAACAAGAGCTTGCTACTTCTTCTACTACATATACTCAAAAAGAAGAAGTACTTCAAAAGCAAGTTCGCGATGCTCACGCAGCTCAGCGACATGCCGAGGCACAACTTGAAGCTGAGCAGAAAACAGCGGGAAGGTATCGTGCTGAGGTTACAGAGTTACAGAAGAAAGTCAACTCTCAGGAGGCGGAAATTCAAATGCTAAAGCTTCTACTTTCCAAGACTGAAAGAGAGCGCGATGAGGCCGTTGCCGGTAAAATTGCAGCTAAAGAATCTCATGAGGCAACGAAGACCAACATCAGCTCGACACTATTTGACTTTTACCTATACAGCATCTTGGGGCACGGTAGTCTCGCCTTTCTAGGCCCCAAATATGAAGTTACACTGGGTGAAGTGTGGGAGGCTGCACTTGACATGCTTGGCGGTAAAGGTGCTGGCTATGCCGAATCAGCTCTTGAGGAGCATTACTTGGATGATGATGCTCGCGCTGCTCTTTCCAAAGGAAAGGAACAACTTGCAAAATTAAGAGCTGAAATGGCAGAAGGGGAACGGTTAGGAAAAACTACTTCAACTATTCCAGTCCAGCCTACACCTTCGGCCGAAATCGACATTGTCGGCTCCAGTTCTCATTCTCCATCCCTGGCTAAAGTTACAACTGAGATCACAAGCATACAGGGTGGAGATGAAGGCGACGAGAGTGCTGAGGCGCAGGCTTTATGAGGTTGATGTCAGGAAACCAACTTCTCCAGGTAACTCTACTGTTAATCTTTCCCAAGTAGACTGCTCATTTGTTTCTTACGAGCTTGATGAGCTTCTTGACTATTTCCTGAACCTCAACGAGCCTTTATCTCCTCTCTTTACTGACTTTAACTTCTTTTCTTCTGTAGAGAAAGCATCGAGCATTGCTCAAACTTCCCCTCCTCCAATTATTCCTCCTCTGTCTCTTCAGGTCACTCCTCCTTCTGCCTCGCAACAAGGATCACAAGAGGAGCAAATAGAAGCTCTCCAAGACTTGGACGATCCCATTGCTTCTCAAGAACATAGGGGAGAAGAAACTGAAGGGAATGAGAAGACTCCAGAACCAAATGGTTCCGATGACGAACCATTAATTACACTTTTCTCTCCAGGTAGTGGGTCTTCTTCCAGGAAGAGAGGGAAGCATGGAGTCTCTAAGAAGAAGAAGGAGACTTCTGCTAGCGAGACACAAGCGGGAGAATAACCTATTGTATCCCTTTCCCCTTCCTCTCCTACTCTTACAAGCCGGCCTAAGAAGTTAACCATTCGGCCAGGCGCAGGCTCAAAAGGAGGAAGGAAGAAGAAATGATGGCTTTGGTCTTGTGCTTTTTATATCGCTTTTTTGCTTTTTGCATGTACTGGCCGGAGATTGTGCGGGTACCGGCCTCCGCTTTTCTTTTTCTTTTTTATTTTGAACCCTGTACCTGTACAAAATTTTGACAGTATTGAATAAAATGATTCTTTTGGTTTGTACAAACTTCTGTCTGTATTTGAGAATGCATTTACTATTCATTTTTGTACAAGCTTCTTTATATGATATTGCGGTGAGCTTGTGGTATGTTGCTTGAGCGTAATTTTTACCAATGTAACTATACCACGTTGCCCCTATACCATAAGTTCATTGCAATATTTTATATTTTGAGGGGACTTGTACTCTTATTTTCTGGAGAATAATTATTCCATACTTGGAGGAATATTATTTCGTTAAAAATAGAGTACGGTTCCCTTCATGTGAGTTTTTACGCTTTATCCCTCGAAGATATCACTTTTTCTATTGTGCATACACACATTTTACCAAGTGAATTCTTCTATGTGGTAAAGCGGGCCTCTGAAGGACACCTTAACTTCTCTTTGAGAAAGAGTGTTTCCAAGAATAGAAGAACAAATTTTCCTTTGAAGGCTAAAGTGTGCCTTTGAAGAGGGCTTTCCTTTTTTTTATTGCGCCTCCGTGGAGGGCTTTGATCTTTGCTTTGCATTTCTGACGAAATGCTTCTTTGAAAAGTTGTACCTCTGAGGAGGGATTTTTCACGTTTCAACATTTGGAAGTTTTATTTCAATCTCGGTGAAACGTGTGCCTCCAAAGAGTTGTGCCTCCGAGGAGGGCTTTTCACGTTTCAACACCTGGAAGTTTTATTTCAATCTCGGTGAAACGTGTGCCTCCGTAGAGGTCTTTCTGTTCGATTGTGCCTCCGGGAGGAGATCTTTTCATTTCTGCCTCTGGGAAGAGGTCTTTTTTGTTTCTGCCTCTGGGAAGAGGTCTTTTTTGTTTGGTTGTGCCTCTGGGAAGAATTCTTTTTGTTTCTGCCCCTTGGGAGAGGCTTTTATTTTTCCCTGTTCGCTGGGAAGCGGGCCTCCGAAGAGGGCTTTTCACATTTCATCTCACGGGAGTGTATCGACCGATTATGGTGAAATGTGTGCCTCTGAGTAGGGTTACTGCCTGGAAGTTTGGAGTTTCTTTCTCTCGGTTGGACGGATTCACGAGAGTGTATCGACCAATCATTCTGCAACTTTGTATCGAGAAAGATCTCTCTTTTTCTGGTTTGGCTCGCTCGAGGTCTTTTAGCATTTCAACTGTGGTGAAATGGGCCTCTGAAGAGGGCTTCTCACGTTTCAACACCTGGAAGTTTTATTTCAATCTCGGTGAAACGTGTGCCTCTGAGTAGGGCTTTTGCCTGGAAGTTTGGAGTTTCTTTCTCTCGGTTGGATGGATTCACGGGAGTGTATCGACTAATCATTCCGCAACTTTGTATCGAGAAAGATCTCTCTTTTTCTGGCTAGGCCCGCTCGAGGTCTTTATCCACCGAAGAGTTGTGCCTCCGAAGAGGGCTTGTGCCTCTGAAGAGGTCTTTTGCTGATTGACGCTTGCTCGCCCATGTCTCTTTGCCATCGATTCATGTTGGCGATCCCCGTTGTCTTTTGCAAGTGTTATCACTTTTTAGCTGCCAATGATTTCCCTTATCCAAAGAAGTATACTTCATAGTTAAGCGAGTTGGTGGTGGCAGACACAGGCTATTTAACTGGTTGTTTGTTTGTTCAAACATTTGCAGTTAGTTAGATATGGTCCACTTATATCCACATTGCTCACTTTTGTTCGAAGCACTTCTTTTGTAGGATTTGAATATGGAAATTTTGAATGGCACAGTGTTTGCTTGCTGAGTGATGTCGGAGATCGCTTGGTCTTGTGATGGGTAAGCTTTGCTTTTATGGCCTGCATTATTAAATTGACATTTCAGTAACACAATTAACGTATTTTATATGTCGAAACAAAGCAGTTTATAATAGTAGAGAACACAAGATTTATAGTGGTTCGGCCAAAAGTTGGGCCTACATCCACTTTATAGCTTTTCATTATTCACTTGCTTTACAATTGCTTTCAATACAAGAATCATATATTCATAATTCTTTTACAACATTTCAGCAAAGTTCTAAAGTAAAATAGGGATGCAAATGATTGCTGTTCCAAGCTCTTGGGATTGGCTCTCCTTCGACAGTTGTGAGTTTGAATGTGCCATCAAGGAGTTTCACGCCTATAACATATGGCCCTTCCCAGTTTGGCCCAAACACACCTATGGCTGTCATAATTCTCTTCAGACCAAGTCCCCAACTTCAAAGCTGCGCTGACGAACTTTGGAATTGAAGTACCTGGCTATTTTTTTGCTGATGAGCTGCAATTCTAAGTCTAGCCTCTTCTCTTCTTTCATCGAGGAGGTCAAGTGCTTCCAATTGCAATTTCTCATTCTCATTTTGATCAAAATGGATCCTTCTGTGTGAGGGGACTTCAGTTTCCACTGGAATCATCGCTTCTGATCCATATGCCAATGAAAATGGAGTATGCCCAGTCGCAGTTTTGTGGGTGGTTCTGTATGACCATAGTGCAAGCGGTAACTTATCGACCCAACCACCTTTTGCTTTTTCCAGCTGCTTTTTGATGGTTGATTTGATGATTTTGTTTACTGCTTCCACTTGCCCGTTTGCCTGCGGATGAGCCACTGCTGAGAAGCTTTTTCGGATCTTGAACCGTTTGTAGAAATCTTGGAACTCCTCACTTTCAAACTGAGTACCATTGTCTGTGATTATCTTCTGAGGCACACCATACCTGCAAATGATATTTTTAGTCACAAAACTTATCATTTTCTTAGAGGTAATAGTAGCCAATGGTTCGGCTTCAGCCCATTTAGTGAAGTAATCCACAGCAACGATAGCATATTTAATCCCCGATTTGGCAGTTGGTAAAGGCCCAATGAGATCTATTCCCCAGATAGCAAACGGCCACGGACTGACTATTTGAGTTAGCTCAGTGGAAGTTGCTCTAGGAATTTTAGCAAATATCTGACATTTATCACACTTTCGAGAATAGTCAGCAGCTCCTGATTAATTTCTGGCCAAAAATATCCATAACGGAGGATTTTCGTTGCTAAAGTTTGACCGCCTGTATGATCCCCACATTCCCCTCCGTGTACTTCAGTTAGAATTGTCTTAGCTTCTTCCTTTGTCACACATTGGAGTAATGGCATTGAAAATCCTCGCATGTACAAACGACCATCTTGAACTATATATCTGGAGGCTTTCCTCATCAGCTTTTGTCGTTCTTTTGAATTTTCTGGCAGAGAACCATTGAGTAGATATTCAAGTATCGGAGTCATCCATGATTCTAGCTCTTGGGATACATTCATAATCCAATCAACATCCATTTCATCTGTGCTTGGAGCTGACAAGACTTCGACGGGAACTAACCCCAATAGTTGAGCTTCACCAGTACTTGAATATTTCGCGAGAGAATCCGCCTTCATATTTTCTTCTCGGGGGATATGGTTTATTGAATAACGGTCAAAATCTTGAAGGAGCTCCCAGGCTTTTGATAAATAGGCTGGTAAATTCCCTCCTTTAGCTTGAAATTCCTTCTTAACTTGACAAACAATAAGTTGAGAATCACTGAAAATATGCAATGCCTTGATGTTTAGTTCTTTAGCGATCCTTAAACTAGCGATGAGAGCTTCATATTCAGCTTCATTGTTTGTCGAAGGGAATTCTAGTCTCAGCGCATAACATAGCGATCGCCCCTCTGGGGTTTCAAGGACAACCCCTGCTCCGGAACATTAATCATTCCTTGCGCCATCGACGTACAATTTCCATTGGATTGGGACGTTATTAGTAGCTTCCTCCTCACTATCACCCTTATCCGTGCATTCCGCAATGAAATTTGCCAAAGCTTGTCCATTGATTGCTTTTCGGGGATGGTAAGTGATGTCATATTGACTGAGTTCAATATTCCATTTCAAAAGACGGCCCGAAGTCTCTGGACGGAATAGGACTTGCTTTAGAGGTTGATCAGTGAGGACTTTGATGGGATGAGGTTGGAAATACGGCCTCAATTTTCTTGATGCGATCAACAAACAGTAGGCGAGCTTTTCTAATCTTGAATAGTTCATCTCTGTCCCAGTGAATCTTTGGCTGATATAATAGACCGGGCGTTGGATCCTTGTGTCTTCCCGTACCAACACTGCACTGAGAGCATGAGACGAAATTGCCAAATATACGAAGAGATCTTAACCACTGTCAGGCTTTGAAAGTATCGGAGGCACTTCCATATGATGAACCAACTCATCAAATGCTTTCTGACAATCAGGAGTCCACTCAAAGTTTTTTCTTCCTTTCTTCAGAGCATCAAAGAATGGAATGCATTTGTCAGTAGCTTTGGAAATGAACCGACTCAAGGCAGCAACCTTTCCATTGAGACTTTGCAATTCCTTCTTTGTTCTAGGAGCCTTGACCTCTCTTAGGGCAGTGATCTGAGCTGGATTGGCTTCAATGCCCCTAGTCTCACAATGAAACCCAAAAACTTTCCGGACTCCACTCCAAATGAACATTTCAGGGGATTAAGCTTCATTCTGTACTTGCGGAGTACTGCAAACATCTCTGCCAAGTGATCCATATGGTCTACTGCTTTCTTAGACTTTACTAGCATATCATCAACGTAAACTTCCATTGTCTTGCCAATCTATGGTTTAAACATGGCATTAACAAGCCTTTGGTAAGCTGCCCCTGCATTCTTGAGTCCGAAAGGCATGACCTTGTAGCAGTAGAGTCCGACATCTGTGATGAAACTAGTATCCTCTTGATCTGGCTCGTGCATCATAATCTGGTTATATCCGGAGTATGCATCCATAAAAGATAACAATTCGTGTCCTGCTGTCCCATCCACCAACTGGTCGATCCTGGGCAGCGGGAAACAGTCTTTGGGGCAGGCTTTGTTCAGATCTGAAAAATCAATGCATACCCTCCACTTTCCATTATCCTTTTTCACCAGCACGGGATTTGATACCCAATTTGGATAAGTAGATTCTCTGATGAAACCGTTCTCCATGAGCCGATCCACTTCTTCTTTTAATGCTGTTGTTCTCTCAGGACCCTGAGTCCTTCTTTTCTGTTTTACAGGTGTAAACTTTGGATCAATGTTCAGAGTATGTACTGCAATCTTTGGGGATATTCCGCACATGTCAGCATGAGTCCAAGCTAATACATCCAAATTAGCCTTCAAAAATGAAATCAGAACATTCTGAACCGTTGTGTTAAGCTGCGAACCCACATTAAGTTATTTTTTTGGGTCCTTTGGGTCAACGGGCACCGGCACTGTTACCTCTACTGGTACTACCCTATTCTCCCCTGCACTGGCTTTCCTTGGATCCATCTCTCTTCGTGCACCACTACATTCGCCAGTGCAGGGTCCACCCTGTAATTGCTACAAGGTTGGTTCCTTGGTGCGGGCTGGAGCCGCCGCACCTTTTCCCATTTCTCTTTTCCTTGATTCTCGCAACTCTGCAAAGTAACATTCTCGCCCCGCATCTTGATCTCCCTTAATCACACCAACTCCGTTATCTGTGGGGAATTTTGGAGTCAGACACCATGGGGCTAGAACAGCTTTAAACGCAGCAAGAGTTGGTCGGCCTAAAAAGGCATTGTAGGCAGAGAATTCTTCAACAATTATAAACGTTTGCTTTCGAGCCACCTTCCTCGGTCCCTTTCCAAGTTCCACAAACAAATCTATGGTCCCAATCGGCTGTTTGGGTTCTCCAGCAAATCCAGCAATCTTAAGTGATGAAGCTTGAACGTCAGCCATTGGAATTTTTATTTGATCGAAAGTCTTCTTGAAGAGGATGTTACATGAAGCTCCACAATCAACTAGAACTCTTCTCACAATTGCCGGCCCAATACCAGCAGATATGACCAAAGGATCTATGGTCGGAGCCTCGATACCCAAAGAATCCCTGGCACTGAACACAATATCATCTGTGGAAGTCTTTTGTTGCTTTAAAGGCGCATTATTTTCTAAAACAAAAACATTTTCTTCAGCTGGTACATGCTTCAAGGCCCGTGCGTACCTTTCCATCTCGCCCCAACTTTTGTCTGCTGGGTGAGGTCCTCCAGTTATTATATTGATAACAGGTCTTTCTGATTCATGCTCTACGGGCCTCTCACTTGAGGCAGGACAGTGAGCGGGAACTTGTTGTCCTTGAGTTGATGAAGTTGGGGCATTTCTATTCCTTTTCACATACTGCTGGAGCTTGTTCTCTTTCAAGAGTTGTTCAATTACCTCTTTCAACTGACGGCATTCGTTGGTGTCATGGCCGGGCTGGTTGTGGAACCGACAGAACCTTCCACTTTTTTCCATCTTAATCGCAACTCTCATTTTAGGTGGTGCCAGATAATTGATATCATCTTTGGTTGCAAAGAAGATGTTTTCGGGGGTATCGGTCAAGGGTGTGAAATTGAAAGAACGGCCTCTCTTAGCGTCTCCCTGTTTCTTCCCTCCATCGTTTCCCCTTTTCTGAGTGTTAGGTTCTTTCTTACCCGAGGCAGCGCCATTGTTCCCGGCTTCCGCTGATACCATCTTAGCCGGTGTTTGGAGGCTCTTCAAGCGCATGAATTCGTCCGCTTTTTTATAGAATTTGTCAAGCGAGTTTGGCTCTTTCATTTTCAACCATTTTCCAAATTCGCTCGATTTGTCAATCGCCCTCATCAAGTATGTTAGGACCATGCGTGGCTCAGCATTATTTACCTCAGCCAATGCTATGTTAAAGCGATTCAAAAACGACCTGATAGATTCTCCTGTATGTTGCTCTAGAGTTGATAGCGACATTATATCCTTTGCTTTAGAAGCATACAATCGAAATTGCTCCTTGAATTTCCTGGTTAAATCAGAAAATTGATCGATGGACCTGACCGGCAGCTTCGTAAACCACAATAGAGCTACACCTTCGAGATATACCGGGAAATATCGACATTTAATTTCATCCGACGCCCTGGCACCAGTCATATGCCAGTCGTACTTATACAGAAACTCATTTGGATCACTCGTCCCCTTATAAGATGGAATAGTAGGGTGAACGAATTTCCTTGGGAACTCTGCCTTCAAGATTTTTTCAGTAAATGGAGTTTTGCTTGGAGCAAATCCCCACTCTTTCTCGTCTTTATCTCTTCGCATATTTTCTTTCATGATTTGACGAACCATACCTGAAAAATACTCTTCATCATTTAGAGGCTCTGGAGGGCACACATCAACCACTCTCTCTGAATTCTGCCTTGACAATCGTTCACGGAGGGTTGGCTGTGGCCCTGATCCTACAGCTTGAGGAGGAGTCCTTTCTACAGGGTCTGCCGCTCTTTGAGAAATGTTCCTTTCAACATCATGAACTTCCACAGTAGGGTTCCCATTATTATTAACCGGTTGACGGTTTGCCCCTAGTAGATCATTCGGCTTGCTCAAGATCAGGGCATTCTGGGCATTCTGGGCTTCCAACTGCGCATTCTGAGCATTCAATTGCTGATTCAATCCCAAAACTACGGCGTCCAATTCTGCTCGTGTAACTCCAACAGTTGGAGCTGCTTGACTTGGAGGAGGAGAGGTAGCGGTATTCTCTTAAACATTGTCGGATCTTACAGAACTTCGTTTTCTCCCAGGAGCCATTATTTCCAATAAACTTCTGGTTTTAAAAGAAATTCTTTCAACAATCCTTTGCGGAGCAATAGTGGAAATTTCCTGAGTTGGGTTCTCGGTGAAAGCACCAAAAATGTTAACGTAAAAATCAGACGCTAACACCCTGGTGTAGATTGAAGTTGAGCGAAAGTACCACCTGTGAACACGGGAACTAAAGAACAAGTAGAGAAATCACAAAAAAGCAGAAAAGACAACAGTTTTTATAGTGGTTCGGCTTAGGGTAAGCCTAGGTCCACTTTAACTCTCTTTATTACCGAATTTGGTTACAACTTTACAACAATCTTCAATTACAATTCTGATGATACAAACAACTAGAACTTTGATGGAGATTAATCTTCCGAATTCATGTTGAATGATGTAGATTTTCTCTTGGAGATCGTAGTAGTGTCCTTAGTGTTTGGAGTACTTGAAGTGTTGAGTGAGTCGAGATTCAGCAGAGTATCGGCGCTTCAAGAGATCGGCCAAAAGTCCCCCCGCTAGTTGGAGTTAGGGTTGTATTTATAGGAGTGGTTCTGGGCGAAGTTCATTCTCCAAGTCTTAGGTCGCGCACGACCTAAGGTAGGTCTCATAGGTCGGCCACGACATAAGGAATCACTTGTATTAGCTATATTAGAACTTGCCGTGAATAAGTCACTAGGTCGGCAGCGGCCTAAGAGATGGAATTCGACTTATCTTGATTGCATTTGGTTCTCTTTTGAGCAAATTAATAGGTTGCGTACGACCTATTATAGGTCGTGAGTCGTTCGGGATTTAGGTCGCTGAGACCACTTCGCTCTTAGGTCGGTAGGCTGTGGTATTGCTTAGGTCGCATATGCTTGAGGTCGTTAGATCGCTGACTCCTTAAGTCGTTAGGTCGCTAACTCCTTAATTCGTTAGGTAGCTAACTCCTTAAGTCGTTAGGTCGCTCCATCCTTTAGGTTGCTTTGGCCTTTAGGTCGTTAGGTCGCTGAGTGTGTTAGGTTGGAACTTCCTATAGGTCGCTCGGTCGGTGCACTTCATAGGTCGCTGAAGAACCGAAGCACTAGGTCGCTAAAGACCTTAGGTCGCGGAGTGCTTTGTGATCTTAGGTCGCTGCTGTAGTTAGGTCGTTAGCGCCCTTAGGTCGTTAGGTCGTTTCTGTAGTTAGATCGCCCACTTTTTAGGTCATGAGCACCCTTAGGTCGTTAGTACCTTTTAGGTCATTGAGTTGCGTAAGTCTTAGGTCGTTGAGTCGCGTAAGTTTTAGGTCGCTTCAGAAATAGGGGTTAAACACCAGTTAAATCAAATTTATTGAATTAAATTATTATTCAATTTATTATTGCATATAAAATGCCAATTAAATTAATTTATTATTGAATATAAATTGCCAGTAATTACTTGTATTTATTATCTGTTCTATATTGACGTTATTGCTTGAATTGGATGATGATTGTGATGAATGGTTGATGATTGATATTGAGTGAATGGATGTTGTACTTTATATTGTTATAAACAGCAAATAGTTATGCATTTTTATTTCATTCGGGATTGCGGTTTGGAATGATATATAACCGTATTTTTATTTTAAATTACGGATTGAAATGATAAATATCTGTATCACATGACCATAGGGTAGAAAATTATATACAAACACCGTGGTCTATATATAAAAATACTTTGAAATGATTTTCTATGGTTTGGTAAAGAAATATATGGTTTTATGAGATATTGATTGGGATATTTTATAAATGTTATTTTTATATATAGTTAATTTTTTTGGTTTTCAGCTATGTATAAAATTGGTTTGAAGTATAAAATAAGTTAAATAATAAAGTTGATTTTATGAAGATAATATGGTTAAATAGCTATTTAAATTATATTGTATATATAGTTATAATAGTTTAAATAAAACTGAGGTTGGAAGGTAAATATGAAATTGATGTGAATTAATTTTTTATAAGAACTTTTTTTCTCGAATAAATTTGATTTGAAATTGAGATAAATTTGAGATTATACGAAATTGAATTTATTTAAAAATTATACTCAAAGAGGTTGATGTGGAATATATTAAATTGGAAATTTTAAAAGGTATAATTATTATAACTTGATTTTGGGGTCTGGGTGAATTAAATGATTATTTCAAGTATAAATGAATTGAAGGCAATATTTAGTTATTTGTAATTTGAGCCTTATTTAAATGATAAGGAGTTTATTATGTAAAATATTTCAAAACTAAATAATAGAAAATTTAATTGTTGAATCGAAATTATCAAATTTAGTTTGTAATTTTGGAATATTTAAAGCCTTGAAATATATCGAAATTGAAACGTTTTATCGAAATTGAAATGTTTCGAAGTAATGAATTTCAAAGTACTATGTTTTAAGTGTGTTAAAATTTCAAATGTTTGGTTTTGAAGTGTGTAATTTGGAAGTGCTATGATTTTAGAAAAGGGATATGTTTGAAATAAAATGATATTATATTGATTTGAAATAAAAAGGATATCATATTGATTTGGTTTTAAAATGGAAATGATATCTTATTTATATGGCTTTGAAATGGATATTATATTCTGGCTTTAAAAGTATGAACTATTTTGAAAAGCCCGCGGTGTTATAATAACGTTTGGTTGTTAAAGAGACCGGGATCGGAAGTTGTCATACTCTCTGCCAACTCCGAACCGTGTACGTGGTGGAGATTCCAAAATGAAGAAGGATGGTGGTGGCGTTTCCTTTGAGGTAAATACGTGGACCCGACTTTCGTGAGTTGGCATAAGGTGGCTAAAATAGGAGCGATTGACGGGCTAAGAAGATAGCACCTTTTACCGGACACATCCTCGATATTATACTCTGTCTTTGCATTGATTCAGTGGCCACTTTTGATTTTTGATTTGGGGGTGTGGCTCGAGGTGGGCGGTAGTAGCTGCTACGTGTTACCACCGTCCCGGAAGTGTAATTGGTATATCTACCTTAGCATTGCCTAGATCTGCCGTGTCACCTACCCTATCGCGCCTTGTACGAGTTTGGTTTTCTCCCATAGACCATGGAGTATTTAGGGTAGTCTCCCGATATGGAGATGCGCTGATACTAGATGGACTACTGGGACTGTTACGTGTTAAGGTGGAAAATGTAAAGCCTTAATGCTATTTAAAAGTAAGTTTATCTTACTATAGACATTATTATAATAGTGAAATAATACTACATAGTAAATAGTTTAACGGATCCTTAGGAGATGTGAATCCCAATCATCTGTTAAGTTACGGCACTCACGTTAGACACTGGATAGGAGATGTCAAATCCCCTAAACATCTCGGACGTCGTTTCACTCATAGTATTTATTGTTTGTTTAACTTACATAAAATCTTTTAGTTCTGACTCGAGTGATTTGTCTTTTCAATTGGCTCGGGTCAGTCTGAACATTTTAGGATTCGAAGACTTTATTTTTAGAGGACAAAGACGAAGATTGTAATACTACTATTTATTATATTATTCCGCTACATTAATACTGTTCCACTGCATCACATTGTTCCGCTGCATTGTTATTGATTTTCCTCTGGTATGTGTAACTCTGATATGTATTGCATAAGTAAAATCAAATGTTTGTAAAACAGCTTCATTAACTGTTTATTTGATTATTATATTTTATCGTTCCACTACAAGATTCTATTTTGGTTTTCTTTCTCTGCTTTTTCTTATTTACCCGATAACAATCCACCCTTCTATATGGTTTAAGTTTGACGTGTGTGGCTTATCGTCGATTTAAAACGTACAAAAGGCGGGACGTTACATCTGGCATTAGAGCTTTGGTTTAGCGATAAAACTTAGCTTTGTGGGGTTTGTGTTAACCCGGTTTCCTCTACGAGTTAAGGTTTACGACTTAAGGCCTTCACGGGTTAAGGAATCTACGAGATAGGATCCACGACTTAAGGCCTCTACGAGTTAAGGAGTCTACGACTTAAGGCCTCCACGGGTTAAAGGGTCTACGAGATAAGGTCTACGACTTAAGGCCTTCACAACCTAAGAACATTACGGCCTGACGACCTAAGGTCTGCATAATCTTACTAGTTAAGGATGACACGACTTAAGGAAGTTTACGACTTAAGTCATTACAACCTAAATGGCCCAAGGGAGTAACGGTCCAACAACTTAAAGGGACTATGACTTAACGACTCGAGGGACGAGGAGTTAAGACGACTACGCCTAAGTCGTGACCGGCTTACGACCTTTACTAGGTCGTTCACGACCTAAGGCCACAGAGGCAAATTCGATACTGCACCATGACTCGTTAACCTCAGTTAAGCCACAAGCCGAGAATCAGTTTAGGTCAGTCACGACCTACGACATATGATAAGTCGTACACGCCTTAAGACTACGAAGTTAAGGTTCAATGCCGCATCGCTTATGAGAGGACCGGTTGACTCATTTGCGACTTAGGACTTGTGATATATCTAGGGTTCAGCAGGGATGCCTTGAAGAAGTGTCGACCCAGCATTTAAGTGATAACTGACTCACGACTTAATTTAAGTTGTCCACGACCCAACTTAGGTCGGTTACGACTTAGGACTTGGTAATGTTTCCTGCCTAGAATTGCCTATAAATACGACCCTAGCTCCAACTAGAAGGGGACTTTTGGCTGATTTCCTTCAAACACCGTTACTCTGCTGCATTCCAAACTAATCCAATCCAACACTTGAAGCTCTCAAGACATTAAGAACGCTACAAACAACTTCAAGAAGAGATCACATACATCCAACATGGATTCGAAAACTCTCATCTTCATCGAAGTTTAAGCTACTTGTTCTAAGTCTCTTGTAATTCAAAGTGTATTGTATTTGGGAAGAATTGTATCATCTTGTAACGAGATTATTAATAAAAGTACTTAAAGTGGACGTAGGCTATACCCTAAAGCCGAACCACTATAAAATTGTTGTTGTTTACCGCTTTTCTACTATTATCTGCTTGTAATCTGTTCCCGAGTCGTCGGGTGGTGCTTTCACAACTACAACTCATACATCGGGGTGTTAGCGTTCAAATTTTAGCGTTAACATTTTTGGTGCTTTCACTGAGAATTGAACTCAGGCAAGTTATCATCATTGCTTCACAGAGGTTTGTAGAGAGAATTTCCCTGAAAACCAGAAGTCTATCCGAGATAATGGCTCCTGGAAGGAAGAGTAGATCTGTTAGATCTGGGAATATTCAAGAGGGAACCTCCGCTTCCCCTGTACCTAATCAACCCATTCCGTCTGCTGGGGTTACGAAAGCAGAGTTGGATGCTGTAATATTAGGAGTGAACCAGCAGATAAACGCCCAGAATGCACAATTAGAAGCTCAGAGTGCCCAAAATGCTCTAATTCTGAATAAGTTGAATGATTTGCTCGGGGCAAACAATCAACCGGCTGGTAATGGAAGGAATTATGTTGGCAACATTCGTGATGCTAATGAGAGGAATGCTCCAGAAAGGGCTGCCAGTCCCTTTGAGCAAACGCTTCCTGAGGTTGGTGGATCTGGAACTCGACATGATGAGGAGTATCTTTCTGGAATGGTCCGGCAAATCATGAGAGAAAG
The DNA here is from genome assembly GCA_030765085.1 of Allium cepa. NCBI lineage: Eukaryota > Viridiplantae > Streptophyta > Magnoliopsida > Asparagales > Amaryllidaceae > Allium > Allium cepa. The sequence continues at coordinate 489,170,478 of CM060945.1, forward strand.
TATGCAAAGGGTTGAAGATGAGAAAGAATGGGGTTTCGCCCCAAGTAAAACTCCATTTACTGAGAAAATCTTAAAGGCGGAGTTTCCAAGGAAGTTTGTCCCTCCAACTATCCCAGCTTACAAAGGGACAAGTGATCCGAATGAATTCTTGTATAAATATGATTGGCACATGACAGGTGCCAGAGCCTCAGACGAGATAAAGTGCCGATATTTCCCCGTATACCTTGAAGGTGTGGCTCTACTGTGGTTCACCAAGTTGCCAGTCCGATCTATTGATCAGTTTTCAGACTTGACCCGAAAGTTCAAGGAACAGTTTAGACTATATGCTTTAAAGGCCAAAGACATCATGTCATTGTCAAGTATAGAACAGAATCCTGGTGAATCTATCAGATCTTTCTTGAACCGCTTTAATATAGCGCTGGCAGAGGTGGACAATGCTGAACCGCGAATGATATTGACTTATCTGATGAGGGCTATTGATAAGTCGAGCGAATTTGGGAAATGGTTAAACATGAAGGAGCCAACCTCCCTCGAAAAATTCTACAAAAAGGCAGATGAATTCATACGCTTGGAAAGCCGTCCTGTAGCGGTGAAGGCAGTGTCGGAAAAAGCTGAAGACAACACTGTTGCTCCACGCAAGAATGAATCTGTAGGGCAAAAAAGGGAAAATAACAATGGGAAGAAACAGAGTAATCCGAAGAAGCCCCGATCCTTCAAACCATCAGAGTATACTCCTTTATCAGACACGCCGGAGCATATCTACCTTGCCATTAAAGATTCTGTTGACCTCCCTAAACCTATCCCTTTGAGGACCGGAAAAAAGCTATACAAAGTGGGAAGTTCTGCCGCTTCCATAATCAACCCGGTCATGAGACCGATGAATGCTGCCAGTTGAAAAATCTGATTGAAGAATTGCTAAGAGAAAACAAGCTGCATCAATTCGTGAAAAAGAATAGCAACAATCCTGCATCGTCAAGTCAGGGGCAACAGGCTCCTGTTCATCAGCCTAGGATAGGTGAGAAAGCTACAGGGCATGAATCTGGAAGGCCCATCATCAATGTCGTTACAGGAGGGCCTCACCCAGCTGGCAAGAGCTGGGGAGAGATGGAGAGATATGCCAGGGCTTTGAAATATGTTCCAGCCGAAGAAGACGTCTTTGTTTTAGAAGACACTACGCCCCTGAAACAACAGAAAACTTTCAGTGATGATATTATTTTCAGAGCCAGAGATTCCTCAGGTGTCGAAGCTCCTACCCTAGATCCCTTGGTCATCTCAGCTGGTATCGGACCGGCCATTGTCAGAAGAGTTCTCATTGACTGCGGAGCATCATGTAATATCCTCTTCAAAAAGACATTCGACCAAATGAAAATCCCTATGGTCGATGTACAAGCCTCATCGCAGAAGATCGCTGGCTTCACCGGGGAGCCAAAGCAACCAATAGGAACCATCGATCTGCTTGTAGAACTTGGGGAAGGAGAAAGGAAAGTAGTCCGCAAGCAAACATTTGTGATTGTCGATGAATTTTCTGCTTATAATGCTTTCCTTAGCCGTCCAGCGCTCGCAGCGTTCAAAGCTATCCTAGCCCCGTGGTGCCTCACTATTAAATTCCCTACAGACAATGGAGTAGGAGTTATAAAAGGGGATCAAAATGCTGCGCGAGAGTGCTATTTGACAGAATTGCGAGAGTCAAGAAAAAGGGAAATGGGAAAGGATGCGGCCACCCCGGTTCGCATCAAAGAGCCAGCCTTGTAGCAATTACGGGGCGGACCCTGCACTGGCGAGCATAGCGGGGCACGGAAAGAGATGGATCCCAGAAAAGCCAGTGCAGAGGAGAATAGAGTGGTGCCGGTTGAAACGACGGTACCGGTACCTGTTGACCCGAAGGACCCAAATAAGGTGTTGAATGTGGGTTCACAACTTAATGTATCAATTCAGAATATCTTGATATCTTTCCTGAAAGCAAATCTGGATGTCTTCGCTTGGACTCATGCTGATATGTGTGGAATATCTCCAGAAGTTGCAGTACACGCTCTGAATATCGACCCAAAGTTTACACCAGTGAAACAGAAAAGAAGAACCCAAGGTCCAGAAAGGTCAGCAGCATTAAAAGAGGAAATTGATCGACTCATGGAAAATAACTTCATCAAAGAATCTACATATCCGAATTGGGTTTCAAATCCTGTGTTGGTTAAGAAAGCTAATGGAAAATGGAGAGTGTGCATCGATTTTTCAGATCTGAACAAGGCCTGCCCCAAAGATTGCTTTCCTTTACCCAGGATCGATCAACTGGTAGATGGAACAGCGGGACATGAATTGTTATCTTTCATGGATGCCTACTCCGGATATAACCAGATCATGATGCATGAACCGGATCAGGAGGACACAAGCTTTATCACCGATGTTGGTCTTTATTGCTACAGAGTTATGCCCTTCGGATTGAAGAATGCAGGGGCAACCTACCAAAGACTTGTTAATGCTATGTTCAAACCGCAATTGGGCAAAACTATGGAAGTCTACGTCGACGACATGTTAGTAAAGTCTAAGAAAGCAGCGGATCACATTGAACACTTGGCAGAAATGTTCGTAGTCCTCCGGAAATACAGAATGAAGCTTAACCCTCTGAAATGCACGTTTGGGGTCGAGTCCGGAAAATTCTTAGGGTTTATCGTCAGCGCTAGAGGCATTGAGGCTAGTCCAGCTCAAATTACTGCCTTGAAAGAAGTCAAAGCTCCTAGAACAAAGAAGGAATTGCAAAGTCTCAATGGAAAAGTTGCCGCCTTGAGTCGGTTCATTTCCAAAGCCACAGATAAATGCATCCCATTCTTTGACGCCCTAAAGAAAGGAAAGAAGAACTTCGTTTGGACTCCCGAATGCCAAAAAGCCTTTGATGAATTGATTCGCCATATGGAGACACCTCCAATACTTTCTAGGCCTGGCGATGGCGAGGATCTTCTTATATACTTGGCAGTATCATCTCATGCTTTAAGTGCAGCGCTGATACGGGAAGACAAAAGGATTCAACATCTAGTTTACTATATCAGCAAAAGACTCACTGGGGCAGAGATGAATTACTCTAAGTTGGAAAAACTCGCCTATTGCTTACTAATTGCGTCTAGGAAATTGAGGCAATATTTTCAAGCTCATCCTATCAGAGTCCTCACTGATCAACCTTTAAAGCAAGTCCTGTTTCGTCCTGAAACTTCGGGTCGTCTTCTAAAGTGGAATATTGAACTCAGTCAGTACGACATCACTTATCATCCCCGGAAAGCAATCAACGGACAAGCTTTAGCTGATTTCATTGCAGAATTTACAGATAAGGGTAATAGTGAGGAAGAAACGTTAAACAATTCCCCTATCCAATGGAAGTTATATGTCGATGGTGCAAGAAATGATTACTGTTCTGGAGCCGGAGTTGTACTTGAGACTCCTGAAGGTCGGTCATTATGCTACGCACTAAGATTGGAATTTCCTTCAACAAACAATGAAGCCGAATATGAAGCTCTTATCGCAGGACTGAAAATCGCTAAAGAACTAAACATACGAGCATTACAGATCTTTAACGATTCTCAGCTTATTGTATGCCAAGTCAAGAAGGAATTTCAAACGAAAGGGGGAAACCTGCCCGCTTACTTGTCAAAGGCTTGGGAACTTCTGTGTGAGCTCGATCACTATTCAATAAGCCATATTCCTCGGGAAGAGAATATGAAGGCAGATTCCCTCGCAAAGTATTCAAGTTCTGGTGGAGCTCAACTATTGGGATTGGTCCCCGTAGAAGTCCTTTCAGCGCCAAGTATAGACGAGATGGATATTGACTGGATTATGAATGTATCTCAAGAACAAGAGTCATGGATGACTCCAATACTGGACTACCTACTCAGAGGTTCTCTGCCAGAAAATTCGATAGAGAGACGAAAGCTATTAAGGAAAGCCTCTCGCTATGTAATTCAGGATGGCCGATTATACAGACGGGGATTCTCAATGCCATTGCTTCGATGTGTATCCAGGGAAGAGTCCAAAACGATCCTAGCTGAGGTACATGGAGGAGAATGTGGTGATCATTCAGGTGGTCAAACATTAGCAAAGAAAATTCTCCGATACGGATATTTTTGGCCAGAAATTAATCATGATGCTGCAAGCTATTCCAGAAAGTGCGACAAATGCCAAAGATTTGCCAAAATTCCTAGAGCACCTTCAACTGAACTCACACAAATGGTCAGTCCATGGCCATTTGCAATTTGGGGAATGGATCTCATTGGGCCGCTACCGACTGCCAAATCAGGGATTAAATATGCTATTGTTGCAGTTGATTATTTTACTAAATGGGCTGAAGCTGAACCATTGGCTACTATCACCTCTAAAAAGATGATAAGTTTCGTGACCAAGAATATCATTTGCAGGTATGGAGTGCCTCAGAAAATAATCACAGACAATGGTACTCAGTTTGAAAGCGAGGAATTCCAAGATTTTTGCAGGCGATTCAAAATCCAGAAAAGCTTTTCAGCAGTTGCTCATCCGCAGGCAAACGGGCAAGTGGAAGCAGTAAACAAGATCATCAAATCAACCATCAAAAAGCAACTTGAAAGAGAAAAAGGTGGTTGGGTCGATAAGCTACCACTTGCACTATGGGCATACAGAACCACTCACAAAATTGCGACTGGGCACACTCCTTTCTCATTAGCATACGGGTCGGAAGCAATGATCCCGGTAGAAACAGAGGTTCCTTCACACAGAAGGATCCATTTCAACCAAGCAGAAAATGAAAGGCTACAGCTTGAAGCGCTAGATTTCCTTGATGAAAAAAGAGATGAGGCTAATCTCAGAATTGCAGCTCATCAGCAAAGAATAGCCAGACATTTTAATTCCAAAGTTCGCCAACGCAGCTTTGAGATTGGAGACCTAGTCCTGAAGAGAATCATGACAGCGACAGGTGTGTTTGGGCCAAATTGGGAAGGACCGTATGTAATAGGTCAGAAGCTTCTTGACGGCACATTCAAACTCACCACTGTTGATGGAGATCAAATTCCAAGGGCATGGAACAGCAACCATTTGCGTCCATACTTTACTTGAAAATTTTGTTGAAATATTGTAAAAAGAATTATGAATCTATGATTCTTGTAATTGAAAGCAATTGTAAAACTAATGCAAGTAAATAATGAAAGAATATAAAGTGGATGTAGGCTCAATTTCCTGGCCGAACCACTATAAATCTTGTGTTCCTTATTATTATTACATGTTTGCTTTATTTTCGATATGAAAAGTACATAGAATGTGTTGCTGAAATGTCGATTTAAATTTTTGCAGACAATGGAAGTGAAACTTGCACATAAAATGACCAAGTGATTCTCGCCAAATTTCAAGTCACAAAAGCCCCGAATTCAAATCCTAGATAGGAAGTACTTCAATTGAACAGCCTATGATTTCGATAGAAACGGGCCTTTGCTAATAAGTTGAGATCGTTTGAACAAATAAACATCCAATTAAGAAGCTGATGCTCGTTCTCACGAACTGGCCTGGCAATGAAGCACATTTCCTTGGATTAAACGAGTCACTTGTAAAAAAAAAAAAAAAAAAAAAAGAGGATCACTGAAAAAGCATAAGCAAGTGGACAAAGGAACAACCAAGGCCATCATCGGCAGCACAAATCCTCTTCGGAGGCACAACTCTTCGGAGGATAAAGACCTCTAATGGGTCATACGCCACAAAAAAGAAAGTTCTCTACTCAACAAAAAAGATTGGAGGAGTCATGACCCTCCAACCATGAGAGAGTAACTTCCAGGCGATGAAAACCCTTTTTGAGGCACATTTCACCAGGAGTTGAAGTGCAACAACCGCTCTTCGGAATTTCACTTCACCAGAGTTGAAATGTAAACAAAATAAAAGCCCTCTTCGGAGGCCCATTTCACCAGGAGTTGAAGTGTTATGACCGCTCTTCGAGATTTCGCTTCACCAGAGTTGAAATGCAAACAAAAATAAAAGCCCTCTTCGGAGGCCCATTTCACCAGGAGATGAAGTGTAACAACCGCTCTTCGGAATTTCACTTCACCAAAGTTGAAATGCAGAGACAAAATAAAAGACCTTCCTGAAAGCCCACGTTTCACCAAGATTGAAATAAAACTTCCAAGTGTTGAAACGTGAAAAGGCTTTCTTCGAAGGCACAACTCTTTGGAGGTACACGTTTCACCGAGATTGAAATAAAACTTCCAAGTGTTGAAACATGAAAAATCCCTCCTTAGAGGTACAACCCCCTCCCGGGGACACAGCTCAAAGGAAAGATCTCTTCAAAGGCGCAATCAAGAAGAAAGACCTCTTCGGAAGCCCACGTTTCACCAAGATTGAAATAAAATTTCCAAGTGTTGAAACGTGAAAAGGCTTTCTTCAAAGGCACAACTCTTTGGAGGTACACGTTTCACCAAGATTGAAATAAAACTTCCAAGTGTTGAAACGTGAAAAATCCCTCCTCAGAGGTACAACTTTGTATATAAAAAAAAAAAGAAGAAGTTAAAGTGCCCTTCAGAGGTCCGCTTTACCACATAGAAGAATTCACTTGGTAAAATATGCACATAAGTAAAAAAAAAAAAAAGTGATTTCTTCGAACGACAAAGCGTAGAAACTTATACGAAGGGAGTTGTACTCTACAAAAATTTTCTTTAAAGAGAATAAAATAATTGTTTTTTAGCAAATAAGAGTGCAAGTCCCCTCGAAGTATAAGATATTGCAGCAAGCTTAAGGTATGGGGGCAACATGGTATAATAGTATAGCCGCATCAGTAAAGTAATACTCAAACAACATACCATAAGCCCGCTGCAATATCATATAAATAAACTTGTGCAAAAATGAATAATAGATGCATTCAAACAGAAGTCTGTACAAACAAAGGATCATTTTATTCAATCAAAATGCAGGTACAGGTTTCAAAATAAAGAAAAGCGGGGGCCGGTACCCGCACAATTCTCGACCAGTACATACAAAAGGCAAAAAGCTAAAATGTTCACTTCTTTTTACTACCTTTGGACCCTTTTCCCGGCCGAATGATTAGCTTTTCAGGCCGGTCAGTTGGCACAAGGGAAGAAGGAGGGGTAGGTGCAGCTGGTCCAACTTCTGGCTCCCCTTCAGTAACAGTGATTATCTTCCCCCTCCTCTTTGACGTTCCGTGCTTTTTCCACCTCTTTGAGGAAGACTCACTTCCCAGAGTGGCAAGTTTAGACAAAGTTATGTCATCAGAAGGGGTCCGCTCCGGGGATATCTCACCTCCCACAAGTCCCTCGTCTCTATGCCCCTGCGAAGCGATGGGATCGTCTAAACCATGGAGGGCTTCTATTTGTTCCTCTTGCGACACGGGCTGAGAAGCAGAAGGAGGAGCCACTTGGAGAGACGGAGGAGGGATAACCAGAGGAGGAGAAATCTGAGCGGTGCTTGATACTTTCTCTGTAGAAGAAAAGAGGTTAAAGTCAGTAAAGAGAGGAGATGAAGGCTCATCAAGGTTGAGAAAATAGTCAAGGAGCTCATTAAACCCATGTGAAGTAAATGAGCAATCCACTTGAGCGAAATTTACAGTGGAATTACCTGCAGAAGTTGTCATTATTACATCAATTTCATAGTCCGGGGCTTCTGCACTCTCTTGCGATTCATCTGTAACTTGAGTAATTTTGGCCCCGGTATCAGTTTGAGCAGGGATCGGTACATAAGAGCTAGAGCCAATAATGCCAGCATCGACCGAAGTTGAAGGAGGGACAGGAACAGTCAAATTTGTTTCTTTTTCTTGATGCTCTTCCCCCACTATTTCAACCCGCGATCTGGCGAGTTGCTCTTTCCCTCTGGCAAGGGCTACGCGAGCCTCAAAGTCTAAGTAGTACACCTCCAACTCCTCTTCAGTGTACCCGGCCCCTTTAAACATATCTAGTGCGGCCTCCCACACTTCGGCCAGGGTAATCTCATACTTGGGGCCCAGGAATGCAAGACTGCCACGCCCTAATATACATTGCAAGTAGAAATCAAATAGTGTCGAGCCAATATCAGCTTTGGTAGCTTCATGGGCCTCTTCAGCGGTAATTCTGCCCGCAACAGCCTCATCCCGCTCTCTCTCGACTTTGGATAACTAGGCTTTCAATTTCTCAATCTCTGCAGCCTGAAGGCCAGTTTGTCCTCGCAACTGAGTAATGTCAGTACGGTTTCCCTCTATAATCTACTCCAACTCATCAGCCTTGGCCTCAGCATCCCTTTGCGCGGCATGAGCATCCCGCACCTGTTGAAGAAGCACACTTTCCCTTTGAGAATAAGAAGCGGAAGAAGTAGCAAGCTCCTCTTTAAGTTTCCCAACTTCTGCCTCAAGTTTCTCATTATAATCGACGATACTCCTCATTTCTGCATCATGCTGTTTAAGGATCTTTTGCCATTCAGTTTTGTCGTTCTCCATGGTAAGCATAGCTTCAAGATTGGCCCTATTCACCCTTTGGAGCTCATCAACGAGTTTCTGCCAAGATGACATCCTCTCAATATCGGTTCTGACTGCATCAAGGTTCCGCAGCATAGCATTTTTATCTATGGGAACCAGATCGAGGTCAAAGCGAACTCCTTTTAAATACCAATTAGGAAATCGGCGTTGAAGAGTGGCTGGACCTGGTCCAACTTGGTAAGATGGCCTATTAATGATTGCTTGGATATCAGTAGGGGAAGGGGCAGGAGATTGAGAAGAAGTAGGAGCAGTAATCTTCTCTGAAGGCACAGGCATTGGCTCCTCAATAACTTTGGCCCGTTTGCTCGAGTCATCAGTTGTGTGACTCTTCCCTCTATCATCATGAGATTTGCGTTTAAGGGAGTCACTCTCTCTGTGGGAGGAATCATGTCGACTATCTGGTCTTCCAAAGCGTTCTTCATAATCACGTCTTTCCCGAGCCTTCCGGGCTGCCCTTTCTCCATCAGTCTCTCTATGAATAGGAGGATAGGATTGATAGCCATACTGGCTGCGTTTCCCATATCGCTTAAAGTCATCATAGTACGAGCTGCCTCGCCTCATTGGTAAACCTAAAATTTAAAAAGAAGAAATAAAACTTGAGAATCCTTCAAACGTTTAAAAAAGAAAAGAGAGAGCATAAAAGTGCCAGGAATTCTAAGTGTGTGTGACGTGCAAACTACGCGCTTCAGTCTACGAACCACTCTTTAATTGGGGAGTAGTTGTGGGTGTAATAGATAGCGTCAACTCTTGAGTCGACGGCAACTGTTGCAAAGTAGAAGTAGCTTCAACTACTGAAGAAGAAATCCCGACAGTGATAGGATCTTCTTTAAAGATCTCTTGTGAAGTAGCAAAAAGGTCGCTCAGTCCTTCGAAAGTATCGTCCCTGCTTTGCTTAACAGGACTGGATTTCTCAGCTTTTTCACCAGATTCTTGTGAATGATGGGAAGATCCCTGAGGCTCTTCTTCCTCGATAACCGGGGCAAGTTTGTCAGACGGCCCTGCAGCATCAACAGAAGTGGAACACTTCACTAGCGAAGTCTCAGGAGCAGGTCCTTTGGATATGGATGTGCTAGTAGAAACTGAGGCATCCAACACTCTAGCCGGGGAGTCTGGAATTTCATGAGGACGCGTGGAACGAGAAGTATGCAAAAGTCCGTACTGATGCAGAAACTCATCTTTCAACAAAAATTGAATATCTCTCTCCTCAACCGGTACGGCCTTAAGCCTCTCGAAAGTCGACTTGTGACTGGGATTCCTAGAGGGAGGAGGCAGCGCTGAAAATAAAAGAAGCAAAGTTAACACTTAGCAGGTCAGTCTCACAAAGGCCAGATAACAAACGAAGCAAGGATGGGCGATCTTACTTCCTTCCCTCCACAGAGCATAAAACCCCGGGGGGCAACGAACGAAGAAGAACTGGGTTAGAAACCCGTGAGCAGTGTCGGGAAGGCCAACAATTAATTTGCGGTTTCGGGCGCTTCTCACAACAGTAATAGAAGGATGATCTTTGGTCCGGCTAAAGGAGCATAAGTAACAAATTTCATCAAAGCTCGGAAGTCGATCAAGTGTTCTCCTAAATAGCACACACAACCCCATTAGAATGGCGTAGCCATTGGGGTGTAGTTGGGATGGAGCAATGGCCAATTGATGAAGAAGTTGTTGGAAAAAGTCATTGAAAGGAGGAACGCCCCCACTTAGGCACATATGCCGGTTAACTGTCACAAAGCCAGAAGGTGCTATGTCAGCAGTGTTACTTCTCTCAGGAAGAATGGCATCTGATTCAGCAATGCCAAACTTAGCACACAGCTGGCGAAAAACTTTATATGATAGTGTAGTAGGAACTCTTTCGGGAGGATTAACTAGTGGAGCTGGAAGAACAGTTGCCTCTCCCGTCTGAACTGTTGCATCTTCTTCCTGAGAAGTCATTCTACACAAGCAACTGGATATTCAAATATGAAGGTGCACGTTTCCTAAAAGAGTGAAGTGCCGTGCAAAACTAATAAAAATAGCAAGTAAATATAACTAGAATTAAAATGGTCGACGATTGATCGACTACGGTAATTTCAGAACTTGTTAATTTGAAGTTCAAGCATAATATTAGTGCAGGCTGGTCAGTTTCAATTGACTATTTCAGTGTTGCTTTAATATTCTACTTGAAATCGATAGCACTTCGTTCACACAATTTACTTAAGTTAATTATCTGTTATTAACTAATCTGTCATTTGATGTGGGCGGTTGATGGCAGTATATTCGTCCCAATTTTCTGTAAATATCATATTAAACAGATTGTTAACCCACAAGTTAAAGTAATCTGTAAAAGAATGCAGCAAAGTTCAACAGATCAAAATCCATGCAACAGTTCAAGGTCTAAGCAGAGTTTAAAAATGCAAGTGTTGAGTCGTAGACGACTCAAGAGCTAAGTCGTAAACGACTCAAGTGATAACTCGACAACAACTTAAGTGCTAACTCGTCTACGAGTTAAGAATTTTTCGTCGGTTTAAGTTAAGTCGTTGGTTCTCTGGTTGACTCGTCCACGACCTAAAGAATTATGAGGAGAAACAGGATAGGTCGCTTCACTTTTGAGTCGTTGAGGCTTTGAGTCGGTAGTCCTTTGAATCGTGAATCATAAAAGAAAGACAAGGCTTCAAGTCAGAAAGATACAAATTCTTCTAAGTCTTAACTCAGTTACGACCTAAAACTCATGCCCCAACTAGACGAATAACCTTATCTCCACTCCTAAACCCATAGACCGTCTCACCCCTAAACCGATGAACCCACTAACTATTATCTCGTCTTCTCCAAACCCCTAACAGCCTGATAAAAATAAAATATAAATAGATTGAAACCCATTATCCTCTCCTCGCGAATTATCCAAAACCTAATCAAACTTCCTCGAGCTCACCAGCAATCGATCGTGGCAACAATTGTGATGAAGCATGGTATAAGGAACTGGATTAAATTCGCAAGTTAATAGCTATCGCGGAATCAAATGAACTGCGGATTTACTTACGCGATGCGATGATGAGGATTATAGGGACTGAATCAACGGTAAGATGAACTGGTTGAATTTGTTTCCGAAAGCTCGAGGACGTGTTAATGGCAGAAATAGCTCAGAGGTAAGTAATGGGAAGAAGGAAATAGGAGGAACGACCCAAGCATTTTATACCTCAGGGAAGTGGAACTCGAATCGGTACACCAGGGTTATGATGAGTCGAAGCACACGACTTACGACTTAAGGCATGTGCTTCGAGGGGCAAGTGTTAACCCGGTTTCCTCTACGAGTTAAGGTTTACGACTTAAGGCCTTCACGGGTTAAGGAATCTACGAGATAGGATCCACGACTTAAGGCCTCTACGAGTTAAGGAGTCTACGACTTAAGGCCTTCACGGGTTAAAGGGTCTACGAGATAAGGTCTACGACTTAAGGCCTTCACAACCTAAGAACATTACGGCCTGACGACCTAAGGTCTGCATAATCTTACTAGTTAAGGATGACACGACTTAAGGAAGTTTACGACTTAAGTCATTACAACCTAAATGACCCAAGGGAGTAACGGTCCAACAACTTAAAGGGACTATGACTTAACGAATCGAGGGACGAGGAGTTAAGACGACTACGCCTAAGTCGTGACCGGCTTACGACCTTTACTAGGTCGTTCACGACCTAAGGCCACAGAGGCAAATTCGATAATGCACCATGACTCGTTAACCTCAGTTAAGCCACAAGCCGAGAATCAGTTTAGGTCGGTCACGACCTACGACATATGATAAGTCGTACACGACTTAAGACTACGAAGTTAAGGTTCAATGCCGCATCGCTTATGAGAGGACCGGTTGACTCATTTGCAACTTAGGACTTGTGATATATCTAGGGTTCAGCAGGGATGCCTTGAAGAAGTCTCGACCCAGCATTTAAGTGATAACTGACTCACGACTTAATTTAAGTCGTCCACGACCCAACTTAGGTCGGTTACGACTTAGGACTTGGTAATGTTTCCTGCCTAGAATTGCCTATAAATACGACCATAGCTCCAACTAGAAGGGGACTTTTGGCTGATTTCCTTCAAACACCGTTACTCTGCTGCATTCCAAACTAATCCAATCCAACACTTGAAGCTCTCAAGACATTAAGAACGCTACAAACAACTTCATGAAGAGATCACATACATCCAACATGGATTCGAAAACTCTCATCTTCATCGAAGTTTAAGCTACTTGTTCTAAGTCTCTTGTAATTCAAAGTGTATTGTATTTGGGAAGAATTGTATCAGCTTGTAACGAGATTATTAATAAAAGTACTTAAAGTGGACGTAGGCTATACCCTAAAGCCGAACCACTATAAAATTGTTGTCGTTTACCGCTTTTCTACTATTATCTGCTTGTAATCTGTTCCCGAGTCGTCGGGTGGTGCTTTCACAACTACAACTCATACATCGGGGTGTTAGCGTTCAAATTTTAGCGTTAACAGTTTGACTCTTCGTTAATAGGGTAGTAATACCCTATGATGAGTCGTTAAGTGTATATATATATGAGAGAGCGTATTTGTTAGTGTTATAAAAAGGTTTTAATATTGTGTTAATTTGTTCCGTTTTGTATTTATAAATTCTGGTTGATGCATGGGACGCTATGACATCAATAGGGATTTTTAAACACTCAATAGGACAGACCGACACAATATTTGTTTGAATGAAATAATTTTTCCTTTTATATTTTCTATATAAAATATTTTATAAAAGTTGTATTTGGTTGCCATATATTGGTTGTTAGGTAATGAAATTTATATATAATAGTTGAAATGAGGTGGAAAATGAAATAAATGAAAATTGGAAATTTAGAACTTATGTTTCGAGGTTTTGAAACTTTTTTTTGAACGATTTTGAAATATAATAATAATATTTTAGAAGTATTTTCTTATATAAATATTTCAATATAATTTGAAATAATTGTTTTAAAGAAACTCTGGAAAAAAAATAAGTTGTACTCCCCTCTATGTCGCTGGAAAATAATTTTAGTGATGAGTGCACGCATCATCGACTTTCATTTTTGAGTTTCGAAGTGGGAAGACCACTGTATTAGTTTTACTGCAGAGTTGTTTTGATAAACAAATATAAATTTTAAATTGTTTTAAATATAATTGGATATATAAGCTGTAAGTATATACATTTATCTATTATTTTAAATTGATTTGAAATTAAACCCGGTACTTAATTCTTAAATTTCCGTCAATTAATAGTTTCAATTATTGTAGTAAAATGGGTTGTAACTAATTTATAATTGGAACCTCTAATTAAAATAAGACATTTAATGCTAATTTATAAATGGAATTAAATGAAAGTTGAAAATGTAACTTATAAAACAAAAGATATAATTATTGAACATTAAATTAATTTAAAAGAAGTAAGAAAACTTGTATGATTCTCAATTGCATTCTTTAACACATATATGACTTACCAATTATAAAAAGTTAAAATATTAATAAGAAATGTAATGGGTGTTATACAAGTAATGAACTGGAAGTAGTGAAAAGTATTTGATGAAATTCTTTAATAAATAATAATTTGTTGTTCTAGTGTTGTAAACTTAGGTATAATTGAAATTGTTTTTTCTAATAAAATATAATAGTGGGTAAGTATTATAACTAAATGATTATAAACCTTAGTAAATGAATAAATATGCAAAAAAGAAAATAGAATTAAACATGAATATTATGAATAAATGAATATTAATAAATAAAATTATGTCATAATTAATAAATGATGCATTAATAAATTAAATAAGATTCGTAAGTAAAAAATGAAAATTTGCAAGAAATAAATGTAAAATAAAAAGAAAAACCATTATATGAAAGGAAAAGAAATCAAAAAACAAATATATGAATGGAATTAATAAGAATAAACTTAATCTGTTGTTTGAAAGCGTTGTTTGTATGGTTTATGGTTGTTTGGGCAAGGATACTTTAAATTGTTTGGATGGATGAATAATCTATTTAGTTCACCTAAGACTGTTGAGTAAATGATGCACTTAGTAGTTTATTTTTCATTCTGTACAATTTAAAGTTTTGAACCCGAATAACTATTTGTTTTGTTTGATATGAATGAATGATTGATTTGTATGGATTATATGTGATGGTTATATGCCTTGTTGCAAGTGGTTGTTGTTGTATTGATTTGGTTGTTTATGGTTGAAGAAACTTTAAACATTTCATTTTATATAATTATTAACTCTTTTCAGATTATATAAGTGAAATACAGGTTATGGAAGCAATTGCTACTGCTTTTGGGTTCATAATTAAGCGTTAATTGTCAGACAAATAGGCACATTTTCAGATTACGGTTTATAACGTTATTATATTTTTTTTCCCGTATTGGGATATACATAATTTGGAAAAATATGTTGTATATTGTTTTATTTGATATTATATTTTCTCCCGAGCCTCTCTATACAATGGAGACTCTGCCGAAATTTTCCGTAAATTTTGGACCTAAAAAATATTTTGAAAATGTTTTCCAAAATTTATTAATTTAAGTATAAAAAGAATTAATGGTTATAAATTTGTATAATTTATTTAAATTAATTAATTTTGTAAATTTATTTGTTTATAAATTTAATATTTTAAATAAGATATATTGACTTCTTAATTCTTCTTTTCCCTTCTCTTCCTTTTCGAGGACGAAAAGTTTTGAGTGGGGGAGAGTATAACGACCCGTAAATTTTCATTAATTATAATTGTTAATTTAATGAGATTTTTGAAATTTAACATTGAAGAAACTAAAATTTAGTGAATTATTAATAAAGGTTGTAATAATGTAATAATGTAAATTAACTAGGAGGAAACGTAACAAGGTTAATTTAAGTTAATAATTAAGGAACTTGAATGGAATTCTAATTAAATAAAATAATCTAAATGTTATGACTTGGTTATAAGTGGAATATGAGAAAGCAAATGTAAGTATTGAATTAATGTGTGAAATAATATAATAGATGGTAATTGGTTGGGAAGGATGTACATACAAGTATTATAAAGGGTATAATGGCGACAAATGGTTGTTACCTGTTAATTCACCAATTACAAATAAAGATAATTAAATGTACTTTAATGATAATTAATATAATAACGGAAAGTGTGAGTGTAAATTAAAATAGAAACGTAAATTTTTTATAAGGTAGTAATTGGTGTAATAGAAAGAATGAGAATAAGTAAATAAATTTATTGAGAATATTAATTGTATTGGATGTAGATTAATGTAATAATGTTAATGCACGTTAATAAATTACTAATTTAGCACAATCCTAATTAATTGAAACCAATTGCAATAAATGAAAGTAAATATTACGTTTGTGTGGATTTAACGTAATATTTGGAAATAATGTGTTGTTAGTGGTTTATGAATGAATTGATAATTAAAATTAAAGGTAGTGATGTTAATATAAGTTGACTATAAACAAGTTGAATGATATCCCAATAAAGGAGGTAATGCAAATATTATATTTGGCAAAGATTTCAATACTAGTGGAAATTATAGTTAATACACAATAAAGAAAGTAAGTTGAGTATATTTATGTAATGTAATGTAAAAACACAACATTAACTATGTTATTTGAAATTTTTGGATGGGATACAAAGATTGAAATCAAGTAAAAAACAATTTATTGGAATAAACATTCAATAATTGGATTAATTGCAAATGAATGAAATTAAATATTTAATTATTTCGTTAATTGAAAAGTAAGTTGAAATTGGAGAATATTAAGGTTATAGATCTTGAGTCCAATGTTAATTTCATCCATTTGACATTAATGAATTGAATAATATAATGAAAAGTAAATTAATTGGAATTATTGTAAATTAAATTTATAATTTCTGAATGTAAGTAAAATGAAATTTAACGCTGAAATTGATGAATTAATCAACTCTAAATTGACATTTAAATTTGTTTGAATCATTATAAATAATTGAGAAATAAAGAAGGATGAAGTTTGTCAATTAAATATTTGAAATTTGAAATTTGATTTAATTAGCTAATTTATTAATTTAATTAATTAATGTAAAAATATCCATTTTGGCCACTGACTCAGATGTTGACAAAACTAGTTTCATCGAATCCATATCGGTGAATTATTATAGGATTTTAAGTTTCGTAGCGATCAGACTTGTCGTTTGATCGTACGAACGTGAAACGCCTTGAAATCAATGAAATTGAAATCAATTGAAATCGATTTGAAATAAGTTGATTCTTGCATAACTTCTTCAAACTATGTAATTTGGTCATGAAACCTGTTCCATCACTTTTATTATATTTTAAAACATCTATTTTGATATAAGGATTGACCCAATTTCATGCCGGAGTCGAAATGGGCTTTTTGGGTCACTTTGTCGTTAGCGCGTATATCTATCTTATCCATCTATTCTATTTTCAAATTTGTCTATATATACCCTACTATAAACCCTAATTCATTTCTTATTCCTCATTTCTGTATGTTCTATTCGCTCCTCTTTCCAATGGCTGCAAACTCCAATTCCCAAATACAATTCCAAATCAAATCCAAAGCCAAAAATTCAAACTCTCCCATCAATATCAAATTTTATATGGATTCGAAGCTCTCGAAGAGCGTAATCTTCTAGTATGATTCATTTTTCAAATCGATACGCCATTTGCCCAGAATTCGCCAATCAATTCTCGACCGTTCATCATGCTCTGATGAACATCGTCGGATCGTCAAATAAATTGTACCGTTGTGTGGTGAAGGACGAGTGGGTCACATCGGTGTAGTTCGTTCTATCGATCAACGGTTGGATCGCGCACAAGAATTCAATTAGGGTTTATATTCACTGGCCGCGGTTGGGGTTTTTCGTTCGAGCGGCGAGGCCAGGGTGTGCTGATGGTGGAGGAGGAGTGTCGGCGTAGGCGTGGGGGTTTTTGGACGCGGATGCTTCGGTCGACGGCAGGATGAACGTTGATGGCGGCGTTGTTGCCTGTATGCGAAATTAGGGTTTTATCTCATGCGTGTTGCTGTAAATTTTCGCGTGAAGAAGACGTGGCTTGCTGACGTGGCTTTGTGAGGGGTTTGTTGCTTATTTTATTTTAATTTAAATTTTGTTTGCAATGATCTAACGCATATAAATTTCACATACGAGGTCCGTTTTACACGCGGTTTTCTACGCTAGGTTCGTATTGGAATTTCGGACTTTTTGGCACTGGTTGGGACGGATCCAGAGGCTGTTCAAATTTTGTGTTTAAATTGGATTTAAATTCAAAAGGTGAGTGTTTTATCCCACTCACAACTTCTAAAATTTCTTATGTTTGTTAAATTGATTTATGACGTGTTTAGAAATTTATTTATGACTATTTGGCATATTTTTAATCATCATCCCAGTTAAATTAAATTTATTGAATTAAATTATTATTCAATTTCTTATTGCATATAAAATTCTAGTTAAATTAATTTATTATTGAATATAAATTGCCAGTAATTTCTTGTATTTATTATCTGTTCTATATTGATGTTATTGTTTGAATTGGATGATGATTGTGACGAATGGTTGATGATTGATATTGGGTGAATGGATGCTGTATTTTATACTGCTATAAGCTGCAAATTGTTATGCATTTTTATTTCATTCGGGATTGCGGTTTGAAATGATATATAACCGTATTTTTAGTTTAAATTACGAATTGAAATGATAAATATCCGTATCACTTGACGATAGGGTAGAAAATTATATACAGACAGCGTGATCTATATATAAAAATATTTTGAAATCATTTTCTATGGTTTGGTAAAGAAATATGGTTTTATGAGATATTGATTGAGATATTTTATAAATGTTATTTTTATATATAGTTAAATTTTCTTGTTTTAAGCTATGTATAAAATTGTTTTAAAGTATAAAATAAGATAAATAATAAAGATGATTTTATCAAGATAATATGGTTAAATAGCTGTTCAAATTATTTGTGTATATATTTATAAGGGCTTAAATAGAACTGAGGTTGGAAGATAAATATGAAATTGATGTGAATTGATTTTTCATAAGAATTTTTTTTCTCGAATAAATTTGATTTGAAATCGAGATAAATTTGAGATTACATGAAATTTAATTTATTTAAGATTTAAACTCAAAGGGGTTGATTGTAATTTATTAAATTGGAAATTTTAAAAGGTATAGTTATTATAACTTGATTCTCGGGTCTGGGTGAATTAAACGATTATTTCAAGTATAAATGAATTGAAGGCAATATTTAGTTATTTGTAATTTGAACCTTATTTAAATGATAAGGGGTTTATTATGTAAAATATTTCAAAACTAAATAATAGAAAATTTAATTGTTGAATCGAAATTATCAATTTAGTTTGAAATTTTGGAATATTCACATCCTTGAAATATATCGAAATTGAAATGTTTTATCGAAATTGAAATGTTTTGAAGTTATGAATTTTAAATTGTTAAGTTTTAAATGTGTTAAAATTTCAAATGTTTGGTTTCGAAGTGTATAATTTGGAAGTTCTTTGATTTTAGAAAATTGATATATTTGAAATAAAATGATATTATATTGATTTGAAATAAAAAGGATATCATATTGATTTGGTTTTAAAATGGAAATGATACCATATTTATATGGTTTTGAAATGGATATTATATTCTGGTTTTAAAAGTATAAATAATTTTGAACGGACCGTGGTGTTATAATAATGTTTGGTTGTTAAAGAGACCAAGATTGGAAGTTGTCATACTCTCTGCCAACTCCGAAAACCACTTTAACAACCATGTACGCGGTGGAGATTCCAGAATGAAGTAGGATGGTGGCGGCGTTTCCTTTGAGGTAAATACGTGTACCCGACTCCCGTGAGTTGGCATAAGGTGGCTAAAACATGAGCGATTGACGGGCTAAGAAGGTAGCACCTTTTATAAGACGCATCCCTTCGATATTATACTCTGACTTTGGATTGATTCGGTGGCCACTTTTGATTTTTGATTTGGGGGTATGGCTCGAGGTGGGCGGTAATAGCTACTACACGTTACCACCGGACCGGAAGCGTAATTGGTATATCTACCATGGCATTGCCTAGTTGTTCCGTATCACTTACTCTATCGCGCCTTGTACGAGTTTGGTTTTCTCCCGTAGCCCGTGGAGTATCTAGGGTAGTCTCCCGATTTGGAGATGCGCTGATACTGGATGGACTACTGGGGCTATTACGTGTTAAGGTGGAAAATGTAAAGCCTTAGTGCTATTTAAAAGTAAGTTTATTTTACTATAGACATTATAATAATAGCGAAATATTACTGCATAGTAATAGTTTAACGGATCCTTAGGAGATGTGAATCCCGAGCATCTCTTAAGTTACGGCACTCACGTTAGTCACTGGATAGGAGATGTCAAATCCCGTAAATATCTCTGACGCTATTTCACTCATATTATTTATTGTTGATTTAACTTACATAAGATCTTTTAGTTTCGACTCGAGTGTTTTGTCTTTTCAATTCGCTCGGGTCAGTCTGAGCATTTCAGGGTTCGAAGACTTTATTTCTGGAGGACAAAGACGCAGATTGTATTACTACTATTTATTATATTATTCTGCTGCATTAATACTGTTCCACTACATCACATTGTTCTGCTGCATTGTTATTGATTTTCCTCTGGTATGTGTAACTCTGATATGTATTGTATAAGTAAAATCAAATGTTTGTAAAACAGCTACAAGAACTGTTTATTTGATTATTATGTTTTATCGTTCCGTTGCAAGATTCTATTTTGTTTTTCTTTCTCTGCTTTTTCTTATTTACCCCGTAACAATCCGCCCTTCTGTATGGTTTAAGTTTGACGTGTGTGGCTTATCATCGACTTAAAATGTACAAAAAGGCGGGACGTTACATATACTCACTTTGTAATGAACCCAAATGATACTTTGGGAAAAGATAGAATAACCAGTTAGATTGAAGCAGTAGTGAATATAAATTAAAGACATTGGCAGAGGCCAATAGATTCACAGTAAGCGCATGAAAACTGTGTAGGGGAAAGGATATTGGAAGGGCCAATAGGTTTACAGTTAGCCCATGAAAACTATGTATAAATGGAGATGTCAGTTTGAGGGGTTTATAGTTAGCTCATGAAAAACTACATCCAGGTAAGAAAATGAAATATTGACAAATATTCAATAGGTTCCTAGTTATCTCATGAAAACTAGGGTAAAAGAAAGATATTGACAGTTAGCCTGTTTGTTCCTATTCAACCCGTGAAAACTAGGGTAAAAGAAATGATATTGGAATTACCAATAGGTTATCCCATAAAAACTATATAAGTGGACAGCGAGTCTATAAATATTTAACCGGCTATTAGTCAACCTATGAAAACTATTAGGTTAATAGTAATCCTAGAAACTATAACTATGATAGATAGTAAAATTGAATGAGGATGGGTAATCCATAATTTATTCAATTGTTTTGCATATCATAACATAATAGTGTTTTGAATTAATTTAACCATTGTGGATGCAGGACCACAGAAAATGTTTTACAAAGTTTTTTAAGATACTAGTGAGGGGAAACCCATTCCACTAGGCGGCACGGCCTCACTAGATATCTAGATGATTGGAGATGGTAGATTATTATTCATACCAGGCTTTATATCTTGCTCGAAGTTTATGTTTTCCCCTTAAACTCTCGGTACCAAATCGATTTTGAGTAGCTTGGGATTTTAATTTTCAGGCACCTCTTAAGACGAATAAGCTTACGAAGTCGTGCAGAAGGCAAGTAGTTGTTTGAGTTCTCTCCTACATGATTCCACTGTGTTGTTTTGTTAAGGCAGCATTTTTTACTGCCTATTATATACTCTGATCATCAAGAGGGCATCTTCATATGTCACTCTTGAAGTATATTGTAGTACTTATATTTTTATGTATGTGGTTAACATTGTGGGATTATGTAAAGAATGTTGAAATAGGTTTTGGGAGTGTGATGTGAAAGTTGTTTTGAAAATTTTTAACCTTTTCCATATCCATGTGTTTCCGATATATCAATTTATCTATTATCGTATTTGCTTGTCGGGGATTAATAACTATGGATGACTGCAGCATCCATAGCCATTAGTTTTGGACCTTCAAGTGGGGGGTGTTACTTGCTTTTTCTCCCTTTGTTCTTCAATGTTGTTGTTAGCAGTCCCTTCTTGAAGTTCAGAAGGCTCAAGGGGTTCAGGTGGGCTTGATTCACAGATACTTTGATCGAGATTGACCTTTTCTGAAGCTTCGATGATGTCGTTGCCATCTTTTTCGTGAACATCGACGTGACCACCTTCATTACATCTTGAACTATGGCCTCTATCTTCGTTATAATCATCATCATTATTGTTGCCATCATCATCGTCATCATTGCTGCCTTCTTTAGCGGTGGATTCATCTTTCATCACCTTCTTCATCAAAATCAGAGTCTACTTCGATTGAAGGGACTTCAAAAGATAAGATTTTGGAAGCATCAATCTCCTCTCTCTTAAGGACTTCAACACTCTGCTCAATTTCTTTGACTTTGTTTATAAATCTATTGATAAGAGCAGGGTCGAGTGAAGGAAAGCTCAAATCTAAGCATTTCTTAATATTCTTGGCATAGGGAAGCATAAAAGCATCCTCTTTTATAAGAGTTTACAATGACGTCGTCGAGGGAATTACTCAGAAATTATGACACCTATTGCTTAGAATCAGAGATAGTATTGGCGGCCAGTTTTAAGTAATTTTTCTTTTTCTCCAGCTTCAACTCGAGAGAGGATTGTTTGACCACCATTTAAGCTTTCTTATCCTCAGACTCTTTTAAAGCTATTTCCAAATCCGAATTTCCATATGCTAGAAGTTGTTTTGCTTTCCTCTCTTTATAAATAATAGACTATACTTAAGTGAGAGAGGCCTAATCTTTCTTGTTCCTTCATAGCATTATTTTTGTCAGCAGATAGGGAAATGATCTGGTTGTTAAAGGTTGAGATTTCCTTTTGAAATCTTGATGTCACTACAGAAGACTTTGATGCATTTTCCTGAAGAGAAAGCCAACTTTTGGAAATCTAAAAGGAAAAGTGTAACATAAGTCCGCATTTAGAGAGAAAAGATAATAAGAAGGTTAAATAATTTGAAATGAACCAGAAGTTGTTGCTCTATTAGAGATCGACAGTAACCTACCAGGTCAGAAATGGGAAAAGGTGAGTGAATGGAAGCAAAGGATGAAGAGTTCAATATAGATTGAACCATTTTCTCATAACCAACTGTAAGCACTGGTGATGTGGGTCAAGAGGGGTTTAATTCGTGAGGAGTTGAAGATCCCAAATCTTTTTGCATTTTGTCGATGATGTAGGGAGAATCGGAGATGGAAATTTGAGATATAAGATCGTTTTTTGAGGGAGTTGTTTTGGGACAATCAATGGAAGCTTCAAGAATTGGACTTTCTAAAGTTCTGCCCACGTCGAAAGTCTCAGCCTCTTCTAGTGGTGGAGTAGATGGAACTTCAAAAATTTCAGGTTTGTTAAGATGGGCTTGCTACAGCCACCTTGCCCAATTTTATTTTATAAATCATCTTCGACCTAGCGATGGCATGAGTCATGGATGATGCACCTAATGTCAAAGTTGAGAGAATTGGATCACTTGTGATTAATTAGACCTGAGGAACAGCTGTTGAAAATTAAAATAATACATAAGTCGGTAAATTAAGTTAAGAAGTAACAGAATAATAAACTACAAGTACTGTTTTTAAGGTTACCATTGTTATATGGGCATATTATAGACATAGGAGAGAAGTTCTTAGGATCCCCTTAAGACAAGAAGCATTTGCTTCAAGAAGTATGTTGAACAAGTGGGGATGACCAAGGACTCTTTGACTAGATGGGAGAAGCGAATGTTTTCGGATATTTGATAGAGTCAACAGCGTAAATCTGTTTCCGATGTCACTTGAAGCAGCAATCAACAGCTTTACAGTTTACTTGTCTTCATTATTGAGATCTTTAGGAGAAGAGCCTAACAAAGAAGCATAAATTAGCAAAAGAAAGTAGCCGAATAAGGATAAAGACCATGATCAACTTACGAGGAGAAGAAAAGACTCCTTTGATATTTGGAAAGCATTTGACGAAGAAGAATTGAATTTCCCGATCTTCAAAATTTTTTACCCTACCGAGATTAATTTTTTTAGGGGAGTTGGCTCTGAAATCTGGTTGTTCAGTTTGTTGAGTTTAACTAGGAAAACCAAGTAGTTGAGAACTTCAGCATTTAATGAAAGAATGCCTGATTCTAGAGCCATAAGTTCCTAAGAAAGAAGGTATGTATATACGTTGGGAGATAACTAGATAGTTGAAATGCATAGGATGGTCAAGAACTCGGACAAGAAATCTAGGAAAGGCAGGAAGCCACCATGCCAAATATGAATGGCAGTATAGGAGAAATACCCTTCGGGAGGATTTTGAATGGTATCGGTGTCACTTGGGGGAACGAGTTCTAAGCCGGTGATGCCAAAGTCATTTATAATGGCGTCAACCTTATCATGGGAAGATAGTGGAAAATGTTTGTAAATATCTTCGACCTTCTTTGGAGAAGATTCTACCACTGGTACGTATCTTTTTCTATTTTCTAGGAGACTTTTTCACACCCTCGATCCTGTCAAGTGTTATCATTTTAGCAAAAAGTTATAATTTGTTTTATTATTAACATTTTTCAAGAATTTCGAAAATCTATTACAACAATTCAAATATCAACCAAATTATGTAATTTCATATCCTTGAAAGGACGTCAAAGTCAATATAGAAAATGAAATTTGTTGAGCTTTAATAGTGTCAAAGGGTAAATGGAATGGGAGCACCTATAAACAGCCTTCGACAATGTCGAAAGCCTAAGGAAGATTTAACTATTAAAAGGAATGTTAAATCCTATATAACTAGTTTGAATATAAATATGCTCTAACAACATTCCACAAATAGGAAAAATTAATCTTTTGACAATGTCGAAACGCATGAATTTTTTTTACTAAAAGAATATGAATGTTGTCGAAACTCTACATACCAATTAAGTCAAAAGTCTTGGGATTAAGTAATATATATACAAATGAAAGGGCTTTAGGATGTTTTGATGGAGTTTGTTTAAATGATAGTCAAACCTCAGTTAACTACAATGGGTTTTGAGTAATTTGATGTGTATGGTTTCAAAAGCATACCAACAACTAAACTTGATTCAATATAGTAGGTTTCGATCAAGTCAAAAGGTTTGATTCAGTTTTAACTTAAATAAAATATGTTTTCCTCAATATAATTTATGGTGAGAAGAGTGGATTGCTAACTCTCAACATATTTTAAAGTAAATTAAAATTAGACATGAATCAAGTGGCAGATTAAATTCACTTTTATATAAATTAGGTTTAAAATACTTTAAAATGGAAGTTGGTTTTCGAAAGTATGTATTATGTGACACATTAAGGCGAATTCCTCGAAAGGTATCAGAAGAGTGTCGAAACATACTCTTGCTTTCGAAGAAGTACGCTCCGTATCTATTATATCAACTCCTTCAGAGTAGTTCACTTAACGATGAACACATTACCTCCTTCCAAACCCTTCGAAAGAGGTTGAAATAATACAATAAAATTGATGGCCTTAACCCCCTTTTGAAAAGTTTGAAAAGAAAAATTAAATTTAGCCTTCGCTTTTAGGCCATTGAAATGTGCCTACTCCATAATTCAATTTTAATCCAGTACTTCAAAAGTTAATAATTAAATTGGTTCGAGCACGAATTTACAATCAATAACTACAAATAACTCGAAAATATAAATTCGAACCATAATTAAAAAAAAGGCCCAAATTCGTACGTAGTAATCGTAAATGTCTCCTAAACCTGAAAAATTTGAATTCTAACTGAAAATTAACATCATAAATCGAATAAAATAAACATATAAGTGCATCCAAGAATAATTTCATACGAATGAAAATTCGAATCGTCTTACTAAACTCAAGACGAAAATACAGATTTAGTCCTAAAAGCTTTAAAATTGAAACTGAATGCGATAAATTAATTTTGGGGATAAAACAAAAAGCACATACCTTAGATACTAATTGTGTTGAATAAAAATAAGGATTTAAAAGAAGGTTGTAATTTTTAATTTTTGCCGTGATATTTCAATGGCATGTCAATGAAAATGAGAAGAAGAAAGCACGATTTATAAAAGCAGTAGGTGCGATGAAGGTCGTCCAATAAATTTAAAAGAACAATCAAGATCTATTTGGGACTTTATGGGTTCCAAAATGGTTGACTTGGAAAGTCAAGAGCATCCCTTCGCTGGAGGGGACGTAAGTGTTACCACAAATTCTCACTTCAACCTTGTCGAAACCAAGAAGAGTAGGAGAAAAGAACTTACAAAAGATGATAGTGTCAACAAAGCGTGTCAAAAGAGTCAAAGGGATGATACAGCCAAAATTAACTATGTTATATGCTTTTGAAAGGGTTGAAAGGGGATGAAATAACCTCTTTGCTTTAAGTTCTTCCTTTCGAAACAGATGCTTTCGCCTGCATGATGACATTTTGAATAAATTGAGGAGCACCTTTGAAGGTAGCAAATTATAGCCACTCACACGCACACCAAACCTTTCGAAACTGAAGGTTTTGTCTTCGTTCACATACAAAAAAAGATGTTTTGTTAGAGAGCAACCCCTTTAAAAGCATAATTAAGCCTTTTGAACCGGTCGAAACTTTTCACAACTAAGAAAGAAAAGCTTGGTAAAGTTTAATATTGTAGTGTTCTGTACCAAAAGAAGGGGTTCCACGTCAATCAGCAAGTATGCCTTCGAAAATTTACCTTTGCTTTAAAACGTTTGGCATTTCAACACCTTTGAAACCCCCAAGATCTACCTACTGATAGAGTCGAAAGCTTGTGCCTCTTCTTACTTCCAACAACATAGAAACACATGATGGAGAAGCATACCTACCCCTTTTGATGAAGTAAAAAGCACTAAAGTCCATTTAAAAGCAATGTGGAAGGATGCCTCAATGTGAACGACAAATAAAGGTCTAAAAGGGCTGTCTTTCGACCAAGTTGAAAGGACTGATTCGAAAGGTGCAAACCTGCAACTATAAATAAGACCCTAGGTGTCTGGTTTTAGGGATACAATTCATTCACTTCATTCTTATGCTTTCTTAAATTTGTAAATCCTAATTTTGGAATTAGAATGGGGACTTGATTAATTTGTATCGCATTAGTTTAACGAAAGCAAGATTATGACATTTTTGAATATGTAGCTGATTGAATACCCTTATTGGATTCAATTTATGATCTGCTTATCTCGACTTGATCGAAGGGTCACCTTTTGAGTGAGTCAAAACCCTTAGCTCAACCAATACCCTTAGAGCCTTTTCTCCTTACCTCAAGTGATCGAAAGGTTACCTTTTGAGTAAGTAAAATCTTTAGCTCAGCCAATATCCTTAGATCTATAGGTCCTAATCGAAGCCATTAAAAGACAAGCTATCGATGAAGTCGAAATCTTTCATCGAATGCATATCCTAAGGTCTAATTCTTAAGTTTACTCAACTATTTCAAGAGGGGTTTTTGAAAGGATAATAAACCAATTAAACTAGTTTGAAAGGCTTAATGGAAAGGAAACATGTGTTTCGACTGAGTTGCAAGGTCGAACAAGGAGGAATTTTTCCTTAACCAATAGAAAAGGTATAATAAAGCGAATCAGGTCTTTTGACTGAGTCGAAAGGTTAAACAGGAAGAAGTTTTAACTGAAACAACTTGTTTCAGAAGGTGGTTTAAGGGAATAATAAGGCTTTAGCTATCTCTATCTAATCAAAAAGAGGTTTCATATGAGACATCTACAATTTAGACTCTGCTTTTGGGTGTTAACAAATTTTCTTGTTAACACATTTTTACCCACGTAAATTTTTTTAGCAAATCATTTTATTTCCGTAAGCATGCATTTTCCTTTTAATAAAATATTCCATATTTAATATAAATTTTCCTAAAAAATTATTCAATTAAAAATTCAGAAATGAAAAAGCAATCATGTTTATCAAGGTTAAGTCTTAATTATAACAACATCGTGTCTATCACATAAGGTATTGCCATTGCTTAATCCCTCCTATAACTCTTCATACTACATCACTTCTACTTTATTTATTTTTTGCACAAAGGTTATCATAAATAAACGTCACTATGAGGTAATGATCGTCAAACATGCAACCAATATACCCAAGCATGTAGTCACCAAAAAGAACGCTCTTTAGTACTATATTTTTAACCCAGCTATGATGTCAATTAACCTACCATAAATGGATAAACCTACAAAAGGTTCATGGGAATCGCTAAACATAAGTTCTGATACCAATTGTGATGATGCACTATTTCTACCATTTAGTGGCAGAAGGTCATTAAAATATGGCTACACACTAATCTCAAATATTCAAAATAACTGGCCATTGGTTATGTAAACTAAAATCTAAAATCAATATGAATAAAAAGGAAAATCATAACAACAAAATTTAAATAAAAATATACATATCTCAACAATACATACATACACCTTAATGAAATATACAAGTCTAATATAATAAATAAAATATTTTCCCAAACATTAATCATTATTAAGTCTATAAAACAATACAACAAAATAAGGTAAATTAATTTAAGTAAAAAAATGTACATGACTTTTGGATTCAGATCTCTTTATCCCACCCTTGCATCTACTTGCAAAATTTACAAATGCATGGAAAGGAAATAAATGTTCAACTATGTTTGGACTATGCCCAATCTTATGCAACCCACATAGATTCAAGAGCCATTTTGTAAGAACGTCTTATATTACAAAACCATGCACAAAGATGTCATCACCCATATAAATCAAGTGAAACAAAAAATCATGGGAGCAATATCGATCCAGTGCATCACCCATGTCAAAATCATTATTAAAGTTCAGGAACATCAATATATAAGTTATCATTATCTATATATTGGAACTGAACCAGTCCGAAGTGGAAATTATGAGTGAATATAATTTTTTTATCATGTTGGATCTTTACTGGACCAATGAAGTCTAGTTTATTTAGAACATTTCTAAATTTTATTTAAACAATCATTTATTTTATTTGAATTTATAAAATGATATAGCATTATTTAATTTATGTTATATTAAATATATACGCGTATCATATACACATTTACAAGAGTGTGCATGTGTACCATATCAATCGGTGCAAGGTATAAAGTGCACGTGTGTGGATGTTAGAATTTACATCATGATAGACACGTTAACTCAACCAATATGCAAATACATTATCCAAATGTATGTTTATATACATATTTTTATTTTTATAAATAAAATAATACAAAATATGCATATATATATATGCATGTATGTATAAACGAAAATTTATTTATATACAATTCTACATAAATATATAAATATATACTTATAAACATAAATATAAAAAATTAACAATATGCATATATTTATAAATATGTTTAAGTCATTTATAAAATATTAAATAATTTTTTTCTAATGTCGAGAATAATACACGTGTAAATTTAATTGTAAATTTAATTTTTTTAAATATATATAACAATAAATATGTACTAATATAAAAAAATCATAAAATAACTTATATTTAAATATACAACGACCCGGTCTTGCATATGGCGCAAGATATTTTTAAAATGTTCAATTTAATATATATGTATATATATGTATGTATATTAATAAAATGGTATGAAAAATTATTTAAAATTTAATAACAATATTTGTTTTTGGAATCAAATTTGAACTAACAATTTGCAGTAAAAGTTTAGACTAAAATTTTATAATTCAAAATTTTATAATATATTTTATAATTGAAAAGCTATTTTAATTTTTCGTTTATATTTTAATATTTTGAAATAAAAATATTTTTTTCAACCGGGAGTTCAGTATGTATCAATCTAATTTTATAAATTATAGAACATATTTTATAAGACAAATATGAATTTATATAATTATTTAATACATATATTAGTTAAGATTATATATATATATATATATATATATATATATATATATATAAGAAAAGTTTTCTTCCAGTGGAAATATTATGCTTATTATTAACCAGATTTCTTACAACACCCCAAAGTTATTCCAAGAAGTGTGGATAGGCTAGTTTGGATGAAGGATATGATCCCTTATGGATTTCCTTTAAATTTAAACTTTCTTGTTGTTGATTATTGTATTGAATCTTTTGCCGTCGTCGAAAGGTCGAGTCTTTGATTTAGGTTACCTTTTGTCCTAGTTGAACTTGTATGAGCTCTCTTTACAAAACCTTTTCTTTTGGTTAGGTTGAAGTCCTTTAAGGTGGTCCCTTTAAGGTTGATTTCAAAACTATCGAAAGGTTGGGTTGATAGTCCTCTTTGGTTTAGGTAAGTTATCAAATTCCTTGATGGACTTGTAAGAGCTCTCGTCCTTGTTGAAAGGTAAGATAAATTATGAAATAGATTTTGTCCTTGTCGAAAGGTATGGGAATGGTCTCTTTTGGATTAAATCTTATAAGTCCCTATAACTTTATTTATAGGATAGACTTTGACCATATCGAAAGGTTTGATCACTTTGGTTATAGCTTCAGAAGGTGCAGGTGTTGTTAAAGTGTACAATATTTCCAACCTTTTCGAAAAGTTTATTCCAATGATTTCGAAGATTTTAGAAAAAGTTGATATAAATAAGTTGTCAACCTTGTCAAAGGGTTTAGATTGTACAGTTGAAGGCTTCGTAAGGTGGCAGTTGTAACAACCCGGATTTTGGAGATTACCGTTAATATTAAATTATAATGCAAATAATAATTTAATATTGTGATTATGAATGAATTGGAGGAATGAAATGTGAGTTAATATTGTTTATGTTATATAAACAATGTTTTGATGAATAAAACTTGGGTTTTTAATTTATGTGAGTTAATTTATCTCATAAAATGTTATTTCAACATATTAATGGTTGGAATAAATGTAAATGAGTGAAAATAAGCATAGGATATTTTATTTGTTAAAGTGGGTTGAAAATAAATGATGTTAGTTATTTATTGAGTCAAAGTGGGAAGTATTGAGATTTATTCCAAAAATAGCCTTTTATAGTGAATAAAAAGGGAAAATGAGAAGAAAATGACATTTCCGAAGTGTATTAACGATTAAAAATAGTGTTGTAATATTTTAAAAAGCGTTAAAACATTTAATACACTTATTTGAGTTAAGAAATAATTTTTATTTGACTTAGATTGTTTAAAATTATGGTTTTTGTCTAAAAATATCAATATTGTCAAATATTTTGTAAATTAATATTTTATTGGGAAAATAATATTTTAAAGCGTAAAAAAAAATATTGTGTTAATTATGTTCACCTTGTTAAAATATGAAGAATGCATTTTGTCTCATGTAAAAAGAAGTTAATATGAGAAAGTTATGTTAAAAATGGTTTAAAATCTTTGTATATTAGCCTAAATGATTTTCGAAGTATGAGAATAGGCTAATTGGGTATAGTAAACATCTAATAATCCAAATTCCAGAGTTTTCTAATGAAGTACGTTTCTTTTCTCCCAAAAACTCATTACAGTAAAACCTGAATCAGAAAAGAAAAAGCTTCAAAGTACAAAACAATGGCTACCCTCTTCAAAATTTAATCTTCAAAGCTCAATCTTTGCAGATTTAAAAGCCTAATTCAAGTTAAAATCATAAAAGAAGGTAATATCCAACCTATTCTATCTTAGAATCCATCTAAAACCCTAGAATTGTTTAGTAAATTTTGTTTTGATCAATTTCTTCTTTGCATGTATTGTTTTTTTCTATTTTCATTTGTTTAGGGCTCCAATCTTATGCTAAAGGTTCAATCTTGCTTGCAAATCCTTACGTATTTACTGAAAATCAATTGGTAAGTGTAAAAGCTTACAAATGCTAGCCAAAAATAAGGTTTTGAGTTTAATTTTCGTATTAATAAGATTGCGTTTCGTCTTTGTTATTTTCTGTTTTCTGTTGGCACATTGTTTTAGCCATAACCTTTTCATCTTTTATCCAAATTTCATAATTTTTGATGTTCTAGAAAGCGCAGACAAAGTGCTAAAAGTTTCAGGTTTTTAGATTTTTAAATTTTTAAGTTTTCTTGATCAAAATCGTGCTTGTTTGTTGCTGTCCCGAGAGCAAATGACAGCAACAACAATCATAAAATCTGAGGATTTATTTTGACCATAACTCATTCATTTCTTATCCAAATTTCATAATTTTGGATGTTCCAGAAAGCCCAGACAAAGATCTACAAGTTTTATGTTTTGATTTTTCTAAAATTTTGAGGTTTAATGAAACAAAATCGTGCTTGTTTGTTGCTATCCCGAGAGCAAATGACAGCAACAACAATCACAAGTCTGAGAAATTATTTTGGCCATAACTCATTCATTTCTTAACCGATTTTGATAATTTTGGATGTCTCGGAAAGCATAAATCATGCACTATTGAGTTTTCTGTAATTTTAGGGTTAGCTATGTCAAAATTGAATTTTTATACTGTTATCCCGAGAGCAAAACCAATAATTGCTCTGCGCTTGAGGCTGAAATGAAGTTGGCCATAACTTCTTCGTTTCCTAACCGATTTTGTTAATTTTAGATATTCCGGAAAGCTTAGGTCGTGTGTCACAGGTTTCATTCATTGTATTTCTAGAATTTTGAAGTTTGTTTGGTTGAAATTATGGTTGTATGTTGCTGTCCTGAGAGTAAAATGACAGCAACAACAATCGTTGACCTTAGAATTGTATTAGCTTGTTTTGCTTTCATTCTCTTCGGTTTTAATGATGTTTTTGAGATATTTTCAGAGCTATGATGCCTATCAATAGGCTAGATATATTTGGAGAATTTTAAATTCAAATTTTAAATGGATTTTGAATTGATTTTGGGTTAAAATTGAATTGAATTCGTATTCAATTCAAGTTATCGGTTTTGAGATATCGCTCTTAGTTTTCATTGTTTTCGGGCACGGTTTTCATCGAAACCAATTTGAAGTGTTATTTTGAATTGATTTAGAAGTTACCAAATTTGGGTGAAGATTATTGGTTTGATAATTACTCTTTGAGTACATTCGACGACGAACCAATTTAGATGCATTTTGTGATGGCTGATGAAATGTGGCAATATTGACGTTAAGTTTTAATATGCAACTATGGTTAGAAATAACCATCACGATGTTCTTTTACCTGCCCAGGAGATGAGGCAGGTTGTTATGATGGACTGATGATGATTTCGATATTTATGATGAATTTTTACTTGTCGATGAAATGAGACAATTCTCGATGTCACTTAGAATTCGTCTAAGTATAAGATAAGATGAGTTAGGTATCTTACACTCGCCGATGAGATGAGGCAGTGTTTTTTTGATGATGTTTTATGATGGTTTTCTAATGTGGCATCGACTAACGATTAGTAAACCAATAGGTACAAACGTATGGTATAGGACGCACGTTGACGCCTATTGGATTCCTATTCGTGAAGTTGAGACACATTCACGATGTTACTAGTGCTACAGACCGGGTACTCGATTGGAGTCATCACGATGTTCATGAAGTTATTACTCGACTCCAATCATCACTATGTTATTACTCGGGTTTTTGTGACTGGGTGTCATCAAGATGTTTCCGACTATAGTCAATCAAGATGATCACGATGTTATGATGTTATGTGATCCCAAGTCATCACGATGAATGGTACCAAATAATGGTAGTACTAGTCAAGATGTAAATGCACGTGCTGTTTTCCATGAAGTTTTGATGTTTCGTTTTCACTGTTTTGATGATGATGCTTTAGTATAGCCTTATGTAAGAAAAAGGCTTATTGACATACATGATTTTATTTGTGATTTCGAATATGATGTTTTGGATTCTTTCCGGGCTCTATCAAGATTAATTATGGTAATGATTTTATGATGTTCGATAATAGATTTAAGATTATTTATATTTATACCATTATTTGCATTATGGATCGATGATTTAACGATTTTATTGACTACTTGATGTTACGATGGAGTTGAGATGCATTTATAAATTTATACCAATGAGATGAAGTATAAATGATTATGAAGAATCTTTTATGATGAGTTTAAGTGATGGGTTTGAGATGTATCTATATTCATACCGATGAGATGAGGTATGAATAAGTATAATGCTTCTTTTATGATTGGGTTTTATATTTCCTTGAATGATCATTGAGATAAGCCTATAAGATGAGGCACATCCATATGCGTTTTATTCTATGTATGAAGGATTGTACCTTTGATGTATTGTTATATTGACGAGCACTTCTAAGAAGATAATTTATTCATTTGAAGTCATTATCCATTTTTTTTATACTGCTGATGATATGAGGCGAAAGCGATGTTTATTGAATCTTATCTTTAAAATTTTGTTCGGCGATGTTCCATTTTCTTAGGTATCTGTTATGCCACTTAAGTATGACTTTATCATCATTATCTCCCTTACTTGCCAGGAAGAGATGTTGTCCTTTCTTATGATGTTGAAACCCTATTTAGGGCAAGGCATCCTTTATGAAAAAGGATACCGTAGCTTTCACCTAATTATCCTCATTGATTATTCTGTTTAACTGATGATTTTAGCTAGCCTGACCCGTGTGTTTTCACTCGGGTCAGACCGAGTTGTTTCAGGTATCATCTATTGGCCTTAGCTTGAAGTTGATGCTGGATAATAGCTCTTCTTTTGCTTGAGTAGTTTATTTCTTCCGCATACTCTAATGCTTTTACATTTGATTCGATGTATACGATGTGGTCGTGCACCACCTTTATTGTATTCATATTGTATTGTACCGAACGTGTATCAGTGTATATGTATATATGTGATGTTGGTTACTGTTCTATGATGTGATTTACATTCATTTATTGTATTTTGTTCTGATAGATTAGTTAGCCACCTATAGTTTTGGATTAAGCATTTACTGGGTATGTCGATCCACTTGAGTTGAAAAATTAAAATGCATTTATCGACGTATTCAATGGATGTTTAAGACAAAATTATAGATGGTCGCCCTTAACCAGCCCTATTCTCCGCTTTAGTAGACGGAATTACTTCTTAATTCTCTTTGCTAAGGTGGGTCTCGGGGTGGGGCGTTACAGCTTGGTATTAAAGCTGTGGTCAGAACAAAGTAGAATAAACGCAGAACAGTACGTATATCATGATACATCGAAGTACAATACAAGTGAATCATTGTCCTTTATTCGAGCTTGTTTTCGAATTGAGCCTTGATTCTTTTTCGAGTTTTGGGATTATTCTATTCTTATTTTTGTCGATACGAGTGAGTTCGTATCGATGGAGCTGATTAATTTCTTTGAGCATTCTTGTGCATTCCTTTGAGAATTGTGAATCCTATTAAAGGGATCTACAACGATGGGCTTGTTGTGAGCATTTTGATTTCTCTATTGGTTGCTGCTTTAGTGAGTATTTGTTTATTACTCACTACCTTGAGATGTATCTGATTTGAGATGGATTGACTTATTGGATGTAAAGTCTGATCTTTTTTTTATTATAGGATCCTATATTTGTTTAGGCATCCTAATTTGATAGGGTTATTATTTCTATCACTTTGGAATGTTAATGATGATTCTGAAGTTCTATATTCACTCTTGAGTATCGAGATGTTGTTGATATATCTCGAATTCTAGTCAAGGTGACTTTTTGAGTTTTGTGAGTCCGTTTGGATTTGACATCCAATCGGGAAATCGAGTATTGAGGTAACCTTAATCCTGGCTCTTAGCTCTTCGGTTATCCTTCCACGAGGATATCCACTAAGGAATGAGATGAGTTTCTAGATTGTTCGAGTTTGATTGAGTTTATCATTCAGCTTCACCGAGTGTTCTTTTCAAATACTCAATCAATGTTTTCTTTGTAGCGTTACTTTGTTTGAAGTAATGATTTGTTGTTTTGTGCTTCATCTCCTTCGAGAAGAATATCTTGCTTATCCTGTATCTTGATGACTTTCAGGAATGGATCATGATATTGTTAAGATTGACTAACACTTTATCTCCTTCCGTTGATTTTGAGAATCGCGTATTCTAGGAATATCTCGATGCATTCTCTTAATGTTCTTTGGTTTGAGTTTTTGAAGCTATATGTATGAGTTTTAAAAAGAGAAATTGTAGTTTTGAGATATTTAAAATCAAAGAATGTTTTGATAATATATTTATACGAGTAGTATTCTTTCATAGAAATAACATGAGAGTGTTGGGTTATCCATCGAGTAGTTAAGTGTTCTGGTCGATACGTCTGATCAACGTTATCGATAGGAATCTCCTAAATGCTATGATGAGGCAATCATACACGATGGTTTGTATTTTAAAAATTGAGATTTTGAAAATAATATTTTGAGATTAAATATTAAATTTATTTTTGAATGGTAATTGCAGCCATTGATTTTAGAGACCAGTAATAGAGTGGCAAGGCAGTTTTGATCGTTCGGTCAACTCTGCAGCCAATAAATATATTTATTTATTAGAGACTCAATGGCGAGGAAATGCTATTTATTTATTTTTAAATTATAAAGATGACAATATAAATGAGATTGTTTTTGAGCTGTGCGTTATTGAAAGTATATTTTGAGATTTTAGAATCTATATTATATACATTGGCTGTTTTAAGAGAAGAGTTATAAGAGAATTTGAAGATTGTTTTAAAACTACTTAAGTGGTTTAATAAAAAGAGTAAAGAGAATTTAAACCCTTAATTTATTTTGTGGAATATTATTATGGATTTACAAATTTCTGTGGAAATTAATTTTTAAGTAAGAGAAGAAATTTGGACTTTTAATTTGAGTTTTAAATTACCTACTAAGTAATATAGTAAAAAGTTTGAAAATTTTCAAATGTTGAAAATTGAGATTTAAAATTTAAAAGATGTTGAGTTTTAAAAATTCTAAATATCTTGGATTAAAAGTTAATTCGAATCTATATCCTTGTTCTTGAGTATATTCTATCTTCGAGCTATTATTAACGATGTGCATTTTTCATGGTCGTTCGAGTGCGTGGTCTTTGAGAAGCCATCTTGTGATTTATCAATCTTGTCTATTGTGTTTATCTTGTTATGAGGATGTCCTTTCCGTATTATTATGCGGAAAATCTTGTTGATGATCTTCTTTATTGTGTAGAGTTCGGGTTTGAGTGAGTTTTATCCCGACTCTATTCATGGAGTTTTGAGAAATCAATCATTTTCGATTGATTATTTGTTGAGCATCTTATTGAGTTTTAATTCAAGATGGGAGATCTTCGAAATTCTTTCGAGTTGCTTGGAAAATTCGATGGTTTGCTAGTCATTATATTAGCATACGATAGGCCATTAAATTACCTAGGTGAGTTTTTCCTTCTTTCTTTCTACCATTCTATATTGAAAGTATGAATGGTTTGGAATTCGAGCTGTCTTTATCCTTCGATGATTGTATCTTTAGTGTTGTTTACAGCCTTTTCCTCTAGAAATTGCGAGGACGCAATTTTGTTAAGGAGGGGAGTCTGTAACAACCCGAATTTTGGAGATTACCGTTAATATTAAATTATAATGCAAATAATAATTTAATATTGTGATTATGAATGAATTGGAGGAATGAAATGTGAGTTAATATTGTTTATTTTATATAAACAATGTTTTGATGAATAAAACTTTGGTTTTTAATTTATGTGAGTTAATTTATCTCATAAAATGTTATTTCAACATATTAATGGTTGGAATAAATGTAAATGAGTGAAAATAAGCATAGGATATTTTATTTGTTAAAGTGGGTTGAAAATAAATGATGTTAGTTATTTATTGAGTCAAAATGGGAAGTATTGAGATTTATTCCAAAAATAGCCTTTTATAGTGAATAAAAAGGGCAAATGAGAAGAAAATGACATTTTCGAAGTGTATTAACGATTAAAAATAGTGTTGTAATATTTTAAAAAGCGTTAAAACATTTAATACACTTATTTGAGTTAAGAAATAATTTTTATTTGACTTAGATTGTTTAAAATTATGGTTTTTGTCTAAAAATATCAATATTGTCAAATATTTTGTAAATTAATATTTTATTGGGAAAATAATATTTTAAAGCGTAAAAAAAAATTATTGTGTTAATTATGTTCACCTTGTTAAAATATGAAGAATGCATTTTGTGTCATGTAAAAAGAAGTTAATATGGGAAAGTTATGTTAAAAATGGTTTAAAATCTTTGTATATTAGTCTAAATGATTTTCTAAGTATGAGAATAGGCTAATTGGGTATAGTAAACATCTTATAGTCCAAATTCCAGAGTTTTCTAATGAAGTACGTTTCTTTTCTCCCAAAAACTCATTACAGTAAAACCTGAATCAGAAAGGAAAAAGCTTCAAAGTACAAAACAATGGCTACCCTCTTCAAAATTTAATCTTCAAAGCTCAATCTTTGCAAATTTAAAAGCCTAATTCAAGTTAAAATCATAAAAGAAGGTAATGTCCAACCTATTCTATCTTAGAATCCATCTAAAACCCTAGAATTGTTTAGTAAATTTTGTTTTGATCAATTTCTTCTTTGCATGTATTCTTTTTTTCTATTTTCAGATGTTTAGGGCTCCAATCTTATGCTAAAGGTTCAATCTTGCTTGCAAATCCTTACGTATTCACTGAAAATCAATTGGTAAGTGTAAAAGCTTACAAATGCTAGCCAAAAATAAGGTTTTGAGTTGAATTTTCGTATTAATAAGATTGCGTTTCGTCTTTGTTATTTTCTGTTTTTTGTTGGCACATTGTTTTGGCCATAACTTTTTCATATTTTATCCAAATTTCATAATTTTTGATGTTCTGGAAAGCGCAGACAAAGTGCTAAAAGTTTCAGGTTTTAAGATTTTTAAATTTTGAATTTTTCTTGATCAAAATCGTGCTTGTTTGTTGCTGTCCCGAGAGCAAATGACAGCAACAACAATCATAAAATCTGAGGATTTATTTTGACCATAACTCATTCATTTCTTATCCAAATTTCATAATTTTGGATGTTCCAGAAAGCCCAGACAAAGATCTACAAGTTTTATGTTTTGATTTTTCTAAAATTTTGAGGTTTAATGAAACAAAATCGTGCTTGTTTGTTGCTATCCCGAGAGCAAATGACAACAACAACAATCACAAGTCTGAGAAATTATTTTGGCCATAACTCATTCGTTTCTTAATCGATTTTGATAATTTTGGATGTCTCGGAAAGCATAAATCATGCACTATTGAGTTTTCTGTAATTTTAGAGTTAGCTACGTCAAAATTGAATTTTTATACTGTTATCCCGAGAGCAAAACCAATAATTGCTCTGCGCTTGAGGCTGAAATGAAGTTGGCCATAACTTCTTCGTTTCCTAACCGATTTTGTTAATTTTAGATATTCCGGAAAGCTTAGGTCGTGTGTTACAGGTTTCATTCATTGTATTTCTAGAATTTTGAAGTTTGTTTGGTTGAAATTATGGTTGTATGTTGCTGTCCTGAGAGCAAAATGACAGCAACAACAATCGTTGACCTTAGAATTGTATTAGCTTGTTTTGCTTTCATTCTCTTCGGTTTTAATGATGTTTTTGAGATATTTTCAGAGCTATGATGCCTATCAATAGGCTAGATATATTTGGAGAATTTTAAATTCAAATTTTAAATGGATTTTGAATTGATTTTGGGTTAAAATTGAATTGAATTCGTATTCAATTCAAGTTATCGGTTTTGAGATATCCCTCTTAGTTTTCATTGTTTTCGGGCACGGTTTTCATCGAAACCAATTTGAAGTGTTATTTTGAATTGATTTAGAAGTTACCAAATTTGGGTGAAGATTATTGGTTTGATAATTACTCTTTGAGTACATTCGACGACGAACCAATTTAGATGCATTTTGTGATGGCTGATGAAATGTGGCAATATTGACGTTAAGTTTTAATATGCAACTATGGTTAGAAATAACCATCACGATGTTCTTTTACTTGCCCAGGAGATGAGGCAGGTTGTTATGATGGACTGATGATGATTTCGATATTTATGATGAATTTTTACTTGTCGATGAAATGAGACAATTCTCGATGTCACTTAGAATTCGTCTAAGTATAAGATAAGATGAGTTAGGTATCTTACACTCGCCGATGAGATGAGGCAGTGTTTTTTTGATGATGTTTTATGATGGTTTTCTAATGTGGCATCGACTAACGATTAGTAAACCAATAGGTACAAATGTATGGTATAGGACGTACGTTGACGCCTATTGGATTCCTATTCGTGAAGTTGAGACACATTCACGATGTTACTAGTGCTACAGATCGGGTACTCGATTGGAGTCATCACGATGTTCATGAAGTTATTACTCGACTCTAATCATCATGATGTTATTACTCGGGTTTTTGTGACTGGGTGTCATCAAGATATTTCCGACTATAGTCAATCAAGATGATCACGATGTTATGATGTTATGTGACCCCAAGTCATCACGATGAATGGTACCAAATAATGGTAGTACTAGTTAAGATGTAAATGCACGTGCTGTTTTCCATGAAGTTTAGATGTTTCGTTTTCACTGTTTTGATGATGATGCTTTAGTATAGCCTTATGTAAGAAAAAGGCTTATTGACATACATGGTTTTATTTGTGATTTCGAATATGATGTTTTGGATTCTTTCCGGGCTTTATCAAGATAAATTATGGTAATGCTTTTATGATGAGTTTTGATAACAGATTTAAGATATATTTATATTTATACCATTATTTGCATTATGGATCGATGATTTAACGATTTTATTGACTACTTGATGTTACGATGGAGTTGAGATGCATTTATAAATTTATACCAATGAGATGAGGTATGAATGATTATGAAGAATCTTTTATGATGAGTTTTAGTGATGGATTTGAGATGTATCTATATTCATACCAATGAGATGAGGTATGAATAAGTATAATGCTTCTTTTATGATTAGGTTTTATATTTCCTTGAATGATCATTGAGATAAGCCTATAAGATGAGGCACATCCATATGCGTTTTATTCTATGTATGAAGTATATGTACCTTTGATGTATTATTATATTGACGAGCACTTCTAAGAAGATAATTTATTCATTTGAAGTCATTATCCATTTTTTTATACTGCTGATGATATGAGGCGAAAGCGATGTTTATTGAATCTTATCTTTAAAATTTTGTTCGGTGATGTTCCATTTGCTTAAGTTTCTGTTATGCCACTTAAGTAAGACTTTATCATCATTATCTCCCTTACTTGCCAGGAAGAGATGTTGTCCTTTCTTATGATGTTGAAACCCTATTTAGGGCATGGCATCCTTTATGAAAAAGGATACCGTAGCTTTCACCTAATTATCCTCATTGATTATTCTGTTTAACTGATGATTTTAGCTAGCCTGACCTGTGTGTTTTCACTCGGGTCAGACCGAGTTGTTTCAGGTATCATCTATTGGCCTTAGCTTGAAGTTGATGCTGGATAATAGCTCTTCTTTTGCTTAAGTAGTTTATTTCTTCCGCATACTCTGATGCTTTTACATTTGATTCGATGTATACGGTGTGGTCTTGCACCACCTTTATTGTATTCATATTGTATTGTACCGAACGTGTATCAGTGTATATGTATATATATGATGTTGGTTACTGTTCTGTGATGTGATTTACATTCATTTATTGTATTTTGTTCTGATAGATCCGTTAGCCACCTATAGTTTTGGATTAAGCATTTACTGGGTATGTCGATCCACTTGAGTTGAAAAATTATAATGCATTTATCGACGTATTCAATGGATGTTTAAGACAAAATTATAGATGGTCGCCCTTAACCAGCCCTATTCTCCGCTTTAGTAGACGAAATTACTTCTTAATTCTCTTTGCTAAGGTGGGTCTCGGGGTGGGGCGTTACAGCAGTGATGACTTATAGTAGAAGCGTTATCAACCTTATCGGCAAGAATCTTTTGATGGGGTTGAACCTAAAAGTATGAGTTAAATATTTAAGAAAATAGTGAGGTAATTAACAGTGCGAAGGACTTCCCTTTCTATTCAAGAAAAAGATTCATTTTATTAAACTTCCCAAAATCTTACTCAATTATCGTTACAATACTTTGATGAAGAAGTCACAAGATTAGAATGTGAGAAATCGGATCCCCAAAACTGACCCTTGGGTCTTATTTATAGATGCAGATGGCCCTCCTTTCGACTCCATGCCGTCGATTGGGTTGGAAGGCCTCCTGTGATATCTCAAAAATTTGGCAATATAAATTTAATAATCTGTGTTAAAAAATAAATTGATTTAAAAAATTTTGTTAATAAATTTTGAATTGATTTAATAATCTTCTTTTAATAAATATTTAAATTGGAAGATATTATCTTTTTAAAGAAAATAAATTGTTTTCTATTTATAATATATATATATATATAATTGTATATATTTTAAATATATAAGCTTTGGTTTGGAATTTAGTAAATCAATTCTAATTTATTTTTGGTAAATTTGAAATTGATTTAAAATTTAACATTTAGCTTTTCAAAGCAATTTAATAAATAATTATATGGTTTATACTTAAGGTAAATCTGATTTATTTTAAAATTTTATTTAATTAGCTTAAAAATAAATTTAAATTAGATAAACATAAAAGCTTTGTTTTATTTTCTTTTGAAATATTGCTTGAAATTATATGTAAGAATTTAAAATTTCAATTTACAAATGATCTTAATATATTGAGTAACAGAAGTAATTTATAATCTCTTTTATAAATAATTTAAATTTGTTAAATTTGTTATTTTTAAATAATAATTATAATACTTAGTTTTTATAAACATAAATAGAATTTTAGAAATAGAATTGTTATTTTTAAATTTAATAAGAGATTATATATGCATATATATCACTTAATTTTTAAATTAGGTTTTATAATTTAATTTAATTTTGAATTTAATGTTTTGAAATTTAAAAGAATAAATAATTAAAAATATTTGAGTAAGCTTATATTTATAATTTGTTTTGTTTCATTTCTCTTTAAATAAAAAAGGAAATTTATATATACATAAGGAATAAAATAAGTTAAAGTTTTTATAAACAATTTAAATTAAAACTAAAATACTTAAATTACAAGTGTAAGTTTCTTAACACACCTTAATGACATGTGTTAAACCATAAAGTTATCATTGTGACAAATGTTAAAACTAAGAAACAAATGTCCTATTTGAATTATTTTTCTTTTTCTTTTATGTTAATTAAATCAAAGTCTACTTATATAAACCTATTACTCCTCATTTTATCTTCTTTTCTATTCTTTTTTAAGAACTTATGTAATCTTCGGCTGGAAATCTAAAAATCTTCTTCTTCAAATCAAAACAAAGATCTGTAATAAAAAATTAAACCAAGATCAAGAATCTGCAAAATCCCTCAAAAATAAATCTTCTTCGAAACTGTCTGGATTTTTCTTCAAAACAGAAAACTTTGCTCAAACATAATCTGTAAATTTCCCCTCAAAATCAAATCTAAAACAAATGTTTCCACTAATCAAATT
This sequence comes from Allium cepa, assembly GCA_030765085.1. NCBI lineage: Eukaryota > Viridiplantae > Streptophyta > Magnoliopsida > Asparagales > Amaryllidaceae > Allium > Allium cepa. The sequence continues at coordinate 489,213,421 of CM060945.1, forward strand.
AAAAATCAAACCAATCTTCTTCAAAGCTATCTGAAATTCATTTTGCAAATCAAGTATAAACCTGTAGCCCTTCAAATACATTAACCTGAAAATCATTCTGCAAATTCAAAAGACTGCAGATCTCCTCCATTTCTGCTTTAAATCAACCAAGCCAGCAATTCTTTTTTTTCTAGAAACATGCACAAACTTGCAACTGAATTTTAAGATCTTAAGTACTGCAGCAATCTGAAGCTTTCAAATTAAAGCACCATTCAAGTTCAAGTTCTTCATAAACAAGGATGCTCTGCTCATAAAGAAATTCTATGAGTAACATTTTTTTAAAAACTTAAGTACATATAGTTGCTTGAATTTTTTTACCTGTGATAATCATGTTTTGTGTGGATATATATGATGTAATTCTCTGTATATCTATGGATATCTAAATGCATGCTTACATTGTGATATGTTCTTGCCTGTTCTAGAATTCCAGGTTTAAATCCTGATCAAAAATCATGATATCATAATCTAATCTATGTTAAGAATTAAGATTTAAACAAAATATGGCTGTGAACATAAGTTAACGTTGAAGTTTTATTTAATATGAATTTTTTTTTCTGTATTGTCTCTAGAAACAAAACATAATAGAACAAACTTTATGAAAGTAGTATTTTAATTTTCTAGATTCATTGATTAAAGATTTTAAACCGATTACATAAACTAAAACTTGAATTTTAAAACTAAAATCAGAAAATTTAGTTTAAAATTGGAAGAGCATTTCTGGTTTGTCTAGAAATGGTATTTTGGTGTGTAACTGTTAATCTAAGGGGTTGGGATGGCCATTGTTTTCTCTGGTGATAGAGTGATGATCGAAGATGTATGGAAAATCATTGGAAAATGGATTAATGCATTGAGGCAGTAATATTTAGGATTGAAATTTATAACCCTAGTTTCTTTAGTTGATCAGTAATTTGATCGCCGCAATTTCTAGAGGCAACCGAGTTCTTCCAGATTCGAGTGGATGATTAATGGAGTATGGATGAAGTCGTGGCCGGAGGTAAAGTTTCTCTGGTTATCGGAGTTTGGTGTTTGAGGCGATTTCTTATGTTCGTCATTTTTCCAGTTTTGAGCTTGAATGCTCATTTTTTATTTTGGGGTTCTGTAGTTGGTTTGAAGGTCGAAATTGTATTGGATGATGATCGACGACTTGCGCGAGTGGTCGCGAATGGTCGGAGTTGACGGTGGGGTTGGTGTAGGTGCACGGGGAAACTTGGTGTGTTAGCTGTGTTTTGGGGAAGATGATTACTCGTGTTTTATATCGGGTTAATTCATGATTTGCTCGAAGCTGTAGGTTTTGGACTCGAAGACATTGTGATTTAGGCTCGGGTATTTTGTTGATGCAGGTTTTTGTATTAAACGTGACAATACTTAATTTAAATGAATTCAAATGGATGATACTTGAGTTTACTCGAGTTTATTTTAGTGTTTGTTCAAGCTAGATTAGGATTAGGCTCGAATAATTTAATTGTAGCTCGAGTTGGTTTTGTACAGGTTAGAAATCCTGTTCTATTTTCAAAATTCAAACTGAATTTTAAAGTATTAAGCAAGGATTTAAAATGAGTTTTAAATCTAATTTTAAATTATGGATTAAGGCTTAATTTGAATCATAGCTGGAAATGAAAAAGTTTTTAAATTCAAATTTGTTTAAAATACTTTAAAGGGGTTTACTGTTAAAAATGTTTTTAAAGAAATTTAAATTTAAATTGGAAATTGAAATGTAAAGAAATGTTTTAAACAAAGTTTAAACTGATTCAAATCTAAATTTGAATCTTTGGTTTAAAATAAATTTAAATTTTATAAATTTAAGTGCTTAACAATTTGAATGATAAAGTAAAATTTAAAATTTTGAATTTAAAAAGAAATTTGTTTTAAACTCTTGTAAAATTTCTTTTATAAGAAAAAGTATTCTTTATCATGTAAATTTAAAGGTTTTAAATTGATTTTAAATTTGAAGATAAATTGAGTTTCATTTTAAAACTTGAATTTAAAATGAAATTTTAAATTAAATTTGGAAATGAATGTTTCAAATATATTTGTGATAAACCATTGATAAGAAAAAGGTTTTAGCTTAAAGTTAAATTATAATTTAATGATTTGTTATGCATTTAATTATTAGGGTAATTAAATGGATAATTAACATATCTAATAAATTAATGAAATGGATAATTACTTAAAGTAATTAAGGGTTTAATCTTAAAGTTTAAGATTAATTATTCATAGAATAATTAACTTGTAATTTAAGAATCATTAATTAAATAAGATTAGTTTTTAATTAATGATTAATAATTAATTAATCAAGTAATAAATGATTAATTAAGTTACAGTTAACACTTAATTAATTAAATAATTAGGGGTTAATTAATGGATTATTAATGGTTAATTAATGAAATCAATAATGATTAAAATAAGTTAATTACTTTAGAAAAATAATTAGTGAATTGTTAATAGTTAATAAAGGTTATTAACTAAGGATTATTTAATAATTAATTAATGTGATTAATTCTTAATAATTAATTAGATTAATTAATTTAAAGATAATAATTTGTGTAAATTGTTAAGTATAATTACTTATGGAAGTAATTAAGGAATTAATTACTCATTGTAATTAATTGAGTTTAATCTGATTAGATTAAGTTAATTAATTCATTTTAATTAATTTAAATAATCATTTGATGATTTGTGAAGTATAATTACTTAATGTAATTAAATGATGAGAAATTACTTAGGAAAGTAATTAATGGGTAATTACTAGATGTAATTAATTGGAGGTGATTTGTTGATGAAAGTAATTTGAGTATAATTACTTTGTGAAATAGTCAAAGGATTAATTAGAAATAATTAATTAAGGAGTAATTTATTTATTTGGTGGAGTAATTAAGGGTAGTTAGTTACTGAATGGAGTTGATCAAGGGTGATTAACGATTATGGTTTAAATAAAGATTTATTTCTTAATGCAATTAGTCTAAAAAGAAAATATAATTAGAAATCATTAATTACTATAATTAATGATGTAATTAAGAATAGATTTATTTGGAAATAATTAATAAATCAAGGGGTTAATTAATGTAATTAATTAAGAAGTAATATGATTAATTTATATTTAATTAATTAAGGGAGTAATTAAAGATTAATTACTGTACTTGGTTAAGTATAATTAATTTGAGAAATTAATTAGTGGATAATTACTTGAATGTAATTAAAGGTTAATTAATCAGGGATGATTAATTAAAATGAATAACCGATTGATGATTGATTAATTGATTGATCATTAATTAATAATGATGTAAGCAAGTTTGGTAATGATGAAGTAATCAATTTATATTCACTTTAAATAAATTAGAAATGATGTAATTAATTTAATTCATTTTAAATTAATTATATTTGGTGTGATTATTAATCATTGCTTATATGGGTGGATGATGTTGTTTGCCTCGAATAGTTTGAATCTCAGAAATGAGATAAATAATGTTGAGTGATATGGATGCATTAGTTGCATTGTGATTATGATTTGGATTATCTTTTGATAATGATAATATGGATTATCTGTTGTGATGACTATCTGTTATTGTATGTGTATTATCCATCTGTGTATATAGATAATTGAATTGTTTTAAACCTTTAAAACAACTTGGCCTTAAAACATACGCTTTGGATTTCGATGAGACAGGGATCGGGTTTCCAGATTTGGATATCCGAAAACCACATCGATCCAAATTAACAATAGGTCGTGAATCCCTTGTGAAGAGTGAAAACTCGAGGTGTAAGAACTATTCGTCAGTATAACCCTGAGGGTGATTCCAAGATGAGTTTGACGGAGTAGTACTTTTAGATTCGAGATGAAGATTCAGAGTGCAAGGGTTATCATCGTTAACTCTGAGGGTGATTCCAAAATGAGTGTAATGCCTTCGGTTTCGTTCGAAGCCGGAACTAACTTTTTTGGATTGAAAGCTTTCAGAACATTGTCAGGTGGACGATGAGCATTGTAAGAGATGAGTTCTCTAAAGGTAATCGTACCCTCAAGCCTCATCAACCGGGAATCGCTAAAACAGGGGAGGTGCAGCAAGGCTATGTGGGTCATGCCCAAGTAGGACGAGATTTTCCCCTGTCTAGAGGTCCTTTTTTATTTCGGCTGTGTGGGTGGTTGGAACATAAGCCAACTGCGGGGTTGTCTTGTTCGGGACTGTCCAGTAAGGGATGGTTTCGGTCTTGTGTTGCAGGGGATTAGGAGTGATCCTCGGTACGTTGATCTAGGCTACGTACTGTGACGGGCGGTATCTCGGTAGCCCTGCCATTGATTGAATCCAAAATCCAATAAGTGCCAACGGTTTTGATTGTATTACCCACTTTTGTGGCTAGTAGATGGAATTTAATAATGTAACAATTTCGGCTATTTCATATTTACTTGAAAACCCTAGACCTATTATAATATCACTGGATTTCCTATCAAATGTTTTGGTTAGCGTAAGGTAAAAACTTTTCGATGTTTATGTGTGGGAAGTCTTACGTGATACATTTCTTTTCAAAAAAATTCAAAGTTAAGCAACTTTAACCTGTTACTCACACCAGACCCATGTCTGACCCGGAGTTTATCTTCAATTTTCTTAAACTCTTGGGTACTCAAATTTTTATGAGTAGCGAAGGGATTCAGGTTAGCTTTTGACGAATTATGGAGGAGCAATGGAGTAGGAGGCTTCGGTGTTAGATATATAGTTCCGCTGTGTGTTCTCTATGTTGGTATCTCTTGTTTGAGTTGTATTGAGTTGTAATAACTAGATAGGTGTTTATAACTGTCTAGTATGTGAGGTGTATTCTGTGTAACTCTGATTAGTGTTGTATACTATGAAATATTTATGTTATTAATATAATGTATTCGGTCCGCTGTTGAGATTCTGATGTTGTTTCTTCTTTCTTCTCTTTCTTTTCTCTTTTCTATCTCTTTCTTTTTTCAAGATGATGCGATTTTCTATGGTGAGAAAGTCGGGTCGTCTCATCTCCCCTTTATATGAAGCTGCAAACCATTCGACTTTGTCGAAAGGTTTGCCTTTCATATGTTATTGTGGACCTTTCAACTTTGTCGAAAGGTTTTCTTTTCTTTATGTCTTCGTTAACCTTTACACTTTATTAAAGGGTTTGTATCCAGTATACTATTTTGAACCTTTCAATTTTGTCGGAAGGCTGCTCTTCACATGATTCTTGTGAATCCTTCAACCTTGTCGGAAGGTTTCCGTTAATCTGATTATTGTCGATAGCTGTGCTTCCCTTCAATGTTGTCGAAAGGTAGTCTTTCAATCTTTGCTGACTTGTGTGTGCTGCTTTCTTCATAAACCTTTCGACATTATCTAAAGGTACTCTGGACGTGTTTCAATCGGTTCGAAAGGTTAGCTATGGTTTCAAAAAGGTCACTACAAAGTTGCTCACACTTGCTTTGACTCCTTCATCCTCTTCGAAAGGTAAGAACTTCTAGGATACGAAGAGATGGAACCTTTCGAGTCCTTCAAAAGGTTTGGGATTGATAAACTCTGATGACTGCATCCCTTAGACTCCTTTGAAAGGTTTTGGTTGTGCTTCTTTTCCCTTGTCTTTATTGAAAGACCTTTTGACTTAGTCGAAAATTGATTTTTTGTGTAACGTTTCCCCCCCATTCGAAGGGATGCTCTTGACTTTCTAAGTCATCTTTATCGAAAGCTTTAAATCTTCATGCCTCTTGGTCTTTCTGTGTTATTATGGGACGTCCATTTAAATCTGATCCAACAGTTGATAATTTTGGCGACTTTTCTTATATGTTACACCTATTCTCTTTCCTCGTCTTTTACTTGAAACAAAAATTATTGCATACAAGTAAAAGAATTCTCCAAAACTTTCTGAATTTCGATCTATAACAACAATGTTGTCTCCTGAATCCAATTCACAAATTTTAGTCTAATCTTTGCTCTTACTAATTTTTAATCAAATTTCCAGTTTTATAAATCCAAAATTGAAATTTAATTTCAGTTTGGATTTCTGAGAAATTTTCTTCCTAAATTAGTTTCTACAACTAACCAAATTCATCTTTGGCTTTATATTTTGAAGTTGGGAGTGTTTGATAAAGGAAATCCCCTTATCGCATTCAACTTTTAATCCAAGGTCTACAGTGGCCGTTTATTTTTAATCCTGGGTTTTTGACTCGTTAATAGTTTTATTCTTCTTCGAAATCAAATTTGATCGATTCTAAATGAAACTAGTTCTGTTAAGGGGGTTGTTTTACTTATACTTCACGAAGAATTTGAAAATTTCATTTATTATCGGTTTGGTTTTGGTTAAACCCAATATGATAACAAGGAACCCACTCGTTTAAAATTTGGTAATATAAAATGACCTTTATACCCCTTCGAAAGAGATTAAGGCGGCAATAGTAGATCTGCCCTCTTTGTACCTTTCGATGGGGTCAGAAGGTATTGTGATATTAACTGTACCACTATCGTTGAAAGGTTAGATACTTAAATGCTCTAACCTTTCGATAACAAGCTCTCGACAAGGTTGGGGAATTTCAAACCTTTCGACTACCAACTTTCTACAAGATTGGAACTCTTCAACCTTAAAGTTGTTTCTGCCTATTTTTGTCGAAATGTTCAAAGTACACATGATTCAAACTTGAAACCTTTCAACTTTGATAGGTAAAACGTGTTTTAACAACATTGACCTGACCTTCCGACAACATCAACAATATTAACACTTTTAACTTAAGAACCTTAAGGTTTTGGTTTCAATCATGTCGAAAGGTCTTGCTACTTGACCTTGTGTTGCACTTGAAGTATATCCAGGTTTCCATAGAGCTTTTGACATTGTCTAAAGGCAATGAATGGGAAAATATTTCATCTCTACCATTCAACTTTGTCGTAAGCTTAAGAAATTTATCCTATTATTTGTTCGCTTTCTAAGTTTTCAATAATTTTGAAGTATGATGGTTAAGATTAGTGTCATCATTCCTTCCGACATTGTCGAAAGTTTGTTCTATAAACCTTTTGTCCTTGTCGAAAGCCTTTACTATAACCTTTCGACTTTGTCGAAAGCTTTTAATATTAAGTTTTTGACTTAAATTTTGTGCACCATCTTTTAAAAATTTGTATATGTTTTCACATTTAAGCTATCCAAGAAAACTTGTTTACTTTTGAATTCTTAATTTCTTTTAAAATTCATGATTGATCAAAGGTTTTAACTAAAACATTTTCACTTGACAGAGTCATGAGCTCTCCAAAAATCGAAGCAACTACTATGTAATCTTCTATCGAATCTCAGAGCGAAGTCGATGCCATACTCAAAGACTTTGGTAAAACAAGGATTGAAGCCATCCCCCAAACCAATAGATACCATTGACAATCCTCTAGAGGGGTATTTTGCACGCACAACCATCAACATATGGCACAGTGGCTTTCTTCCATTTCCCGAGTTCTTGCTTTCCTACTTGTCCCGTGTTGGACTTGCTCCAATACAACTATCTCCAAATGTTTTTACCCATCTTCTATCTCTTGAAATGTTGGTGTTGGAATCTGAACTTCCTTCGCTCAATCATGAACTTCTATCTACTTGACCAAGCTGGCACGGTTAAGCAAACTTAACAAGCATATCTATAGAGTTTATGTATATAAGAAGCTGATTTTCGATGGCATCAATAAGTTTAAGGACTGGGAAAGTCAATTTTTTTTTCAAGTGCTTCGAAGTTTATGGGGCCTTTGCCTCCCCTCGTAAGTCTATTTTAATGTTTCCTTTGTTTTGCTCCATGCTTTCTATTGGCTAATCTATGACCTTTTCAGGTGAATATCCTATGACACTTTGCAATGCTAAGCAGAAAAAATCGATTCTCTAACTGCTGCTTTAGAACAAATTGGAAGCAGGCTGAGGCTCCTAACAACTTTGAATCTAAGAATACATTCTTTGCTACTAACAGGCCAAAGGATTCTAGGAACTCCTCCTACAATCTTGCAAAATTCTTGTGGCAAGCGCTTCTTTTCCTCAGGAGATGCTGAACATTTTACTTCAATGTCGTCCATACGTTCTGACACATCTGGTATACTGTTAGTTTTGTATTTTTTGTCTTTGTCTCTGAATTTTTTAATTTACTCTGACTGATCTTATATTCGTTTGAATTAGTTTCAGCCCCTCCAAAACCATTGAATCTTCAAGTGGTGCTGCCTCTCCTCCATCTAAGTCTAAAAGATCTCTAAAGAGAAGACTAATGGAGCCTTCTAAAGATTCTCCTCCCACGAAAGTTGCAAAAATTATTGATGTGGAAGAGGAAGAAAAATCCACATCCTCAAAGAAAGCTTCAAAGAGCCCTACCGTTGAAGCTCCTCAAGACAAAGTGGAGTCAACTCTACCTACACTTGCACCCTTTCCATATATTACCTTGACCGACTCCCCGATGGAACTTGCGCAAATTTAGCTTGCTCTTCTAGTGACACCTTCCAAGACACAAATTCCACCAGAGCCATCATCTTCTATTCCTTTGTTAGCCAACTTTAATGAACTAGTCAAGCAGATCTTACAATCAGAATCTTTTAATTCCTCTTCCTTGTCATCATTCAATCTTGATTTGGCAGAAAATCATCCCTCTTTGATGAAGCAACAACTTTTGGTATGGTTTACCCATTTAATGCTAACATCACTGGATTTTTCCAATCCGCAACATGTGTTTCTCTCTGTTTTGTTACATATTTCCAAGAACTAGATTTCTTTAAATGAAGTTGTCTCCAGGCTCTCTGCTAGACCCTTTAAGCTACGGAAGGAAAATGCTAAATTGAAACATCAACTATCTTCTTTGACTGCCGCTAAAAACGACTCTTCCTTTTGAGTTTGAGAAAATTAAGGCTTCCCTCATCGGGGCTGAATTCGATCTAGAAGCGAAGAGGCAAGCTCACCAACTTACCTTCAATGAAAAATTTGCAATGAAGTTGGTTTTGAAAGATTTGAAAGAGGAGAAAAATCGCATGGTTACTAAGAATACTTTATTGAAAGATAAATTCAAGAGGACTGAGCTTCACTCAAGTTAGCTATTCAAACCCTCTTCGATTTCATAAAGCAAGTCTCTGAGTTTTCCGAATCCACCTTGGGGCCCCTGATGCTGAAACATTATGAAGATGGCCTCATGCTTGCTTATGCTGACAATCATGAGAAATGTCCCGACCTTAGCTTTTCCTCTCTCGACTCAGCCATAGCCGAAAGAGTAATGGATAAAATTAACCAGATTCGACGGGGCAACAAACCCGAAGGCAAGGACTTGGTAGTTAATGTATCAGAAGGTCTTTCTTTTGACATTCCCTCCTTCGACATTGAACCTGATTCTAAATATGAAGGTGACAGAGGTAATAACCCCGAGGAAAAAGGCGATGACGGTGATAGCCTTGATCGGGATAGTGGTTATGATGATGACAACGATGATAACTCCTCTAAAGGTCAAGGCCTGGATGGAGATAAAGGAGGGCCTTCTGGTGCTTCAAGGATGGACAGTGGTGATCTAGTCAATGATCTTGAGAAAGAGCAATCCCCTTTAAAAGATATGCCACCAACACTCCTGGGTCCATCTACCTTTCTAGAGGAGTAAACTGCTCCCAGTCATACCGAGGATCCATAAGAAAAAGAAAACCTCCCTAGGTTCCCATTCCAGTTTCACAGGTATAGGCTTCGTTGTTTAAATGTCGTATACTTCAAAAATAATAATTAGTAATACGTCATTTGTCTTAGATAAAGAAGAAGTCAAATCTTCCCATAAAACAAAACTTGAGAGCAAATAGTCAGAAATTAATAAGTTATATAGGGAGTTAGACAAATTGATAAAGGAACACAATGCCCTACCTCATAAATATCATGGTCTGGATAGGATTACCTCCTTTTAGCATCTTTTAAATATCAGAGGCCGGCTGCTTTATTAATGAAAGCGCATCACCTGTATGACACTCTCTTAAAGGAAAATAGAGAGTTAATAACTCTATTCTGGATGATGATGGAAGACAGAGACATCTTAGTCAATTTTTTGTATAAAGCATATTTTAGACACTCTATCATAAATTTTTCATACTTAGGGGAGTTCAGTGGGGGTCATTTTCGATGTTTTCACAAAAGATACTTAGATGAATTTGGTTCTGACACACATACTAGAGCTTGTTGGAACTTACCGTGTGTCAAATTGATTCTTTAAGATCTTCCCTTTGAAAAGCTTAAGTACTACAAGGACAAATTTGTTTATATTTTTTCTCTAAGTCTATTTTGTATGAATATGATGAGTGATTGTAAATATGTATCAAGTAACCGATTTATGTAAACATGCTTTTGTTAGGTTCTCTATTGCTTAGTTTCTTTTACTGTACTATTTTACACTAACAGTTCTTTAGATCGAGTCATCCAAATAGATCACTTAAGTCAATATGTTAACTTGAGGAGATTTTACTCTAAAAATGCACCAAAATTCAAAGAATTAAAGTCAGCAAGATATTGCTTTTTTGGGATTTAGAAAAATTATACTTGGAATACCCTCGTCTCCACTTTGACTTCCTCGGCAAAGATAAGGAATCATTCTTAAAAGAAATAAGAACATTACACTAAAAGTTGATTTATGGTCGTGATAGCCCACCGATTGAGAAATGAGATTATGGTAAATGCCCACCGGTTATTACTCCTGAAGAACTTACTACACCGTTTGATTCAACAGTCATGCTTTCAGCTAACACTTTAGAAAAGTTAGGAATGTAGTCTCTCAACTTTAGATGTGATGAAAGTGTTTGTTGTACCTTTTAACTTTGTGGCTTTTGACTTGTAATCCATTATTGTAGAAACAAAGATCTTTTATCCTAATTTTGATTTTTGCTCATTTCTTTTTATTCAAATAGGAGCCACAGTCATCTACAGCCACTCCTACTCAAAATATAATATCCCACGTTGATGAACTTAGAAAAATATTATTATTAAAGAGTGGAGTAATTGTGGTTCAAGATGAAGTACTATTAGAACATTTTGAGGGAAAAGTTGGATCCATAAAACGGCAAAAAAGATACCTTGTCCAAAACCATCGCTAGTAATCAAAAGGATCACATTAACTATCTTGACGCTGAAATTAAGAAAAAAGATGAAGTGATTATTATGCTCAAAAAACAAGTGAAGTCGAATCCCACAATCGACTTTGATGAAAAGATGTCAGAACTTATTCATCAAATAGGCTTAGACAATAATGTATTGGGGAACTAGTGTCGGAGGGTAAAATTTAAAATTGCCAAGTATTTTGATGAGCTGCAGAAGATGAATTTATTCTTAGACTATTAATGATTAATCTGTCAAAAATTAGAAGCTAGAACATGATCATTACTTTCTCGACAAGAGGGTTGCAGAGTCAGAAAAGGAAACAAAAATCTTAGTGTTGCAAATCGGGCCTTTAATCGTGCCCTAAAACCTACATTGATGTTATTGATGATGATAGCACATTCGATGGCGGAAATCAATCATGTCGTCAAAAGAAAAGAAGATTAAGGAAGTTCTCCATGCAGAAATCAATCATGTCGTCAAACGTTCGGTGGCGGAGACTCTCAATAAAGCAGCTCCAGACTTGTAATTTATTTATGTACTTGAGCCATGTACATCTATCTTTTACATAATTTTTTCATTTGTAAATGACCTTATATCTTATGTAAATTAAAGAAATTTTGTAAAAATCACTTGTTTTGTGATCCTTTTCTGTAGTAACCAATGATATGCCTTTGAATTGCTCATTCAATGACTTTTGTGCTTGCCGGATATTTTGTTACTCCTTGTCATTCTGATTTTCCTAAGAAACATGCAGCAAACAATATATTTAATTGTTAGCTTGAAATTGACAAATTTGTCTATGTATGTCATTTACCTAGATTAGCAAATTATCTTGCCAATTGTATGAAAAGTAGTTTACTCAAAATGTTAAGATCTAATATTTAACCATGATGAGAAATGATCAAGGATTTAACTCCTTCCATTTGTTTGGAAGGCATAAAACTTGTTCGTTGTAGATTCCACCTTATCATAAGGTCATGAATGTTAAAATATAATTTTTATTAAATAAAGAACCTAAGAGACCATGCCTGAATTCTTAAAGTGGTAACTCTCTCACCCATTATAATAGGATTTATAAAGTCTGAAGTTCCCACAAGGAAGCTCTTAATAGAAATCTCTTTGACAATATTCTTTAGCCAACATTAAGGGTTTTTTGGAAATCCAAAGATCTTGTATCCAGACTAGGGTTTTAAATAAGTGACAGTCTTGATACCCAGATTCAGGTATAATAAGTTAGCGATTGATAATGACCCGACACCTGAATTCATGTATTTGGTAATGAAATTTTTATATGAAAGACCTAAAAACCAAATTCGTATTTTAATAGATGATGTTTAGAAATGAGAGTCTTAAAACCCAAATTTGAGTATCATGAATAATAGTGATCGATAATGTTTTCATGCCTTGATTTGGGATTAGTAAAGACGGCAATTGAGAGATTCCTGAAACCCAGATTCGGCTATTAGATACCGAAATTTAAATATGAGAATTCTGAAGCTCAGATTCAAGCATTAATAGATGATGTTAATGAAGTCGTGAAAATCAGATTCAGGTATTAGAAAGTGGATTTCTGTTCTACTCCTTTGCTTTTGTCTTCTTTGACATGTGTGAACCCTTCAGGTTTCGCATAGAGATAATTTAACTAGCTGCCACTTGAGCTTGGATGTCTTAGTCCATAGTTATATAAACTGCCTTAAGCTAGGACATCTTAGTCCTTAGTTGATTGTGCCTACTCTCGGGCTTGGACATCTTAGCCCATTATTGATCGAGCCTCATCCTAGGCCTAGACATCTTAGTCCATTGTTTGTTGGATCTCACTTGGGCTTGGACGTCTTAGTCCATTTTTTGTTAGGCCTCTTCTTGGACCTGAACCTCATAGTCCATTGTTTGTTACGCTTCTTCTTAGGCCTGGACATCTTAGTCCATTGTGCGGTGCCTATGGTTAACTTATCTTAGAGGCTGGAATCGAGGACTTACCCAATCACCCTTCAGGAGGTGCCCTGCCTTAGCCCTTTTGTGATGTGGACAAGGGATTGTTCAGTGCTCTACCCTATCCATCTTAGGCGCGGATAGTTTCTTACTCTATCCTCCCTCCAGGAAGTGTCTTATCCTGGCCATAGCATGGCGTGGATAAGGGCTTGTTCGGTGCTCTAAACTAGCCATCTTAAGCGCAAATAGAAGCTTACGCCATCCTCCTTCCAGGAGGTGCTTTGCCCTAGCCATCTGGGTATGATAGAGGCTTTTCTACCATCTTAGGTAGACTACCATCTTAGGAATTATCCAAATAAAGTAGTATTTCACTTCGAACCATGTAGACTTTCTCTCTTCAGAAAGTTGGTCTTCACTAAACTTTTCTCGAGTTCCTTTTACAAATTTGTTGATCTTTCCTTGTCTAAAGAAATTGATTATCATCCCCTCTAGGGTTTTGCAATGATTGGTTTCTTGATCATTCATCATATAATAGTGGTAGAAGGATCCTTCGAAGTTTCTTTCATGTTTGGGCTTTTTCTTTTATGATGGCCAATAGTTAAGTTTATCCTTCATAAGCAAGTAGATGTTTTCCATTGATGTTGTTAATTTGCATTCTTTTGGAAGTCTAGTCTTGTAACTTGACTCTTGAGGATAACTCTTTTGCTTTTTATTTTTCAACCTTATCATTTAATGCTTTTCAATCATATTTCTTTTAGCTACCTTTTAAATCTCTTGGTTTGGAAGCGCTTTTGTTACCGTTGGTTTCCAATTGTGTGCAAAGGAGTTGTAATAACGTGTTATCTCTTTCTCAAAGATTGTGCCCTTGGAATAGTGTTGAATTGTTCTTCTCAGTTGATTAAAGACATTGTCACGTCCATTTGTTTTCATTCCAAGTGCAAAGATTGGGGTATGGCCTACGTGAAAAGGATTTAAACTCCATTTTTTAGGGTCATAAGATTCTGCTTTCTTTTTGTTTATAATCCTTAAGGCTTCGAGCCATAGTCTTTGCTCTTTATATTGATTGGAGTTTTGATGTCTACTTGGGAGAATGATGTCAAGTGTGGTCCAGAAGACGCTTCTTCAAATCTGTTAAATCTTCTAGCCACGTTCAAACCAAAGTGGATAACATAATGTAGAATTGATCTAAAAGGGGTTAGAGAATAGTAATGTTAAGGAATTAACCATGTCGGTGGTTCAACTCCTCCTAGCGCCAAAGATGTTAACAAGATTTCTTGTCAGCACCCTAAAGTTATTCCAAGAAGAGTGGATAGACTAGTTTGGATAAATGATATGATCCCTTATGGATTTCCTATAAATTTAGACTTGCTCGTTGTTGATTCATGGGTTAAACCTTTTGACGTTGTCGAAAGGTCAAGTCTTTGATTTAGTTTACCTTTCGTTCTAGTTGAACTTGTATGAGGTCTCTTTACAAAACCTTTTCTTTTGGTTTGGTTGAAGTACTTGTAAGTTGGACCCAACATGGTTTTCAGGCCTGAGCATATTTTTGTTTTTGAACTGTTGCAAATATGGCCTAAGACCATGTTTGAGGCAGCATAACTTTTTTCGTTTCTAGTCGGAATTCATTGATTCTTTTTTGTTCGAAAGATAAATTTTCTACTATATGAATACCAATTTTCAGCTCAATCAGAGGTCATTTGGCCACCTGTTGCATGTTTGAAAGTTAAATCCAAAGAAGATTTCAGACTGAGGTGTTTCAGGTTAGGTACATTTGGACTTAGCCTATTCTGCTTTTGCATGGACTATTTTGCTAGCTCTTTTTGTTATAGCTTTTTATGTACTCATTTTGTTTCTACTCAGATATGTATATTGCTTTGATTCGTGCATATGGTCCCTTTAAGGCCGAATTTAATCCTATCAAAAGGTTGGGTTGATAGTCCTCTTTGGGTTTAGGTAAGTTATAAAATTCCTTGATGGACTTGTACGAACTCTCGACCTTGTCGAAAGATAAGATCACTTATATGAAACATATTTGATCCTCTTCGAAAGGTATAGGAATGGTCTCTTTCGGATTAAACCTTGTATGTCCAGATACCTTTATTTAAAGGATAGACTTTGACCATGTCCAAAGGTTTGATCACATTGGTTATAGCTTCAGAAGGTACAAGTGTTGTTAAAATGTACAATATTTCCAACCTTGTCGAAAGGTTTATTCCAATGATTTCGGGAGGTTTCAGCGAATGTTGATCTGAATAAGTTGTCAACCTTGTCTAAGGGTTTAGATTGTAGAGTTGAAGGCTTTAAAAGGTTGCATGATGACTTATACTAGAAGCATTATCGACCTTGTCAACGAAAACCTTTCGACGGGGTTGAACCTAAAAATATGAGTAAAACCAACAAAGATTTAGGCAAACAGTGAGGTAATCAACAAAGCCAATGACTTCCCTTTGTATTCAAGAAAAAGCTTCATTTTATTAAACTTCCCTAAATCTTGCTCAGTTAGGGTTACAATACTGCGATCACGAAGTTACAAGATTAGAATAAGAGAAATCAGATCCCCTAAACTGGACCACTTGGGTCCTATTTATAGATGAAGACGCCCCTCCTTTTGACTCCGTGCTTTTGACTAGTTCAGAAGGTCTCCCCTTTATATGCAACCATGAACCTTTCGACTTTGTCCAAATATTTTCCTTTCATCTGTTATTATGGACATTTTGACTTTGTCGAATGGTTTTCTTTTCTTTATGTCTTCATGAACCTTTCAACTTTGTCGAAGGTTTGTCTCCTTTATACCATTTTGTACCTTTCGACCTTGTCGAAAGGCTATCCTTCACTTAATTATTGTGAACCCTTCGATCGTGTCAGAAGGTTGCTCTTCATCCGATTTTTGTCGAGAGTTGTGCTTCCCTTCAATGTTGTCGAAAGGTTGTCTTTCATTCTTTACTGACTTGTGAGTGATACTTTCTTTATAAACCTTTTGACATTGTCGAAAGGTACTCTGGATGTGTTTCAATTTGTTCGAAAAGCTTGTTATGCTTTCGAAAATGTCACTATTGAGTTGGTCACACTTGCTTTGACTCCCTTATCCTCTTCGTAAGGTAAGAACTTCTAGGATACTAGGAGATGGAGCCTTTTGTCTCCTTCAAAAGGTTTGGATCTATTAAACTCTGATGACTGCATCCCTTCGACTCCTTTGAAAGGTTTGGGCTATCCTTCTTTCCCTTGTCTTTGTTGGTTGACCTTTCGACTTAGTCAAAAGGTTTATTATTTATGTAACACTTATTATACATAATATATAAAATTATAGCTTCATGTTTTACATAAGTATAATGTAGTATTTAAATTGTAAATTATACACATAGACATACATATACGTATGTATGTATGTTTATTTTAATAATAAAAACAATGTTTTTTTTTAAATATTGAGTCACGCTGCACATAGACGTATTATCAAAATAAATTTCTAAACATACAAACATATACATATAACCGGTCAAAATCGTGACACTATATTTACAGGTTGTAATCGTCGCCTAACTAACAAATATATATATATATATATATATATATATATATATATATGTGTGTATATATATATATATATATATTAAACATCAAGAATATTGATTAATATTTGTAAACATTTTGGGTTGAGATTCTTATATATGGGAAGAGAAGGAGAAACGTTTAGATCAAATCTTTTATCCGTTCTCCTTCCTTCTTAGCCATCAAACTATCACATGTCACTTAGCACGTGATGTGACATTTGGGTAATTTTATTGCTTACTTGGGTTAGGTAAAATCTAATGTTACATCGTCAAGCTTTACCCAGTTGTGACTACTATTTACACCAATTATAATCGTCAAAACTATATCACTTTAGACTTATGGAATTTAGTAATCGTCAAAATTCCAATTTTGTCCACACTTAACTCTTTAGTCTAAAAAAAATCCTTGGTTCAATAATAATAATTGTTATTAACCAAACTAATCCCACATAACTGAGATACTAATGGTTCAATAATAAAACATATACTTCTATTATGAATTGTCTTGAGTTGAGGTGATACTAATCCTACATAACCGAGAAGAGAACCCTCACTTGAATAATATTTCACTTTCTAATACTTCCACTCAATCGAATTATAGTGACTTAATGGATGTCGTAGCATGATTTGTCTATAATCAAAGGGAAGCATTGAAATTGAAGATCAATAGTATTCTCAACCAGAGAGAACTATGTAAATTAGTTACATTAATATTTTCTATTTGACTTTAGTTATATTATATAACATAAAACCATCGAGTGAGTCATCCCATAGTTATTTAATAGGGGCATTTCACTAGAAGGACAAACTTTGCAGTCCAATTAGTTTCAAGGACACACATCCATAGAAATTAATTTCAAGGCCAAAGTCAGCAGAATAATTACTTTTAAGGACAAAATCAGCAGACCAAGTACTTTCAAGGACATAATTTCATAGGTTTTTAGGCATTAAAAACTAATTATTTTGCATTTTGTCCTTAAAAGTTATTATTTCAGTTGTGTGTCCTAGAAACTAATTGCAGTTACTAAAGAGGCCCTTGTGGCTAATTTCAACTATTTAATAACTATCAGTTTGTAACCCCTTGTTGCCCCCAATAGTCATGATTAATACGACGCCTAACATTTGTAGAGCGTTACGTACTCTAGTCTTAATGGATGCATCGATATCCAGTATCAATGCATCTTAAATTAAAAAATTCAAAATGTATGTCTATAATATCATGATATAATACTCATGATTATAATAATTTGTAGTAATATAACAAACATGACATTTATGGATTTTCTACTAAATACATTTGATTAATAACACATTATAACAAATATATAACAGAAATAAAAACACCATTATTGCAAATAAGAATTGATTGTAAAGTTAATTAATATATAATAAGTTATAGAATTTCCCATAGGGGATAGCCCTAACAATATCAGTCTACCACTTGCACTTGGGACCCATTATTAAATCTCAATCCCATCCCTTCAATCAGCTTCTTTAAGCCAAAACCCAGCTAGATGCTTAATAAATGGATCTGCTATGTTGTCCTGGGTATCTACCCTTTATATCACGACCTCTCTCTTTTTAGCAAATTCCCTAATCAGGTGGAACATCTAAAGAAAATGTCGAGACTGCTTGTGTACTTTGGGCTTCTTTGAGATATGCACCGTTGCATTGTTATCATGGAACAATGCCATAGAATTCTCAGTACCAAGAATCACTTCGAGCTCATGGAACAATGCTATAGAATTCTTACTACCAGGAATTACTCCAAGCTCACTCAAAAAATTGCTTGTCCAAACCATCTCTACATCTGCTTCATTGAGGGCGATATGCTTGACCTCCATTATTGAATCAATTTCTTTTTTTGCTTGGAACTTTTCCAACTAAAGGCTCGACCGTTGAGTGTATAGACATAACTAGACATTAATTTACAATAATCTATATCACTTTGAAAGCTCAAATCTATATACCCCTTCATAAGCAGGTCTTTATTCATGTATAAGGAATAAATCTCGAGTATTTCTTAAATACTTTAGTATACATTTTACGTCAATCCAATGTTTTTCTTTGGGATTAAACTGGTAATAGCTTATGCATAAAAATGCATATGCCACAACTAGTCTAGTATATAGCATAACATAGATTGTGAATCCTATGGCTGAAGCATACGGGATCCTCTACATATGCTCTTTCTCCTCATCAACATGAGGAGTATCCTTCTTAGAAAGGATGATTCAAGACTGCATTGGAACATTTCAACGATTGGAATATTTCATAATGAATCTTTAGCATGATATCTTTGGCCTTATGTAGAAGGGCCGTTCTTGAAATAGTGAGGGCATCTCCATGGAATCCTACACGATTCATGAACGTGCCTTAGCTATTTTGATTGCATACCTATTGTTGTTATGATATACACTCACATGAATCACAACTACTTGATTGTTTATATTTCACACCATAGACATTATTATAATGTTAGTGGATTTTCGAATGGAAATGGTTAGGCCATCATACGGTAAAAACCTATCCGTGTTTATTTGCAGCATGGTCTTATAAGATACCCTTATTTTTGAAAGGTTTATAAAAATAAATATCCACTTGATTTGAGTTTGTTATGCTGGTTTACCAGACTGATCCGGATGTTATTTCTTATATGCTTGGGTCTACGCCAGGTATACTTCCATATTTAGTTGGATGCTTTGGAGTGCTTTGAGAGGAGCTATATGATTTCCTTTTCAGATATTTGTTTTCCACTGCATTACTTATTTTGTATCTATCAAAATTTGTGAGGATAAGCTATCGTAACTGTCCAAGCTGATGTAGGTTAATTTTCTCTAATTGTTGTATGTATATTAATGTTTACTTTTTGGTAAAGATCTTTTAAGATACTATATATTATTATTTTGCATGTGAGATTTCGATATTGTGTTCATCTTTTTTGTTTTGTTACATTTTTGTTTTCTTTACCCCAGCATTCTGTCTTTTCAGCACTTAGGTATTCATCACGTGAATACCATGGATGTATTAGTGCGACATTCAAGGGTTGAAAAGTTCGTCCATTATATTTTGTATAAGAGCTGAAGGTTAAACGAGAACCTTAGCTTTGGCATGATATAACTCATTAAGAGATAGGGTAATGGAATGCCTTATTTTGGGTTATGTGTATTATATCTATGAGAGTGCATATTTGTTGCAATTATAAAAATGTTTTTTATTATGTTGATTGGTCTATTGAGTGACTTATGGATTTTGGTCAATACGTGTTGCAACATCATTGATAGGGCTCTCCAAACATTTGATTAAAACAAACCGACATAGTATTATTTTGAAATTGGTAAAAGAAATAATTTTACCCAGGATTATAATTCATATATAAAAGAACAATTTTCAAAAAAATGATATAGTTGTTTATGATGTATTTATTTGTATAGAAATGATAATATTCAATTATTATCATTTATGGTTTGACTAGTTATGCCCGGATAATTTATGAGCAATTTTATCTTTTCATTGCATGGGTCGGGTAGATAGTAATTATAGAAATATTGAAACGAACACCTTGTGAATTAAGTTTCGCAATTTGACTATATGGTGCTAGATGAAAGCGTTGGGTGAAAATTTAATTTTATTGAAGTTGTTTTTTTATTGTTTATTATAATCTAAACAAAGATATGGATTTGTTTCATGATTTAAATAAGAAGTGACTTTGTATAAGTGTGGTTTATAAAGTATAGCTTATAAATAGAAAGAATTTATACTGAGAATTTGAGAACTTAAATCCCAGTGATTATGGAAATTTTTTTGTTGGAAGAAAAAATTATGAAGATAAAATAATACTAGTATTATTTAAAAGTATTTATGGATAGAAATGTTTTAAAAAGGGTTTTAAAAAGAGTTAAAAACTATTGGGCTCACTTTTGTCAGTAGAAAATAATGCCGATGATGATTGGAGCATCATTGGCGTTTCTTTTCGGGTTTTGAAGTGGGGAATGCTACCGTAGTAGTATTGCTTCAATAGTTGGTTGGGAAAAACACGTTTTGATTTAAATATCGAAAGTATGATTTGATATACCAAAAGTAATAAATATATATATTATTTCAAAACTATTTGAAATGAAACATGGTGCTTAGTCTTTATGTTTTCGGTTAATTTATATTATGGATTCATGTGTCATATGCGTTAGGGCAGTTTGGTTGTGCATCCGGTTTGATCTGTTGGTTAGTAGTTTTCAATTATAGAATAAAATGGAATTTTCGACAATTTTAGTCAGTTGGAAACTTTTGAATTAGTTGAGAACTTATAGTCAAGTTTTTGTGAAAATACAATAAGCTAAGTTTTTGTAACTCCTAAATTGAAAGTAGTCGAATTTCAACATGTTTTAAACTAATTAAACATCTTTGTTAAGTAAAACATTCGATGTCATTGGGTCAACTAATACATGTCTATATTAGGGTTGTGTGAGAAAAGTAGACACCAGTCTTGAGTTTGCATACCAAAGATTGACTCCTCCTAGCTACTTTCCTAGCCCGATCGATAAAGTAGCCTAGAAGATTAACTCTGTGATAAGGTCAAAATCTATTTTAGGCCTTCAACGGAATTTTTAATATATAAAATGAATGAGATTGTTTTGTATATGCTCTTAGGATGTTGTGGAGTGATATAAAATATGAACTTAAGCCTTGAAATGTTTTTAAATTGATGTTAATTTTTGAAATGATTATAATATTGAGTAATGTTCTATATGGAAAACCAATATGAATTGAAATGAAAAGTAATAAGTGTAGTTAGGAAACCAATTGTAATAGAGTACGTTAGTTGTGCGTAGATCATTCTATTCGAATGATGGTTTTTGTTCTAGGATTCGAGTACATGATTTTGAGGTGGTTTGCACTAGTCCGAATTAGGATTCTTCGCTCGATTCTTGATGGCGAACACTTGATATAGATTCTTGATATGGTCCTAAAGTTTTCTATCATAGTATATATTTTTGCAAGGAAAGCAGAGGTTTCTAGTCAAGGAACCAAATCTAAGTCTGCAGTAGATTGGTCAGGTGAGATATACTAGTTTAAAAGTGAAATCTATATGATCGAGCTAATGATCAGATTTAGTATTGGGTACAGATTACATATGTACATTATATGGGCTTTAATATATTAATATGCTATAAGTGTTAGCTTGTGTAGATTTTAGAGGATGACTTTTCAAAAAATTTAAGGCAGTATGAGTGATCAGCTAAGCATGACCTAAGGTTGCTGAGTGTAAAGTAATGCTTAGGGGATTGTTTGTCATCCTTATGTGACGAGAAAGATTCTGAACCTGGGCGAATCATAAGCTATTTTTGCTAGTGATTTCAGTACTATGTAGTATTCTTATGTGATTTTTTTCTTTCATTGTTAAGGATTACAATACTATTAGGTACTGATGTGTGATTGTTGCATTTCTTGTGTTGGTATTTCATGGATGAAATATTCTATAGGGGGATAATGTAAAATTAAAGTGATTAAAGTTATTTAAATAATAATTCTTTTTAACCAATGCGTAAAATTATTATTTCAGAACACTCTCGTATTTTGATTAAATCGGTATTGTTGGATCTGGAATAATGAGGTGATGTACGCCGGCGAGTTTCTTGACCATCTGATGCACTTATGTAGTTTGCAAGCTTGAAAAGTATAGCGATTAAATTTAGGAATTAAAATATAACACAATTTTCATAATAAATACCTCTATGCTTAACCTAATTCCACATTTCTTCTTTTTCCTTTCTTCCTTCAACAAAAGTAGTCACCACTCCTCCTCTTTCTCTTCCAATTGTTTCTTAAGAGAGGGGCAATGAAATTCAACATTTTTAGATCTATTGGGATCATGGTGAGGCAAGTTTCAAGTTTGTTGTGCGTTGATTGGTGCAGCTATGGTTGAGGGGTTCGAATATTTATAATTGAACTAGGGTTAGACATTGATGACGATTCAGGTTGCATTAGTCTATGGCATTGGATACATTATTCTTCTCATGTGAAGGAGAACATATGGTGGAAGTTTTGGGTGGTGTGAATCATGATGGGGGTCTTGTCATTTGATTATCATTTTCTTGTTGTGGCTGTCGCAATGCATGGAAAGGTGCTAGAGGTGGATTTGAAGCCTTAGGTGAACTCGGGGAATGGAGAGAAGATGTATGGTGGTGGTTGAAGGTGGTAAGGTGGCCAATAAAGGAGTGCGATGTCGCACTATTCCATTTTGTTTTGGGTAATTAAACCTAGGTTTTTCGGTTCAGCATGAAGCTCAGGTCGAGAGAAGTTCTTTGGCACGAACGGTGTTGGATTTTATCAAGCGATGCTCTATATCGCTGTGTGTATGTATACTTTTGGGGATATGCTGGATTTGTGTATCACCGTGCATGACAATTTGAATTTGGACACGAGCGGGAGAGTGATTTAGGTGATTTTTTAATTAAATTAAGTTAAATAATTAAAGATTTGACTCGAATTCATATAAAATTCATATCTTGTGCTTGCGAAATCCAATCAGGACACCGTTTTCATCATTGCACTCGTATGAGAATTTTATACATCTTGGACTGGTTTCGGCTTAGGTAAGTTTACTTACTAGTTGATTTGTATATTGTTGTGATAACAGTGCAAGTTATTTTTTTTGTGCCCCTGCTTGCTTTTCTAATCAAGAGACAACATTATGTGTAGTATAATCTCTCTTTTATGCCTCTAAAAAGTGTATTGTGGCCTAGATTTATTACTTAGATGTTTGATATTTTTGTGTGAATAATTGTAGTGTACCGTGAATTGTTGAAGTGAAATTGTCACTATAAACGCATTTGGAAAATCCCCTGTATTTAACACTTATTAAATTAGTTAAATGAGAATACGTTGTATGTGTGTGTGTGTGTGTGTGTGTGTGTGTTTGTGTGTATTGGATGGTTCTTTACACATGTTTGGTTATGTTTGACCTAAAGGAATTGATTTAGGAATGTTATTGAAATTGTGAAACAAGTGGTGTTGAAAATTCAGGTTTTAGTAACGTTAAAAGGGCTTTTACTATAGATATTTTTCCAGTCCTTTTTAAATATGTTTTGGTGAAAAGTTTGTAAAGTATTCTAAAAAGGGAAGTTAAAGTTTATGTTTTATAATTATTTTCGAATTTTTAAAGTAAAGAGTTTTAAATTATAAAAACATGTTTTTTATGGCTATTAAATAAATTACAAAACAGATATTTAAGTAAAATTTTGAGAAATTATTTTAAATCATACTATAAGTATCTTAAACAGTAATTTATAGCGTGTGTAGTTTTGTAGAAAATTTGTTAATGATTTTATTAGGGGAATAATTTTTTTATATTACATATCATTTTAATAAGATTTAGTTGGAAAAGAATATAAAGGAGATTTTTGGGTACTTTAACAATTTTGTTATAATGAATGGTTCTGCAAAAATAATTAGAAAGGTATATCACCTTGTTTAAAAGTTATGATGTACTTAGATCTCGAAATGGATGTTTTTCAAAGTTAATGACAAATATAAAAGTGATTTGGGTATATGGTAATGATGTTCAAGAAATAATTGTTTCTAACACATTTAATAATACTTTTTAAAAGTAATATATTCTTTAAAAGAGTTTTTGAAGAAAAGGATTAAGTGTGAAGTATTTTAAAAGGATTAAGTGTGAAGTATTTTGGGTTTGCAGTAAACGATGTTTTAGTAACATTTGTTTCAAAACCCTTGAATTATATTTTAAATTGGAAAAATATTATTGAATGATTTTGGAAAATACTTTGATCTTTAATAATGGAATTTTAAAGACACTAACAAGTACGCAATCTTTGGAAAAGGATAGAAAGGTATAAGTTTAAAGTATAAAAGAGCGAAGGGGTTTATAATAACAATGTTTGAGTGACAATTGTTTTTACCTCTTGGACTATGTTTAAGAGTAAGTAATTTTTTTTATTGATTTATGAATATACTTATCCATTTTGATAAGTATATGAATACTCTTGAGATTATTATAATGTGTAGAGCATGGTGAAATTTTAATTAAAAAGTGAAATTTAATTAAAAAGTGAAGTTTTAATTAATAAAAGAAGTCTTATTAGATAAAAAGAAGTTTTACTAATAAAAGAAATTTTAATTAAGAAAGGATTAATTAAAAAGAAAGGTGATTTGAAGTCATTCGTATTACTTGATCGTGCTTGTGTGTGTCGATCATGTTTTATGTGTTACTTGCTTATGGATAGTATGTAGGACTTAGTTTTCCATATGTGATCATTCCTATTATTTTTGAAATTGAGCAAATATAACTTTGGAAATATCTAGAAGAAATATAGGAATTATATGATACAGTTATCTTCGATGATGTTATACTGTACAAATAAACTTCTTTTGCTCTTCTAGGACAAATGATAAAGAAATCTGATCCATTCGATTAGGAGGCAATCTCCGCTCTAATCTATTGTCTGTTTAGCTAAAGAACAAGATTTGAGTATATTATACTCAGATCGATTATTTGGCTTTGGAACACCATATAAGCAAGGGTGTATACTTATATAAGATGACTCAAAACCGAAACCACTCTAAAACTTATACGCATTCTATGATTTAGAAGAGGTTAGTGATTGATTCGTAATGCTAGAATCTATATTGAGATTCGAGATCTGTTTAAAATGCTCAAACACCTATTGTTGTTTGTGATCTACTTAGGATGTGGGAATCCATATGTGATTCTAATATCTATTGACATATAGGAATCCATATGTGATTTCAAGGTCTACTGAGATGTGGGAATCCATGTGTAAATACAATATATGTTGAGATAGGGAACCCTTATGTGATTCCGATATCTTTTCGAGACAGGGACTCATGTATCGAGATCTGTTTGAGTGGTGACTCATGTGCTAGAATTCCAGGCATAGCCTCAAAATCAGATATGACTAAAACCAAAGATAGGATATATAGCCTTGGCTTTAGCTAACCCAAGTTTACAGGTGACTCCACTCTATAGATTCTTATAGTATGCAGGTATGGGTGGTGCACTCGGCCTTATGTTGTGGCTAACTTTTTATTTCCTATAATACATCAGCTAGGGATGTATGATGCTTTAGGAGTATATTTCCAATCCTTACGCGGGAGGACTGATCTCGAAGTACTTTGGGCATCTCCACGGAATCCTACACAATTAGAAAACGTGCCACATCGGTTTTGATTATATACCTATTGATGTTGTGAAGTACATTCTCTTATATCAAAATAACTTGATTATTTAGATTTCACATCATATGCATTATTATAATACTAATGGATTTTCTAGTAGAAATGGTTGGTCATCGTAAGGAAAAACCCATCCGTATTAGTTTGTCGCATGGTCTAATAAGGTACCTTTATTTTTGAAAGGTTTAAAAAAATATAAATCCATTTGATTTGAGTTTTTCACGTTGGTTTACAAGAAAAGTCTTGGTGTTATTTCTTATAATACTTGGGTCATCCCCAATTATTTCAATTCACATATTTATTTTTCGCTACATTACTTGTTTTGTGCCTATCAACATATGTAAGGATAGGCGACTATTGTGATGCCACACCCCGAGACTCACCTTAGTAAAGAGAATTAATGAGTAATTCCATCTATTGAAGTGGAGAAAAGGACTGGTTAAGGGCGACCATCCATAATTTTGTCTTAAACATCTACTACATACGTCGATGAATGCAATATGATTTTTCTTTTCTATCTCAAGTGGATCGACATACCCAGTAAATGCTTAATCCAAAACTATAGGTGGCTAACGGATCTATCAAAAAAATACAATAAATAAATGAAAAGAACATCACAAAACATAATCAACATCATATATATATACACTTATACATGTTTAGTACAATACAATACGAATACAATAAAGGTG
This sequence comes from Allium cepa, assembly GCA_030765085.1. Taxonomy (NCBI): domain Eukaryota; kingdom Viridiplantae; phylum Streptophyta; class Magnoliopsida; order Asparagales; family Amaryllidaceae; genus Allium; species Allium cepa. The sequence goes on from CM060945.1 coordinate 489,239,891, forward strand.
GTACTTGACCGCACCATATACATCGAATAAAATATAACTACAACAGAATATATGAAAGAACAGAAACTACTCAAGAGAAGGAGTTGATATCCAAAATCAACTTTAAGCAAAGTCCAATAGATGATACCTGAAACAACTCGATCTGACCCAGGTGAAAACACACGGGTCAGGCTTGCTAAATTCATCAGTTAAACAGAATCATCGATAAGGATGCGTAGGTGAAAGCTATGGTATCCTTTTTCTTAAAGGATGCCATGCCCTAAATAGGGTTTCAACCTCTTGAGAAAGGACAACATCTCTTCTTAGAAAGTAAAAGAGATAATAATGATAAAGTCATACTTAAAGTGGCATAACTGACACTTAAGAAAATGGAACATCGACGAGCAAAGTTTTAAAAATAAGCCTCAATAAACATCTCTTTCTCCTCATATCATTGATGGTATAAAAGAATATGGATAATGACTTCAAATGATTCAACTATCTTCTTATAAGTGGTCGTCAATATAACAATACATCAAAGGTACATCTCCTTCATACATAGAATAAAACGCATATGGCTGTGCCTCATCTCATTGGCACATCCCAAGGATCATTCAAGGAAATATAAACACAATCATAAAAGAAGCATCATACTTATTCATACCTCATCTCATCGGTATGAATATAGATACGTCTCAAATCCATCACTAAAACTCACCATAAAAGATTCTTCATAGTCATTTATGCCTCATCTCATCGGTATATATATATAAATACATCTCAACTCCAACTTAACATCAAGTAGTCTATAAAATCATCAAATCATCAATCCATAATGGAAATAGCTCAATCAAAGAATAATATCATAAATGATTTCACCGTATAAGTATACATCTCATATGGCACTAGGCTATCAATGTAATAATCATCTAAAGACGGTGAACACTAAAACATCAAAACTCAAAGAAATCCAGGATTGGCCAGATCTTTGATTGCATGCTGAAGCAGTGCTATGCGCTCCATCGTGACTAGTACTACTATTTGGTACCATAATTTGAAATTTTTCTCTTAGGACCATAATTTGAAAAGCTTAGGTCAAAGAAATTCTGCTCTTAGGACAACAACATACAACCATAATTTCGACCACTTTAAAATTCTCGAAAATACAATGTATGAAATTTGCAGCACATGACCTAAGCTTTTCGGAACATCCAAAATAATCAAATTCGGATAAGAAACGAAGAAGTTAAGGCCAATTTCATTTCAGTTTCAAACACAGAGCAAATATTAGTTTTGCTCTCGGGATAGCAGTAAAAAAATTTCAGTTTTGACGTAGCTAACCTCATAATTACAGAAAACTCAATGAATAAAAGTTGTAATACATGAATTGTGCTTTCAGAAACATTAAAAATTATCGAATTCCAATCAAAAAGGAGAAAGATATAGCTCAAACAATATCAGATTCAAATTCAGGAAATTCTGTGAAAGATAGAACTATACTTCTGCTTTCAAATTTTTTTAGGTCAATCAAATTGTAAAACATCGAAATTTAACCTAAAGAGAAATTATTCCTTATTGAATTTAGTCTCCATAAACAAATTTGACCTAAATCGGATAAGAAACGAGTAACTTATGGCTAAAATTTTTTTCAGGCCTGTGATTGTTGTTGCTGTCGACTTGCTCTCATGGCAGCAACAAACAAGCACGATTTTGATCAAGAAAACATCAAAATTATAGAAAATTCAAAATAAGAAACTTATAGTTCTATGCCTATGATTTAAAGATCATCCAAGATTATTGAATTTGGTTAAGAAATGAAAGAGTTATGGCCAACACAAAGTGGCTACCAGAAATCAAGTAACGAAGAGAATAACAACCAGAAAGAATAACAAATACTGTAAACGATTTTGCAAATTTTCACACACGAACTTTAATTTTTAGCTAGCAATTCGTGAGTTTGTACTCACCTTAGCAATTTAGCAAGAGTTTTGGGTGATTTCAGAGTCAAGTTGTAAGCTTTTTGATGAAGAGGTGCTTCTAAGACCTGTAAAAGCTAGAAGAGAGACATACAATAGACAAAGAAATTGTTACAGACAAAGTCATACCTTGTTTCAAAGATTTTTACGAAAATTTTTAGGTATTGGATGGAGATTACCTTCTATTATCTAATTTTTGTGATTATCTTCTTTGATTTTCAGCAATTTAAGTTGAAAATTGAATTTCGACGGAGACTGCCCTTTTTTTTCTCTCCTATTGCTTTACTGTAAACTTTTGTTTGGGAAGGAAGAAGAAACTACGTGCAGTTTATTTCTCTCTAGAAACATCCGGATAATGGAGTTTAAGTTTTTAACCTATCTCAAAAATCCCAAAACCATTATTACATAAAGAAAATTGAGTTATGTACAATTTCTAACCAGTATAATCAACATATACATACTTTTCTTCATTTTAAGGCCAAATAAAATGTATACATCTATTTGTTTGCAAATAAAATTGTTATTGTAACAATATAAAATTTTATTTCAACAATAAAAATTTCTTTTTACACATAAAACCTTATTTTCAAAAATATTTTATAGTTTACACAATTAATACCATTTTATTACAAAACACCAATTCCAATCCAATAATTTGTACAAAAATTGATTTCTTGTCAAATATATTACCATAAATCATTTTAACTCTTTTTAATCTTTAAAATATTATTTTTCAAACAATATTTTGTCTTTTATTTTAATAAAAAACATATTATCTTCATATTTCTCATTTTAAATTCAATGAATGATTCATATTGACAATGTTTTCCAATATTGCTGTATTTACCCAAATAAAATTGCTGTTTGATTATTTTCTACTCAAATTCTCAAAATAAAGTTTTAAAACTTTATTTTCATTACTTTAGATTTATTTCAACAATTTAACATTGAAATACATCACCTAGTTAATTTATTAGCTCCAAACTAATAAATACCCAATGTTTCAATTTATTTAAACCAAATACTTATCCAATCAATATTTAATCCCATATTTACACCCAAATAATTAAATAAAGTTCCAAACTTTATTTTTCTCATTTTATTTACAGAATCCATTGTTTATTCCAAATAAATAATTTAAAATTTCTAGTTATATTTTAATTTACAAAATTAAATTATAACTTCCATTATAATTTAATGTATACTGGTAATCTCCAAAACCATGGTTGTTACAGAATCCCCGTACAAAAGTTGCGTCACCGCAATTTTCTAGAAAAAGAGTTGCAAACAACATAAAAATTCAGTCGACAAAGGTGATAGACTGTAAGGACCCGGATATTTTCATCCAGAAAATTCCAAATAGTTAGGAAAAGAAGAAAAGAAAAAGAAGAAGAAAATAGAACAAGACACAAAAACCTCACATTTGCAGCGGATCAAAATATAATATCACATAAATAACAACTTTACAAAGAAGAACTTATCAGTACTCTTATATTTTTGTACATTAGAGTTACAACATTTACACAACATTGGACATTTTAAACAACATGTCCCAAATAATTAGCAATAATACACACAGCAGAAAACGCTCCATACATTCCTGCCATCTAGGTCGCCTCCTGAACTCCAGAACGTCCTTACCGGAAAAGCTGTAATACTCGGTCTGACCCGAGCATTACATCAAAGTAACACCCAGGTCAGGCTAGAAACCAGCGTGAGTAAACCCATCTAACTTGAAATACAAAAGCATATAACTTATATAAACCCAGGGTAACTTGTAATCAATTTACAACTTCACAAGTTGTTATAGACATCACCTATTTCACACATCAAATTTTAAGTACCAAAACTTAGGTTAAATGATCCAATTCACTTAAATCATTCCCTTCCAGCCTATTGATTTCACATATCAATCTAAAAGAATCGAAGCGGTTTCGGGTATTAACTAAAACCGCACTCCGGTCTCTTCGAATCCAACGTCATCTCAACCCAAGTTATTCAGGTGATTAAATACAAATACTAGATGTCACCTTCACACAGCAATAACACTGATAAACATCACACATTTATCTTTGATATAACCAATATCATATCAACAGAATGTCACAGCATATCATCTAATTGATATCATCTAATAGATATCATTCAATTCAGACATTTAACAAACAATCATCTATAAGCAACCATTATTAATCCCTATTATAATTAATTTAATTAACTTAAATTAAATCAATTACTTAAGAATTAATCACCTATCTTTGCTTAATCAATAATTAATTAATTACAAACCACTTAATTAATTATCATCCTTTAAATATCCATCTTAATTAATCACCTTGATTAATTATTCGTTAATTACATAAAGTAACCATCCATAAATTAATTTCACAAATTAATTATCCTATATCATTTACATTAATTAAAGTTTAATTACTCTCATTAATTAATGATCCTTAATTAATTATTTCCATTAATTAATTAAATATAATAATTACATTGATCCTTAACTAATTACATTAATTAATTGTACTTTAATTAATTACATTCATTAATCAACCTTAGTTAATCATAAACAGTAATTACCTCTCTGTAATTACTTACTTAATTAATTAACCCCTTAATTATTTATTAATCCTTTTTGATTAATTATACCAATTAATAAATCCTTAATTACTTCTACAAAGTAATTACCCTTTAATTACTTCCTATTAAGTAATTCCTTTCAATTAATTACATCCAGTAATTATTAATTACTTCAATAAGTAATTACATTTATCAGTCTCATTAAGTAATTGCACTTAATCAATTACCAAGTGATTATCTTTAATTAAACAAAATCATTAATTAAGTAAACTAGTTAGTTATCCATTTTAATTACATTAATAACTTAAGTATCTTAAATTATTAGATCTTAATTAACATTTAATATAAAACATTTTCCTATTAATCATTAAATTGTCATTAACAAAAGCATTTGAAAACTTTTAACCTTTCAAATTTACTTTTAAATTACATTTCAAATTAAGATTAAAAATGAATACAATTTAACTTTAACAAAGATAAAAAACAATTAAATTTTTTTTAATCATATGTTAAAGGATGTTAATCTTTATAAAAGGAATTTACAAGAGTTTAATACCAAATTAAATTTAAATTCAAATTACTTTAAAATTCACTTTAAACATTCCAAGTTATTTAAAAACAAGTTCAATTTAAAAATTTCCTTTAATTTCAAAACCGAAATACAGATTTAATCTTTATTCCAGATTTAACTTAAATCTTTTAAAGCTTTACTTACATTTTACATCTTCATTTTAAAATTAAAATTATTTAACCGTTCCAAAAATAGTTAAAACAAATTAAATTTAAAAACTTATTTTATTTGAAAAACTGAAATTCAAACCAAATTCCAGATTTTTAAAACTGGATTTAAACTTATTTTAAATTCCTATTTTACAAATTAAAGTCCAGTTTAAATTTAAAACCAATATTCTTTTATACTTTAAAGGATGTTAATACTAAATTTAAATTTCAGAATTTAAATTATTTCAAATTCAGATTCAAACTCCTTGAATTTAGATTCAAATTCAGGTTTTTAATTCTTAGTTTAAATTTTAGTTTACAATTTAAAACCTTACTTTTAATTTATAACACAGAAACATGATTACGTTTTTAATAAAACCTGGAACAACATCAATACCCGAGCAACTCGAATTTTACTTCGAGACAAAACCTTAATTGCTTCGAGCTAAAACTCGAATTTCCCGAGACCAACACCAGGCCATCAAACCTGTAACAACCCAACATTCACGAGCATCACCACACTGTTCTATGCACATGTACAGCGCATCCGGCCACCTCTGACCAACTACACGACCTCCCTACGATCGGCATTCAACACCTCAGACCATCCAAACAACAACCAAATCGACACATGCTCGAATTCAAGATCGCGATCAAAAATTCCCAAACCTGGAACAGAAACAAAACTCCACACCCAAACCTGTCAGCGCCTCCCATTTGAAACTCCAACCACCATCACCTTTTAAACTCCGTTGAAGACCTCGTTAACCCTCAAACCTCCATTCCCTAAAACCCCAAGCAACTCGATCAACAGAGGAGATCGAACCCAAGTAAAAGCTGTAACCCAATAAAACTAGGGTTCCAAAGCTTCAAATCAAAATCATCATCACCAAAATGCAATGCAACCCGATCAGATAATTTTCCCCTCATCTCTGATAACTCCTCCTCCAAAAACAAACTCGGCACCTCTAATCACTTGTGGCAACATAGAGGCCCCATAATACAAAATATTGATAATATAAAACCGCACTCTGGTTCAAGCATTAAAAAATTTAATTTTAGATTTAAAATTCATGATTTTGCACGATGTTTTGATATATAACCCTGAAACTTCAAATCATTGCACTTGGAATTTCACTAATTAATGATTGATCATCTGTCCAGAGATGGTACACAGTTGTTTAATCTTAAGTAAAAAATCTTTAAACTATAGTTTATGATGAAATAAACATATCTTGTTTCAGCCTTAAATCTAAACCAAGATTTAATCAAGAGAAAATGGATGTTCAAATCAAACAGAGGTTCGAAATTGAGGAAACATAAATTTAATAGGAAAACAAGCATGCACCCATATATATTCAAATATATAAATATTCACTGCCAAATTTCATAAAAATATTCATTTCAAATTAAAAGCACGAAATCATCTTTACCTACTTAAATTTAAAATAAAAATGGAGTTACTCACCTGTACAGAAGAAAAGCACCATATTTTTAAAATCCCTTTTGAAAATCTTTTGCAAACTTGTTTGAATGCTTTAAAACTTTTGCTCCCTGAATTTGACAGCCTTTAATCTTTTGAAAACTTGCTTTAAAGCTTAAAAACAAAACAGGTTTTCTGTTTTGATGCTAAAACCTGAAACAACTTTAACCCGAGCCTACCCTAAATTAATTTCAGGTCATATCTTTAACTGCTTGTGACTTAAAAACTAAAATGCTTGTAGGAAGCCTGAGTTGCTTTAAAATGCTTTCAGATTTTAGAAGAAATGCAGGTTTTCTTAAAAATGAAATACAGGACTTATGTTATGCATTTGAACAGAGGTTGCATAAAATTTTAATTTGAGAAAACGTGTTTACAGAAAATTGATTTTGAAGTTTGAGGATGAAGTGTTTGATTATAGTTTTTGAAGGAGGAAATGGTTTTTGCATTTGAAAATGTGGGTGATTACAGAATTTTTAATTCTCAGATTTAATTTGATTTGAGGATGGTTTAAAGTGGAATGGTTTCTTAGCTGAAAGATTTCTTTGTTTAGAATGAAAATGAGAAAAAGGAAGGGAAAGAAAGAAATGCAAGTTTATATAACTAAATTTATGATTTATTTAAAATCAAAGAAAATTAAAATTAAAATTTGACACTTGTCTTAAGTGTTAACACTTGCTAATATCTTTGTTTAATCACTTAACATATGTTGAATTATGTTCAAAGATGTTTACACATGTCCTTTTAATTAATTAGTATTTTTAATTAAACTTTAATATAATATTAAGCTTAATTAATTAGTTTACAAATACGTATTATATGTATAAAAAAAATCTTTAAGGAAATAAAACCATTATATTTATAAATAAAAACAACACACATATCAATTATTTGAAAATAACATTTTTGATAATTTTTGCAAATAAATTTGAATTGATTTAATAATCTTACTTTAATAAGTAAATAATTAGTGAATTTTATCTTTTAATAAGCTAATAAATTGTTTTCTATTTATAATATGTGTGTATATATATATATATATATATATATATATATATATATATATTAATAGACGAGTTTGGTTTGTATTTGTGTATTTTCATTTATTTTTAAATTGATTTTGAAAAAGCTTTTATATAAATATCCTAATTAGTTAATGCATATGTAAGTTAATAAATGCTTTTCTAATTAATTTTCTAATTTATATATACATATTCTAATTTATATAAATAAATTTCTTTAAAAAGAAATTAATACAAACAATTTATGTTCTCAATAAAATCAAATAAAATACATTTTAAAACCATAGTATAATTTAAGATATATATCTATCTTTTGAACTTTAATTTAAATATCCAAATTCAAATTAAATTTCAAATTAAAATTAAAACTCCAATTGATGGATACATACTATTTTAACAAATTCAAATTCCATTTATATATAATAATTCTATTTAAAATCTATATATATACAACACAATTATTATTATTGTTTAAAATAACAATTTTATCAATTTTAATTAATTTATAATGGAGATTATCTCATTTAAATTTTGTTTGAAATTCTGGGACATCACATTCCTCCCCCTTTAGAATCTTTTCGTCCTAAAAAAGGAACGAAGCCAGAATTTATCAAAATGGTTATTATTAGAAAAATTTATTCTTTGATAACTTTAAAATATTTTAAAATCTATATTATATTACCAAAATAGTTTTATAAAAATACTTTAATAACTCGATGTTTCCTCGAGTACATCAACGTTCTCACAGAAATTCGATCATATGTTGATCAGGCGTATGACTGAAAATCTATAAGTACTTAGCACACCCATTTTCAACATCAAGTGAAAATACTTGGGAAATTAATTTTATTGAAAATATAGAAAATTCTTTTGAAAATCAAGGAAATATCTTGGTGAGAATGCTCTGGAAATCATCACTCCCATCCATGTCACAGTTACATCCTGGGTTACGTTGCCATCGCAACAAAAGTCCATTAGTTGCAGGCGCTCCATGCCCCTCGATTACGCCATGGAACCCACAACAGATCGCAGTTACATTCCAAGATTACGTTCCCATCACAGCAAAAGTCCATGTAACTGTTGGCTCTCAACGGCACACATGATTTTCGCTGTCAAAATGAAACTTCTCCACTCCTACATAGGTCGCAGTCTACCGATATAAAATCAAACGCAGACTGTTGGCTCTCAGCGGCACACACGACTTCCGCTATGTTACCATAGGTCACAGTCTACCGATATAAAATCAAACGCAGACTGTTGGCTCTCAGCGGCACACACGACTTTCCCTATGGTACAAACTACTCATAATCCCCAGGAACTAGTTTTGTCCGGACTCCACACAGGATCAACTTTCGAACCCCCTTTGGGGCTCAAGGCAGCACCACTCGGTGGCACTCCTGAGAAGTTCATTTCAAGGGAGCGCCTTTTTCCCTAGAGCCATCATCAAAACACTTTATACTACACACATACAGTATCTTCAAATCATACACCTAGTATGATCTCATACAAGGCTCCTTTACACAAAATCGATTATCCCAAAATCGATAATTCTCAAACTAGGCTTTCCAAATTTCAGTATTGATTTTACCCAAAAATCAAGAGCCTTTCCAAATTCAAAGGTTCCCAAAACCTTTTTCCAAAATCATCCTCATGAAATCCTTTATATATATATACACATAGATATATATAATCTTGAAAAATCTTTAGATGTATTCAAACTTTATAAAACCCTTTTTATACTTAAATATTTTTCAAAACCCTTTCTTCTGGCTTAGATTCAACAAAGGGAGATTTATCTTATATATAACAAAGATACATAACTTTATTTATCCCAAATCAAATATTAAAATTTGATTACTCTATAAAGCCATTAACCATATTACCTACTTCCATAAAGTAAATTTCTACCACAGAAATATCTAATTTCTATTTTATTTCATTATATATTTCACAAAATATATCTTCCATTTCAAAAAAACTTTTTACATTTCTTATCCATAACCTTTAATATCAATTTCATTCCAATCCGTACGATGTACATAAATCATCCGTACGCAATATCAATCTGATTGCTCACTCGATCACACAATTTCACTTCTGAACTAGTATCGTCCACCCGACTTCCTAATGCGGACACAGATCTGGTTTCTTGATTAGAAAGTGTCATTCTCCTTGCATAGCCATAACTCTGATAGAGAATATTCAGAACCAATCAACAATCCATATCCAGGTTCGCCGTCGAAAATCGAGTGAAAAATCCCAACTCGGATCGATATAATTATTTCGAAATTCTGTGTTCGAATCCGGATCAAATCACTATACGAATGGAATAATATACGTACATCCTACGTATCTATATTCGTTGATTATTAACCAAATCAATTTCTATTTCTATTCACATTTCCTTTAATTTCTATCCACCTAATCACAATTGTTTCAATTCCATAGGATCATTACTTTAATCCTTTTCTCAAATGGATATTCAATCATAAACAGTTTGATATCTGTCCAGCTTAAGTTTAGAAAGTAATTTGAAAGGTTTTAAAAATAGATAAGTTGTTGAAAAATAATTATTTGGTTGTAAAATAGCTATAAAATAGTTAAGTAATGGTAAAATAGTTGGAAAATAATCAAATAGTTATAGAATTTTAAATAATTGCAAAATAGTTGTAGAATAGTAATAGATTTGTTAAATAGTTGAAAAATAGTTAAATAGTTCAAAAAATAATTGTAAAACAAGTATAAGATAGTTTTATAGTAAATAGTTTGAAAAAAAATAGATTTGTACTAAAACAATTTATTTTGAAAATAGTCCAGAGTCAAACAATTCAATTCTCAACCTCCATTTCTAATCAATTCAATTTAAATTTCCACCTCTATTTAAATTGACTCAGTCCCAAATTAAATAACTTCAACTTCCATTGAAATTGAATTAACCCCAAATTCAAGTTGAGTTAATCCTCAATTCCTTTTTATAAATTCAAATCTTCCATTTGAATTTATTCATTCAACTTTAATCATAATTCCAAATTATTCAAATAAATTTGGACTAATTTCAAATTGAACCCACCTCAAGTTTCAAATCATTTCAAATCAATCCAATTCAAATTATCCATCTTCAATCACAATTCTAATTAATTCAAATTAAATTTAATATGAACTAATTCAATTCAAATTTCAAATTTAAACCATCCCGAATTATACAAATTCGAGTTAATTTTTTCAAAAGTTGATTTAATCCTTTAAATCAAATCAACTTATATCTTTAAATCATTTAATTCTAAATCCAAATTTCATTTTTATCCTATTTCAAAGTTCAAATAATAATTCAAATCCTTTTTAAACAACTAAATCTTTGAAATTCTATTTATCATCAAATTCAATTTTGAAATCAAATCTTTGACGTTTTATCATAAACATTCAAAATGGTTTATATAATATTATTTCCTCTAACATTTTGAAAACAATTTTCAAATGTTTAAATTTAGAATTCAGAATTTCACAATTGGAAACCCACTTTAATTTATATCCTTTCTAATTCACAAGTTATTCTCTTTAAATGGTTACTTCCTTAAAACAATTTATTATTTATTGGAAAACAATCATCCCATATTAAACACAATAACCATTCTATTTCTCCGGTTTGAAACCAATTCTAATTCTTATTGAGAAATTCTTCCCTAACTTCAAAATTGAATTTCAGTTTGAATCCATTTCAAACTTATCTTTGATTTAATTTCAATTTAGTTGTAATTCTATTACCACTTAATTCAATTCCAATATTTAACAACCAATTACCTTAATATAATAGATAATCTATTTCTTAATAAACTTATATAAGATTCATTTACTTTTGAAACCATTTTAAAACCTTTACATAAGAACATAACAAGTACGCTCTCTTATATCTATATACACAACTTATTATAAGGTACTATTGACCCTATCCTTAATGAGTATCCCACCGGAGCCAAGGTTCTCGCTTAACCTTTTGCTCTGATACCAAATGTAACGACCCGAAAATTTTCATCTAGAAAATTCCAGATAGTTAGGAAAAGAAGAAAAGAGAAAGAAGAAGAAACTAGAACAAGACACAGAAACTTCACATTCGCAACGGATCAAAATATAATATCACATAAATAACCATTTTGCAAAGAAGAACTGTATCAGTACTCTTATATTTTTATACATCAGAGTTACAACATTTACACAACATTAGACAGTTTAAAACAACATGTCCCAAATAATCAACAATAATACACACAGCAGAAAACGCTCCATACATTCCTGCCATCTAGGTCGCCTCCTGAACTCCAGAACGTCCTTACCTGAAAAGCTGTAATACTCGGTCTGACCCGAGCATTACATCAAAGTAACACCCGGGTCAGGTTGCAAACTAGTGTGAGTAAACCCATCTAACATGAAATAAAAAAGCATATAACTTATATAAACCCAGGGTAACTTGTAATCAATTTACAACTTCACAAGTTGTTATAGACATCACCTATTTCACACATCAAATTTTAAGTACCAAAACTTAGGTTAAATGATCCAATTCACGTAAATCATTCCCTTCCAGCCTATTGATTTCTCATATCAATCTTAAAGAAATCGAAGTGGTTACGGGTATTTACTAATACCCGACTCCGGTCTCTTCAAATCCAATGTCATCTCAACCCAAGTTATTCAAGTGATTAAATTCAAATACTGGATGTCACCTTTACACAGATAAACATCACACATTTATCTTTGATATAACCAATATCATATCAACAGAATGCCACAGCATATCATCTAATAGATATCATCTAATAGACATCATTCAATTCAGACATTTAACAAACAATCATTTATAAGCAACCATTATTAATCCCTATTATAATTATTTTAATTAACTTAAATTAAATCAATTACTTAAGAATTAATCACCTATCTTTGCTTAATCAATAATTAATTAATTAATTAATTAATTACAAGCCTTTTAATTAATTATCATCCTTTAAATATCCATCTTAATTAATCACCTTGATTAATTATTCCTTAATTACATAAAGTATTCATCCATCAATTAATTTCGAAAATTAATTATCCTTTACCATTTACAGTAATTAACCTTTAATTACTCTCATTAATTAATGATCCTTAATTAATTATTTCCACTAATTAATTAAATATAATTAATTACATTGATCCTTAATTAATTACATTAATTAATTATACTTTATTTATTTACATTCATTAGTCAACCTCAACTAATCATAAACAGTAATTACCTCTCTGTAATTACTTACTTAATTAATTAACCCCTTAATTATTTATTAATCCTTTTTGATTAATTAATTACACCAATTAATAAATCCTTAATTACTTCTACAAAGTAATTACCCTTTAATTACTTCCCATTAAGTAATTCCGTTTAATTAATTACATCTACTAATTATTAATTACTTCAATAAGTAATTACACTTATCGATCTCATTAAGTAATTGTACTTAATCAATTACCAAGTGATTATCTTTAATTAATCCAAATCATTAATTAAGTAAGCTAATTAATTATCCATTTTAATTACCTTGATAACTAAGTATATTAAATTTTTAGATCTTAATTAACCTTTAATATAAAACGTTTTCCTATTAATGATTAAGTTATCATTAACAAAAGTATTTGAAAACTTTTTACCTTTCAAATTTACTTTTAAATTACATTTCAAATTAAGATTGAAAATGAATACAATTTAACTTTAACAAAGATAAAAAACAATTTAAAAACTTTCTTAATCATATGTTAAAGGATACTAATCTTTATAAAAGGAATTTACAAGAATTTATAACCAAATTCAATTTAAATTCAAATTACTTTAAAATTCACTTTAAACATTCCAAGTTATTTAAAAACAAGTTCAATTTAAAAATTTCCTTTAATTTCAAAGTTGAAATACAGATTTAATCTTTATTCCAGATTTAACTTAAATCTATAAAAGCTTTACTTACATTTTACATCTTCACTTTAAAATTCAAATTATATAACCATTCCTAAAATAGTTAAAACAAATTAAATTTAAAAACTTATTTTATTTTAAAAACTAAAATTCAAACCAAATTCCAGATTTTTAAAACTGGATTTAAACTTATTTTAAATTCCTATTTTACAAATTAAACTCCAATTTAAATTTAAAACCAATATTCTTTTATACTTTAAATGTTGTTAAAACTAAATTTAAATTTCAAATTTTAAATTATTTCAATTTCAGATTCAAACTCCTTCAATTCAGATTCAAATTCGGGTTTTTAAATCTTAGTTTAAATTTTAGTTTACAATTTAAAACCTTACTTTTAATTTATAAAACAGAAACAGGATTCTGTTTTTAATAAAACCTGGAACAACATCAATACCCGAGCAACTCGAATTTTACTTCGAGACAAAACCTTAACTGCTTCGAGCTAAAAGTCGAATTTCCCGAGACCAACATGAGGCCATCAAACCTGTAACCACCCAACATTCACCAGCATCACCACACTGTTCTATGCACATGTACAGTGCCTCCGGTCACCTCTGACCAACTACGCGACCTCCCTATAGTCGGCATTCAACACCTCAGACCATCCAAACAACAACAATCTCAAATTCAAGATCCCAACCGAAAATTCCCAAACCTGGAATAGAAACAAAACTCCACACCCAAACCTGTCAGCACCTCCCATTTGAAACTATGACACCATCGGCTTTGAAACTCCGGCGAAGACCTCGTCAACCCTCCAACCTCCATTCCCTAAAACCCCAAGCAACTCGATCAACAGAGGAGATCGAATCCAAGTAAAAACTGTAACCCAATAAAACTAGGGTTCCAAAGCTTCAAATCAAAATCATCATCACCAAAATGCAATGCAACCCGATCAGATAATTTTCCCCTCATCTTTGATAACTCCTCCTCCTCCAGAAACAAACTCCGCACCTCTAATCACTTGTTGCAACATAGAGGCCCCATAATACAAAATATTGATAATATAAAACTACACTCTGGTTCAAGCATTAAAAAAATGTAATTTTAGATTTAAAATTCATGATTTTGCATGATGTTTTGATATATAACCCTGAAACTTCAAATCATTGTACTTGGAATTTCACTAATTAATGATTGATCATCTGTCCAGAGATGATACATAAATGTTTAATCTTAAGTAAAAAAATTTAAACTATATTTTATGATGAAATAAACATATATTGTTTCAGCCTTAAATCTAAACCAAGATTTAATCAAGAGAAAATGGATTTTAAAATCAAACAGAGGTTTGAAATTAAGGAAACAAAAATTTAACAGGAAAACAAGCATGCACCCATATATATTCAGATATATAAATATTCACTACAAAATTTCATGAAAATATTCATTTCAAATTAAAAGCATGAAATCATCTTTACCTACTTAAATTTAAAATAAAAATGGAGTTACTCACCTGTACAGAAGAAAAGCACCAGATTTTTAAAATCCCTTTTGAAAATCTTTTGCAAACTTGTTTGAATGCTTTATAACTTTTGCTCCCTAATTTTGAACAGCCTTTAATCTTTTGAAAACTTGCTTTTAAAACTAAAAAACAGAACGGGTTTTCTGTTTTGATACTAAAACCTGAAACAACTTTAACCCGAGCCTACCCTAAATTAATTTCGGAACATATCTTTAACTGCTTGTGACTTAAAAACTAAAATGCTTGCAGGAAGCCTGAGTTGCTTTAAAATGCTTTCAGATTTTAAAAGAAATGCAGGTTTTCTTAAAAATGAAATACAGGACTTATGCTTTGCATTTGAACAGGGGTTGCATCAAATTTTGATCTGAGGAAATGTGTTTACAGAAAAATGATTTTGCAGGTTTGAGGATGAAGAGTTTGATTATAGGTTTTTGAAGGAGGAAACGGTTTTTGCATTTGAAAATGAGGATGATTACAAAAATTTTAATTCTCAGATTTAATTTGATTTGAGGATGGTTTAAAGTGGAATGGTTTCTTAGCTGAAAGAATTCTTTATTTAGAATGAAAATGAGAAAAAGGAAGGGAAAGAAAGAAAAGCACGTTTATATAACTAAATTTATGATTTATTTAAAATCAAAGAAAATAACAATTAAAATTTGACACTTGTCTTAAGTGTTAACACTTGTTAATATATTTGTTTAATCACTTAACATATGTTGAATTATGTTCTAAGACGTTTACACATGTCCTTTTAATTAATTAGTATTTTTAATTAAATAATATAATATAAAGCTTAATTAATTAGTTTACAAATACTTATTATATGTATAAAAAAATCTTTAAGGAAATAATACCATTATATTTATAAATAAAAACAATACACATATCAATTATTTGAAATAATATTTTTGATAATTTTTGTAAATAAATTTGAATTGATTTAATAATCTTACTTTAGTAAGTAATTAATTAGTGAATTTATCTTTTAATAAGCTAATAAATTGTTTTCTATTTATAATATGTATATATATTTATATATGTATATATTAAATAGATGAGTTTGGCTTGTATTTATGTATTTTCATTTATTTTTAAACTGATTTTAAAAAAGCTTTTATATAAATATCCTAATTAGTTAATCCATTTCTAATTTAATAAATGCTTTTGTAATTAATTTTCTAATTTATTTTTACATATGCTAATTTATATAAATAAATTTCTTTAAAAAGAAAACAATACAAACAATTTATGTTCTCAACAAAATCAAATAAAATACATTTTAAAACCAAAGTATAATTTAAGATATATATATATATATATATATATATCTTTTGAACTTCAATTTAAATATCCAAATTCAAATGAAATTTCAAATTAAAATTAAAAATCCAATTGATGGATACATACTATTTTAACAAATTCAAGTTCCATTTATATATAATTATTCTATTTAAAATCTATATATATACAACACAATTATTATTATTGTTTAAAATAACAATTTTATCAATTTTAATTAATTTATAATGGAGATTATCTCATTTAAATTTTGTTTGAAATTTTGTGATATCACATAGACAAGCTCGAAACTCAAAACATTCATACTCTCAGCATAGAATGGTTGAGAGAAATAAGGAAAAACTCCCTTGGTTAATCCAATGGTCCATCATATGTTAATATAGTGATAGCAAACCATCGAATTTCCCAAGCAGCTTGAAAGAATTTTAAAGATATCCCGTCTTAGAATAAATACCCAATAAAAAGCTCAACGAATAATCTATCAAATAAGATAGATTTCTCAAAACTCTACGAAAAGAGTCGAAATCAAACTCATTCAAACTCGAACTCTAAGCAACAAAAATGATCATCAACAAAATTTTCTGCATAATAATACGGAAGGTAAATCCTCACAACAAGGATAGACTCAATAGGCAAGATAGATAAATCGCATAAAATGGCTTCTCACAAGGCCACCAAACTCGAACGACTGCGAAAATGCACATCGTTATCAATAGCATAAGAATAGAGTGAACTCAAGAACAAGAATATAAGCTCAAATTACTTTTCATTCCAAGATATTTAGAATTTTTATTAATTTTTTCTCAACATCTTTTAAATTTTAAATCTCAATTTTCAACATTTGAAATTTTCAAACTCTTTACTATATTACCTAGTAAGTAATATAAAACACAAATTAAAAGTCTAAATTTCTTCCCTTACGTCAAAATTGATTTGCAAAGAATTTTGTAAATCCATAGTAATATTCCTCAAGACAAATTAAGGGTTTAAATTCTCTTTATTGTTTTTATTAAACCACTTAAATAGTTTAAAAACAATCTTCAAATCCTCTTATAACTCTTCTCCTAAAACATCTGATGTATATAATATAGATTCTAAAATCTCAAAATATACTTTCAATAAAGTATAGCTCGGGAATATTCTTTCATATTCTCATCTTTATAATCTTAAAGTAAATAAATAAACAAATGGCATTGCCTTGCCATTTAATGTCTAATAAATAGATATATCTGTTGGCTCAAGAGTCGATCGAACAATCAAACCTGCCTCGCCACCCTAATACTCGTCTTTAAAATCAATGACTGCAATTACCATTCAAAAATAAATTTAATATATAGCTACAAATATTATTTTCAAAATCTCAATTTTTTTAATATCTCAAAGCTCAAATTTCTCTATAAAACTCATATTTATATAACTATAAAAACTTAAACCAAAGAGCATTAAGAGAATGCATCGAGATAGTCCCAAAATACTCGATTCTCAAAATCATAGGAAGGAGATATAGTGTTCATCAATCTTACGATGTCACGAGCCACTCCCAAAAATGATTAAGATACAGGATAAGCAAGATATTCTTCTCGAAGGAGAAGAAGCACACAATCCATGAATCACTATTTCAAACGGAATAATGCTATAAAGGATAAAATAAATTGAGTATCTAAAAAGAACACTCAAACGAAACTAAATGATAAACTCAATCAAACTCGAACAATCTAGAAACTCACCTAATTCCTCAGTGGATATCCTCGTTGAAGGATAACCAAAGAGCTAAGAGCCAAGAATAAGGTTACCTCAACAATCGATTGCCCGATTGGATGTCAAATCCAAACGGACTCACAAAACTCAACAAAGTCACCATGACTGGATTTTGAAATATATCATCAACATATCGATACTCAAGAGTGAATATAGAAACTTCAGAATCATCATTAACATTCCAAAGTGATTGAAATAATAAACCAATCAAATTAGAATGCCTAAATAACTACAGGATCCTATAATAACCAAAGGATCGGACTTAACATCAAATAAGTCAATCCATCTCAAATCAGATACATCTTAAGACAGTGCGTAATAAACAAATACTCACTGAAGCAGCAACAAATAGAAAACTTAGAATGCTCACAACAAGCCAATCATTATGGATCCCTTCAATAGGATTCACAACTCTCAAAGGAACGCAACCATAATGCACAAAAAAATTAATCTTCTCCATCGATAGGAACTCACTCGTATCGACAAAAATAACAATAGAACAATCCCAAATAAGACTTTATATAAGATAAGATGAAAACAGACTCTATTATGGAATACTATGGAATACAATATATCTATATTCCTAGACATATTCCTTCTCAACAATCCCAAAACTCGAAAAAGAATCAAGGCTCGATTCAAAAACAAGCTCGAATAAAAGACAATGTTTCACCCGTATTGTACTTCGATTTACGATGATATACGTACTATTCTGTGTTTATACAACTTTGTTCTGAGTACAACTTTGATACCAAACTGTGACGCCCCAACCCGAGGCCCTCCTTAGTAAAGAGAACTAACAAGTAATTTCATCTACTGAAGTGGAGAAATGGGCTGGTTAAGGGCGATCATCTATAATTTTGTCTTAAACATCTATTGAATACATCGATAAATTCAATATGATTTTTCTTTTCTACCTCAAGTGGACCGACATACCCATTAAATGCTTAATCCAAAACTATAGGTGGCTAACAGATCTATCAAAACAAAATACAATAACTAAATGAAAAGGTCATCACAGAATAGTAATCAACATCATATATATACATATACACTGATACATGTTTAGTACAATACAATATGGATACAATAAAGGTGGTAGTCGACCACACCATATACATCGAATCAAATATAACTACATCAGAGTATGTGAAAGAACAAAAACTACTCAAGAGAAAGAAGAGCTGATATCTAACATCAACTTCAACCTAAGTCCAATAGATGATACTTGAAATAACTATGCCGGACCCGAGCCAAAACACACGGGTCAGGCTAGCTAAAATCATCAGTTAAACAGAATAATCGATAAGGATAAGTAGGTGAAAGCTATGGTATCCTTTTTCTTAAGGATGTCATGCCCTAAATAGGGTTTCAATATCATAAGAAAGGACAACATCTCTTCTTGGAAAGTAGAAGAGATAATGATGATAAAGTCATATGGATCATCGACGAGCAAAGTTTTAAAGATAAGGCTCAATAAACATTGCTTTCGCCTCATATCATAAGCGGTACAAAAGAATATAGATAATGGCTTCAAATGATTCAACTATCTTCTTAGAAGCGGCCGTCAACATAACAATACATCAAAGATACATCTCCTTCATACATAGAATAAAATGCATAAGGATGTGCCTCATCTCATTGGCACATCCCAAGGATCATTCAAGGAAATATAAACGCAATCATAAAAGAAGCATCACACTTATTCACACCTCATCTTATCGGTATGATTATAGATACATGTCAAATCCATCACTAAAACTCATCATAAAAGATTCTTCGTAATCATTTATACCCCATCCCATTGGTATAAATATATAAATACATCATAACTCCATCTTAACATCAAGTAGTCTATAAAATCACCATATATGTACACATATCACCTGGCAATAGGCTATCAATGTAATAATCATCTAAAGATGGTGAAGTCTAAAACATCAAAACTCAAAGAAATCCAAGATTGGCCAGATCCTCGATTGCATGAAGAAGCAATGCTACGCGTGCAACATCGTGACTGGTACTACTATTTGGTAACATAAACATCGTGATGTCTGGAGTCAAATAACATCTTAACATCGTGAATGACTATAGTCTATAACATCATAATGACTCCCAGTCACAATGACCCGAGTTAATAACATTATGATGATCGGAGTAGCAACTACATCGTGTTGACTTTAATTGAATACTCATGATCTGTAGTACTAGTAAAGATCGTGAATGTGTCTCATCTTCTCGGATAGGAAACCAATAGGTGTTAACGTATGTCCCATACCATACGTTCTCACCTAACGGTTTACTAGCCGTTAGTTGGTAGCACACTAATAAAATCATCATGAAAATGTACTCAACCTTATCTCATTAGCGAGTAAATACGGTACTATACTCGTCTCATCTCATTGGCGAGTACTAGTGGCATCGTGACTTGTCTCATGTCATAAGTAAAAACTATCATAATATATCTCAACATCGTAAGATCATTATAAAGAAGCTTACCTTATCTCGTCGGCAAGTAAAAATAACATCTAGATGGTTATTCCAAATAGGAATTTCTAGCTCTTAATTCATCTCATTTCATTGGCGATTAAGAAACACATCTTAAAATGGTCCTTCATCGAATATACTCCTAAATTTGAGTTATCGAACCATATAATCTACCCAAAATCTAATAACATCTTAAATCATCTCAAACTGTTCATCGAAAGGGTTTCGATCGTATAAATCCGACATTAAGCGATAAAGCAAATCCATGTGTCCCATAACACAAGTTTTACTTTACCATTTAATTATCTTTCTTATATGTCCGAAATTCAAAAAAAATAATTAATTTTATTTATAAAATAATTTTATTAGAGAAAATAGAAATTTAAAATGATTTTCCGAAAATGATTATTAAAACCAATATTTGAAATTCCTTTATTATAGGAAACAAATATATTTTTATTTAGAAAAAATAATTTCAAAAAATACTGTGTAATAATAATTTGAAATGTCCATGTATTTTAAAAATGGTTTAGTGAAAACCATTCTCGAAAGCAATGAAAACTAAGAGGGATATCTCAAAATCGATATCTTGAATTCAATACGAATTAAATTCAAATTTAATCCGAAATCAATTCAAATTCCATTTAAATTTGAATTTTAAATTCTCCAAATATAGCTAGCCAAATGGTAGACATCATAGCTCTCATAATATCTCAAAAACATCATCAAAATCGAAGAGAATGAGAGAAAAAATGAGCTAATACAATTCTAAAGTCAACGATTGTTGTTGTTGTCATTTTGCTCTCTAGACAGCAACATACAACCATAGTTTCGACCATTTCAAAATTCCAGAAAACACAATGAATGAAACTTGTAGCACATGATCTAAGATTTTCAAAACATCCAAAATTATCAAGTTCGAATAAGAAACGAAGAAGTTAAGGCCAATTTTGTTTCAGTTTCAAACACATAGCAAATATTAGTTTTGCTCTTAGGACAGCAGTAAAAAAATTTCAAATTTGACATAGCTAACCTCAAATTACAAAAAAATCATTGAATGAAAGTTGTAGGACATGAGTTGAGCTTTCCGGAGCATTAAAAATTATCGAATTCCGATCAAAAACGAGAAAGATATAGCTCGAATAATATCAGATTCAGACTCAAGAAATTCTATCAAAGACAGAACTATACTTCTTCTTTCAAATCTATTTTAGGTCAACCGAATGGTAACATATCAAAATTTAACCTGATGATAAATTATTTCTTATTGAATTTAGTTTCCATCAAAATAAATTTGACCTAAATCGGATAAGAAACGAGTAACTTATGGTTAAAACACCTCTCTGGCCTGAGATTATTGTTGCTATCAATTTGCTCTAAGGACAGCAAAAAACAAGCTCGATTTTGATCAAGAAAACATCAAAATTTTAGAAAACTCAAAACATGAAACATATAGCTCTATGTCCATGATTTCTAGAACATCCAATATTATTGATTTTGGTTAAGAAATGAAAGAGTTAAGGCAAAAACAAAGTTGCTACCAGAAATCAGGAAACAAAGAGAATAACAACCAGAAAGAATAACAAATACAATAAACGATTTTGCAAAATTTCTCACACGAAATTTAATTTTTAGCTAGAAATTCGTGAGCTTGTACTTACCTTAGAAATTTAGCAAGAGTTTTGGACGATTTCAGAGTGAAGTTGTAAGCTTTTGTGATGAAGAGGAGCGTTTAAGACCTGCAAAGGCTAGAAGAGAGACATGCAATAGCAAAAGAAATTGTTACAGACAAATCATATCTTGTTTCCAAGATTTTGATGAAAACTTTTAGATATTGAATGGAGTTACCTTCTATTATTTGATTTTAGTGATTATCTTCTTTGATTTTCAGCAATTTAAGTGAAAATTTGAATTTAGATGGAGACTACCTTTTTTCTCTTATTGCTTTACTGTAAACTTTTATTTGGGGAGGAAGAAGAAACTACACGCAGTAGCTTATTTCTCTTTAGAAACATCTGGATAATGGAATTTAGGTTTTAAACCTAACTCAAAAAAGCCCAAAACCATCATTACATAAAGAAAATTGAGTTATGTACAATTTCTAACATACATAATCAACATATACACACTTTTCTTCAACCTAAGGCCAAATAAAATGTATACATCTATTTGTTTGCAAATAAAATTGTTATTGTAACATATAAAAATTTGTTTCAATAATAAAAAGTTTTTTTTACAAATAAAACCTTATTTTCAAAAATA
This sequence comes from Allium cepa, assembly GCA_030765085.1. Classification (NCBI taxonomy): domain Eukaryota; kingdom Viridiplantae; phylum Streptophyta; class Magnoliopsida; order Asparagales; family Amaryllidaceae; genus Allium; species Allium cepa. The sequence continues at coordinate 489,262,923 of CM060945.1, forward strand.
TTTTATAGTTACAAAATTTACACTATTTTACTACAAAACACCATTTTCAATTCGACAATTTGTACAAAAATTGATTTCTTGTCATATAAATTATCATAAATCATTTTAACTCTTTTTAATCGTCTAACAATTATTTTTCAAACAATATTTCATCTTTTATTTTAATAAAACACATATCATCTTCATATTTCTCATTTTAAATTAAATAAATGATTCATATTGACAATGTTTTCAAATATTGATGTATTTACCCAAATAAAATTGCAATTTGATTATTTTCTACTCAAATTCTCAAAATAAAGTTTTTAAGACTTTATTTTCATTACTTTAGATTTATTTCAACAATTTAATGTTGAAATACATTACCTAATTGATTTATTAGCTCCAAACTAATAAATAACCAATATTTCAATTTATTTAAACCAAATACTTATCCAATCAATATTTAATCTCATATTTATACCCAAATAAACAAAATAAAGTTCCAAACTTTATTTTTCTCGTTATATCTACAAAATCCATTATTTATTCCAAATTAACAATTTAAATTTTCCAATTATATTTTAATTTACAATATTAAATTATAACTTCCGTTATAATTTAATGTGTACCAGTAATCTCCAAACCAAGGTTGTTACAGCTATAACTGTTCGACTAATGAAAGGTTAGCTGGGTCTGATTACTATATGTATATTGAAGTATTTTTTTGATAAAGATCTTTTGAGATATTATATATTATTATTTAGCATGTTATATTCTGGTATTTTGCTCTTCTTTCTTATTCTATCTCTTTTTTTCCTTGTCTTATACCATAATGTTTTATCCTGCTGACACTTAGATGCTCAGCACATCAAGATTGTAGATGTATTATTGTCGACATTCATGGGTCGAAAATGTCATTTATTACTATAATCATGGTCTGAAGTACCTTTAATGGTACAGTAAAGGATTAAAAATAACAATTTTTTTGTTGTTTTTAAGTTATGGCATTAGAAAAAGAAAATCAAAAGCTGTAAAATAGCACATCAGATTTTTTATTTTCTATACATAAGTATCGATCGCATCATTTCGCTTTATTAGGTTTCCACATAAACTTAATTCCTCAATTATGCATCTTTCGACTTAATGATCTCACCTACTTGAACATGATTCTATTTTATTAGGAAATGTGCAAATATCATTCATACGAACTATGTAGTGTGATTTAGTAAATTTACTCCTTGGAAAATATGTAGTTAAGTAAAACCATAAAGAAAGTTTGAATCATCATAAATGAAAAAAAAATTATTGATATAAAAGTTGACTTAATTATTTAAAGCTAAAAAGAAATAGCATGTAGTTGATTCTCTTGTTAAATCCAATCTAAAACAATTAGCTCCGTATAATTATCTAATTGGTTTAGTTTCAAGTAACACAAAATCGACGTTAACTAATTTTTTTATCGGTTGCACGCTAGTATACTTACAAACATCATAAATAAATACATATCTAATCTATAATCGTCTTTAAGCTGCAAAAATTGGAAACCATAGAAGTAAAAAATAACTAGATTAGACCCATCATTAATTACCTCACCGCTTTGTGAGATTGACAAAACCATGGTGGCTGTCGCTTATGAACAGTTCGTGATCTATTAAACAATAGCATAGAAAAAATGCATCGAAGATGTAGATTAATTAAGTAAAATGATAATTGATTTCGTAGAAAATTAGTTTAGTCCCCTGTAATATTATAAAAAAAAATTCAAATAACAATTACAAGTTTATAAAGCATAAATTTACAACTATTTAAAAAAAAGATTCTACAACTGCCTATTGTAACCAAAACAAAAGCACTGTTTGTACAATATTCATTTTTCCGTAACCTAACATGAAATATTGTTTGAATATTCTTTTACTTCACATTTTTCATTTGCCTAGCTTGGTTTTCTTATATAACTGTATTTGAGAATGTCAGAAAAGATGAATTCTACCACTAGTAGATTGTACAAAAACATTAATGTTTTTTTGATATCTATATAATAATAAATAAATTGCGTTCTATAAAAAAAAATAAAAAAAAAATCATATTTTAGTAATATAACAAATAAGATAAAAGTCAAATGAGATACAAAAATAGAGAGTGAAAAAACAATAGTTCATTGCATGTAATATATTTTACAAACCAATTAAAGATTTCATGTTATCAATGTATTTTTAAATATAATAACCACCTGAAAGTGAATAAATGAGTATAATTTATAATCATACTAAGATAAAATCAAAAGAAAAGAAAATTTACAACCTTGGTATCAACTTTTAAATTTTCTACCAATTTTGGTTGGACCTAGAGGCATTATTTCGTATTTTAGAATAAAATGATTGGAATTCATGATTAAAATGATAAAAATGAGGTGCCAAGGTTATTCGTAGGAACTTATTTAATAGCTGCAGCACCTATTGAACAAACGTCCAACTCTCTGATGCCTACTAAACAAGCATCTAATGTTTAAGCATTGAATTAATATGAACTTAACAATTATGGACCTATTAAATAGATGTTTGACTATTGGGTTGAACCAATTCATTTATCTCCTAATAATTAATTCTTCGGTCATTGGCATGCTCTTATACAAAGAGTAATTAAAGAACTTGGTATGTGGACGTCTATAGACATAGCAAACAATATCTCTATTTGTTTAAAATGAACCTCAGTATTTTCGTAACATTTTCTTAGGTACTATTAACAACTAAGAATTAACCTTCATTGTAAATCGTAAAGAGTGTGCACTTTCTTCTAATATATATCTTGGTAAATAAAAGAGATTATAGGTCATAATTTGTATTCAAATTTCACTCAAATGCCGATATGTTGGTAATAAGGCACCATTGATTGAGATTCTTCATTTTGTCCTTTAGAATCATGCATTTATTAAGTGTTGAGTAATTATAACCTTCATTACCGAACAAATAATAACATATATATTGGTTAACGACCCTAGATCCACAATTTAATTATTTAAAGATGAGTTAGGCAAAAGAACCTTAGTTTAAAAATTTGACTTTGTATTTAGCTTGTATTAATGGTTATGTTTATAACCTTATACAATATGTAATTGTATAAAAAAAATTAGTGGCTCAACTGAATCAATTCTCTAAATCGAACATACTATAGTTATGACCAACCATGCTTTATACTACGTTAGAATTACATTGCACTATTCGACAAATTCCTATGTGGACTTCCATGGAGTACATAGTAATAAATATTACCTACTACTTTATATCTCTTCCATACAAATTAATTTTAGGATATCCATGATTATTCTTAGGACTTATTAAAGGTTAAGAATTAATATTCATTGTAAACTTAGTTAGTGTATACTTGCCTTCTTTTAATACATGTCTTGGAATATCAAAGAGTTTATTAGTCATAATTGGTATTCAAATCTTACTCTCAGATATCAATATGCTAGAAAGTGGTCACCTTTTATTGAGATTATTACCCTTATCTTTCAAAATCATGCATTTATCGAGTATTGAGTCAGAATCTTGAATATATTCAACAAACAATAATTGTTAAGCTAATTATTAGTGATCTTGAAAATCACCTATTTAAAACTTTATTATCTTTAAACATCTACCAAATTATAATTGTGGTATTTTAATTTTTTTTTTTTTTTTTGAACTGGTACTTTATATACAACAAATCATTGGGACAACATATCCCATGTCAAATAAACGTTCGAAAGCAAGTTTCGAACTTGTGACATCCTGCACCAAAGCCGAATCAATTAACCACTTGGACAAAGGTGCTTGTCAATACGCATTTAATGAATTAACAATAAATAGATAATATGATTTAACACTTAAGATGAATTAATGTATTTCTTTTATTTTGCCAATACGCATTTAATGTATGAGAATGATAATGTGAAGCATTAAAACCTGACATTGTATTTATTTCAAGAATTCAAGAAATAATTAAATTTATAAGAAACTAGTTTAATACTTATACACAAACTGTAACATGTACGATTTCTCGACGCCCGAAAGTTGACATCAATACGTCCACTGTATCGAATGCCGCACAGTTGAATGCTGGAAAACCGAACCGTTAGGGTTAAAGAAAAAAAGATGGAAGAAGAAACAGAAACAACAATAGAATCTCACATATCGCAGTAGAACAAATATAATAGATAATTGAATAAGTTTAAAACAAAGAACTATATCAGTTATTACATTACAACACATTACATTATCAGAGTGTTACAACAACAAACAGCAAAAAAGAATATAACATATACTAATGATACGCTTCGCCGTCCTGCTTGCTCCTGATCTCCACAGCATCTCTTTTTCGATTTTTTTGCTCTCGAATAATGCTAACCTGACTCTAGGTTGCCTGTGTGGAAAAACTGTGGGCACCCAGAGTTTAGAAAGGGAACAATAAACTCAAAGTCAGTCATGAGACTGGTGTGAGATCTCAACACAATTATTTTTCACAAAGAAAAAGGAAAGAAAAGAAATCCGCTATGCTTTTTAGGAAATGAAACTATCATAAAGCCTCTCGCCACACACACAATGCAATCGCACACTTAGGGGAGATTTCTCCTTATGATAGTCAAACATGCTTAATATGCAAAATCTTTTTGATATTATCATTAGTGCATAGTGTAGAAAACATTTCGAAAGTATAATATTAATCTTAGCCAGCATAGGTACCATTATATTATGCCGACTATAGTTGCTTCCTGAGGAGGCAGGTTATACAATTGCAATCGTAAAGGGCTCATATTGTTTCTTTGGATTTTCAACAAATGGTCAGGCTAAGGAACTTCCTACTGCCACATGGGTATGCCTCTGGAGGGACGTCCCGAGAACCTATCCATATCTCTGCCAACACAAGGCCGGTTACCCCCTTCCCGGGAAGTAAAACCTAAGATATGCCACCCCCAGTCATTTGCGACCATTATCCGAGAATCCTCTACACTAACAACCAAAAAGAAAAGTGTTTGCAGTAATCACACAGGTTAAATATCTGGGCTCCATACCTGACACCACCTTTTTCCAGGAGGAATACCCTAGGGGAGCTACCCCTGAAACCTTGCTGCATCTTTCCTGTTTCGACCATTACCGGTTTGTGAGGCTCGATGAGGTCTCGTCCTTAAAGCTACACTTTTCGCAAAGTCATGCTTTGATCAAAAAATGATCAGCAACACTTCTTATGCCACATTACCAAATTGGAAATGTATCACTAGTAACCATCAACTACATAACCTCTGAGCTCGTATGTCTCAAGGAAGGGTGTTAAGCTAAGAGAATAAATCTCCGCCACCAAACAGAAATGTATTTGATAGAAACCAGCTTTACATCTCAAAGTGTAATGTCAGACACACTTCCATACAAGTCTGTTCCATGTTCGAACAGAACCGAAGGCACTTCCGAAGAAGCCCTTGCAATCCGGGTATTCACAATCCCGATCGGGCTTCCCATCACTTAGGGAATCTCTATACCGTAGCCACTCAGTACACAGACAATCGATAGGTTATCCTATCGTTCTCGCAAATACCCGGTCTTCACCACCGGTCTTCAAATGCTATCCATAATGTCATATCATTATTCAGTATAGGTTATATGACACAAAGGTCCTCTCTCGGCTAAACTGAATAATGAGCGCAATATTTAAAAACATATGGATATAGGATTTCAGTTAAGTCACAACTTCAAAATTCAAACTTTCTTTCAAATGGTGTAAACAAATTACCATTTCAAATCTTTAAACAAAAATATTTATTCCACAAAGTTCACCAAGTTTCACAAAGATTCATTCATAGTTTTTAAACAATTTCCATTTCAATTGGATTAATTCATTTAATTTTTAAATCAAAGATTTAACTTATAGCTTTCAAAACCAGTTTCCAAATATTCATTCATAACTTGGAAAACCATTTTCAATTCAACTTGAACTTCCTTTAATAAAATAGGAAATTCATTTCTTATATGAAAGCTCATATCGTTTGAAAACAAATAGTTTTTATTCGGAAAAATCCAATTTCATTTATACAAGTTAAAATCTTTGGTTTAATTTAAATTCCCAAAGCAACACTTTCTAAAATGGTTTAAATTCATATAAACCTATATAACCTTTTTAAAATCATAAGTTCTCAACATAGAATTCAATTTCAAATTTTTAATTCAAATTTAAATCAAATTTCAAAACTAAATTAAGTTATTCAGAAATAACTTTTTATTTTTTTTGAAATTCCTTTTCCAAATTTTTTTCCACTTTAAATCCGATTTGTTTCCAAAACCATTTGGATTCAAAAATTCAATTCTAAAATTAGTTCAAAAAAACTGTGACTTAACCAATTTCCATGTGCAATCCATCTTCTTGTGTGTATAGTGTAGTCCAGGGGTTTAACACAATGGTGCACAACATCAACCATCATATTAACGTCGATAAGCGGTATAATCCATAATGCTTATCTTCATTCATAGACTCATAGGTAAAATAAATTTATCAATGAGATATATCACAGAACATAAATAAAATTACTATTTGTGAGCAATCCTGTAACGACCCGTAAATTTCGACAATTTAATTTGTTTATTTAATAGGATTTTTGTAATTTATTTTAGTAGAAACAATAAAGGGGATAAATAAATGTAAAATGAAGGCTAAAATAAATATGTAAATGGTGACTTAACCTACTTATAGAAATTTGAATAAAATCCAAATGAATTAAATATAAAAGGATTCTTACCTGGATATAAAATTAAATATGAGAAATTAATGAAAATATTAAATTGATTTAATGCGATAAAAGAGTGTAAACGGTGATTGGAATAAATTAAGCAATCAGGTTAATGCAAGTAATAATTTATGGCTTGAATGAAACTCCAATTCAGTAAAATCATTTAAATGTTATGATTTGATTTTAAATATGAGATAAAAAAATGTAAGGATTTGGTTAATATATATGTTATTCATTCAGGGTATTGAATAAAAAAATTGGGAATCCAATTGTAATTAATGGTAATAATGTTGGTATTAGCTAATAAATTAAATTTCAATGCAATACCCATAAATGAATGGTAATGAAATGAATGTATATAAATGTATACTAGGTTATTTATCAAATAGAAGGAAAGAAAAGTAAATATTGAATTTGATTGATGAATAAATATACATTTAATATTTCGTTAGTATGAATTTAAAGGAATATGGGTAATTTGATTAAATCAATAAAGGACAATAAATGCAATGATGGTGGGTTATTAAAAAAGTGAATAGGGAAATGATTGTTATAGTAAGAATGGAACTCCAACTTGTTGGAATGGAGTAAATACACTTAGTAATAAATCTAGTATAGGAAATCGAAATGGAAATATTGAATTAATTAATTTGTATATATATAGTAAATGGTGATTATTGGATTTTAAATAATAAACTTATTAAAGGTGATCAAGAGTTGTGACCACAGGTTATTATGAGTGATACATATATATTTAATTCATTCAATTGATTTGGAAAGCATTGCAATAAATATAAATTAAATGTTACGTTAAATAAATTAAGGTAATAAATAGAGAATAACGTAAATGTTCTTCAAAATATGATGATTTGTGAATAAAGAATGGAAATAAAGTTTCATTAATATATCGGAATTTAATTTACCATAAAGGGGTAATTGCAATCAAACGAGTTAAATGATTAAACAGGAATCAAGCTTTATGTATTTATTTGGGTTTATTGCAATTAATTTTAAATTTAGTAATAAAATTTTACGTTAATTGGAAATTAAGTTGAAAACGTGAAATATTTATGTGATAATCTTAAATCCAATGGTTGACACTTCTATTTGAAATTATGAACGGAATAATAATTAATTTATTTAACTAAATGGAATTTTCGGGATTTTATTTATAATTTTGTAAATTAAATGAAGTTAATTATTAAAAGTGATATTAACATTTGGAATTGATAAATTTATCTTCTCTATATGGACATTTAAATTTGTTAAAATCATTGTAAATGTTTGAGTAATATAAAGATGATAAAATTGTCAATTTTAGAATTTAAATTTAAAAAAATTGGATTTAATCAATTAATTTAATTAATATAAAAATAGCCATTTTGGCCACTGACTTGGATTTTGACGAAACCAGTTTCATCGGATCCGTATCGGTGAATTATTGTAGGGTTTTAAGTTTCGTAGCGATCGGACTAGTCGTTTGATCGTACGAACGCGAAACGCCTTGAAATCAATTTAATTGAAATCAATTTGAAATCAATTTGAAAATATTGTTTTCAGCATAACTTCTTCATACGATAGAATTTGGAAGTGAAACTTTTTCCATCGCGTTCAGAATATTTTAAAATACCTATTTTGATATATGGGTTTACCCAATTTCGTTTCGGGGTCAGAACGGGCTTTTTGGGCCACGTTAGCGTTAGCACGTATATCCAACACGATCCATCTTTTCAAATTTCCAACCTATCTATATAAACCCATTTTAAACCCTAGCCTCCATCTATGCTCATTTGTTTGTGCGTTCATTTCTCCAGCTCCTCCTCTTCCCAATGGCTACAAACCCTAGATCTAAATTCAAATTTCAAAAATCAAATCCAAAAGTAAAAATTCAAAGTCCTTAGAAAAATTCGAAAAAATTATAGAATCAAAGCTCTCATCGATATGAATTTACGAGTAATTTTATTTTTGAAATTGATGCTCGTATCAATCGAAAAGCTCGGTCAAACCTTAGAATTCGGGAACCCTAACGTCAGATTTGGGGTTTTCTGATTTTGGTCATTGGTTGGTGAAATTTCTTTGGGGGTTTTGTGAGGATAGTCGTATGCAGGCGTTTGAGGGTGGTTGGAGGTTGTGGAGCGGCCCGTGGTGGCTGGAATTGACAAATTAGGGTTCGAAACCCTAAAAAGTGTGATGGCGGTGGCACTAGTTAGGGGACGATCGAATGGGCAGGGAGTGACAGTCGGCGAAGGGGAGCTCCACGGTGGCGGCGGCTCGGTCGTTAGTGGTCCCTAGGCACGGGCGACATTGGTCAAAGGGTGGAATTTGCGTGCGTTGTTTTTTCGGGTTCGTGAGTTTTACTGTGCGCATTTGGGAAGAAGGGGGAAACATATGGATGCTGACGTGTGAGTGTATTGTTAATTAATTTTATTTTATTTCGAATTCAATTGTTCTTATATTAATAACTTTTACATACGAAATCCGATTTTTGCGAATTTTTTTTTCTTAGGAGCGTAATAAAAATCCGGACACTTTGACGCTGGTTTGGACAGATTTGAAGACCACTGAATTTTTGGGTTTAAATCGGATTTAAATTCGTTTTAAATTCAAAAGGTGAGTGTTTTAACCCAATCACAACTTCTAAAATTTCTTATGTTTGTTAAATTGATTTTAGATATTAGTAGAAATTTATTTATGATTGTTTGGCATGTTTTATTCATCATCTCTGTTAAATCGCATATATTTAATTTAACTGTTATTTAATTTTATTATTGCATATAAATTGACAGTTAAAATTTATTTATTTGCATATGAACTGATAGTTAAACAGTTGATGAATTTATTTTGAATATAAATTGTAAGTTAATAACTGTCGTTTATTTCCTGTTATATTGTATATGTTATATATTGATGTTGTTTAAATTGACGATGATTGAAATAAACTAACGATGATTGAAATAAATTGGTTGATGATTGATATTGGGTGAATGGATGATGTGTTCTATCTTATATAAATTGCAAGTTATCATGCATTTTCAATTCATTCGGGATTGCGGTTTGAAATGATATACAACCGCATTTTTATTTTTTAAATTGCGGATTGAAATGATAAATATCCGTATCACTTGACCATAGGATAGAAAATTATATACAGGCACCGCGGTATATATATAAAATTATTTTGAAATTATTTTATGGTTTGGATATGATACGGTTAAACAAATATTAAACTTGGATATGATATAAATATATTTTTATATATACATACATAGTTAAATTGTTGAATTTAAGCTATGCATAAATCTGTTAAATAAAAATGAATAAGTTGAAAACTGACATTTGATAATTTATGTTATACGTTTAAGTACAGGCTTAAGATCTTGTGTATATATATATATATAGTTAAATGTTTTAAATCAATAAAGATTGAAAGATAAATTTGAAATTTAATATAAATTGAGCTTATCTGAAAATTTAACTCCATAAGTTGATGTTAACTTGTTAAAATTAGAAATTTTAAAGGTATGATATTTATAACGGGATTTAATAAATAATTTTAGTGTACATAAATGAAAGGAAATTTTAGTGTAAATAAATTTAGTTTATTTTAAATGGTTATGGATTTATCATGTAAACCTTTCAAACTAAATAATAGGAAAATGAATTATTGATTTAAATTCACAACCTTAGTTTTGAAATTCATTAAGTACTCAAAGTTAGAAAATATTGAAATCAAAGTGTTTTATTTAAACTGAAAGTGAATCTAAAAGTTATGAGTTTAGACTGGAATTAAAGTGAACAAAAGTTGTGAAGGAGTGGAATTTATTTACTTTTAAAGAAATTTTAAATTCAACTATTTTATTTTATATATTGTTGAATATCCAAACCATTTAAGTTTGAAAGTTATGGTTTTAAAACTATGGATTTCGAAGTATTATGTTGAAAGTTAAAATTCAAATATTTGGTTTCGAGGTATTATAAATTTCAAAAGTGGCATGATTTTGGAAAAGAAATATATATGAAATAAAATCATTTTTATTTGGGTTTTAAAAAGGGAATGATATTATATTTATGGGTTTTGATATGGAAATTTTATTCTGGTTTTAAAGTATAAATTATTTTTAGAAGACCGCGGTGTTATAATAACGTTTGGTTGTTGAAGAGACCGGGATCAGAAGTTGTCATACTCTCTGCCAACTCCGAAAACCATTTTAACAACCGTGTACGCGGTGGAGATTCCAGAATGAAGTAGTTTGGTGGCGGCGTTTCCTGTAAGGTAAATACGTGGACCCGACTCCCGTGAGTTGGCATAAGGTGGCTAAAACTGGAGCGATTGACGGGTTAATAAGGTAGCACCTTTGATCGGACACATCCCTTCGATATTATACTTTGACTCTTGGATTGATTCGGTGGCCACTTTTGATTTTATTTGGGGGTGTGGCTCGAGGTGGGCGGTAGCTGCGCGCTATGCGTTACCACCGACCCGGAAGCATAATTGGTATATCTACTCTGGCATTGCCTAGTTGTGCCGTGTCACCTACCCTATTGCGCCTTGTACGAGTTTCTATTTGTGTCATACCTATGGAGTGTCTTCTCGTAGTCTCCCGATCAGGAGATTTGCAGGCACTGTATAGACTATTGGCATTATTTGTGTTAAGGGCTATATGGGTAACCCCTTAGCGCTATTAAAAAGCAAGTTTATTTTACAATTAGACACTATTATAATAGCGAAATATACTATATAGTAAATAGGTTAACGGATCCTTAGGAGATGTAAATCCCGAGCATCTCTTGAGTTACTGCACTCATATCTATTTCTGTTAATTTAACTCACATAAGATCTTTTAGTTCTGACTCGAGTGTTTTTGTCTTTTCAAATTCGCTCGGGTCAGTCCGAGCATTTCAGGATTTGAAGTTTTAGCTCTGGAGGACGAAGACGAAGATTTGTACTACTATTATTATTAACTATATTCCACTACACTATTTAATTCCGCTGCATTGATATTATTGGTATGTGAACTCTGATATTTAATTGTATAAAGAAGAATCAAATGTTTTATAAACAGTTTTATGAACTGTATATTTTATTATTATATTTTATCCTTCCGCTGTGAGATTCTGTTTTTTTTCCTTTCCTTATTTTCTTATTTACCCCATAACAATCCGCCCTTACGTATGGTTTGAATTGGCACGTGTGTCTGTCTAAATCGTGTGAAAAGGCGGGACGATACAAATCCAGTTGGATCCCTTCAACCTGTTTCCCTGCATCCACAGATATTAGCACAACCAATAAATATCGATTCAATCTGATAATAATTATCATATTCAGCTAAAGAACCAATCAAACATTTTAATATTGGCTATTTAAATTAACTAGTATCCAGTTGTGAGTGAGATTAACTCACCTTGGGTTTTCGACGAGCGTTCAAATTTAAATTAAATCGAACGACATTCGATTTAACCAAAATTTTTACTTACTCGGAATGATTCCAGAATTGCTCCACTGCGTAATACTCGTCTCTACAATTCCGGCGTCCCTAGTTTCATCGATTTCTGATAATGTATGTAAGAGATAAGCAGTTTTAAAGATTATTCGATTTTAAATATAACATATTTACATTTTACTTAATTATTTTACAAACCAATAATCGAAGCCGCTAGATCCACAAGCCAAAATCACGGCCGCTCCTCTCCCCTTCTTCCTTACGCGAATACCAAGCTAAAACAACCCATCATGACCGAAAAAACAAACCACGATCGCCTCCTCCACGCAATCCTAGCCGATGATCAAAGGCCACCGTTGCGTAGCCCTTCGCCGCCTCATCCTTCACCACAACCCCCATGAAGCTCTGTGCCCTCATCACAATGAAAAACGTGTGCGAATGCACGGACATCGCGATCGACTTTCACCTCCAATTGGCGACAATAGCCGAGATCCACCGTTCAACTTGAAGAGCTCGGCGAGCTCGTCATCTTCGTAGTTGGAAGATTTCGCTATAGCCTGATGGATTTCTCGATAATTTAAGATGAATATTGGTGTTTTTCGGCCATTGAATTTGATAGTGTCGGCCTTCGAAAAGAATTAGGGTTTCGGCCCCCCTTAAATGAATATATATACGTATAACCAATTTTTTAATTATCTAATTCACTTTAAAACAACTTTTTCACATGATCTCCAAACGACGCGTGCCAACAGGTGTGTCTAAGGTTTTAACCACGTTCTGAACACAATGAAACGTGTTTCGGAGGCTAATTTGGTCGTATGCGCGAGTTAGGGAAATAAACTATCAAATTTAAATTAAATCGATTAAAATAGTTTCTATGCGTTTTGAGCTGCCAGGGTCAAACGACAACTCCGATTGCTACGAAAATTGAAATTCGATAATAAATAACTATTACGGATCTAATGGAACTGGTTTCGTTGAATTCCGAGACTGTGCCCTGGAAGGCTATTTTAACTCGTCGGTGAATTCGAGCGATCTTCAAAAATCGTCGAGATCACCTAAATTCTCACCTTTAAATTTTTATTAACTCTTATTATAAATCATATAGAATTTATAATTACATTAGAAACTATTCTGATTCACTTCGAACTGAAATTTGATTATTTGCATTATTATATTATTAAGTTTCATTATTAAATTAATATAAAATCCCAAATCCTAATTTATCGACTTTTTATTCCATCCAAAAGTCCAACATTGCTATCTAAATCCAAATAAACTCAAAATAAATTTTAGAAGCCAATTCATAAGCATTTATATCCAGATTCACTAATTATCACAATTCCAAATATTTAATTATTATTATTCAAATCAAATTAAATTACCGTAATTGAAATTTAACTAATTCTATTAATTTCACCAAAATCTTTTTACTTCAAAATCAATTCAAAATCCATATTTAACATTTAAAATGAATTAAATGTTCAAAATTTACGACTAGAAATTCTGGGTCGTTACACAAACATAAAGCACATATAGTAAATCAATAAGACTTTTTAGTGCTTATATATACCAGTCAAGTTAACATTATTTTAGTCACAAGTCATTGTCACCTGAGGAAGAAAACAAGTGTAGAACTTTTAATCAAAAACGTTTACTCGTTTTCAGTTGTGTTAGAAGAATCAAAATGAAAATTAATATCTTCAAGTTTATTTGGCTTTGTTCATTTCTTATGTTCAATAAATCTTCATTAATGGTAATCCTTTGGCTATTTTCAGTGCAGTTGTCTTTTTGATGTATATGGCATATAAATTATATAAGAGCAGTATGAATTTTTTAAAATTAGTTATACTAATTGTGAAGTTAAATAAACAACAAATGTAACACAAATTATATTAATTATGGGATTTTTTTTCTGAAATTACAGGAAATCAATCATGCGGGAGCTGGTGGATTATGGCAAGAACTTGTTAGTAATAAAGGTTAAAAACAATGAATTTAGAGAAAGTTGTTATCTTCTTTGATTATATTTTTGCAAATTTTTTTAACCTATATTATGCATATATATATATATATATATGTGTGTGTGTGTGTGTGTTTTGTAGCAGGAAGGTAAAATAATTGTTCCATGGACAATGATTGGAAATGAAACTTCAAAAAATTTAACAACAAACCTATCTTCTTATTTTGAACACAGTAAGGGACTCTTCGAAAGGAATTTAATAACGACCTGCAATTCTGCACATTTCAAGCTTACAATAATCCACACATGTTCAACTTGAATTTAACGAAAATTCAAATAGTTAGGGAAAAGAATGAAGAAAGAATAAAGATGAGAAGAGACAAATGAGAAATAAAACAAACAACACAGAATCATACAGAGTAGTAGAACAACATATAATATAACACCACTGATCTTTACAAAAGAAAAACTATGATATACATACATCAATCAGACTACAACACTATAACACCCCTCACCCCTTAGTAGGCACACTAAAAGATGTGGTGCGTTGTAGCTATAGCTAAAAATATATAGAGATTAAGATTCACAAGACAAAATAAATAAAATGGCAAAAACAATTTAATAGAAATCTCATTATTCAAAATCAAATTTCATAAATATTTCATTAAACAAAATACCAAATATCCATGTCTAGTGAAAAACATTATCTTAGTCATAACATTAGAGTATATAAAATTACTGTCCCTATCAAAGAAAAGTACCATACAACAAACGAAGCAAAAACTGAAAAAGAAGATGTAGAATGCATGAAGAAAGTCTCTGCAGCTGAACCTCCAAGAAACTCTGAAATCTACTATCCCTGCCTCTGGTGGCCTATGGGGGAAAAAGGAAAATATTGGAGTGGGTTAGACTAAAAGTCTGGTGAATGAAAGTAATTACTTGTATTCTTAAGCAAGATAAAGGTAAAAGACTTTGCAACAGTTCTAAAAAAAAGAAATAAAGGTAAAGATAATGTTGGAATAAAATGGGATTTAACTTGCTTGCTTTGCTTAGATAGTTCGATTAGATTGTTTGCACTTGTCTTAGATAACTGCTTTGAATAGGCTGAATTCCTAATCCTGCTTTAATTAGGCCGAAGTCCTATTATACCCTTTGATTGACCTTCTATCTCTACTGGGACAACTGCAGACTGGACCTATTGGCCCCTACGCAAAAGATAGGGAATATACCCTATTGGTCCCTACGAAAAAGATACGGACTAGACCCTGTTGGTCCATATGCAATAGACACCTAGTACTACAGACTAGATCATGTTGGTCCCTATGCAATAGATACCTACTTAGCGCTTGGAACTCAATAACGACTTATCTACCAGCACCGAGGCCACACGCTCGACCACCATTAGGCTCGCGCTATATGTAGCTCCCTTCTGTTGAACTCTTATTTACCACTGCTCCAGCATAAGCATGCCATTGCTTCACCTGTGCTATTGTGAGACCACCTGTGTTTGACTAAAAGGGAATGTTGTTGGTATGGGTCTTATCTATCAAACAAAATCTAGTTGTGCCCCTTATCCAAATCCTAACAATTCGAACTTCTATTTATTGACCTCTTATTTACCACTACTCCAGTAAAAGCGTGTGCTAGCCTCACCTAATCTATTGTGGGGCATAACTGAAAAAGGGAATGCTGTTGGTACCGATCCTACTTTTATCTTTGCTTATTAACTTATTCTTAGTCTTAAAAATATGCCTTTTCTATTCCGTCTCTGGTTATAACCCGTGTGTTATAACTTTTCTTATTTACTTAACCTAAGATCAATGTTTAAGAATAAGCTACTTCTGCTATTACTTCTATTTTCTCTTTTTAATATCTTAAATTTTCCTATTTCAGTCTAAGTCTACAGTTCTTCTTATTTTACATCCTATTTTCTGTAAATTCAGTGCTCCTATAATTTAGTTCATATTAACGAATTAGTTTCTTCTATTTATTCCATTTGCGTAAAAAGCGAATTAAAAAGAAACTGACGTTTACAGAATAAATCCCAACGTAGAATATATGTAAATAAAATGTAATTAATAGTAAATATATATAAATACCGTAAATAACTGCAAAAAATTGGGAAAGCTATAGTTAACAATAATTGCAAATAACTGAAATGGAATGGCTAAAATAAAATAGATTAGAAAACAAGTCTAAAATTCACTTAAAAATAATCTGTAAATAAACTTGCATAAAGGTTATCCCAAAATTATAAAAAACTACAATTATTGGAAAACCTATTATTTTTAATTACTTAAAAATCTAAAATAATTACTTAAACACTCACCCGTGGTCCTTAGCCCTTTCCTTTGGCCTTCCTGGATCCTCTTGAAGCATATGAAATATTTTAACTAAAGAATCTTCTCCTTAAATAAATATTCCTTTTAGGGTCCACCCTCAAGCAGTGAACCTTGATGGAGAAAATCTGAATGAGAAAATTGCCAGGTTTAGGGTCTTATTTGCAGTGTCACTTGTGAATCTCAGACTGTTGGATATGGAGATTAAATCTTGTGCAACCACGTAATAGGCTCGATAGGAACCGTCATATGGAAGAACGGATGCACGAGATGAAGTGAAAATAGCAAAATGATGTGTTCGAATCAACTAGAAGAAGACGTGCAAAAGGATGCACATAGGTCAACCAACTAGTCGTGCCATCACTTGCTAGGATCGACCTAGCTATGGTGAGGGTCGACCTTCCCTATATAATTTTTTCTTTCTTATTTTCTCGTTTCTTCATTAATTCATATCCTATGGCATGAATTTTGACGTTCTATATATGAAAATTGACCATAAAATTACCACGGACACAATGGTTCGACTCCCATGGCTCAATTTTGATAATATCACAAAGTTATTTTACTATTTAATTTATTTATTAATTAATTACTATAGCTTAAATTTTGGGTTGTTACATTCTTCCCTCCTTAAGGGATTTCGTCCTCGAAATCTCTAAGGATAGAAGAATGAAATACATGTTTTCATCTGGGTTCTACAACCAACTACTTAACCATCATCCATTGCATCCGTTGTCCTAAAGTTTTTTCTAAAGCAATTTATGATGCTTATGTAATTAGTGTACTGCTAATGTCCCTAACTAATGCAAAAGATTAGGTGGTCTACTGATTCAGTCGACCCCGTTTTATGTAATCATGTCCATGCCATGTAACCAAATGAATGCAATTTTCCTAATGATAACTAATATTTCTATAGGCATGCTACATTCATCATCCAAATACAACAATCATGTGATAAGCATCCATTTATGAAAACCATGGAAAATAAAATAAAAATGCTAATGCGCGTACATCCATATCATATGCTCTAGTGTCCTATTTAGGCCGATCCCTAAGAGATAATAGTGCCTAGTGTAAGTATATGCATCCACTAGCATCCACTTGCAACCACTGGTATCCATCATACATAACATGTTCTAATAACATGTTTACGTCAAACCCTACCATCCATAGGTTAAATCTTAAGCTCTACCCTCCCAAAGGATAATAAAGGAAAGAACCTATTCAAAGCTAAAGATCGAAATAGGAAATTCTAAAACTCACTATCAAACATATGCGTATAAGAGGTACGAATCTTCTCTTTAGCTTCCCATGTAGCCTCCGCAACATCATCTCGCTACTGCACCTTCACTAACGGGACCTCTTTATTCGTAAGCCTCGTGATGTCTTGGCCAATGATCTTTATAGGAATACGACGAACCGATGCTTCCTTTTCTACTTCCACTTTCTCTAACTGATTAGGCTCCATAATCTCTACTGAGTTATGTAAGCACTTTCTCAAGTGCGATACATGAAAAACATCATGTATTCCTACGAGCCTCTCTAGTGGCTTTACTTGATACACCATCTTCCCTACTATTTCTACAATGAGGAACGTTCCAACAAATCTAAGGGCTAACTTTCCACTCGATCCAAACCTCACCACCTTCCTTTGCGGGGATACTTTAATGAAAACTAAGTCTCCAACCTCAAACTCTATATCTCTCCTCTGATTGCCCGTGTAATATTTTTACCTATTTTGGGCTATCTTCGTTCTCCTTCTAATCAAATCCACCTTCCCTGAGTCTCCATAACCATGTTAGGACCAAGTAGCGAATTCTCCGTAGATTCCATCCAATATAAATGTGACTTGCAAGGTCTCCCATAAAGAGCTTCAAATGGTGCCATCCCAGTGCTAGCTTGAAAGCTGTTATTATACGCGAACTCTGGCAAAGGTAGATGATCCTCCCATGTCCCTCCGAAATCTAGAATGTAAATTCTCAGCAAATCATAAAGCACTCTATTAACATTCTCCATTTGGCCATCCGTCTAAGGGTGATAGGCCATACACAGTCTAAGCTGCGTCCCTAAAGCTTCTTGCAAGCTTGGCCAAAAATCCTTAGTAAAAATAGGGTCTCTATCGCTCATTATGCTAGAAGGAACTTCATGAAGTCGGACTATCTCACAAACATGTAAGGATGCCAAATAAGATGCCATCCTTCACTCTTGACCAGAATGAAGTAGGCGCTCTTTGTCAACCGATCTATAATCGTCCAATTGCTAGTATTCCCCTTTCTAGACCGAGGCAAACCATCTATAAAGTCCATCAAAATGCTCTCCCACTTCTATTTGGGCACATCCAAGGGTTGAAGTAATCCACCGAGATTTTTCTTCTCCGCCTTAACCCTTTGGCACACGAGACATTTAGCCACAAACTCTACCACATCCTTCTTCATGCCACTCCAATAAAACATCCTCTTCATATCCCTATACATCCCATCACCACCTGGATGAATAGTCATACGAGAATGGTGTGTTTCCTCAAGAACTGCTCTCAACAAACCACTAGCGTGGGGGACACAAAGTTTTCCATCTCTCCTTATAAACCCTTTACTATCCTTGTAATAGCGTTGGAGATGTCTAGAGACCTCTCCTCTGCTAATCCTATCCATAATATCCATAAGCTCTGAATCCTCTCGCTGCCTATAATCCAATCTGATCTATAAGGGTAGGCCTCACCTCAAGTATTTCTAACAATCTCGGAGTAATGTCTGTAGAGGGCTTCAAATCAAAAGTGGGAATAAACTCTAGGTTCCTCCACTCCACGAACAACGGACTAAGGGTTGCTTTCTTCCTACTCAATGCATCCGCAACCAAATTTCCCTTGCCAAGGGTATAAGCCATCTCAAAGTCGTAAGATGCCAAAAACTCCATCCATCGTTGCTACCTCAATTTCAAATCCTTCTGTGAGAATAGGTATATCAATGGCTTATGGTCAGTGAAAAGCTCGAACCTTTCTCCTAACAAGTAATGCCTCCAAGCCTTGAGCGTGAAAACTATAGCAGCTAACTCCACATCAAGGGTAGTGTAGTTCTTCGCATGAGTCCTCAACTTTCTACTTCAATAACATACTACCTTCCCTTCTTACATCAAAACCACTCCTAGACCTATCCCACATGCATCAATGTATATTGTAAAAGACTTAGCTCCATCAGGTAGAACTAACACAGGTGCACTAGCAAG
The DNA here is from genome assembly GCA_030765085.1 of Allium cepa. Classification (NCBI taxonomy): domain Eukaryota; kingdom Viridiplantae; phylum Streptophyta; class Magnoliopsida; order Asparagales; family Amaryllidaceae; genus Allium; species Allium cepa. Next base: position 489,282,627 of record CM060945.1, read on the forward strand.
GGCTCTTTTTAGCATCTTGAAGCAATCCTCACAATCCACGTCCCACATGAATGCCTTATTCTTCTTAGCGAGGCGAGTAAGCGGTGCTGAAATCTTGGCAAAATCCTGATGAACTTCCTATAATAGCCAGCCAATCCTTAGAAGCTTCTAGCTTCGGTAATGTTCTTGGGAGCCTTCCAATCTTGCACTGCAACTATCTTAGCCCGGTCAACAACCAAGCTCTCTCTTGAAACTACATGCCCCAAGAAACGTACCCAATCTCGCCAAAAGTGACACTTCGACAACTTTTCCCTCAACTGATGAACACGAAATGTACGAAGAACCTCCTCTAAATGAACAACATGGTCCTCCATACTCTTGAGAAGCACTAAAATGTCGTCCACAAACATTACTATGAACTTATTTAGGGCATATCTAAAAACTCCTCTCATCAAATCTATCAAATAACCGGAGCCTTGGTTTTCCTAAAAGGCATAACCAATCACTCAAAGGATCCGTCGGGTGCCCTAAATGTCGTCTTATTAATGCTATCATTAACGACTCTAAGTTGATGAAATCCGGTGGCTAAAACAAGCTGAGAAAATACTGAACAGCCAACCAACTAGAAAGGTCATCTATCCTAGGAAGTGAATAACGGTTCTTCTTCGTGAGTTTACTCAACTCTCTATTGTCTATGCGAAGTTGAAGGGAACCATCCGCTTTAGTAGCGAAGACGACAGGTGCTCCCCACTTAGATCTGCTCATCCCGATGAAGCCTTTATTTAATAGCTCACGAATCTGCTTGCTTAACTCCTTCCTCCCCCTAGTTTCCAAGTGTCTCATGGGCACTGCTACAAGCTTAGCATTGTTAGTCAAATAGATCCTAAAGTCGATCTCTCTCTTAGGGGTTAGTCCCCTAACCTCCTCAAAGACCTTTGGAAAATCTCTGATGCCCAGAACTGAATCTAACTCTACGGATGATGAATCGAGGAAGTAAAGAAAACTCAACATAAATGACCCCCATAAGTCGCAAAAAGCCTCGAGAGTCCAACCACTGGATGTCTCTAATCTAATCACTCTCCTCTCATAGCATAATATCGCTCCATATGTGGATAACTAATCCATTCACAAAATCATCCCATACCCTAAAAATAAAAATACATAGGTGTCGCAATAAAACTTTATGACTAGGATAAAAATTTTCAAACCCTTACAAATCATAGACAAGTGTGTCGATCCTCCTATGGGGTTTGAAACAATAATGAGGTCTACTACTAAAGAGATGTCTAAGTGCAAACAATCTACCAAAGAACTAGAGATGAAAGAGTGTGATGCTCTAGAATCGAAAAGCGTTTGAATTGGAAAGCAGAAACAGAAATCAAACCTTCCATGGTGACTTTCCTACCTCTCTTTGTTCCGCTTCTAGAAGGCGCTGCATCCAAAACTTGAACCTGTGGTGTGGGTGCACCCTCTCCCTGCCCCGTCTTGAGAGAAAACTCTACTAATGTGACCGGGCTGTCCACAATTATAACATTTTCCCTTCATCTTCTTTCTAGCAATCTTTCGCAAAATGACAAGCAATCCATAATTATTGCACTTTACTCCTTTCTTCTTATCCTTTTTGTTCTTCCACCATTTCTTCTTAGAACCTTCCGACTTAGGGACTTCCACAGACTCTCCCTCCTTAGCTCCGTCAGACATAAGTGCCATCTCCACTAGTGACTCATAAGTAGCTCCAATCGGTACGTGAGTCAACAACAACCCTTAAAGAGGTTGATTTACTCCCTTTGCGAACTTCAAAGGCTTCTTGTACAGTGTATTCACTAACTCAATTCCAAACCGCGACAACTCATTAAGTTGGTTGATATACTCCGTAACAGAAAGACTGCCTTGATTTAAGCCAATAAACCATTCCAAATGCACACTCTCTTCTGCTTGTGACAAAAAATTCCTTTCAAACCTCTCTTATAATCCAAACCATCCGACATCTCTTCCTTCCAATAAAATAACCTCCCACGAATAAGAAGCCTCTCCTTTCACCCACCAAGATGCAAGATGAACTCTCGGTTGATCCTCTAGTCCCAATAGCCTAAATATCATCTCTGTGTTTCTTAACCAACCTTGTGCCTCCATGAAATTCTCCATACTAGAAAAAGGCTTGCCTCCTAAACTGGCGAAATCCTTGCATAGATTAGAGAAATTGGCTTCTACATATGGGTTGATGGGATTACCACCCACTGGTGCTGGATTGGGCGCTTGCCTTGCACCTCTGGAGTCATAGCTTGTAGGTATCTATGAAACCAGGTTGGGACTTAGATGCCCTCTGGAAGATTAGAGGCATCCTCCATTTTATGCAAAAAAAGATTTTAGGCTCGAAAGAATTGAAGGAAGATTGAACTGGACTTTGAGGGGATTTTTTATAAAAACTCTTTTATACTTGGAAACTATTTCTACGAGTTTCTTTCTAAAAAATACTTGAAAACAAGTTATTTTGAAAAATACTTTATTTTTAAAACAAATTTTTAGGAATCCTGTAACCTTAGGCTATGATACCAAATGTAACACCCCACACCCCTTAGTATACCTGAAAAGGGCACACTAAAAGATGTGGTGTATTGTAGGTATAGCTAAAAACTTATGGAGACTAAGATTCACAAGGCAAAATAAATAAAACAGCGGAAACATTTAAATAAAAATCTCATTATTCAAAATCAAACTTCATAAATACTTCATTAAACAAAATACCAAATATCCATGTCTAGTGAAAAACATTATCTTAGTCATAACATAAGAGTACATAAAATAAGTATCCCTCTCGAAGAAAAGTACCAGTAAAACAAATGAAACAAAAACAGATAAAGAAGAAGTAGAATACATAAAGAAAGTCTTTGTATTTGAGCCTCCAAGAAACTCTGAAATCTACTATCCTTACAACTATGGTCGCCTGTGAGAGGAAAAAGGGAAATAGAGGAGTGGGTCAGACTAAAAGTCTGGTGAATGAAAGTAATTACTTGTATTCTTAAGCAAGATAATGGTTATAGACTTTGCAACAATTTTAGTAAAAAAAGAAATAAAGGTAAAGATAAAGCTAGAATAAAATATGGTTTAACTTGCTTGCTTTGCTTAGATTGTTCGATAAGATCGTTTGCACTTGTCTTAAATAACTGCTTTGATTTGGCTAAATTTCTAATCTTACTTTAATTAGGCTGAAGTCCTAATTCTACACTTTGATTAGCCTTCTACGTCTACTGTGCCTACTGCGGACTAGCCCATTGCCCTCTACGCAAAAGATACGGAATAGACCATGTAGGTCCTTAAGAAAAAGATACGGACTAGATCTTGTTGGTCATTACGCAAAATATACGGGCTAGACTTTTGGACACCACATAATAGACACCTACTACTGCGGACTAGACCCTGTTGGTCTCTATGCAATAAGTACCTACTTTGTGCTTGGAGCTCAATAACGACTTATCACCCAGTAGTGAGGCCACACACTCGATCACCATTAGGCTCACGGTATCTATTGCTTCCTCCCGTTGACCTCTTATTTATCACTGCTCCAATATAAGCGTGCCCTTGCCTTACCTGTGCTATTTTGAGACCACCAGTTTCTGACTAAAAGGAAATGCTATTGGTGTGGGTCCTTATCTAATAAACAAAATCTAGTTGTGCCCCTTGCCCAAATCGCCATAATTTGAACTTCTTTTTATTGACCTCTTATTTACCACTACTCCTGCATAAGCATGCCTTAGCCTCACCTAATCTACTGTGAGTCCTTATTGAAAAAGGGAATACTGTTGGTACGGGTCCTACTTTTATCTTCTCTTGTTAACTTATTCTATGTCTTAAAAATAAGCCTTTTTTGTTCAGTCTCTAGTTATAATCTTTGTGTTATAACTTTGCTTATTTATTTAACCCAAGGTGTAAGTTTAAGAATAAGCTACTTTTGCTATTTCTTCTATTTTCCCTTTTTAGGTATAATTATATGATATAACTAAGCATGCAAATAACTTAAATTTTCCTATTTCAGTCCAAGTCCATTTTATTACAATTCTTCTTAGTTTACATCCCATTTTTTGTAAATTTAGTGTTCTTATAATTTATTTTATATTAATGAATTAGTTTCTTCTATTTATTCCATTCACGTAAAAAGGGAATTAAAATTAAATTAACATTTACAGAATAAATCCCAATGTAGAAGAGATATAAACAAAATGCAAATAATAGTAAATATTTGTAAATACCTTAAATAACCGTAAATGATTAGGAAAGCTATAGTTAAAAATAATTTCAATTAACTTAATAGATTAGCAAAAGAAAATAAACTGGAAAACAAGTCTTTACTTAAAAATAAACTGTAAATAAACTTGAATAAAGGTTATCCTAAAATTGTAGAAAAACCACAACTATTAGGAACCTTATCATATTAAATACTTAAAAATCTAAAATAATTACTTAAACACTCAACTTAGGTCTAAGCTCTGTCCTTTGGCCCTCCTGGATTGTAACGACCTGTAATTTTCGATAATTAAAATTTGTTAATTTAATAAAGTTTTGTAATTTACTGTTGGAAGGAATAAAAATTTGTGATTTAATAATAAGAATGTAACTGAAATAAAGTGAATAGTATTAATTTAAGGCAACGGATAACTACTTTAAACGTAATTCTAATTAATTAAAAGAATTAAAGAGTTATAATTAATATAGATTGTAAATAGATTATAATAATGTATGTTTTAATGGATAATTGTAATAAAAGAGCAATTGATAATTCAAATGTTGATTAATTAATGAAAAAAGGTGTAATTAATTGTAATTGATAAAAGTAGTGGAGTAGTAGTAGTTATAACAATTATTTGTAAATAATAAACTTACAATTGTTATTAAATATAGAAATGGTGACAATTGTTATTTGTTACCAATTTATTTAAACCAATTGCATTTAAATGTCATTAAATGTTACACTAATGTGAGTTAATGTAACATCCTGGTATGTCATGCTATTTGCATTTGCACATGTCGGACTTGAATTGCTTAAAATATCACATTGTTAACTTATATTTGGCAAAACTCAGCATATACAGTAAATAAATCAATCACAGAATCACAGACACAGAGTAATATAACAATAAGCAGCGGAAAAAATGAATAATAGTTCATGAAGCTGCTATATATACAGAGTTAAAACAAGATACACAGAAGTTTCGAATACATAGAAGTCTCAATACAATAGTCAAATATCAAAATCTTATTATATCACTGGAGCCAACTAGATAACTGAAAGCTGAATAGATAAAAATATATCTCGAAACAAAGCTCCAACTCCAAAGGTGAGTTTCAAATGTTGTGACACTCGGTCTAGCCTGACATAAAGCAAATCACAAAATACTTGAGTCCAGAGTAACATTCTTATATCAATAAATCCAACTCAAGTGAAATATCAACTGAAATACAAGTAATTCAAAGGATGTTTGGGATACCCATCCTCTAAGATCTGTGGAACTATCTACTATGTAGTACAATATGCTATTATAATATGTCTATAGTAAAGTAAATTATTAAAATAGCGTTAAGACATTACCATAACCCCTCAACACATTTTTATATAATGCCTTAGTCTATATAGTACTGTAAACTCCACCAAACCAGTAAGTAGGCTATCATGGAAGACACCATGGCTATGACCCAAAACAAACTCGTAGTGGTCTCAATATAGCAAGTGACACGGCACAACTAGGCAATGGCAGGGTAGATATACCAATTACACTTCCATGCTGTTGGTAACGCATAGCCGTAGCTACCGCCCAACTCGATCCACACTCTCATAAAGTTCGAGGGTGCACCCAATCAATCACAAATTAACAGAATGGTATCGAAGAAGTGTGGCCGATCGGAGGAGCTACCTCACTTGGCCCTTCAATTGCTCCTGTTTTAGCCACCTTAGGCTTACTTATGGGAGTCAGGTCCACGAATATACCTCACATAGAATCGTCACCAACCATCCTACTTCATTCTGGAATCTCAACTGCGTACATGGTTGTTAAAGTGGTTTTCGGCATTGACAGAGAGTATGACAATAACTGATCCCAGTTTCTTTAAAAAGCAAACGTTATTATAACACCATGGTCAATTCAAAATATCATATCTATTTCAAAACCATGCCAATTCAAGATCATTACTTACTTTAAATAATACTCATTTCCAAAATCATAACTCTTTCTAAAATTATAACTCTTTCGAAATTATAACACTTTGAAATTATAACACTTTGGAAATCATAACATTTTGAAATTCATAACACTTTGAAAATATAACACTTGGAAAATATAACACTTTGAAATCATAAAACTTTGAAAATATAACACTTCCCACTTAAATAGTTTAGATATAAAAAATAGTATATACATAATAAAATAGTTTATATAATAAACTAGTTTATAAAAAAAAAATTAGTATATCAAAGTAGTTATAAGTTAAAATAGTTTATATTAAAATAATTTTATATTAAAATATTTATAAATTAAATAAAGTTTATATTAAAATAATATATATATATATTAAAATTTAGTTTTTATTATATATCAAAATACTTTATATAATAAATATAGATTCCTCGGATTTCAAAATCGATTCAAATCAACTCAAATTCCAAAATCCAATTTAATTCAATCTCAATTCATCAATTTCAGTTCAATTCAGTTTCTCAATAAACCATTTCAAATTATAACGATTATAAATACAGATTTCTACCACAAAATAAACCATTTCAATTCAATATAATTCAAAGCTTTAAATATTCAATATTTTCAAAACTAAATTTGATAATTTCATTTATATCTCAATTTAACTTCATTATTATTTAGTTTTGAAATATTCATTTAATAAAATCCAATATCAATTAAAGAAGACTCAAATTACAAATAAACTAAGTATTTCCTTCAATTTATTTAAAATTGAAATATATATTTAATCACCTTAAATTAAAATCAAGTTATAAAATCATATCTTTAAAATTTCAAATGCAATGAGTTTCAAATTTATTTTACTTAAGTACAACCGTTAAATAAATAAAAGATCAAATCAATATCTATTTATCTTCCAAACTTAGTTTATAAAATTTATAAAATCTATTTTTAAAATATAATTTTAAATAAATACTTAAACCATTATATACTAATTATATTAAACTTTATTAAATTAAATCTTATTATTAAATCTATTTTTATTAAACTTATCTTATATATTAAAAAAAAGTAAATTTATAAGTAAAATATTAAAATTTATAATTTCAAAATTAACCTACAAATTTAAATTTCTCAAACACATGATTTTAAAAATCAAGAATTTTAAACATATATAAAATAATATTTATATATGTAATATTTTAAAAATCAATATTTATATCAAACCATATATATTGACTTTTTAAAACTTTGGAAATCGTTTCAAAATATATAAATATATATAGACCAATGGTGTCGCTATATAATTATCAATCCTATGGCCAAGTGATACAGATATTTTTCATTTCAATCCGCTATTTAATTGTCTACGGGTCTATATCTTTTCAACCCACAATCCAAAATTTAATTCAATGAAAATCGCTTAGGTTTATCATTTTCAACCCATATTGATTTTCTCTGATTCTACAAGATCGTTCGGGTATGTATCATTTCAACCCATAGGGAATTCCAAACTAATAGGGAACTTGCAGAGTGAGGACATATATGATGAAAATATAACATATCAACAATAGGCATATATCATCAGTAACTATAAAAATAAGAGATCATGGTGTCAGATGTCACATGTGAATAGTTACAGATAATGGCATATCATATTGTGATTGAATAACTAGTAACAACATATTTCAATTTTCGTTTCAAATGAAATCAAATTTGATAAATATAATAACGTTAATCATAACTGATTGCACACCTTTCGAGGCTAGAGAGATTCGACAATGAAATGAGATGATTGAGGAATCCAAGCATGAATTCCAATGCAAAGCAAGATTGGGCACGAATTTGATAAATAGAGCTGATAATAGGAATCGATGAAAACAAATCAAATCAGTTTTGATATAAACTAAAAATAATATATATATATATATATATATATGTATTTCAAAAATCAATTTTAGAATATATATATATATATACACCTAAAATCAAATCTATATATATAATTTAAGTAAATCTTAAAACCTAACATATGTATATTTAAAACATCACAACATCATACCTGAACGTTATTAACATAATTCTAGTAAATATTTCAAAGAATTTATATACATATACTTTTATAAGCAAATAGATATATCGACTAATATATAATCATATGTATAACTTACATACTTACATATTTTAAATAATCTAAACTGACATAAAAAAATTAACATATATTATTACAAACAAACTCGGTTTTAAATGTGCAAATATAACATATATATCTACATACTATTGCTACAGGAGTATATAATATATGTATGTGTGTATATATATATTAGACCACAAAAGTATATACAATATATATGAAAAAACAACTCATATAAACTATATATAACTTAAATATTTATAATATCATAAAATCAATATAAAACTTTCCAGAAAAGCAAAAGAGCTCTGAAATAACAACATTTCATACATACAAAATGTGACCCGATAAGTATATATAAATATATAACTAAATATGTATGTAGTGCATATATGTAAATAAGTTTATAATATTAACCAAAAAACACAACTTGATATCTAAACAACATATGTATGTACATAACCCAGTATTATATACTGTAATAATATATGTAATACAACAAATACCTTCAAATAGGAGAAGACGCTGGGGTGTTACTTGCTGGCGATAGGGAGGACATGGCAGCGGAGAAAACGAGCTTTGGTTGGGAGGAGGTGGCTGTGTTCGGCCATGGGAGGTGAGAGAACGAAAGAGAGAGGGAGGAGGAGGAAGAAGCTTCAGCTGCTAGGTGTTGGGTGGGCTTGCGTGGCTGCAACGTGGCCATTTGGTGGAAGGGGAAAGCTGGGGCGAGAGGGGAAGGGGTGGGGGAATATGAGTGAGAGAGTAAGAGTGGGAAAAGCCGCATGCATAGTTCAGGGAGTTATGCTTGGTTGATGTGCTCGTGGAAGCTATGGAGGAGGGTTTTGATGGTTGAGCATGCTATAAGCAGGTTCGGTGGGACTGCATCATCGGCTGATTGTAAGAGGGAAGAAGGCGTGCTACAGGATGACGGAGGAATTGTAAGAGGAAGCATTGGAAAAGGAAAGGAAACAAGCAAGCAACCATTGATTTTATAAGTATATATATTTTCTTTAGAAAACCAGCAGAATGAATACAAACGAGGAAAAAATATTGAATATGGTGGGAATAAAAAAAGATAGCCATTAATTTCTTGGATAAATAGGTGGTCGTTCGATTTCACTTGGTGGATACACAAATGGACAAAAGGAACACCAATGGTTTTAAAACAGATGCCAATACGGAAATCGTTTTACTGATATTGCCGCGTACCGGACACCAAAGCACACAAATGAATATGCCGCAAAGATCAGCATGACGAGATGATCAAAACGGTATACATATATCAGTGGTACCACCATCGTATCAAAAGTCAATATTCATTACCGAATATGTTGGTAAAATGCCGAAAATAAGAAAAACGGAGCAGTAGTAGTTCAAATTTGGCGAAACAAAATATGACGCCTCACTTAAAAGGTGATCTACTAAATTATTATACAAAAATATTCACGTTTGAGAAATAATTTATTGTTATCAAATATTAACTGATTTAAATTTAAAATAAATTTTCACAAGAAAATAAACTTTCATATTTTCTGATGAAAATTCACCACTTGCTATGTCTAAATAGATGTATTACAAATATCAAATTTTATTTCCGAATTTTATTATTTAAAATTTCACAAAATTAAGTTAATTACATTAGTAAAAATATTAAAATTTACGGGTCGTTACACTCTCCCCCACTCAAAACTTTTTGTCCCCGAAAAAGAAGAAAGTAGGAGAATAGAAATAATGAGAAAGAAAAATATATTTGAAATACAAAATAAGCAATCAATTTAAAACCATACAAATTTCAATCTTTAATTGATTAATATTCAATAATTTGGTTTATTCCATTTGATTTCACTTAAGTTAATTTCACTTATAATTCAATCCTAACTATTCCTAAATTCATATTTATTTATTCACTATCTTATTATTCAATTTATCCCAATTAACATTTCTATAATTCTTAATTAAGTGTATAAACATCTATTATAACCACTCAAATTTATTTATAAATTCCTTTAACATCATTATTATATATTGTATACTTATTCAATTATATATTCAACTTTTGAATAATTTACGTAAGTTATATATATATATATATATATATATATATATATATATATATATATATATTGGAATGGATTTGAGTGTTATACAAGTAAATTTTCCCAATTCAATTATTTCATGTTTAAATATTTATTCAAAATTTTGGATTTATTTAATAATTGAAATCATCCTTTAAAAATTTAAGAGTTAAATTTCCGATTTCTCTTCAAACCATTTTGATATAAATGTATACATATTTATTATACATCAAGTCATTCCTTAGCACTTCAAATCAAATTCATTTTCCAAAACAAAAGTGTACCAAGGCTACTAAATGGTCTATCCACTTCGAAAATGAATGTCGATGATGCTGCAATCACCACCAAAATTATTTTCCAGCGACAATCGAGGAGAGTACTAATTTAAAACATTTTAAAATTCTTTGGAAACAATTTTATTCGAAAATACTTTTAAAATAATATACCTTAGAATTTTAAAACCAAATCTTTTTGAAATACCGAAAATTTAGTTCTCAAATTCTTAATTCAAATTCATTTCAATTCCAAACTAGTTTATAAACTATGTTTATAATTTCATTTATCTATATTATGTCAGTTTGCTCTGTTCAAGCGTTTTGGAATTCCAATCGATATCGTTGATCAGACGAATCGACCGAAGCCCCAAATCAACACTAACACTCAAACAGTATAATATATAAAATATTTAATATTAATAACAAATACATTCCCTCACTCAGTGATTCAAGAATGGATTTCAATGCAAGGATAGAGATTCAAATTAGAGGAACCCTAATCAAGAAGAATTCTAATTAACATAGGCTCAATACAAGGTTAAAATAATTAAATAGCAAAAGAGAAAAGATGGATAGATTTGTATAAATCGTGGGTGATCTTAACTGGGTCAATTGTGACTTCAAGAATAAGGTCGATGTGGAATTCTGAGGCAAATCTTCATTCAATCGCAAGAGATAGAATTCAGGCATAGCAAGAGATAGCAACATCTAAACCGAGGATACAAAAATCTTCGCCGAATCGATGCTTGTTGTAAAGGAGTTTCACCCTATTACAAATCATAAAGTGGAATATGGGATGCTCCAGAATAAAGGAAACACGAATAAGGAGAGATAAGAATGGATTTTAGAATGAATGGGAAAGTTCCATAATTCAAAGGAAATCTGAGTCAAAGAGGAAGAGATTCAAGGTCGAACGGAAGTGATTTTGTAATTAAATTAACTACATATGCTATGAAAAGACAGTGCTAATCGTGCTATATGGAATTATACTAAACCAACGTGGAAATAAACTAAGATACTATAGCAATGTAAAGTAAATAAAATAAAACGAGCACACCAGGAATTTTTATACTGGTTCGAACTTTCCATTCTACGTCCAGTCCCAAACTCCTTCTGGAATTTTACTAGCAACAACCCTCACTTAGCCCGAAGGAATATGTTTAGAACACCTGAACAACAGAACATGATTTCGATGTCTCAACAGCCGAAGAAGACTTCACTTGCCTGAACAGCAGAACATGACTTCAACTTATACAAAAAGTATTTGACACAGTGTGTTCATGATAACACATATTTGTCTCTTGATAGTACAACCTTCCTATAATCTTCTCCTTTCGATACATACATACATACATACATATATGTATGTATGTATGTTTGTGAAGAATATGAAGGTAAATGAAAATTTTTATATGAACTTGAACTCACAAGAGAGTTAGAATCAAAGTAGTATAAGAATAGAAAGAGTTAGATCGATTAGGTGAATAAAACTGATGACTCTAACATGTTTATATAGAGTATAAAAAGGTGTAATCATTCTTGAATAGTTATCATCAAAGAGTATGGACATATCTATTAATAAAAATTGTATCTCTTTATGGAAGAGAAATGTCTATTCAAAAAAAATAGTCGTTGTAGGAATTCAGACGTCTGAAAATAAGAATTCAAACTTCTGAAATTGGTAATGTGCACTCCAGAAAGGGAATAGGTCATTTTTGACCAGATTCAGATGTCTGAAATTTTCAATTCAGACGTTTGAATATTGTATGAAAATTTCAATTAGATTACAGTTTCAGACGTCTGAAATGGTCGATTCAGACGTCTGAATTTGGCCTAAAAATACAATTTTGCTCTGTGCATGTGTGTATGTGTATGTGTCTATATATATATATTTATAAAGGAGAGTTGTTAACATTATTTCAATTCTAAACAACGACTCAATACATCAAATATGCAGCATGGAGTTCATTTGAATCCGGTCTTGTAGATATTCCTGCAACAAGTTAGTATAGAAAATCAACGTGTATACTGTCGTAGTCAAAATATCATAAGTATGAAATGTCGCAAACAAGGTTTCAACATTCTCCTCCTTTTTGACGATGACAACTATATAACACGAGAAATATATATAAATATGCTCCCCCTATTTAAAAGCTCCCATGCCAAAAAGCAAGTTAGTATGGATAGGCAATATGTAGACAATATCAATACCTTCTTCCCCTTTGGCATCACAAAAAGGAAAAAATGAACTACAGATAAAGCAAATTGGAGTATTCAAAGCATACTACAAATCAGCAAATAATTAAGGAGTTCACGACAGAAGATAGAAATAACAAACAACAAAATAGTTCAAAACAAACAGAATAATATTTAAGGAATTCAAAATCTAGGACTTGAATCACTTCCTATATCATCATCACATCATCTTCATCTTCACCATTGTTGTTCCCTGAGCTTGATGACCATTGGAATGGAGAGGGGTTGAAAACTTCGATAGATAATGAGGTGGAGCAACCAATACGTTCCCAAATTTTGTTTAGAAAGCCGCAAATGGAATTAAAATATTTTTCAGATTTCTTTTCAAGATGTACCATTTAGGTTTTAAGCTTTGCTTGGTTTTGGGAAAGAGTGACTAAAGCGTTTCTTGAGCTAGAGTCGGCAGAAAGAATAACTATTTCATCATTGTCTTCGTCTTCTGAGGGAGGAGCAATTGGTTGAGCATGTGGAACATGATGACGATGTTGGGGTTGGTTTTGATCACGATTTACAAACCATTCTTGAAAAGAGATGTATGCCAAACTTCCCGATCGTTTTGGCAAACCCATAAGCCCCAATGTCTTGGACCCAAGTTCTTTGATTGATGTGAATTCAAAATCAGGAAAAGGAATGTTAAAATTTTGTAGAATCTTCATTATATAAGCACCATAATGAATGGTCTTATACCGTCTTCGTTAATTAACATCCGTGAATTCTTCGAAAATCACTTGAGCCCAATTGATGGGTTGACCAAAGTAGACAGCATAGAGAGCTTGGAAGTTTCCTTTATTAACAACTTCATAACTTCCTATCCGTGGAATAACGGATCGAATCAAAGCTCTATGGAGAATATGAGCTTGTGGACGGAGTTGAATGGAAGGAAGTCTAGTAATGTCATCATTCAAGAATTGATGTGAGACCTTGTCCCTATTATCCAAGTTTAAAGAAACATCAATCTCATCCAAATCAGTCCTTGTTGATGGACATTGAAGAATTTCATCAAGTCTAGCAAGTGGTAGATAGATTTTAACTCCACAAACTAATGTCCAAATACAATCGTTGTGATTGTGAGGAGTATGATGGTACAAATTCATATTAGCATAGAACAATTTAACCAAAAGATGATTAATTTTGATATTGTTTGCAGCAAAAGAGACAAGAGATTATAACCCATTTGCTATTACAACTTGTTGAATCTGATAAGCTTCGAATTCTTCAAATTTTATGAAAGCATATGGAAAGAAATTAGATGTACTCATTTGAGCAAAACGTTGTCTTGCTTGCTCATTCCATAGCCACTGATCGATTTTTGGGGTAGATGATGAAGTAGATGGCCTTGATCTTTTTGATTTTAGAGCCATTTGTGAATATGAGGAAGAAAGATTTGATTTTTAAGGGGAAAGACTGAAAAGGAAGATGAGGAATGAAGATAAAAGAAAGGTAGGGGATGAATAAAGGAGTAGTTACCTTGAGAAACATGCAAAAGCAATTCAATTTTGAAAAACCAGCACATTTCAGACGTCTGAAATATACAATTCAGATGTCTAAATCGAAGAAAATCGAGTCAAAAAGAAAATAGTGCATTTTAGGCTATATTCAGACGTCTGAAATTTTGGATTCAGACGTCTGAATCTAAAGAAAAAAATTCTTCTTCGGCAATATTCAGACGTTTGAAACCTCTATTTCAAACGTCTGAAATATGTATGAAAATATATTTCAGACATTTTAAAAAAAAAGAAAAAAAAAAGAAATAGACTAAAGTAATATTTGAATGATTAAGTATACAAATATGATCATTCAACAACAAATATAGATAAATGAAATCATTTGTCCGAATCAGTTGGAGTCTTGCACTCTTTCGGTTCAACCTTGGTTATCTCTGTGTATGGTCGCAATGGAGACCAAAATGGTTGACGTTCCTAAGAGTTTGGTGAAACCGGAGGACGTTGTGGACTTTGCTCCCATTAATTCGAAGTAAAAGGTTGAACTACATCTTTCTATGGAGATGTACTGCAGAATTTTAATGTCACTTGTTCAATGAAACTAAGTCGTTTGGCACTAAACTTTCTGTTCGTAATACATCTCACGTTGCAAATCCGACTGTTCTTTCTGGTAAGATGAATCTCGGCTATATTTTCTTTTGTGGATGGAGAACCGAAGAAAAGAAATCGTCGAGATTTCTTCTTTTTTGGAGTATAACCAGATAGTTCGTATGAAGAATGAGGTCTAGCCGGTTCACATGGTGTTGGAGTAGCCAATATTTCTATAGAAGATGTAGAATATAATGAGGGTGAATTGTCAGAGTCAGAATTGTTGTTTGATGCCATGGAGAGAAGGAGAAAAATCATGTTGAATTCCATTGTAATAATTCTTTTGGTAAAAAGAAGAACAGAATTTGTGTGTATAAAAGAAAGTAAAAAAGTTTAGAAATAGAATTTTAGTAAAATAAATTGTGACTGAAAAGTTTAAATCAGTAATTTACACATATTTAAAGGCAAATAAAATAAGAGATTGAAAATGGAAGTTAGTTTTAGTTACCTAAGAGATAAGAGTTTTGAAATGTAAAGATAAGCAGAAACATTAATATAAAAGATATCATAAATTTTTAACAAAGATGATACCAAGCTCTCGTCTGAGTTTGATAAAAACATTTTCTAAAAGAGGTTTTGTAAAAATGTCAGCCAACTAATTTTCCGAAGAAACAAAATCCAAATTTATTGTTCCTTTTTCAATGTTAACTCCTCTATTTCATGACTCAATGACCTAAGGAAATAAGCGACCGAAGGAATTAAAGTGTAAACAAGCTAACATGGACGAAGTTATCACGACCTAACGACCTGAAGATATCACGACCTAACGACCTAAAGTTATCGCGACCTAACGACCTGAAAATATCAGGACCTAACGACCTAAAGTTATCGCGACCTAAGGACCTAAAGTTATCGCGACCTAGAGACCTAACTATGGCACAAGGAAACAACATATCACAATAGAGAGGCTCAACGACCTAGCGACCCAGTGTAAACCGAGACAACTCCTTATGCCGCAACTTCCTATGCCACTCATCACTAAGTTGCTACTACTCCCACAACTAGCCTAGGTCGCTTCACTAGGTACCTCCGCATGATTGAGTCGCTTACCACTCTCGCCTAGGTCGCCCACGACCTACTAACTCGCTCAGATAAGACCAAGTGCAATCAAGATGATCCGTAGCTCGTATCCCTTAGGTCGCTCGCGACCTACGACCTACCCTTAGGTCGTTCGCGACCTACGACTTAGCCCAGATTTTCCCTATAAATACTGCATCTGCTCCAACTAAGGGGGGACTTTTGGCTCATTTCTGAAATGCCTATTCTCTGCTTATTTTTCAACTCATCCGATACTTCAAACACGAAAGACACTTCAACGAACTTCAAGAAGAAATCGAATACATTCAACATGAATTTGAAGGATTTTCCTACATCGAAGTTCTAGCTATTTGTCTAAATGGTGTTGTAATCGAAGATTGTTTTATAAGTTGTAATCGAATCAGCAATAAAGAAGATTAAAGTGGACGTAGGCTTAACTTGAAGCCGAACAACTATAAAACTGTTGTCTCTTTACTGTTTTTTCTGTGACTTTTCTACTTACTTCTAATTCCCGTATTGACGGGTGGTGCTTTCACTTTATCTCTACTTACACCAGGGTGTTAGCATTCAATTTTTGCGTTAGCATTTTTGGTGCTTTCACTAAGAATTAAAATCACGGCGTTTTCATCATTGCTTCGCAAAAGTTTGTTGAAAGAATCTCTCTCAAAACCAGTAGTCTATCAGAGATTATGGCTCCTGGAAGAAAGCGCAGATCTACTAGACCCGGTGATGTCCATGAAAATACTACCACTTCTCCTTCATCAAGTCAAGCAGCTCCAAGTGCTGGAATTACACGGGCAGAGTTAGATGCTGTAGTGTCTGGGCTATATCAGCAAGTGGAAGCCAAGAACGCTTTAATGCTTGATAGGTTGAACGCTTTGCTCGGAGCTAACCATCAACCAGTGAATAATGAGGAAAACTTTGCTGAAGATGTTCATAATCCTGAAGAGTGGAATATTCCTCAAAAGATAACTAGCCCCGCTGAAGAGGAACCTCCCTAAGCTGGAGGATCAATGCCACATCCAACTCTCCACGAACGTTTGTCCAGACAAACTTCCGTGAAAATGGCAGAAGTCTGTCCTGCAGAACCTTCGAATGACGAGGAATATCTCTCAGAAATGGTTCGACAAATTATTAAAGAAAGTCTGCAAAGGGAAGAAGATGAAAAGGAATGGGGGTTTGCTCCAAGCAAAACTCCATTCACCGAAAGGATTCTGAAGGCGGAATTTCCAAGGAAGTTTGTTCCCCCACCATCCCGGCTTATAAGGGGACAAGCGACCCTAACCAATTCCTATATAAGTATGACTGGCACATGACTGGTGCTAGAGCATCGGATGAGATCAAATGCCGGTTCTTTCCGGTATATTTGGAAGGAGTGGCACTACTCTGGTTTACAAAGCTACCATTCCGATCCGTGGACAGTTCCCCGATTTAACTCGGAAGTTTAAAGAACAATTCAGGTTGTATGCTTCAAAGGCGAAGGATATTATGTCATTGTCCAGCCTAGAACAGAATACCGGAGAATCTATTAGATCTTTCTTAAACTGCTTCAACATAGCCTTGGTTGAAGTGGACAATGCAGAACCACGAATGGTCTTGACCTACTTAATGAGGGCTATCGACAAATAAAGTGAGTTTGGGAAATGGTTGAAGATGAAGGAACCAAACTCGCTTGAGAAATTCTACAAGAAAGCTGACGAATTCATGCGCTTGGAAAGCCTTCCTATGCCAGCGAAAGTGGCATTGACAGAGGTTAAGAATAACACTGCTGCTCCTACCAAAAAGGAATCCGGAAGTCAGAAGAGGGAGAATAACAGTGGCAAGAAACAGAAGGATGGGAAGAAACCTCGCTTCTCGAGGCCCTCGGATTTTACCCCTTTAAATGATACTTCGGAGAATATCTTTTTCGCTACCAAAGATACCGTGGAATATCCTAAACCACCCATGATAAAACTTGGGAAAAAGGCTCTTCAAAGTGGGAGATTTTGTCGGTTTCATAATCAACCCAGTCATGATACTAACGAATGTCATCATTTGAAAAGTTTGACTTAAGAACTGCTGAGAGAAAACAAGTCACAGCAATATGTTAAGAGAAATAGGAACAACCCAGCTTCATCTACTGAGGGCCAGCAGCTTCCTGCTCATCCATCTGGCTCGAGTGAGAGGATTACTGCACATGAATCAGAAAGGCCTGTTATAAATGTAATCATGGGAGGTCCTCACCCGGCAGGCAGAAGCTGGGGCAAGATGGAAAGATATGCTCGTGGTTTGAAATACACCCCAACAGAAGAGAACGTTTTTGTGTTGGAAGACGCTGCACCTTTGAAGCAGCAAAGAACTTATAATGATGATATTGTGTTCAGGGCCAGGGACTCTATGGGAGTTGAAGCTCCTACCATGGATCCATTGGTCATCTCTGCAGGCATCGGGCCTGCTATTGTAAGAAGGGTGCTTGTTGATAGCGGCGCCTCTTGCAATATCCTCTTCAAAAAGACATTCGATCAAATGAAGATTCCTATGGCAGATGTTCAGGCTTCATAGCAGAAGATTGCTGGGTTCACCGGGGAACCGAAGCAACCAATTGGAACTATTGACTTATTTGTTGAACTTAGAGAGGGCAGAAAAATGTGGTTCGAAAGCAGACTTTTGTGATTGTTGACGGATTTTCTGCTTACAATGCCTTCCTAGGCCGGCGAACTCTTGCAGCATTCAAGGCAATTCTTGCCCCATGGTGCCTCACTATGAAGTTCCCCACAGATAATGGCGTTGGTGTTATTAGAGGGGATCAGAATGCTGGGCGAGAATGTTATCTAATAGAGTTGCAGGAAGCAAGAAAGAGAGAGATGGGAAAGGATGCGGCAGCTCCACTCCGCATCAAAGAACCAACCTTGTAGCAACTATAGGGTGGACCCTGCACTGGCGAGGATAGTGGAGCAGGAAAAGAAATGGATCCTAGAAAAGCCAGTACAGGGGAGAATATAGTGGTGCCAGTGGAAGTAACGGTGCCAGTACCTGTTGACCCGAAAGATCCGAACAAAGTGCTGAATGTGGGTTCGCAACTCAGTGTGAAGTTTCAGAATATTTTGATATCATTTCTGAAAGCAAATCTGGATGTATTCACTTGGAGTCATGCCGATAAGTGTGGAATATCTCCATAAATCGTGATACACACTCTAAATATTGATCCGAAATTTACACTGTAAAGCAGAAAAGAAGAACCCAGGGTCTAGAAAGGTCAGCAGCATTGAAGGAAGAAGTAGATCAGCTCATGGAGAATGGTTTTATCAGAGAGTCCACTTATCCAAATTGGGTTTCTAATCCGGTGCTGGTTAAAAAAGCAAATGGAAAGTGGAGAGTGTGCATCGATTTTTCAGATTTAAACAAAGCTTTCCCAAAGGCTGCTTCCCGTTGCCCAGGATTGATCAGTTGGTGGATGGAACAGCTGGGTATGAATTGTTGTCTTTCATGGATGCTTACTCCGGATATAACCAAATCATGATGCATGAACCAGATCAGGAGGACACGAGCTTCATCACCGATGTCGGTCTTTACTGCTACAAAGTCATGCCCTTTGGACTGAAGAATGCAGGGGCAACTTACGAAAGACTTGTTAATGCTATGTTCAAGCCACAGATTGGCAAAACTATGGAGTTTATGTTGATGATATGTTGGTAAAGTCAAAGAAAGCAGTGGACCACATGGATCACTTGGTAGAAATGTTCACAGTCCTCTGAAAGTATGGAATGAAGCTTAATCCTTTGAAATGTTCATTCGAGGTAGAGTCTGGGAAATTCTTGGGTTTCATTGTGAGTGCTAGGGGCATTGAAGCTAATCCTTCTTAAATCACTGCTCTGAGGGAAGTCAAAGCCCCTAGGACAAAGAAGGAATTGCAGAGCCGCAATGGAAAAGTTGCTGCTTTGAGTCGGTTTATTTCCAAGGCCATGGATAAATGCATTCCATTCTTTGACGCTCTAAAGAAAGGAAGGAAATTTTTTGAATGGACTCTGGAATGTCAGAAAGCTTTCGATGAACTAATTCTTCATATGGAAGTGCCTCCAATACTTTCTAAGCCTAGCAGCGGTGAAGATCTTTTCATATATTTAGCGATTTCGTCTCATGCTCTCAGTGCAGCATTAGTACGGAAAGATGCAAGAATTCAACATCTGGTCTACTACATCAGCAAGAGATTTACTGGGGCAGAGATGAATTATTCAAAGCTAGAAATGCTCGCCTATTGCCTACTGATAGCTTCTAGAAAGTTGAGGCCATACTTTCAAGCTCATCCTATCAAAGTTCTCACTGACCAACCTCTAAAGCAAGTCCTGTTTCTCCCTGAGACTTCGGGTTGTCTTCTAAAATGGAATATTGAACTCAGCCAATATGATATCACTTACTATCCCCGAAGACTAATCAATGGACAAGATTAGCAGATTTCATTGCAGAATACACAGATAAAGGTGACAGCGAGGAAGAAGTTACTAATGACATCCCGACCCGATGGAAACTATATGTTGATGGCACAAGAAACGACTATTGTCCTGGAGCTGGGGTCGTGCTTGAAACCCCCGAAGGGCGATCATTGTGCTACGCATTGAGATTGGAATTTCCTTCTACAAATAATGAAGCAGAATATGAAGCTCTTATTGCCGGCTTGAAGATTGCTAAAGAACCGAATGTCAAAGTGTTGCAGATCTTCAGTGATTCACAGCTTATTGCATGCCAAGTCAAGAAAGAGTTTCAAACTAAAGCAGGAAATCTGCCTTCTTACTTGTCAAGGGCCTGGGAACTTCTCGATGATCTTGACCATTATATAATAAGTAATATACCCCAGGAAGAAAACATAAATGCAGATTCTCTCGCAAAGTATGCAAGCACTAGCGAAGCTCAATTACTGGGTTTAGTTCCTGTAGAAGTCTTATCAGCCCCAAGTACTGATGAGATGGAGATTGATTGGATCATGACTGTTTCTCAAGAGCAGGAGTCGTGGATGACTCCAATCAAGGAATATCTGCTTAACGGCTCCCTTCCAGAAAATTCAAAGGAGCGTCAGAAGCTGTTAAGGGAAGCCTCAAGATACGTAATGCAAGACGGTCGATTGTACAGACGGGGATTCTCAATGCCATTACTCCGATGTGTAACCAAGGAAGAGGCTAAGATAATTCTAGCTGAAGTACACGGAGGAGAGTGTGGGGATCATTCGGGTGGTCAAACATTAGCAAAGAAAATTCTCCGTTATGGGTATTTTTGGCCAGACATTAATCATGATGCTGCTAGCTACGCCCGAAAATGTGACCAATGCCAAAGATTTGCAAAAATCCCAAGAGCACCATCCACCGAGATAATGCAGATGGTCAGTCCGTGGCCATTTCCTATTTGGGGAATAGATCTCCTCGGGCCTTTGCCTACCGTCAAGTCCGGAATCAGATATGTCATTGTTGCTGTTGATTATTTTACTAAATGGGTTGAATCTGAGCCATTAGCTACTATTACCTCTAAAAAGGTGATAAACTTTGTGACTAAGAATATCATTTGCAGGTATGGATTGCCTCAAAAGATAATCACAAACAATGGAACCCAATTCGAAAGTGAAGAGTTCCAAGATTTTTGCAAGCGATTCAAGATCCAAAAAAGCTTTTCAGCAGTGGCTCATCTGCAGGCAAACGGGCAAGTGGAAGCAGTAAACAAAATTATCAAATCAGCTATCTAAAAACAGCTGGAAAAAGAAAAAGGTGGTTGGGTCGATAAGCTACCACTAGCACTATGGGCATACAGAACTACCCATAAAACTGCGACTGGGCACACTCCATTCTCATTAGCGTATGGATCAGAAGCAATGATTTTGGTGGAAATAGAAGTCCCTTCACACAGACGAATTCATTTCAACCAAGCTGAAAATGAGGAGTTGCAACTTGAAGCACTAGACTTCCTTGATGAAAAAAGGGAAGAGGCTCAGCTCAGAATTGCAGCTCATCAGCAAAGAATCGCCAGGCACTTCAATTCCAAAGTTCGCCAACGCAGCTTTGAGATTGGGGATTTAGTCTTAAAAAGGATCATGACAGCAACGTGAGTGTTTGCACCAAACTAGGAAGGTCCATATGTCATAGGCAGAAAACTTCTTGACGGCACTTTCAAACTGACAACTGTCGAAGCAGATCCAATTCCAAGAGCTTGGAACAGCAATCACTTACATCCATATTTTACTTAAAAGCTTTGCTTAAATTTGTAAATTGATTATGGATGAATGATTCTTGTATTGCAAGCTGTTGTAAAGCAAAGTGCAAATGAATAATAAGAACTATAAAGTGGATGTAGGCCCAGTTTTTGGCCGAACCACTACAAATCTTGTGTTCTCTACTATTATAAAATGCCTGTTTTGTCTCGATGTGTAAATACTTTAAATGTATTTCTAAAATGTCAATTTAACATTGCAGGCTCTCAAAACAAAGCATACCTATCATAAGGCCAGGCGATCCCTGAAATCATTCAATAAACAAATGTCAAGCCACAAAAATTCCAGATTCCAAATCCTTTATAAGGAGCGCTTCATGCAAACAGTTAGTGATTCCGTCGGACTTGCTTAACAACGAAGTATACTTCTTTGGATAAGAACAAACTACTTGCAAAAGAAAGGAACATGTGCTTGGAAATGATAACAGGGAATCTCTGATGAGAAAATGACAAACAGACAAGGGCGAGCAGACAGAAAACAGCCAAAATGGAGTCCTGCCTCTCAACAAAAAAGGTTGGAGGACCACCGGAGAAGCACCTTCCCAAAATGAAGGCACAGGGCCCTTGGTAGCTAATTGCGATCGTTTATGCAAACGAACATCCGATTGGATAGCTTGCGTCTGCCTCGTGGATCCACTTAACCGTGAGACTCAACCTTCATGGCAAGCCAACTACCCAAAAACCTCTTCGGAGGCATCGCCTTCACCAAAGGCACACACCTGCCCTCTTCAGAGGCAGTAGCCCTCTCTCGAGGCACCACAAGCCCTCTTCGGAGGCATCGCCTTCACCAAAGGCACACACCTGTCCTCTTTGGAGGCAGAAGCCCTGTCCCGAGGCACCACAAGACCTCTTCGGAGGCACAAGACCTCTTCGGAGGCAAAAGACCTCTTCGGAGGCACAAGCCGTCTTCGGAGGCACAACTCTTCGGAGGATAAAGACCTCTTCGGACGAAAAAGACCTCTTCGGAGGCACAAGCCTTCTTCCGAGGCACAACTCTTCGGAGGATAAAGACCTCTTCGCAGGCAAAAGATCTCTTCGAAGGCACAAGCCCTCTTCGGCGGCACAAGACCTCTTCGGAGGCATGTCCCAAGAAAAGCACTTTCAAGCGAACGAAGCAAAAAAGCCCTCCAACGAGGCACAACAGCAATAAAGAAAAAAGAAAAAAGAAGAAAGCCCTCTTCGGAGGCATACTGCAGCTCTCAAGGGAAGATCAATTTCCCCATCCTGGAAATATTCTTCCCCAAAAGTTGTAGTGCCAATTCAAAGCCCTTTTTGGAAACTTGCTTCACTGCGTAGGAGAGTACACTTATCAAAAAATAAAAGTGACTACCTCTGAAATTGAAGTGTAAAAACTTTTTCAAACAAAAGAGAGAGAAGACTTCTCCAATACAAGGCACACTCTACTAAAGTAGGGCAACATTTCCTCAAAGTGAAAAAATTATTCTCTAAAGAAAGAGTGCAAGCCTTCTCAAAATGGAAGAAGTGTTCTCCAACTTAAGATTGCAAATCTTCTCGAAACAAAAGAATTGTTCTCCAACTTAAGAGCACAAGTCTTCTCGAAGCAGAAGAACTGTTCTTCAAAGTTTTACCAAATGAAAGAAATTGCAATAAGCCGTGGTATGGGGGCAATACAATACAATATAGCTACAATAATAAAAGCAACGCTCAAACAACATACCACAAACTTATTGCAATATCACAGTGAAGAAACTTGTGCGAAAATAAGGAATAAATGCATTTACAAATATAGTCAAAGATTGTACAAGTAAAAAGAATCATTCATTCCATACTATAAATTTTTTATACATGTGCAGGTTTCAAAAAAGCGAGGACCGGTGCCCGCAAAAATTCCGGTCAATACAAGCCTTTATGTACAAGCAAATAGCAAAACAAGAAGAGTAGAGCGAGACTCATTATTTCTTCTTCCCGCCACCTTTAGAGCCCTCGCCTGGCCTAATGGTTAACTTTGGGAGCCGGCCTGGATGAGTCGGGGAAGAAGGAGATAGAGGTGCAGCCGGGTCTACTTTCGCCTTCTCTTCGCCAGTAGAAGTGGTCTTCCTTATCCTCTTTGAAATTGCACGCTTCTCCTTCTTCCTTGAAGAAGACTCACTGCCCGGAGTGATAAGTGCAGAGAGTTTTGTGTCGTCATGAAATTGCTTCGGAGTCTTTTCACCTTCTTCAAGTTCCTCATCCTTCTGCTCTTGCGAAGCAGCCGGGTCATCCAAGCCTTGAAGGGCTTCTATTAATTCTTCTTGCGACCCCGGTTGAGAAGCAGAAGTAGGCATAACTTAAAGAGATAGGGGTGGAACAGCTGGAAGAGGAGAAGTCTGTGCGGCACTTGGCGTTTTCACTACAGAAGAAGAGAAGTTAAAGTCAGTATCCCAGCAAAGAGAGGAGATAGTGGCGCGTCAAGACTTAAATAATAATCAAAAATTTTGTCAAGTTCATGTGAAGTGAGCAAGCGATCCACTTGAGATAAATCAACGTTGAAGTTACTTGGAGAAGTTGGCTTTATAATGTCAACTTCAAAGCCTTATGCTTCAGTGCTTTCTTGAGCCTCATCTCCAGTGTGAGCGGTTGCAATTTCAATGTCAGCTTTGGCAGGTGGCGAGGAATGGGAACTGGAGCCGATGATATCAATGTCGGCCGAAACCGAAGGAAAAGTCGGGTCGGTCGAATGTGCCTTCCCTAAAGGTTCTCCTTCCGCCGTTCCGGCTCGCTGTTTAGCAAGTTGCTCCTTCCCCTTGGCAAGGGTGGCACGTGCATCATCATCCAGATAATATGCCTCAAGATCTGCTTTAGCAAAGCCAGCACCTCAAAGCATATCAATTGCAGCCTCCCACACGTCGGCCAAAGTGATTTCGTACTTCGGACCCAAAAACGATAGGCTACCGCTCCCCAAAACATTGTAAATGTAAAAATCAAATAAGGTAGAGCTGATGCTGGCCTTGGTCGCTTCATGAGATTATTCGGCTGCTGCTTTTCCGGCAATAGATTCATCACGCTCTTTTTCAACTTTAGAAATTCGAGTTTTACATTTCAATTTCCAAGTTCTGAGAGCTGGATTTTTCTCGTAACTGAGCAACGTCAGTTCGGTAGCTTTCTACAATTTTTTGCTGCGCTTCAAATTTAGCTTCAGCGTCTCCTTTTCCGGCATGAGCATCCCTCACCTGCTTTTGAAGCACTTCTTCTTTTTGAGAATAAGAAGTGGAAGATGTGGGAAGCCCTTCTTTGAGTTTGTCAATTTCCGCTTCGAGCTTCTCATTGTAAGCGGCGATGCTCTTCATCTCTGCATCATGCTGATCGAGAGTTTTCTGCCACTGGGATTTATCGTTCTCCATAGCCAGCATGGCTTCGAGATTTGCACGGTTTACTCTTTGAAGCTCGTCAACAAGTTTTTGCCAACCAGATATTCTCTCAATATCGAGTTTGACGGCTTCAAGATTTCGCAACATAGCTTGCTTGTCGATTGGGACCAAATCAAGATCAAAACGCACTCCTTTTAAGCACCAGTGCGGAAACCGACTTTGAAGAGTAGCCGGACCCTGTCCAACTTGATAGAAGGTCTACTGATGATTCTATGAATATCAGCTCTTTGAAGGGCAGGAGAGCCGGAAGGGATTTCCAAAGAGACGGGAGGAGCAGGCTTTTCAGAAATTGAAGACTCTGGCCCTTCGCTAAGCCTAGCCCGTTTACTCGGATCTTCAGCGATGTGACTTTTCCCTTTGTCATCATGAGATTTTCTTGTCTGGGAATCATCACTCTCTGGGAAGAATCATGTCATTCATCCCTTCTCCCATAGCGCTCCTCATAAGCCCGCCTCTCGTGAGCTTTTCTTGCGGCTCTTTCTTCATCGGTCTCCCTAGAGGTAGGAAGATGCCACTTTGGATCATAAGAGTTGCGTCTTCCATAACGCTGAAAATGATCATTGTAAGAGCCTCTACGTCCCATTGGAGAACCTAAAAATGAAGAAGAGACAAGTTCAGAAATCTTCAAAGCAAGGAAGGTAAGTGCACAAAGCTGTTAAATTCTAAGTGTGTGTGGCGTGTGAACTACGCGCATTAAGCTACAAACCACTCTTCGGCTTAAGAGTTATCTCTTGGGTTGATGGAGTCGTTTGCAAAACTGATGTCACTTCAACCATTGGAGAAGTAAGTTTAGAAGCGGTAGAATCATCCTTGAAGAGTTCACGTGAAGTAACCACCAAATCGCTCAACCCCTCAAAATATCATCACCGTCATGCCCAGCGGGACTCTTTCTCTCAGCTCCTTCATCAGCAGCCTTCCCGGAATGTTGAGGAGGTTCCTCTTCTTCAATAACCGGGGGAAGTACAAATTTTCCAGATGACTCCGGGACGTCAACAGAAGCAGAACATTTTACCAATGAAGCCTCAGCAGTAAGTTCCTTCGGTGCATGTTCTTCGACTGAAACTGGGGCATCTGATATTTCTACTTGAGAACTAGGGGCATCTTGAAGCTGAGTAGATTGAGAGAGGTGCAAAAGTCCGAATTGATGCAAAAATTCATCCTTCAGCAAAAATTTGATGCTTCTCTCCTCAACTGCCACAGCACTTAGTCTTTCAAAAGTCAGCTTATGGCTTGAATCTTTAGAAGGAGGAGGAAGTGCTGTAAAAGTAAAGAATGAAGTTAGCACTTAACAACTTGGATTTTGGAAAGTTCAAAAATGGAAAGAACGGAGATAGGCAAGCTTATTTCCTATTCTCCAAATGCTGTAAAACCCTAGGGGGCAATGGATGAAGAAAAATTGATTCAAAAACCCGTGGGCGCTTTCGGGAAGATCGGTGATCAATTTCCGGTTCCTTGCGCTTCTCACAAGTATTATAGAAGGGTGATCTTTGTTTTTCGCGAATGTGCATAAGTAACAAATTTCTTCAAAGCTTGGAAGACGGTCGAGTGTCATCCTGAAAAGTACACACAGTCCCATCAAGATGGCATAGCCATTGGGATGCAACTGGAAGCGAGAGATAGTCAATCAGAGAAGGAGCTGTTGAAGAATATCGTTAAAAGGAGGAATGGCTTCACTCAAGCACATTTGACGATAAACTGCGAAAAAACCCAGAGGTGGCCTGTCAGCAGTGTCATTAACCCCAGGAAGCAGGGCGTCCGTTTCGGCAATTCCAAACTGAGTGCATAACTGGCTAAACACCCGTTGATTCAGAGAAGTTGGAATTCTTTCCGGGGGATAATCCAGTGGGTTAGCTATTGGGAAGACTTCTCCAGCTTGCCCTACTATTTCTTCATCTTGAGAAGTCATTCTACACAAGGAACTGGATATTCAAATATGAAGGTGCACGTTTCCTAAAAGAGTGTGAAGTGTTGGGCAAAGCTACTGAAATAACAAGTGAATAAAATAAAACTTGAAATAAAACTAATTGATGCATGTCAATTCAGAAAGTTTCGAGGCTTGTTATTTAATCAGAAGTTAAATGTAGTATCAATACAGATAATGTTTAGCAAAAGCAGTTATAACTGTGTGCATTTTGCGTTGATGCTTCATTTAAGTCAGTTGATTCACATCACTTCATCTTTAATCAAATTCATACTATTTTACTTAAGTAAAATAACGAGTTCTTTAATCTAATCCATCACTCGATGTGCGCGGTCGATGATGAGTATATTCGTCCCATTTTTCTGCAAATGTTGTGTTTAACAGGTTACTAGCGTTAAAGTCAATATAATCTGTAAAGAAATGCAACGAGTTCAGGCAAGTTATCTCGACAGTTCAGGTTGAGGATTCAAGATAAATGCTGTGATATTTTTGCAAGAAAACAAGTTCAAGCGACTGAGCATAGGTCGAAGTTCCATTAAGTCATTCTGTCCAAATCAAAAGTTCATTATTCATGTTCCTACAAGTTAAAGTTATGATGCATATTAAGGAATACGGCTTCAGGTCAAGATAATGCAAATTTGTCTAAGTACTAGATCGGCCGCGACCTAAAAACCTATGCCACAAGAAGTTAGATCGTTAATTTATTAAGTCACTCTGCTTTAAGCTTTATGTTATTCCAGCAAGTTAAGTCGCAAGCATGGTAGGTCGCAAGCAAGTTAGGTCGCAAGGATTCTTAAGTCGGTCGGTTTGTTTGGTCGGCCAAATTTGTTAAGTCGTAAAGGGTGTTATGTCGCTCAGGTTCTCTAGGTCGCTTCTGATGTAACTCAACAATCTCGAGCTATCTCCTATCAAAACCGCTATGCCTTACTTTCCTTAACCTGCTAACTCCTCTCCACTCAATAGCTCACTATCTCGTTAACTCATGATCCGATAACCCATTATCACCTACACAATGAAATCCATCATCCTCTTAGTGAAATCTATTATCTCTCCATACCATCAAATCACCCAAAACTGGTTCGAATCATCTCAGATCCATTATAGATCCAACGGACTACTGCGCTCTCGTGAATCACAATGACAACGTAACCAACGACGATCGAAAATTGATCGCAACCTGACTCGAAGTGAAACGCGACGCATGGATTTGGACTAGGGTCAGAAGATAGGATTCGCAATTCGGCGGTGATCATGGTTGGATAAAGATCGTATTCACTTATTTAATATGATAGTAGAGATGAATCGGCGACTGGTTAGCTTGAATTCTCCTTTGAGAGCTCGAAGGTTTGTTAATGGCAGATAAGGTTGTCACAGAAGTTAAGGAGAAAGAAACGAGCTAGCAACTTATATAGGGCAAGGAAAAGAAGACCAATGGGCATGCGAGTTAGCAAATCTCTTGGGTCACCCACGACCTAGCGGAATTAGGTCGAAGCATACAACCTACGACATAGGCGTGTACTTCGAGGGGCAAATGTTAACTCCTCTATTTCACGACTCAACGACCTAAGGAAATAAGCGATCGGAGGAATTGAAGTGTAAACAAGCTAAAAGAGACGAAGTTATCACGACCTGAAGATATCACAACCTAACGACGTAAAGTTATTGCGACCTAACGACCTGAAAATATCACGACCTGGCGACCTAAAGTTATCGCTACCTAACGACCTAAAGTTATCGCGACCTAGCGACCTAACTATCAGCACAGGGCAATAGCATATCAAAATAGAGAGGCTCAACGACCTAGCGACCTAGCGACCCAGTGTAAACCGAGACAACTCCTTATCCCGCAACTTCCTATGCCGCTCATCCCTAAGTCGCTACTACTCCCACAACTAGCCTAGGTTGCTCCACTAGGTACCTCCGCATGACTGAGTTGCTTACCACTCTCCCCTAGGTCGCCCACGACCTACTAACCTGCTCAGATAAGACCAAGTGCAACCAAGATGAGTCGTAGCTCGTATCCCTTAGGTCGCTCGCGACCTGCGACCTACCCTTAGGTCGTTCACGACCTACGACTTAACCCAGATTTTCCCTACAAATACTGCACCTGCTCCAACTAAGGGGGGACTTTTTGGCTCATTTCTGAAACGCCTATTCTCTGCTGATTTCTCGACTCATCCAATACTTCAAACACGAAAGACACTTCAACGAACTTTAAGATGAAATCGAATACATTCAACATGAATTTGAAGGATTTTCCTACATCGAAATTCTAGCTATTTGTCTAAGTGGTGTTATAATCGAAGATTGTTGTATAAGTTGTAATCGAATCAGCAATAAAGAAGATTAAAGTGGACGTAGGCTTAACTTGAAGCCGAACCACTATAAAATTGTTGTCTCTTTACTGTTTTTTCTGTGACTATTCTACTTACTTCTAATTCCCATATTGACGGGTGGTGCTTTCACTTTATCTCTACTTACACGGGGATGTTAGCGTTCAATTTTTGCGTTAACATTCAACATTATCACGAAGAAAATGATGACGAATGCCAATATGTTTTGTCCATGAATGATTGATAGGATTTTTAGACAAGTTAATAGCACTAGAATTGTCACAATTTATAGTTGAATTTGTTAAATTTATATTGAAGTCTTTAAGTGTCTGTTGCATATATATTACTTGAGCGCAAGCCAAAGCAGCAGAAATATATTCCGCTTCACATGTCGAAAGAGAAACACAGTTTTGTTTCGTACTAAACCAAGATACGAGTGATTTTCTAATGAAATGGCACATACCACTTGTGCTTTTTCGATCTGTTCGAGAACCACCAAAGTCAGCATCACTATATGAAACTAACTCGAATGGCCATTCTTTAGGATATAACAGACCGAAATCCTTGGTGCTCATGAGAGAACGTATTATACGTTTCACGGCTCTTAAATGTGATTCCTTTGGGTTGGCCTAAAATCTAGCACACAAACATACACTCATCATTATGTCAGGTCGATTTACCGTTAAATATAGTAATGATCCAATCATACTTCGGTATAATTTTTGGTCAATACTTTTGCCACTGCCATCTTTTTCAAGATGTGTTGTTGTACTCATTGGAGTTGGTTTGGTAGAAGTATTTTCCACTCCGAATCGTTTGATTAAATTATCACAATATTTTTCTTGATAAATGAAAATCCCATTTTGAAGCTGTTTAATTTGTAAACCAAAAAATATGTTAGTTCTCCCATGTGAGACATTTCAAATTCCTTGGTCATTATTTCGGAGAAGTCCTGACACAACTTATCATTGGTAGAACCAAAAATGATGTCATCAACATAAATTTGAACTATTAAAATATCCTTTTTCGAATGTTTAACAAAAAGTGTTTGATCAACTTTCCTAATTTGAAATCCCAAAGAAATTAGAAATGTCTTTAGTCGATCATACCAAGCACTTGGGACTTGTTTTAAACCATATAGGGCGTTCTTAAGTTTGTAGACATGATATGGAAATTTCTTGTGAATAAATAAGGGATGTTGTTCAAAATACACATTTTCTTATATATAACCATTAAGAAAAGCACTTTTAACGTCCATTTGATAAAGTTTGAAATTGTGAAAACATGCATATGCCATTAAGATCCGTATTACTTCTAGTTTTGCAACCGGAGCAAACGTTTCTTTGTAGTCAATTCCGTCTTCTTGTTTGTATCCTTGTGCAACTAACCTTGCTTTATTTCTGGTAATGTTGCCTTGTTCATCTGCTTTGTTCTTGTAGACCCATTTTGTTCCAATAACAGTTTGGTCACTTGGTCTAGGAACTAATTCCCAAACTTCATTGCGTTCAAACTGATTTGGTGTGCTCTGATACCAAATGAAAATACAGTATGGATCATTCTATATGGAATTATACTGAACTAGTGCGGAAATAAACTAAGATACTATAGCAATGTAAAGTAAATAAAATAAAACAAGCACACCAGGAATTTTATACTCGTTCGAACTTCCCGTTCTACGCCCAGTCCCATACTCCTTCTGGAATTTTCACTAACAACAACTCTCACTTGACCCGAAGGAACAAGTTTACAACACCTGAACAACAGAATAGGATTTCGATGCCTCAACAGCCTTAGAGGACTTCACTTGCCTGAACAGCAAACAGGACTTCAACTTATACAAAAAGTATTTGACACGGTGTGTTCTTGATACCACAGATTTGTCTCTTGAAAATACAACCTTCCTATAATCTTCTCCTTTTGATATATTATATATATATATAATATATATATGTGTGTGTGTGTGTGTGTGTGTGTGTAAAGAATATGGAGGTAATTAAATGATTTTATATGAATTTGAATGCACAAGAGAGTTAGAATCAAAGTAGTATAAGAATAGAAAGAGTTAGATCAATTAGGTGAATAAAACTGATGATTCTAACATGTTTATATAGGGTATAAAGAGGTGTAATCATTCGTGAATAGTTATCATGAAACAATATGGACATATCTATTAATAAGAAGTTTTATCTCTTCATGAAAGAGAAATGTCTATTCAAAGATATAATCGTTGTAGGAATTCAGACGTCTGAAAATAAGAATTCAGACTTCTAAAATTGGTAACGTGCAATAAAGGAAATAGGTCATTTTTGACCAAATTCAGACGTCTGAAAGTTTCAATTCAGATGTCTGAATATTATATGAAAATTTAAATTAGATTAAAGTTTCAGACGTCCGAAATGGTCAATTCAGACGTCTGAATTTGACCTGAAAATACAATTATTCTCTGTGCATGTGTATATGTGTACCTGTCGATATATATATCTAAACGAGAGATTTTAACATTATTTCAATTCGAAACAACGACTTAATACAACATATATGCAGCATGAAGTTCATTTGAATCCGGTCTTGTATATATTCCTGCAACAAGAAGTTAATATCGAAAATCAACGTATATAGTTGTCGTAGTCAAAATATCATAATTATGAAACGTCGTAAATAAGGTTTCAACATTCTTCCCCCTTTTGACGATGACAACTATATAACATGAGAAATATATATATAAATAGTTTAGATATATATATTACTTACTTCAAATAATATTCATTTCCAAAATCATAACGCTTTCCAAATAATAACTCTTTCGAAATTATAACACTTTGAAATTATAACAATTTGGAAATCATAACACTTTGAAATTCATAACACTTTGAAATCATAATACTTTGAAAATATAACACTTCCCACTTAAATAGTTTAGATATTAAAAATAGTATATATATATATATATATAATAAAATGGTTTATATAATAAACTAGCTTGTAAAATAAAATAATTAGTGTATTAAAATAATTATAAGTTAAAATAGTTTATATTAGAAATAATTTTATATTAAAATAGTTATAAATTAAAAATAGTTTATATTAAAATAATTTATATGTATATATATATTAAAATTTAGTTTTTATTATATATCAAAATACTTTATATAATAAACATAGTTTCCTCAATTCACAAATCGATTCAAATCGATTCAAATTCCAAAATTCAATTTAATTCAATCTCAATTCATCAACTTCAATTCAATTCAGTTTCTCAATACACTATTTCAAATTATATCGATTTCAAATAAAGATTTGAAACATAAAATAAACCATTTCAATTCAATATATTTCAAAGCTTTAGATATTCAACATTTTCAAAACTAAATTTGATAATTTCATTTATATCTCAATTTAACTTCATTATTATTTACTTTTGAAATATTCACTTAATAAAATCCAATATCTTTTAAATAAGCCTCAAATTACAGATAAACTAAATATTTCCTTCAATTTATTTAAACCTGAAATATTCGTTTAATCACCTTCAATCTAAATCAAGTTATAAAATTGTACCTTTAAAATCTCAAATTCAATAAGTTTCAAATTTATTTTTCTTAAGTATAACCCTTAAACAGATAAAAACTCAAATCAATATCTATTTATCTTCCCAACCTTAATTTATAAAATTTATTATAAAATCTATTTTTAAAATATAATTTTAAATAATTACTTAAACCATATTATATACTAATTAATTTAAAATGTATTAAATTAATTCTTATTATTAAATCTATTTTATATTAAACTTTTTTTATATATTTAAATAAAATAGTAAAATTATAAGTAAAATCTTAAAATTTATAATTTCAAAACTAACTTATAAATTTAAATTTCCCAAACATAGAATTTTAAAAATCAAGAATTTTAAACATATATAAACAGCATTAATGTATGTAATATTTTAAAAATCAATATTTATATAAAACCATATATATTTCCTTTTTAAAACATTAGAAAACGTTTCAATATATATATATATACACACATACATATATATATATATATAGACCAATGATGTCTCTATATACTTTTCGATCCTATGGTCAAGTGATACAGATATTTATCATTGCAATCCGTAATTTAATTATCTACGGGTATATATCTTTTCAACCTGCAATCCTAAATTCAATTTAATGAAAATCTCTTGGGTTTATCATTTCAACCCATAACGATTTTCTCCTATTCTATAAGATCGTTTGGGTACGTGTCATTTCAACCTATAGGGAATTCTACACTAACGTGGAACTTGCAAAGTGGGAACATATATGATGAGAATATAACATATCAACAACAGGCATATACCATCAGTAACAATATAAATAACAGATCATGGTGTCAGATGTCACAGATGAACAGTTACAGATATTGGCATATCATATAATGATTAAATAACTAGCAACATTATATTTCAATTGTCGTTTCAAATGAAATCATATTTGATAAATATAAGAATGTTGATCATGAGTAATTGCTCGCCTTTCAAGGTTAGAGGGATTCGATAATGAAATGAGATGAGTTGTGAATCCATGCACTAATTAAAAGCAAAGTCATATTAGGCACGAATTCGACGAATAGACTGATAAGAGGAATCGACGAAAACAAGTTAAATTAATTTTGATATAAACTAAAAATAATATATGTATATACATATATTATCTACAAATATTTTCAAAATTTGATTTTAGAATATATATATATATATATATAGTTCAAATAAATGTTTAAACATAATATATGTATATTTAAAGCTATCACAACATCATACCTTGAAGATATTAACATAATTCATGTAAATATTTCAAAGAATTTATATACATATACTTATACAAACAAATAGATATATTAAGTAATATTTAAACATATGTATAACTTACATATTTACATATTTTAAATCATCTAAACTGACATATACAAATTAACATATATATTATTACAAACAAAATCTGTTTTAAAAGTACAAGTATAACATCTCTATATATACATACTATTCTTACAGGAGTATATAATATATATACATATACATATATATATATATATATTAGACCACAAAAGTATATACAATAAATATGAAGAAAAAAACAGCTCGTATAAACTATTATATAACTCATATTCTTATAACATCTTAAAATCAACATAAAAATTTCCAAAAAAGAAAAAGAGCGGTGAAATAACAGCATAAGTATTTCATACATACAAAATGGGACCCAATAAAAATGTATAAATATATAAGTAAATATGTATGCAATGTATATATGTAAATAAGTTTATAATACTAACCAAAACACACAACAACTTAATATCTAAATAATATATATATATATATATATATATATATATATAACACATATATTATGTACTGTAACAATATATATAATACTGCAAATACCTTCAAATAGGAGAAGATGCTGGAATTTTAATTCCTGGCGATAGGGAGAACATGGCAACGGGGGATCTTCGATGGGGTGGAGGTGACTGTGTTCGTCCATGGGAGATGAGAGAATGAAAGTTACAGAGAGGAGAAGGAAGAAACTTCGGCTACTGGGTGTAGGTGGGCTTGCGTGGCTGCGATGTGGCCGTTTGGTCGGAGGGGGAAGCTGGGGAGGAGGATGAGTTAGAGAGTAAGAGTGGGGAAAGCTGCATGCATAGTTCAAGGAGCTGTGCATGGGTGATGCGTGCGTGGAAGCTACGGAGGAGGGTTTTGATGGCCATGCATGCTACACGGAGGTTGGCTAGGGCTGCAACTTTGGCTGATTATAGGAGGGAAGAAGGCATGCTACAGGATGATAGAGGAATTCTAACAGGAAGTATTCGAAAAGGTGAGGAAACAAGCAAGCGGCCATTGATTCTATAAGTATATATTATTTATTTATTATTATTTTTTTTAGAAAACCAGCAGAATGAATACATATGAGGCAAAATTATTGAATACGGTGAGAATAACAAAAGATAGCTATAAGTTTCTGGGAATAAATAGGTGGCCATCGATTTCACCAGGTGGATACACGAATGGACAGAAGGAACACCAAAGGTTTCTAAACGGATACCAATACTGAAATCGTTTTACTAATATCTCCGCGTACTGGACACCAAAGCACAAAAATATTATGCCACAGAGATCAGCATGATGAGGCAACCAAATGGTATACAGATATCAGTGGTACGACCATCCTATCAAAAGTCGATATTCGATTCCGAAAATTCTACTGAATCATCGAAAATAAGATAAACGGAGCAATAACAGTCCAAATTTGGCGAAGAAAAATATAACGTCTCACTTAGAAGATGATTTACAAATTTATTATATAACAATATTTAGGTTTGAGAAATATTTTATTATCATCAAATATT
This sequence comes from Allium cepa, assembly GCA_030765085.1. Classification (NCBI taxonomy): domain Eukaryota; kingdom Viridiplantae; phylum Streptophyta; class Magnoliopsida; order Asparagales; family Amaryllidaceae; genus Allium; species Allium cepa. The sequence continues at coordinate 489,318,902 of CM060945.1, forward strand.
AACTGACTTAAATTTAAAATAAAATTTCACAAGAAAATAAACATCCATATTTTCTGATGAAAATTCACCATTTGCTAACAAATTTTCATTTCCAAATTTTATTATTTAAAATTTCACAAAGTTCAACTTTCACATTTCAACTATTCATATTAAGTAAAAAAAACAAAAACTCTCTCTTTATTTCATAAAATTTTCATTTATTCTCGGTCTATTCATTTTCCATTCTTATTTTTAGCTGTACATTCTCTTACCTACTTTTGTTCGGCCTAATTCTTATATACCTCTGGTATTTGCATCTAAGCATTTATTTTTACATGTTGCAACTTTTAGTATTCATTCTTGTTCATAAGCTCTGCCTGCACCAATTCGTCCATTAACTTTTCGTTTCTAATGCATTAAGTACTCACATTTTCATGCACATGAACCTATTCAAACTTTCCATTCTTCATTTATAAGCTTCCAAATGCTCATTTTCTATTTAATATTAACATTTTTACATTAGTGTATATCAACAATTCATATTTAATACACATGCGTCATTCGCGCTAGCCTGTTCATGTTCATATTTATTAAACACATAGCCACATAGTTTCTTTGAAAAGTTTATTGTATTTTTATGTTCTCTATTGTATTTTTATGTTCTCTTGTCACCTCCTTCTTTCGCAAACTATATTGCTCCTCCATATTTATTTCTTCCCGTTCTCAACTTTTTGTCTCTTTCTTTCTACATTCATACCTTCTGCATCCTTTAAACAAAAAGAATACACATAAATGCCTAAGCCTTTAGTGTTTTTCAATCCTTCTCTAAGAATTTGGCAACGTGATTCAATCAATGTTTTATTTTATATTTTTTTATTAAATATGTGTATGTGTATATATACTATTTTATTAAAATTTTGTGTAACTTAAATATCATCCACATTCTAACTCAAATTCACATATGGTTTCCTCGCATGTTGGAATTCCTGATAGCTTGAAAAATGATTGGCTGAGTTTGGAGATTATTGTAAAAGGCGTATTTGTTTGGATTTTTGCACTCTAAATATCAAGGTGAGTGTTTAACCCTGTCACAAATGCTAAATCATCTTTTGTTAGTTAAATTAAATTTATGATGTGATTTGAAATTTATTTAATTGATGTTTGGTATGTTTAATTTGTCATTCTAGTTAAATTTCGCTTTTATTGCATTTAATCACCGTTTAATTTAATATTGAATTTAAATTGTCAGATTAATACCTGTTATTGATCTTTAGTTATCTGTTGATGTTTATTGGTTGATTTGGATGATGATTGTGATGGATGGATTGTTGATATTGGATGACTGGATGTTGTATTTTTTATTGTAATTACACTGCAAGTTCCTTATGCGTTAAAATGATAAATACTCGAATGAACTCTAGACCAAGGAAAAATCGTTATGGGTTGAAACGACCGACTCAAGCGATTTTATGGATTTTTATTTAATTCAGGATTGCTATTTGAAATGATATATATAATCGTAAACTGTAAATTGTTGATTGAATGATAAATATCCGTATCACTTGACCATAAGGTACAAAATTATATATGGACAATGGATTTGTTAAATTAAATGATTTTCGAATCTTTGAAATTATGAATTTAGTTAGCTTGTATTTTGAAATAGAAATTGATTTTCATAAACTGAATTATTTTCGAAAATCCAAGTGTAAATGTTGAAATTGGAATTGATTTAATGAATTGTTCAAAGGATTTAAATTGGATTTTCAAAGTTGAAGTGTCAAATATAAATGAGTTTATTTGAAATTGAGTTACTGAAAATGTTTGAATATAACTTTGAAATCTATTTTAAATTAAGTTAAACCATTTTTATCAATTTAAAACCGTCATAATTTATTTTGTTTATTATAACCTATTTAACCCAATTAAATCTATTTTTATCTATTTTAAACTAATTGAATTTATATAATCTATTTTAAATCTATTTAATATAATTTAAATCTATTTAATCTATTTTAAATTTATTTAATCTATTTAAAAATCTACTTGACATAATTTAAATCAATCTAATCTATAATTAATCTATTTAAAACATTTTAAACCTAATAAAACCTATTTAATCTACTTTTAATTATTAAAACTATTTAAACTATTTTATAAAATTTCAGACTGTGTATAGTTGAAGTATTTATACTTAAATCCATGATGATGATACAACCTAAATTGGAATATGAAATTGATACCTTTTGTAAATGACACATTTGAGTGAATATGATTTTGGAAATGAATGTGATTTTTGAAAGTTAATACGATTTGAAAATGATATGGTTTGAGAAAGTAATATTTTGATATCAATTGTAAATTGACTTTTTGAAATGTAAAAGAACCATATGGTGTGAAATAAGCGTTTGGTTGTTAAAGAGACCAGGATCACATATTGTCATGCTCTCTGCCAATACTAAAAACCACTTTAACAACTGTGTACATGGTGGAGATTCCAGAAATGAAACAGGATGGTTTGGCGAATGATTTCTATATAAGGTATGATGTGATTCTGACTCCTATGGGTCAGCTTAGATGTGACTATAACAAGGGCTATACATATGCCAAATGAGGTCATTCCTCCGATCGGACATGCTTCTTTAATACCATATTATGACATTTTTGGTGATTCGGTGGCCATCCCTTAAATTTTTATTGTGGGAGTTTGTTCTGAGGTAGGTGGTAGTAGCTGCTATGCATTACCGCCAACCCGGTTCTGCAATCGGTACTTTGGCATTGCCTCATGTGTCGTGTTCATAAGCCCTAGAGCGCCTTCTACAAGTTTGTTTTGTACCATACCCATGGGGTATCCTTTGGTTAAACCAAAGGTTTAGTGGAGCCTACGGCATTGTACAGACTACGGGAATATATAATATGTGTTAAGGGGGATATGGGTAACGCCTTAACGCTATTTAAATACTTTACTTTATTGTAGAAACTATTATAATAGCGTATTGTACTACATAGTAGATAGTTTAATGGATCCTTAAGATGTAAATCCCGAATAACTTTTAAGTTATTGCACTCACGTTAGATACTGGATAGGAGATGTCAAACCCCGTAAACATCTCTGACGCCGTCGCACTAATATTTATTGTTAATTTAACATACATAAGATGTGACGCCCCACTCCGAGAGCCTCGTTAACAAAGAGTATTACATAGATAATACTGTCGGCTAACGCGGACAATAGAGTATAATGGAAGCGACCATGTGCAATCTTACCTTAACTATTCACTAAATAAGTCGAAAAGTAGAAACACATTAAAATTCGACCTATTCAATAAATATTTAAAGCAAAACTACAATGGCTATAGGATCTATCAGAAGAAAATATAACAACTCAAATGTAATATACATCACAGAACAGTCAATCATAATATACACATACACCGATACACAACAGAGTACACAAAATAATACATGTCAGGTGGTACAGGAGACCACAATATACAGACGAGACGAAAGAGTATAAATCAAAGTTACAGCAGATAAGGACTACAAAAGACGCTATAACAAAATGAAGCTAGCGAATAGTCCATGCGGAAGCAAAATAGGCTAAGTCCCCAAAAGCACCTAACCTGAAACATCTCGGTCTGACCCAAGTATAAAATACCCGGATCAGTCTAGATAACAAATCAGTTAGATTAACTGAACAATAATAAACCTGCAAGGTCATACAGTATAACAAATATCTCTAGAGGAGATAACACAATCATCAACAAGAAATGAATCATATAGAGCAAGCCTCATATCATCGGGAACATATAGAAACAAAGGATACAAATATCCCAAAACAAGCCAAAAGGCAAATAACAAATACCCATAAGGTATACAAGTTCCACATGGTAATCGCTATACTCCATGCGGCTCACAAAGACCAACACCGGAGGGAGATACCAAGGGAATATACATATCAATGAAACATCATAAAATTTTGCTCGAGCTCAGTACTGTACAAACAAGGATCCATGAGCCCGAAGACTCAACCCAAGTATCACCCATGCGGCACATAAGGCCAACATCAGAGAGAAACTATATAGGGCAACAAACCCGAAGGCACACACCCGAAGTCAACATACCCGAAGGCAACAAACCTAGGGAGACAGTCCGAAGACACTATCCCAGAGGCAACAAACCGTAGTGGTGAAGGTCGAAGACCCAGTACTGGACACCACTAACTGGCGGAATGTGTCACAACTCTCGAAAAGGAATCCGAAAAGTGTTAACGTATGTCCCATAACCACTCGTTCGCACTAAACGGTTTACTATCCGTCAGTCCCTTTCACACTCAAAGCAGTACAAAGTTTACCTCATATCATCGATAAACCAAACCCGAAGGTCAAAACAATCAATCGAATAGGTCAAGGATTAATCGGAAGGATAAACGCACAGATTCATGGTCCGTGTTTTGCCCAACCATTTAATCACCCTCCCACTTCGTTCGAAGTGTGAAAGTGTGTGTGTTTTAAATAGAATTTATAAATTAGAGAAACGAACTTTTAAATGCGATTCGAGAGATTATTTCATAAAAAACCCGTGGATTAAAATTAAAAGGAACCATCAAAGTCAAAACAATTGATAATCATACATAGGATCATCATGAATCAATTCAAATTGAAAATTCAATCCCAAAAGGCAAAGTGGGCTGAAACAGTAGGTTCAGTCGACTGAACAGAGTTTTTCAGTCGACTGACCCTGTACCTGGAAATTTTCTAGGTTTAGGAAACTTTCTGTTTCCAGGTTCAGTCGACTGTGCAGAGTTTTTCAGTCGACTGAATCATGCCTGGAAACTCTCGGGTTTCAGGTTCAGTCGACTGTACAGAGTTTTCAGTCGACTGAATCTTGCCTGGGCTGTTTTCCAGCCTTATACAAATGAAGAGCAAACTCTCCCAAAATGCAATCGTACGAACATTGGCTCTAAGGGCTTATGCCAATCGACAACCCGGCCCTATATGTTCCTCGATGCATCACCAAAACATGGTTAAAACATCAAAGTTAGGATTTCAAAGATTTTAACCCAAAACACTAAAAATTGGATTATTCCTCAATTCAACCCAAACCAAATGCAAGTGCATATGAACAAGGTGTTAGGAATTCATACCTAAAATCAATGAAATCAAGAGAAGTAGATGTGAGTTCAAAACTCACCTTTTTACACAAAACAAAGAAGATGAAGAAGCACAATTGCAAGGAATCAACCAACTACACTCCACTTCAACACTACAAGCTTCAATCTAGAATCAAAGAAAGTATTTCCTAAGTTAGGGTTAGGAAAATTACAGAAATTGAAGAGGAGAAGAGATGGAGAAGATGGAGATGAACTTACCAATGGATTGTCTTTGATTTTTGGAGCAAGAATCAAGCTACAAAGGAGAAACTAGGGCTTGCTAATTTCTATTTCTCTTTCCTTTCCCCCATTTCAGTTCTTAGTTTGAAAAATAAAATGAAATGAAGATGAAATGAAGAGAAGGGTTGAGCTAGGGGGTTAAGTGGGCTAGTGGGCTGAACCCAATCCCAAACCCAATAGGAAAAGTAGCCAAAATTTCACAAACTCCAAACATATCAAAGATTATACTCAAAAAGATCGCAAACGCCATTTTGGAACCAATGGAGGTGGTTTCGAGTTCCAATTCGGCCATTTGCAGAAAGTAACATTTCGGACCCCAAAATCCGAATAACGATGCTATATTTAAATCAAACATTTAAATATAAAATCGTTAAATATGCGGGTTGTTACATAAGATCTCTTAGTTTTGACTCGAGTGTTTTGTCTTTTCAATTTTCTCTAGTCAGCCTGAGCATTTCAGATTTGAAGACCTTAGTTTTGGAGGACGAAGACGAAGATTTATACCATTACTATTTATTATATTTATTCCACTGCATCATGTTGTTCCGCTGCATTTATTTATTATTTATCTTTTTTACGTAACTCTGATCTGTATTGTAAAATTGTAATCAATGTATTTGTAAATAGCTTCATGAACTGCTTATTTGATTATTACATTTTGTCATTCCATTGCGAGATTCTGTATATGTTTTATTTCTTATCTCTTTCTTATTTACCCCATAACAATCCGCCCTTTTGAATGTTTTGAGTCCGGCGTGTGTGTCTACTTAAAATTTCCAAAAAGGTAGGTCGTTAGATTTGGTATCAGAGCTTTGGTTTAGCGATAACCTTAGCTTTGTGGGGTCAGACTCATATTAAATAGGGTAGTACTACCCTAGAATGAGTCATTGAGGGTGTATATGAGAGAGCTATTGTTAGTGTTATAAAAATGGTTTTATATTATGTTAATTTTTTCTGTTTTGTACTTATAATTTATGGTCGATGCATAGGATGCTATGACATCGATAGGGATTTCTAAACACTCTATAGGACAAGGCGACACCATACTTATTTTGAAAATAGGTAAATTAAATAATTTTTCCTATTCTAAATTTTGTATATAAAATAATACATTTTTATAAATGATATAGTCGGATGTGCAATGTTGTTTGTTAGCTAGAGAAATTTTATAAACATTGGTTGAAGATAAGATTTACAAATAAAACGAATATAAATTGAAATTTGAGAACTTAAGTTCCAGGATATTGAAATTTTATTTTGGAAGATTTTGGAATATAATATTATTTAGAAGTACTTTCTGATATAAATATTTTAAAATGATATGTAAGAAATGTTTAAAAGAATTTTTTAAAGGAAATGAGTTCCGTACTTCCCTATTTGTCTTTGGAAAATAATTTCGGTAATGAGTGCACGCATCGTCGACGTTAATTTTCGAGTTTCAAAGTGGGAAGATCAAAGTAGTAGTTTTACTACACATCTCTTTTTATAACAAATCTTAACCTTTAATCCCCAAAATATGATTGGATATATACAGAGGATATGATTATATATATATATATATATCTATATATATATATATATATATATTGCTTTAAAATAGTTGAAAGGGAACCCGATTGTTTAGTTCTCAAGTTTCTATAAATTAGAAATTGAAATTATTTTAATGAATGAAATCTTGAATATATCAATAATTGGAAACTTCAAAAAAGAAAATAAGACATTAGATGTTAAAATGATTAATGAAATAGTTAAGAAACTGAAATTTTAAAAACTATAAATAAAACGTAAATGGAAATAAAAATGGTAATTATTGAACATTTTGTTAAGTAAATAAATATAAGAAACTTAGGAATATTCAATTGCATTCTAAAAGCCATATATATATATATGACTTACCAAAATGTAAACATTGTAATGTTGAAAAGAATATGTAATAAAATATTATCCAAGTAAAACTTAAGTATAATGAAAGTGTTCAATGGGATTACTTCTATAAATAAGAATTCTATTGTTATAAATTGTTACGAACTTAAGTTAATGATTTGAAGTGCTACTAATTAAGAGTAATAGAAGTGAATAATGTAAGAATATAATTGTAAACTTACGTTAACATCCAAACTATTCATAATCAGATTAAATGGTAAAGGTGAATACTGTAAGTAAATAATTATAAACTCGAATTAATATTGAAGCCATTTATAATTAAAATGAGTACTATATAAATTGAATGAATATAACTTCAGAAACATTGAAAAGATTTAAAATGGAGTTAATATTCAATAATATTATATATGGAAGAATGAATGTGAGAAGAAATAATCTATAAATGGTGAATTTATTGTAAAGAAACTTGGCTAATAATGTATAATCCAATAATAAAAATAAAAATAACTTACTTAAGCAATGAATGTGAAGTAATAAAATGAAAGAAGTTGGCATTGTATGAATAAAGGGGAAATGAACTTTTGTAAGTAGTTTAATGGAAATAAACTTTTTATAAATGAGAAAAGAAAAGTAGATGATGTGAGAGAAAAGGGAAATGAAACTGAATTGTAAATGTGAAGTAAAATGAAATAAATTGTATACAGTACATCAATAATGAACTTATTCATGATCCAAATAAATCCAAATAAATGAAATAGATGTAACTTATGTAAGTAAAGAATGTAAATTAATGAAATAATCCTTGCATGAATGTACGAAGATTAAAATTTTATAAGAAATGAACGTGGATTATTGAAAATCGTTGTATGAAAATAAGAAACTATGAACAGTAAATGATGTGAAAAGGAAAAAATAAAGTAAATTAAAAAATGTGTTGGAATCTTTGTTTGTATTGGCTTATGGATTGGTTGGGAAAGGATCTTCTATTTTGTATAAAGATGTATAAATAATCTATAAAGTTTTATTGTATGGTGTATTTATCATTTTATATGATTAGAAGTTCTGAACCCGAATTAACCATTTGTTGATTGCTATGGATGTATGTTTGATTTCTTTGATTGCATGTGACGATATGATGGTTGTATTATTTTTTGCAAGTGACTACTGCATATTGTGATTGTTTTTTTGACATTAGTTGAAACAACTAAAATATTTATCTTTTATAAAATTATTAACTCTTTTGGATTGTATAAGTGAAATACAGGTTATGGAAGCAATTGCTACTGCTTTTGGTTTCAAAAAATAAGCGTTATTTCCCCGACAAATATTTACATTCTCAAATTACGGTTTTCTAGCGATATTATAATCTGTTTCTGGTGGTTTGAGATATATTATTTTGAAGGTTGTGTGATATATATTGTATTATTGATATTACTATTTCTCCCAGACCTCTCCGTATAAAGGAGACTCTGTCGAAATTTTCCATGAACTTTTAGACCTAGAAAATTTTGTGAAATATTTTCCAAACTTTTGTTAACTAGAATATAAAGGATTTAATTGTTATAAATTGATATATTTTATTTAAATTATTTAATTATGTGAATAATATTTTTTATAAATTTAATATTTCAAATAAGATATATTGAATACTAAATTCCTTCTTTTTCCTTTTCGAGGACGAAAAGTTTTGAGTGGGGGAGAGTGTAATGGCCCGTAATTTTAGATAATTAAAATTAGTTTATTTAATAAAGTTTTGTGATTTAATGTTGGAAGAAATAAAAGTTTATGATTTAATAATAAGAATGTAATTAAAATAAAGTGAAATAATATTAATTTAAGGTAATCGATAACTGCTTTTAATGTAATTCCAATTAATTAAAAGAATTAAAGATTTGTAATTGATATAGGTTGTAAATAGATTATAGTAATGTATGTTTTAATGGATAATTGGATTAAAAGAGCAATTGCTGATTCAAATGTTGATTAATTAACGAAATAAGGTGTAATTAATTGTAACTGATAATAGTAGTGGGATGGTAGTAGTTATAACAATTATTTGTAAATAATAAACTTACAGTTGTTAATTAATATAGAAATGGTGACGTTTGTTATTTGTTAACAATTTATTTAATCCAATTGCAATTAAATGTTACATTAGTGTGAGTTAAGACAATAGTTGCAAATTGTGAATGTAATGAAAGGTATAGAAAGGTTAATTATATTAATAGGGAAATAATTGATGTAATAAAAAGAGTGAAATAAAGTTAAATAGATTAATTGGGATTCTAAATCATAATTAATGTGAAAATTTACATAAACTTCAATGTAATTGAATTGTTGTGACTAATATGGCAAAAGATGATAAAAGAAGAATAATAATGTAATAAAATATAAACCAATGTAACTTTGTCCATAAAATAATGATTGGTCGAATAAAAGGGATTGAAATCAAATTAAATCAATTTATTGGAATTAAAATTTAATTAATTGGATTTAATTACAATTGAAATTGGATACTGTAACTGATATAATAATGTAACAACCCATAAATTTTGATAACTAAAACTATTAAATTTAATAAGATTTTAGAATTTGAATATTATGAGAATAAATTTTTGATTTATTAGTGAGAAACTAGTTAGAACATAAATCTAATTCTATTGTTTTTATGGTATTGATAACTATTTCAGCAAGTTAATTTATAACTCTAATGTATAAACAACAATTTTGTAAATGTATTTAAGTTACTATAAAAAGTATTCAATTATTTTAATTATCTTTCCATTAATTAGGTTCCATTCTAAATTTTGATGTTGAAATTTATTGTGGTTAGTTATATTTGGAATCTTCCAATAAAAGGGAAAGATAATTTAATTTAAATTAATGGCGTTTAATGAAAGAAATATTTTGTTTTAAAGTGTAATACTGATAATAATTACAAGTACTCCGATTTGGAATCGTTCAATTTAATAGAATTAAAGAAAACATTAATTGTAAATGATTTAACGAAAGAAACGTATGTTATTGTCAAAATGAAAAGGATGCTTTAATGAAAACAAAATGAACATTGTTGTTTTTAAATTAAGTGTAATTTTATTAAAAGAAAAAAAAATTAATTTTGAAACAATATTTTACGGTCGTTAAATAGCAGCCTTTGGTAGTATAAAGGTGATTCTAATGTTAATCGTAAAATTTAGAATTTATAAAATATTTTAAGTTTGTGATTGTACGCTGAGAAAAAAGCTGATTTTGAATTTGAATTTGGAATCATGGTTCACCTTTTATTTTATATAGCGATGGTCCCCATTATCTTAATTGATGTGTTCAAATTTTATTTATTGTATATTAATAAAACTTTTAAATGGGCATAATTTGAGTTGATTTGAGGTTAACGAAATTAATTGAATTAAAATACGTTTCCATACTGAATTATTGTGCCATTATATTCGAAGTATGAAAGGTGATGTTCATCATGAATTCATATTCATGCAAATTTCAAATTTTATTGCTTTTTATAACTACAATCACATTCATTTTTTTTCTCTACCTTGTTCACTTTCATATTTCAACTATTCATATTTAGTAAAAAAACAAACTCTCTCTTTATTTCATAAAATATTCATTTATTCTCAGTCTATTCACTAACCATTGTTATAGTTAGTTGTACATTCTCTTACTTACTTCTGTTCAGCCTAATTCTTTTATATCTCTTATATTTGCATCAAAGCATTTATTTTTACATGTTGCAACTTTTAATGTCCATTCTTTTTCATAACTTCTGTCTACACTAATTCGTCCATTAACTTTTCATTTCCAATGCATTAAATACTCACATTTTCATGCACATTCACCTATTCAAACTTGCTATTCTTCATTTATAAGCTTCCAAATGCTCATATTCTATTTAGTGTTAACACTTTTATAAATTAACTCATTAGTGAATATTAACAATTCATATTTACTGCACATGCATCATTTATGCTAGCATGTTCATGTTCCTATTTATTAAACACATAACCACATTGTTTCTTTGAAAAGCTTGTTGTATTTTTATATTCTTTTGTCACCTCCTCCTTTCACAAATTATGCTGCTCCCTCATATTTATTTCTTCCCATTCTCAATTTTTTTGCCTTTTTCTTCCTACATTCATACCTTCTGCATTCTTTTAACAAAAAGAATACATTTGAGTGCCTGAGCCTTTAGTGTTTTTCCAATCCTTGTCTAAACATTTGGCAACGTGAGTCGATCAATGTTTTATTTTATATTTTTTTGATAAATATGTGTATACATACTATTTTATTAATATTTCGTTTAACTTGAATTTCATCCACATACAAACTCCAATTCACATGTGGTTTCCTCGCGTATTGGAATTCTTGATGGCATGAAATATGTTTGGCTGAGTTTGGAGATTATTGTAAAAGGCGTCTTCGTTTGGAATTTTGCATACTAAATATCAAAAGTGAGTGTTTTAACCCACTCACAAATGCTAAATCATCTTTTGTTAGTTAAATTAAATTTATGATGTGATTTGAAATTTATTTTATTGATGTTTGGTATGTTTAATATGTGTCATTCTAGTCAAATTTGGCTTTTATTGCATTTAATCACCGTTTAATTTAATACTGATTTTAAATTGTCAGTTTAATACATTTCATGGATCTTTAGTTTTTCTATTGATGTTTATTTGTGGATTTGGATGATGACTGTGATGGATGTTTGATTGTTGATATTGGATGAGTGGATGTTGCATTTTTATATTGTTATAACACTGCAAGTTTTCTATGGGTTGAAATGATACATACCCGAATGGTCTATAGATTAAGAAAAAATCGTTATGCATTGAAATGATCGACTTGAGCTATTTTACGAATTTTAATTCAATTCGGGATTGTGGTTGAAATGATATATATGACCGTAAGTTGTAAACTGGTGATTGAAATGATAAATATCTGTATCACTTGGCCATAGGGTAGAAAATTATGTGCGGACACTGGATTGGTTAAATTAAATGATTTTCGAATCTTGGAAATTTTGAATTTAGTTAACTGGTATTTTGAAATAGAAATTGATTTTTATAAACTGAATTATTTTCGAAAATCCAAATGTAAATGTTGAAATTGGAATTGATTTAATGAACTCTTCAAAGGATTTAAATTGGATTTTCAAAGTTGAAGTGTCAAGTATAAATGAATTTATTTGAAATTGAGTTACTGAAAATGTTTTGATATAACTTTGAACTCTATTTTAAATTAATTTAAACTATTTTTATCAGTTTAAATCTATTTTAATTTATTTAGTCCATTATAATCTATTTAACCCAATTGAATCTATTTTTACCTATTTTAAACTAACTAAATTTATATAATCTATTTGAAATCTATTTAATACAATTTAAATCTATTTAATCTATTTTAAATTTACTTAACCAATTTAAAAATCTACTTAATATAATTTAAATTAATTTAATCTATAATTAATCTATTTAATACAATTTTAAAGCTAATAAAACCTATTTAATATATTTTTAACTATTAAAACTATTTATGACTATCTAAACTATTTTCTAAAATTTCAGACTATGTATAGTTGAAGTATTTATACTTAAATCCTTGACGATGATACAACCTAAATTGGAATTTGAAATCGACACCTTTTGTGAAATGATACATATGAGTAAATATGATTTTGGAAGCGAAGGTGATTTTTGAAAGTTTATATGATAGATATGGTTTGAGAATATGATAGTTTGATATCAATTGTAAATTAACTTTTTGAAATGTAAAAGAACCATCAGGTGTGAAATAAGTGTTTGGTTGTTAAAGAGACTAGGATTGGAATTTTCATACTCTCTGCCAATACCAAAACCACTTTAACAACTATGTATGTGGTGCAGATTCCAGAAATGAATTAGGATGGTTTGGCGAACGATTTCTGAATAAGGTATGATGTGACCCTGACTCCCGTGAGTCAGCTTAGATGTGACTAAAATAGGAGCTATACCTAGGCCAAGTGACGTCATTCCTCTGATCGGACATGCATCTTCGATACCATATTATGACATTTGTAATGATTTGGTGGGCGCCCCTTGATTTTTGATTATGGGAGTGTGTTCCGAGGTGGGCGTTAGTAGCTGTTATGCATTACCACCAGCCCGGTTCAGCAATTGGTAAATCTACCCTGGCATTGCCTCGAGTGCCGTGTTCACGTGCCCAAGAGCGCATTCTATGAGTTTTTTTTGTACCGTACCTATGGGGTGTTCTCAAGCTAAACCACTGGTTTGGTGGAACTATGACATTGTATAGACTATAGGAATATATAAAATGTGTTAAGGGGGAGGCCTTAACGCTATTTTCATACTTTACCTTATTGTAGACACTATTATAATACCATATTGTACTACATAGTAGATAGTTTAATGGATCCTTAGGAGATGTAAATATCGAACATCTTTTAAGTTATTGTGCTCACGTTAGGAACTGGATAGGAGATGAACCCCGTAAACATCTTTGACGTTGTCGCACTCATATTTACCATTAGTTTAACTTCCATAAGATCTCTTAGTTCTGATTGGAGTGTTGTGTCTTTTCAATTTGCTCGGGTCAGCCTGAGCATTTCAGGTTTGGAGACCTTATTTTTAGAGGACGAAGATTTGTACTATTACTATTTATTATATTTATTCCAATGCATCATGTTGTTCCGCTGCATTTATTTATTATTTATCTTTGTTTATATAACTCTAATTTGTATTGTAAAATAATAATCAATGTATTTGTAAACAGCTTCATGAACTATTTATTTGATTATTATATTTTGTCATTCTACGAGATTCTGTATTTGTTTTATTTCTTATCTTTTCTTATTTCCCCATAAAAAATTTTCTTTTGAATGGTTTGAGTTTGACCTGTATGTCTGCTTAAAATGTCCAAAAATGTAGGACGTTATATAGATCCACTTAAAGGGTATAAAATATTTTAATTAAAACGATCTTCTCCTCGAAAAATTATTTCTTCTTGGGTCTTGGCTCAGGCAGTGAACCCAGATCGAGAAAATCTGAATGATAAAATAGCTAGGCCTAGGGTCTTATTTATAGTATCACTTGTGGATCTCAGACTGTTGGATTTAGAGATTAGATTTGGGGCAACCATGTCATAGGCTCGATGGGAACCGTCAGATGGTAGCACGGTCTTACGAGATGAAGCGAAAATAGCAAATGACATGTTCGAATCATCTGCAAGAAGACATGCAAAAGAATGCATGCAGATCGACCTACCCATCGACCCGTCACTTGCTATGGTCAACCACAGGGTCGACCTAACTACGTTGAGGGTCAACCTTCCCTATATAATTTTTTTCTTTCTTATTTTCTTTTTTCTTCATTAATTCATGTCCACTGCATACTAGCTCAGATTTTGAAGTTCTATATATGGAAATTGACAAAAAAATTGCCATGGACACAATGGTACAACTTTGGTAGCTAAATTTTGATAATTCCACAAAGTTATTTTATTATTTAACAAATTTGTTAATTAATTACTATAGCTTAAATTTCAGATTGTTACAAACACCAAATGATTGAACATCAGCCTTGATAGTAATAATAATCTGTCCTCACAAATGTTGATAATTTAAATAGCCAATGCAGTGGAAAATAAAAAAATACATGAATACGATTTGAAGACCTGAAGCTCATCCTAGGAAGCTCCAAAGCTTCCAAACTGCATTAGTAAATATACTCAGTTTGACCTGAGAATTGGAAGGGAATAACGTCGGGACCAGTCTGGTAAACCAGTGTGAGAAAACACACCTCAGTTGGATTTTTGAGTTATAAAAACTTTTTACAAACAAAGGTATCTCATAAGACCACGTCACACATAAACGTGGAAGGGTTTTTACCTTACGATAACCAAAGCACTTCATATCACATCCTTTAATAGTACAATAGTGTCTAGGATACAAATACATATCAATCATAGCCAAAGTTGTTACATTGGTTAAATTGATGGCATAGTAGGTTTACAACTAAAATCAAAAGCACTTATTAGAGATTTGGATTTCCATTGAATAGTGAGTTAAGGGACTACCTCCCATAAAGTACATTTCTAGAGGAATGTACGGAGGATCGAAATATTTGAAACAGCTACAAATTAAGATCGTCATGACCAAGACGAATAGATGGTATGAATAGCATCGAATATGATATTACCCCGACCATTATCGACCTATCCAGGATCCTATAGCATACACCACATAATATAAACCCAACGTCATAGCGGGTAGTAATAAATAGATCAAGAACGGTGATATCATACCTTAATGGTTGCAAACCACTTAGCTTTAAAGCAACCCCATTTCACAATTCCGTGGGTGTGATGCTTGAGGTAACGTTTACCTTCCTTGGAACATTTTCACCAAAAATGCCAGATTGTCATTTCCAACGACACATTATTGATTTCAATGAATGCACAACCTTTGAGCTTGTGCATCTCAGAGAAGGGAGTCAAGTACAAGAGGGTTTACCTCCTATGCCACTAAGAGATCTATATTTGTACAAATCAATTTAATGTACTATGATCTTAGAAATGCAATGTCAGACATCCATCCATACAAGTTGTCCTGGAACAGGACAAAAGGCACTCTCCCAACACATCTTGTAAGGTATTACCCGAGGGTTAGAATTGAGTAGTCCATACATAAAAAGATCCCCGAACAAAGGGATCACTGCTATTTATTATTCTTGAAAGCTACTATAAAAATATCAATAATCAGTCCTTTCATTATGAAGATCCCCTCTTTCAACTTCATTATCTTTAACATGTCTTCACTTTCAAATACGTACGTTGGTCCGAAGTAGCTTCTGGATAAATCTAATCCCGGTCTTTCTAAACCAATAGTCGATAAGAGCCCTCAATCTCATATGGAAACTAAGTCTCATAAACTTACCAGTTTCCAATTCTCAACTTTCTATCCTTCAACCAAGAAGGAAGCTCAATAGATTGAAGTACCATAATCACTCTGCACTACTCGAATCATCATTCTTAACACTGAATGATAATCAAGCCTACTAAGTTGGCCTCATACTAAATGCATGAATAATCCGTTCCACATAAAGTCAAGGAACCAAAAATGGCCAAACATACAATCTAGCACACGAGCAGTCACTAGGCCTATTTAATTTTTCTTTTACTAACTAAATCACTTTCCAAATATTCATCTCAAAATATATTTAAAAGGATATATTCCCAAAACAATTTTAATCTTTCGGTAGTCGGAAAACATTTCCATATACTATCACAATCATATAAGTATATTTACAAACCATTTCATTTTCAACACTTAGAAAACATCTCTGTATACTAAGATCCATAATAAGCATATTTACAAATCTTTCATGGAGAGCATTATATTTTTCCAAAACCCGCTTTATGGGTCAAAATGAATGTTGCATAAAACGTCCCAAAACAACAGTATAGGGATTCGACTATTTATAATTTTATAAATCCTGTGTATTAAATAAAATACTTCCTTCCGAAAATCACTTAGTCTATGCCCTCCTTGTTTTCTCAAAAACATCTATCACAGTAATAAATGTTGTAACCTATGTCATCGTCCCTTAATATATTTTCAAATCACTTTTTAAAACCATTTAACTCCATTGAAAGGTCTTGCTGTCAAAACATTCCTTTAAGATATTATTTTATGTTTAAAATGTGAATGTATTCCCTTTACGAAAATCCATACTCAATTTGAACAAAAATCATTTCCTTATTTATAAAACTATGTTTATAAATCTGCATTCTATTTTGTGAAACTTCCCTTTATAAAATATCCATATTTATAAAATTCTATTTATAAATTCATTCCTTTATAAATCTCATTTATTTATAAAATCCATTATAAATCTATTTACCAAATATTAATTACAAATCCATTTTTAACATATATAAAAATCCATTTATAAATCCATTATTTTATTTATAAAATATTAATTTTATAAATCATTTATATAAACCACTTCAGAAATATTTGTTTCAAACTATTTCTATCTTCTTTCAAACTGCATTTCCTTTATAATATAAGATGAACCTATTTATCAAGTTTTAAATTTTTTATCATATAATTCTAAAAACCCTATTAACATATTTCACAAACCATCAGTTTATAATACCAAATTCTTACTTTTTATTTTATTTAAAATAAACTCCTTCTTTTAACAACTCAAGAATAATTACTACAAACATATCATATTTCAAAATTACTTTAAAATCCATTTAAATAAAAATCTTTACTTTATATTATTTCAAAATACTAAAATTAATCCAAGTGCTACAATAGCACTAAACAAGCAAAATCATGTCCATGTCATCAAATACAGCATCCAATAAATAATATGTTATAATATATATGAAAAGTAAAATCAACACTATTATTATTTCTTCCAAAACCTTTGAAAAACAATTTTCAAAACCATTGGGATTTAAATTCTCAATTTCTTGTTTATAATACATTTTATATTAATAACCCATGTTTATAAGTAGACTTATATAATTTCATTTCCATTTTATTTATGAATCACATTTATAAATCTTACTTATATAATTTCACTTATTATATAATATCATTTCACAATTATTGTTTATTTTAATTAATATCAATACTCTATACTTCACATTTACAAATTTACTTTCTTACATAACTTATTTTATGAATGTTTATTTTTGTTTAGATTATAATAACAACCGTTATTAATATTATACCTTGAATCCAGCCAATATAATATATATAGCTACAATAATTTATGAAAAATTATTTCTTTATAAATAAAATTAAATCAAGGTAAAATTATTTCATATACCTAATATCAAAACAATAATATGTCTAATTGCTATGTTCATGTATTTAGAGACCCCTATCATTAACGTTAATTATTCGTATTGACCAAAATCCATAAACCACTGAGTTGATCAACCAACACAATATAAAACATTTTTTATATCAACCAAGAGTATATGCTCAAACACACACACACACTCTCAAACTCATTCTTAGGTGCTATCGACCCTATCTATAATGAGTACCATACCAAATTCTAGGTGGTCGTTAACCTAAGCTGTAATACCAGTTCTAACAACCCGCAGTTTTGCACATTTCAAGTTGACAACCACATATGTCCAACTCGATTTGAACGAAAAGGTGAATAGTTAGGGGAAAGAAAGAAGAAAGAAGTAAGAAGAGGAGAACAGAAAGAAAGAAAACAAAACAACATAGAATCTCACAACGTAGCGGAATAACATATAATATAATATAATTGATATTTACAATGGAGAAACAATAATATACATAATCAATCAGAGTACAACAACAAATCGCTAATCATTGGCCTGGAAAGTTATAACAATCTGTCCTCACAAATGTTGATAATTTATGTAACCAATGCTGCGGAAAATAAACATATTCAAGAATACGACATGAAGACCTCCAGCCTGTCTTAGGAAGCTCCAAAGCTTGCAAACTGAATCTGTAATATACTTGGTCTAACCTGAGCATTGTTAAGGAATAAAGCATGAATCAATTTGGTAAACCATCACGAGAAAACACATCTCAATTGGACTTTTAAGGTGTAAAATTTTTTCAAAAACAAAGGTACCTCATAAGACCAAGCTACATACATACGGACGGTTTTTTACCTTATAGCAACCAAAATAATTCATATCAAGTCCTTTGATATTACAATAGTGTCTTGGATACAGATGCATTTTAATCATAGCCGAAATTATTACATTAATTAAATTTGATGGCACAATAGGTTTACAACTAAAACCAAAGGCACTTTTTAGAGATTTTGATACCCAATGAATAGCGAGGTATGGGACTACATCTGGTATAATACATTTCTAGAGGAATGTACCGCAATTCGACATCTTCGAAACTTCTCTGAATTAAGGTCGGCTTACCCAAGATAAATAGATGGCACTGTTAGCACCAATATGATATCACCCTGGCTGTTACCGACCTATCTGTGATCCCATAGCATACATCACATAATTTAAACCCGATGTAATAGTGGATAGAAATAAATAGATGTAGTAAGGTGATATCGTACCTTAATGGTTGTGAACCATTTAGTCATAAAGCAACCGTTGTTTCCCAATTCCTCGAGTGTGAGGCTTGAGGTAATGTTTACCTTTCTTAGAACATTTTCACTTAATATGCCACATTACCATTCCAAACTACACATCATTGATTTCAACAAAAGTATGACCTCTGAGCTCATACATCCCAGACAATAGTGTTAAGTATGAGAGGGTTACCCCCTACACTGCCAATTGATGTATGTTTATAGAAATCAATGCACTATGATCTTAGAAATGCAATGTCAGACATCCATCCATAAAGTTTCTAGGAACAGGACAAACCGAAGGCACTCTCCTACCACATCCTATTGGGTGTTAACCCTAATAGCGAGTAGTGCTTATATACAAAGATCCCGAATAAAGGGACCGCTACTATTTATATATCGTGGGAGCTACTCCGAAATTATCAGCAAGTAGTACTTCAATTGTGAAGATCCCGCCTTCAACTTTATTGACTTTAACATGTCTTCACTTTCGAATGCGTACATCGGTCCAAAGTGGTTTTCAAATAAATCTGATACCAATCACTCCGAACCAACAATCGATAAGAGTCCCTAACCTCATATGGAAACCAAGTAGGTAGAATTATAACGTTTCGAACTCTCAACTTGCTATCTATCAACAAGAAGGAAGCTCGATAGATCGGAGTACCATAGTCACTCCACACTACTCGAATCATCATCATTTACCCTAAATGATAATCAAGCCTACTCACTTATTCTGTACTATATGCATGACTAATCAGTTCCCACATCAAGTCAAGAAACCAAAAATGTTCAAAAAACAATCTAGCACACAAGCAGACACTAGGCTCGCTTAAGTAACCTTTTATTAATTAAATCACCTTCAACTATTTATCTCAAAATTTATTTAAAAAGATATATTCACAAAACTGTTTTAATCTTTCGATATTTGAAAAACATTTCCATACACTTATCTCAACAGTATAAGTATATTCACGAGCCATTTCATTTTCAACACTTAGAAAATATCTCTATATATTTATATCCTTAATATGTATATTTTCATATTTTTTAAGTGTTTGCACAAAAAATAGGCAAACACCTCCAAGTCGTATGATCTTGTTTATTATATGTTGTTCTTAAGGATATGGGTGATTTATGCAAATATATAAAATAGGTGGACTAAATTGTAAATGACACACAGATTTATAGTGGTTCGGCCAGAATATGCCCACGCCCACTTTATATGTTATTCTCCTTTTGTATTCAGATTACAAGTACAAAGCTTTGATTACAAGTATCTAAAAGTTGTTTGAAAGTTCTATCCTTGCTTGAGCTCTTAAACTTGTTCCCCATTGTTGTACCCCTGCCCCTCTATTTATAGAGTGAGGCTGGGGGCAGGTGTCTTGGATGTATATAGCTTCTGGTGGGCCTGGGCTGATGCAATCTGGCCTGACTAAATTGTTCAGAAACGACTTGGTTCGGTGGAGTGTGGTATGTTGTTTGGACCGGTGGTAAGTTGGGAGTGAGTTTGGTCCGGTGGTGGTTGGTCCGGCTAGGACTCGGAGATGGGCTGGTTCGGTGGTGAAGTGGTCCGGTGATGTGTGGAGGTAGGTTGGTTCGGTGGGACATGGTGCGGTGGTGAGTGGAGGTAGGTTGGTTCAGTGGGACACGGTCCGGTGGTGAGTGGAGGTAGGTTGGTTTGGTGGGACATGGTCCGGTGGTGAGTGGATGGAGATGGTCCGACTATGCTTTGGTCCGGTAGTTGTTGGAGATGGATTGGTTCGGTAGGTGCTTGGCGCGGCAGGGAAGTGGTCCGGTGTCGAATTCCTTTCTTCGGTGGGGGTGGAGACGCCGCCAACATTTGCCCCCCAAAGTGGGGCATATGTCAGTATATGTCACACTTTGTTTTAGCTTGGGGGATTCTTGCCCGGTCTTGTATGCCGAGCCAGTTGGTCCGGTTGTTGATTTTTGCCTATAAGCATTGGCCTTAGGCTTCCTTCATTCCTTACCCGCCGAATTGATTATAGTGTCGAATCAGTCTCGTTTGCCGAACTATTTAAGGTGCCGAATCAACTGATTGCCGAACCAGGTGAGCCATTTTTTTGCCGAATGATCTTATATTATTGAATTACCGGATGCACTCGTGGATTCCGAGTACCGAATGAACTTGTCTTTGAATTGCCGAATGAGGACGGGGAAGTATGGTTGCCGAATGACCTTTGAATTGGAACCACCGAACGAATTTTGGGAGTGTGAGTTCCGAATGGGGTCTCGGACTCGTGCCACCGAATGAAATCTGGTGTTTTGAATTATGGGTGAAGTTCCAGGCTTCACGTACTCGCTTGCTTAACTTTCTATGTTCCTTGTTTTAACAGTTATGTTTTTCTGGTATCGCGGATAATGTCTCACAAAGTGGAAACTCGATCAGAAAAGAGAAAATCTATGGACAGAAGAGAGTCCCCTATGATGCCCCCAGCCCAGCCAGGACCGGGACGGCAGGGACCCACCCCGAGATCACTAGTGGACGGATATGGTCCTCAAGAGCTTCTGAACTCTCCTCCTGTTTGCTTTCCGAGCTCTCTCAGAGAGGAGCAACTTGATGTTATCTCCCACTCCTTTGGGATTGATAGAGCACGCATGCTGCTGCCAGGGAAGGGGGTCATGCCATATAATCCCCCTGAAGGATACTTTTCTTATAGTAGGTACCACTGCATGTGTGGGGCCATTCCTCCAATCAATGCCTGGATAGTTAGCTTTGTTACTTATTTGAAGGTGGCCCCCTTCCAGCTCCAGCCCAACTCCTACGCTAACTTGGTGTGCCTATTCGTGATTTTCCAGAGAAAGTACGGGCGCCCCCTTTCTAACCTAGAAATTCGATATCTATATAACTTGAGGGGTTACAAGAAGGGGTCTCCATACATCAGCTTGGATTCGGCCGTGTCCTTCAAGTCGGTCCTGGACTTGTAATCAAAGTTCACCATGTTTAAGAAGGAATGGTTCTTCGTCCAGGATGACACTGTTTTGATCCACCGCTTCACGTCTGGCTGTAAGTTGAAGCTTATTTATAATTTCCGTTCTGACTGAGATGCTTCTTCTTATGTGTTTTTATTTCTTGCTAGCGACAGTTGGCTTTGCGGTCGTGGAGAATGATCACCTGGTTCATATGGCCGCGAAGATAGAGGCCATTTCGGGAAGGGATAGGTCAGCTTCTTACCTAATCAGGAATTCCACTCTCCTGGAACACAACTTGATTCTACCACATCAGTTTGTGGTCAAGCAGAGGGATACGGCTGAGGAAAGAGCTGCCAAAGCCAAAGGAGGGGCCACGACAAAGAGTAGCAAGAGGAGACCCTTCTCGATACCTCCATTCGTCGGGGGGAAGAAGCTTAAGAAATCTGATGGACCCTCTCCCAGCACATGCCCAGATGTTCCGGAGGAGAAAAGTGGAGAGGAAGAAAGAGGCGAGGAGGGGAGCGGAGGTGATGGAGAAGGTGATGGTGGTAACGGTGGCGAAGGACAGAGTGGTAGTGGCGTTGGTGCCTTGACCTCTGGGCAAGCGGGTGAGATTCAAGAGTGGACGGATGATGCTTTCTGCCAAGCCTTTGAGGGGTTGGAGGAAGGGTCGGCCTTGGTGGAGAAATCGAAGAAACATGATAAGGCCAAGACTGGTGCCAGTCCATCTTCTGAGAGTATTCCAGCTAGGGCAACTCCGGCGGTTTAAGGTGAATTCTTGACTCCTCTTTTAACTTCACATGTTTCTTGGATTATAGTCTCATGCATGCTTGTAACACTTGGTTTTTATTTCAGGAACGGGTAAGGCGGCCAAGACATCGGACATTCAGCACCGCCTCGAACAGTTCAAACTCCTCAAAGCTTCTGCTAAACCGAAGCCCTCGACTGACCGTTCCTGGGGCGTGGTCGGCTACCGTCCTCTTCTCGGAGTCATTGAAGAGGATATTCAAAAGAGAAAGAGGAGGCGTTCCATGTTCGAACCTTCGCTTGGACCTCAGCCCCCAACCCAGCCTATTCATGATATTACGGGGGAGGATACCGAGTCCATACCATCTCCACATCCATCAGAGAATCCTACCGTTACTTGTGTTGATCGTCCCGGCTTGGCTCGTAACCCATTTGCGGGTCCTCCAGATCTGGACCCGAACCTCCATGATATTCCTTTCGATGAGGTTACCGGTGAGCATCTCCTACCCCGCAATCCTATGGTAAGGGTGCTTGATGAGGCTAAGTCTTTGGATCTCGACTTGTTGACCACTTGGATTGTGACTATGGAGGATAAGGCCAAGGCAAACATCGATCGGGTGGCTGAGGGGACCAGGAGGCTGATGGAGCATCATGCCCGACTGGTCAAGGCTGGAGAGGAAATCGGAAGTGCTAGCATTTGGTTGCGGCTAATGGTTTCCGATCAGGCCAAACAGCTCGCTGATCAGGCCATTCAGATCTCCCAGCATGAGGCGGCCACCAGACGGCTAAAGAAAACTATGGAAGAGGCTAGCAGAGCCGAGCTGCGAAAAATGGAGGCCACCCGCAAGGAACTAATTGATATGGCCATTGCCACAGTGGATGAGGTTCGGAAAGCGGATCTTGAGCAGATAGAGGAGTTATCTTGGAGGCTTGAGGCCGCAGAGCTTGCTCAAGCCAAGCTGAAGGAGGAGATGGAAGCGATGCGGAAATCCCTTCAGGCTAACTGCTCGAGATACCGATTGGAGAAAGATGTTGCCGTCGCAAGGCTGTCGGCTTTCGAGGCCCGGATGAGGGAGTTTGAGGAGAACGAGGGGATGCTGGATGAGATGCTCCAAGACATGTACTTATGTACTTGGAAGCAGGGCAACCTATCCTGGATGGACGATTATCCCCAGGTCATGGCTAGGATATATCTCCGGGCTTTGGGGGAGGCCAAGGCTGAGGCGGATAAGGAGGGTGGTGTAGCTTTCAGGATGGATGTGGTAACGGCCCAGTTTACTGAGGAGGAGAAAGTGGCAGTGAAGGAGGGCATGCGGCTGCTTACCGCCGAGGAAGTGGGTGTGCAGTTGGGGGATGATGATCAGGGAGCAGATGTTGGTAAGTCATCCCTCTCAATCTTTTCTTAACTTGATTGCATATTATTTATCTGATGGATTCTTCTCCTGAATCGGACAGGTGGGACCTCTGGCCAGCATGTTGGGAGTTCTGATCCTGTGGTCAAGTAGTCCTGGAGGGCTAGCAGGATAGAGGCGGAGCCCTGCTGCAGCCGACTACTTTTTTGTTTTACTTGGCATTCCTGAATATACTAGTCCAAAACATTAATGTACTTTCTGGCTGTAATTATGTAATTATGTCATTGTAGCGAATGATTTTATTCTTACATAATTTCATAACATAAGCTGATTCTGTCGTATTTGAATGGTGTCGTTATTTTGATGTGTTGCATAAGAAATATAGCTGTGTATATGCATGTGCTTCAATCGTGTTTGATGCTATGCTCTTGCTTAAAATATAATTTCATGTCTGGCAATGTTAGTGTGATGTGTGAATAGGCCATAGCTACATGTTTATGCACAAGAAAAGGAAGTAACGCCCTTCGTGTTTTAGTTATAGACGGTAGCTTTGAATGTCTTGTGTGACTGAGGATGGAATGCAGCTGAGCGATCTGTTCTCCAGTTGTGAGTTCTCATTTCCACTAGCGAGTGTCTCCTATTTTGTGTCCTGTACTTTAGTGATCGTTATAAAGGATAGGAGGAAAGTTTTTTATAAATAAAATGGAAATATAAGAAATAGTAAAACTTCCAATCACTGAAGGCCTTCGGTGTGCTTAAGTTCGTTGCAAACGGGTTTTGTAGTCACTTTCCCTAGCTGTGGGTCTTGGAGACATTCGTCACCCGTCTTACGCCTCCACGGGGAGTTTTCTTTTTTACCACAGTCGTACTTAAGACACATCGGAGCCGAGATAGTGCACAGTAACTACCCGGGCCATTATGGCCCGTAATCGTGGGTATTATTCGATTTACCGTGGCCGGCTAGCGTGGGTGCCGATCGTCAACTGTGAACTGCCCCTGGCTGGCCACACCTTATGTTGGGGCTTATAATCAGTTCACAGTCGCCGGCGAGCCGAATGCCGTAATGAGCTGCTTCGGCTATAGTCGGCCTTCTCGGTGGCTTATGATCGGCTCATTACAGTTGGCTTTGAGGGCCGTCGTGAGCAATGAGTTAACCCACAGCAGAGGGATGCTGGAGAAAAAGTGTCTCATTGACGAGGGCATAGATTCGTATAGTACCTGTTGGGTCTTGTCCAGGTGAGGTTGTGCCATGAAGTGTCCAGAATGGAAATGCCGTTATACAGGATTTTGTTCAACAGAAAAGGATAAAGCTTAACAAGCAGCTAAGATATAAAAGAACAAGTTAAAAAGTGACAAGATTTTTAAAGTGGTTCGGCACGAAAATGCCTACGTCCACTGATCCTCTTTGTTAATTCACTTCATATGGGCAGTACAAGTTAAGAAAAGTATCGACGAAGGTGTTGGATGTTCCATGCCCTTTGGAACACCTCCCCATCCACTATTGACAAAATATAAGCTCCGTTGTGGAGATCTTTATGAATTACATAGGGTCCGTCCCAGATAGGATCTAGTGCTCCGGGGCACGGGAAGATCAGTTTGAGAACAAGATCTCCTTCTCGTAAGTTGCGGTGCTTGACTTTGGAGTTGTATCGTGCTGCCACTTTTTGCTTGTGAGTTGCCGCTTTAAGTCTTGCATCATTTCTTCTTTCTTCAATTAGGTCCAAAGACATGTGTAGGAGTTCTTCATTCTCTTCTGGGTTGTAGTGGATCCTACGGTGGGAGGGCACTACAGTTTCAATTGGGAGCATGGCCTCCGATCCGTATGCCAAAGAGAAAGGAGTATGTCCTGTTGATGTTCTGTAAGATGTGCGGTAGGCCCAAAGTGCTGTAGGAAGTTCATCCACCCAAGCGCCTTTTGACTTTTCAAGTTTCTTCTTGATTAGAGTTTTGAGAATTTTGTTGACAGCTTCGACTTGTCTGTTTGCTTGGGGATAAGCTATAGATGAGAAGCTTTTGTGAATTCCGTGCTCTCGGCACCAGTCGGTGAATTCCTCGCTGTCAAATTGAAGTCCATTGTCCGATATGATTTTGAGCGGAACCCCGTACCTGCATAAAACATTTTTGATAAAGAAGTTAATAACTTTTGCCGAAGATATTTTATTTAAAGGTTCCGCTTCCACCCATTTGGTGAAATAGTCGACTGCCACTATAACATATTTTGCTCCCCCTCGGCCCATCG
Source organism: Allium cepa (assembly GCA_030765085.1). NCBI lineage: Eukaryota > Viridiplantae > Streptophyta > Magnoliopsida > Asparagales > Amaryllidaceae > Allium > Allium cepa. Next base: position 489,345,548 of record CM060945.1, read on the forward strand.
GCAGTTCGCCGATCAGGTCAATTCCCCATACTGCAAAGGTCCAAGGACTGGTCATCTGAGTATTCTCATTGGTTGGTAGTCGAGGGATTTTAGCAAATTTCTGACATGTGTCGCATTTTTTGACGAAGTCCAAGGCGTCTTTGTTTAAGGTGGGCCAGAAATATCCATATCGGAGTATCTTCTTTGCCAAAGTCTGCCCTCCAGTGTGGTCTCCACAACTTCCTCGATGGATGTTGGTTTAGATTTCCTTGGCTTCCCTTCCAGCGAAACATCTTAATAAGTGGTTAGAGAAGCCGCGCCGATAGAGGATGCGTTCTTGTATCGTGTAGCGGGAAGCACTCCTCAAGATTTTCCTGACTTCGTTACGCTCGTTGGGTAGTGTGCCATCTTGCAAGTATTTTCGGATAGGAGTCATCCAAGTTTCTTCTTCGATTGCAGCTATCAGATCTTCTTGTTCAAAACTTAGGGCTAGTTGTTTTAAGATGGCTACCGTTCAAGAAATGGTGTTGTTCTTCATGCTAGCCTGCTTTGCCAGTTCGTCGGCGTTTCGGTTCTCCTCTCAAGGAACGTGTTTGATTAAATAGTGATCCAATTGATTGAGCAGCAGCTTGGTCTTCTTTAGATATGCTGTGAGTCGTTCTCCTCGAGTCTGGAATTCTTTCAGTATTTGATTTACAATAAGTTGAGAATCGTTGTGGAGACATAAAGAACTGACTCCAATCTCTAAGGCAAGTTCCAGTCCGGCTATTACTGCTTCATATTCCACATCGTTGTTGGTGGCAGCGAATTCCAACCTTAGGGCATAGAGCAGCTTCCTTCCCCTGGGGGTGATTATCACAATGCCTGCCCCCGAGCCCTGTTCGTTTGATGCTCCATCTACAAAGAGATTCCACTAGATATCTTTTGCTATCTCAGATTGGTCCTTACCTTCGTTGGTAGTGAATTCGGCAATAAAATCGGCCATGGCTTGTCCTTTGATGGCGGTGCGAGGATGGTAGGTGACATCATATTGACTCAGTTCAATGCACCACTTAAGTAGTCGCCCAGAAGTGTCGGGGCGATGGAGTACCTGCCTCAGTGGTTGATTGGTTAGAACTCTGATGGAATGAGATTGGAAATAGTGTCGTAGCTTTCATGACGTGATTAGCAGACAGTATGCTAGCTTCTCAAGTTTAGGGTATCTGGCTTCTGCCCCTGTAAATCTGTTTCTTACAAAGTATACAGGCGCTTAAAGCATGAGACGATGCAGCAAGGTATAGGTATAGTTCCTCGTCTTCATTTGGAGTTGAGAGTACTGGTGGTCTCTGGAGGTGTTCGATTAGATTAAGGAAGGCTGTCGAGCATTCGTCAGTCCATTCGAACTTTCCTTTGTCTTTCTTTAGAGCTTCAAAGAAAGGGATGCATTTGTCCATTGCTTTAGAGATGAACCTGCTTAGGGTGGCCACTTTCCCGTTTAGGCTTTGCATCTCTCTTCGAGTGGATGGTATCTTGATATCTTGCAAAGCCCAGACTTGTTCGGGGTTTGCTTCAATCCCTCTGGCATGGACGATGAATCCCAAGAACTTTCCCGACGATACTCCGAAGGAGCACTTTAGAGGATTCAGCTTCATTCCATATTGACGAAGTACTTGAAACATCTCGTCCAGGTGGTTTATATGATCGTTGGCTTTTCTCGATTTTACCAGCATGTCATCCACATAAACTTCCATAATTCGTCCTATTAATTCTGCAAACATCTTGTTGACAAGGCACTGATAAGTAGCTCCGACGTTTTTAAGTCCAAAAGGCATTACTCTGTAGAAGTACAATCCCCGGTCAATGATGAAACTAGTGTGGTCTTGATCAGGGGCATGCATAGGGATCTAGTTATATCCTGAGTATGCGTCCATAAAGGATAAGAGTTCGTGTCCGGCTGTGCTGTCCACGAGTTGATCGATTCGGGGGAGTGGGAAGCAGTCCCACGAACATGCATTGACTTCTCCAACCTAAATTTGATTAGCATCATTTAGGTTGGAGAAGTCAATGCATGTTCGCCACTTCCCATTAGCCTTCTTTACCAGTACCGGGTTGGCGATCCATTCTGGGTAGATGGCTTCTCATATGAAGTTATTGGCAAGTAGATTCTTTACTTCTTCCTCGAGGGCTGCTGATCGTTCTGCCCCCATGCTTCTCTTTTTCTGCTTTACTGGCACCTTTGTGGGATCGATGTTCAGTACGTGGCATGCTACGTCTGGGGAGATTCCAGTCATGTCAGCATGCGTCCAGGCAAATACATCCATGTTGTGGCGAAGGAAATCGACGAGTTAATCCTTCAATTCCGCTCTTAACTGAGACCCGACTCTCAGCAGTCTACTTTGGTCGTGTTTGTCTACAGATAAAAATTCCATAGCCTCTGCAGGCTCGGTGGTGGCCTCCTCCTCCTTGTCCCTGGGGTCTAATTCGTTGAAAGGATTGCTGGTGTATCGAAGAGGAGGGGCTTTCTTTAATTGCTATGCTTCCAAGTTTTTCTTACAGAGAGAAGTCTCTGCATCATTCCCTTTGTCCTTCCTGCGGTTATTGCGAAGTTCAGTTACATAGCAATCTCGAGAGGCGTCTTGATCTCCCTGTATTTCTCCTATTCCATTATCTATTGGAAATTTCATCTTCAGGCACCACAGGGCTAGGACAATTTGGAAGTCAGACAAGGCTGGTCTTCCCGAAAAGGCGTTGTAGGCCGAGTGGTTCTCTATTAGCACAAATGTTTGTTTTCGCACAACGGAGCGGGGATGACTTCCTATTTCGACAAAGAGGTCCAACTGCCCGAGGGGCATCTTCGCATCTCCGGTGAAACCATGTAGCGGTTTGCTGCAGGGAGACACATCCTTCATTGACAGCTTCATTTTGTCGAAAGCGTGCTTGAATAGGATATTACTGAGCTTCCAGTGTCTACTAGGATTTGAAAAACCTTAGCTGGACCGAACCAGGCAGAGATGACCATAGGATCCATGTGGGGGTACTGCCTTCCCTCTAGATCACGCCTACTGAATGTGATGTCATTATTCTCTTTCCGTTTCGGGTGGCGTTCTTCTGTAACAGAATTAACGTAGCCTTCATGGCTTCTAAATGACTTACCGTATCTCTCTATCTCTGCCCAGCTTCTGTCGGCGATGTGTGGTCCTCCTGATATGGTAAGGACCACTATCTTCTCTTGACTGGAGCCGCTGGTGTTGCGATTTCCTCCGCCTACTTCTGGGATGGGTAGCCCTGGGTTCTCATTGGCAGGAGTTGAAGTCCTGTTCTGACCTTTCACAAAGCGCTCTATTCTCTTCCTTCTGATGTGTTCTTCAATCAATTCCCGGAGATGATGGCATTCATTGGTGTCATGCCCATGAGATTTGTGGAAGCGGCAGAACTTCCCAGACTTAATTGCATTATCTGATTCTTTCTTGTGCAGGGGGCGCTTGTATCTAACTTCGTCTTGGGTGGCCAAGAAGATGTTTTCGATTGTTTCATTTAAAGGAGTGTAAGAGTCAAATCTCGGTCCTGGCCTATATAAGCGCTTTTCCCCCTTCTTCCCCCCAGCACTATCTCTGGAGTCATTTCTTCGAACGTCCTTTGCTACTGTGGGTGTGTTGCCATGAGCTGCCTTGGTTTGTTGCCCTGTCCGCCTTTCAATGGCAGCGTCTTCACGTCTCATATATTTCCCGGCTTCGTGGAAGAAGTCGGGTAAGGTAGCTGGCTTTTCTTTCATTAATCTCCTAGCAAACTTAGTATCCGGATGCACACCACTGCAGAGGGCCATTAGGATAAGTTTCTCGTCGGCATCTTGGACTGCGGCCGCTGCGTGTTGAATCGGGTTAGATATTGTCGCACTGTCTCTTCGGGCTTCTGCTTGATATTAGATAGGGAATAAGCGTCCTTGGGTTGTTCCACATGAATGCGAAACTGGCTGATGAACTTTTCTTTCAGCATTTCCCATGAGCTGATGGACCCTTGGGGTAGATGGCAGAACCAGGAGGTAGCTTGATCTGCCAAGAATAGTGGAAAGCATTTACAGAATACTCCCTTTGTTGCTCCGCTCATGAGCATGTGCTGTGTGTATCTTTGCAAGGGTACAACGGGGTCAAAGGTTCCGTTGTAAGGTTCCATTGTTGGCATTTTCCATTCCCGGGGGTTGATGGCAGTTTCGATATTGCGGGTGAAGGGGCTGGTTACCCTAGCGCCTATCCCCCGATCCTTTGTTCTCGTTGGACGCACTCTTTGAACAATCGTGCCATCCTTTCATCAGAACTTGGAGCGGATGGAAATGAGTTTGGCTCTTCCCTGCGGGATCGATTCCGTCCAGATGACCTGTAAGGATGGTATCGTCTATCATTCCTAACATTCTCCAATGGCTGCCTCTGGTCTTCCGGGGGCACGCTGGGGTCAGCCACAGTTGGCCCTTGCCTTGATCTTCCCCCGCTGGGTTATGTTCTCAGCACTTCTTTGGGTCCAACTTCGGTCTGGACTCCAGCTCGGTCCCGTCTATTGGTGTTTCCATGGTTAGGTAGCATGATAGGCTCAGCCATATCCGACCCCTGCCTGGTACCTCCCCCGTCTGGTTCGGTTCCAAATGTTTCCTCGGGTAGGAATTCGGGCTGAGTCGGGGCTCGGCTCCAACCATGGCTGCTTCTGTTGTTTGCTTCTTCAAAGAAGAAAAACCTTTGTCGTCTCCTAGATCCTTCAGAGCGGGACTCACCCCATGATTCAGTGTTGCGGTTGGATTCTTTTACATCCCTTAAGCGTGACACGAGATGATCCACCAAGACTTCTTGTTGAGATGTGAAGCGGTTAGTTACTTCAGCCACAACCCTGTCAAGATCTGCCAATGTAATTGGTTGTTCCGTAGCAGGGGCTGTCGGATTTGCCTGATTTCCATTTGCTGTTGGAACTGAACGATTGTCTTGATTTCTGATCACCGGATCTGGGATACTTCTAGTTGCGATGTTGTTTCCTTTTGTTAGCATCTTTCTTCCGTCCGGGAGGCATGTTTTCCAAGCAATGAACGATGCTAATACGAAAAGGGTTAAGTGGGAGAAGCTGAAGCTTCGAGCTCCTGTTCTCGGTGAAAGCACCAAAAATGTTTGCACAAAAAATGGGAAAACACCTCCAAGTTGTATGATCTTGTTGATTATATGTTCTTCTTAAGGATTTGGGTGATTTATGCAAATATATAAAATAGGTGGACTAAATTGTAAAAGACACACAAATTTTTAGTGGTTCGGCCAGAATGTGCCTACGTCCACTTTATATGTTATTCTCCTTTTCTATTCAGATTACAAGTACAAAGCTTTGATTACAAGTATCTGAAAGTTGTTTGAAAGTTCTACCATTGCTTGAGCTCTCAAACTTGTTCCCCATTGTTGTACCCCTGCCCCTCTATTTATAGAGTGAGGCTGGGGGCAGGGGTCTTGGATGTATGTAGCTTCTGGTGGGCCTGGCCTGACGCGTTCTGGCCTGACTAAGTTGATCCGGAACGTCTTGGTTTGGTGGAGAGTGGTATGTTGTTTGGACCGGTTGTAGGTTGGGAGTGAGTTTGGTCCGGTGGTGGTTGGTCCGGCTAGGACTCGGAGATGGGCTGGTTCGGTGGTGAAGTGGTCCGGTGATGTGTGGAGGTAGGTTGGTTCGGTGGTACACGGTCCGGTGGTGAGTAGAGGTAGGTTGGTTCAGTGGGACACGGTCCGGTGGTGAGTGGAGGTAGGTTGGTTCGGTGGGACATGGTCCGGTGGTGAGTGGATGGATATGGTCCGGCTGTGCTTTGGTCTGGTAGTTGTTGGAGATGGATTGGTCGGTAGGTGCTTGGTGCGGCAGGGAAGTGGTCCTGTGTCGAATTCCTTTCCTTTGGTGGGTGGGGGTGGAGATGCCCCCAACATTAAGGAAAGCTTTGTATGTTTCCAAAACATGCTTTATTGAGTCAAAACAAATGTTGCATAAAACGTCGATATGATAACCTAAAACAATAGTATAGAAATTCAACTATTTATATTTATATCAGTCCCATATACTACATAAAACCCTTCCTTTTGGAAATCACTTATTATAACATCAGTGTTATAGTGTATGCCTTCCTTACTTTCTCGAAAACATCCATCACAGTAATAAATGTTGAAATCTATCTCTTTATCCCTTGGTACATTTTAAATCACTTTTTAAAACCATTTAACTCCATCGAAAAATATTGCTTTCAAAACATTCCTTTAAAAGAATATTTTACTTTTAAAACGTTAATGTATTCCCTTTATAAAGATCCATATTCAAATCTAAACATAAATCATTTCCATATTTTTAAAACCTGTTTATAAATCTCCATTCTATATTATAAAACTTCTATTTATAAAATCTCATTTATAAATCTATTTACCAAACGACAATTAAAAATCCATTTTCAATATTTATAAAACTCCATCTATAAATATATTACTTTAATTATAAAATATTACTTCTATAAATCTTTAATATAAACCATTTTAGAAATATATGTTTCAAACTATTTCAATCTTTTTTAAAACTGTTTTTTCCTTCATAATAAAAGATGGACATATTTATTAAGTTTTTAAAACTTTTATAATACAGTTCAAAAATCTCTTTTAACATATTTCACAAACTATTAGTTTATAATACCAAAATCTTTCTTATAATTTTATTTAAAATAAACTCCTTCTTTAATAATTCAAGTATAATTACTATAAACTTATCTTATTTAAAAATTATTTTAAAATCCTCTTAAATCAAAATCTTCACTTTATGTTATTCGAAATACTAATAATAAGGCCAAGTGCTACAATAGCACTAAATAAGAAAAATCACGTCCATGTCATCAAATACAGCATCCAACAAATACTATTTCATAATATATATGTGTTAGGAAATCAAATCTATAGTTTCGAAGACAACAACTATACAATGGAAATCGAATATGCATATATATATTTCTATATACTGGTAATCGCTAGAGCAACATCACTAGAAAGACAAGGACAAGGCTCAAAGAATTTTACAAGAGACTACAAGTCGATAGGGTCAAAGAAGCCACAAGAAAGATGCAAAAAACAGACATGCACAGATTTCAGACGTCCAGGTGCATAAGCCAGACGTTTGGAAAAGTCATTTGGAACAACAAAACAAACAGGTCCAGATGCCTGGTGGACGCACTTAAACATCTGAAAATCTACTATATACAAAAAATATATAGTATTAGACATCTAATTTCGAACTCGAAATTTAAAATTCAAATTTCAACTGCTACCATTGAATAGACATCTTTGCTTCTCTTCTCTGCAACTCTTCATCATCAACAGAAGCAACTGTAGAGCACTTGTTAATGGATGCAACTACTCAAGGAACCTCTCTATAACTATATATATCATTAAGAATCAAAGAGAACCTTCACCTTACTTACTTACGCTCTGTACTCACATACTCTGATATATATTCTTGATCTCGAGCAATCTATATTTGTATTTCACTCTTCCACATATTCCTTTCTACATAGAAATACTCTCTAGATATATAGTGGAAGCATTTGTACTTAATAGTCAATATTTGTGTTATAGAACGCATATTTGATAAGAACAATTTATTTAACCAATCCTATTCCTCCGGCGGAAGCGAGGGTGATTGATAGTTGAATTCCGAATGGGTGCTTCAGGACTGGACGTAGGACGGGATGTCCGCACCAGTATAAAATCCTGATGTGCTTATTCTATAGTTACCTATATTATTACTCCTTTAGCTGCATCAATATTTTGTCACATATACTTGCATATACACTGCACAATCCATCCTGTAGACTTACAATTGGTATCAGAGCAAGGTTAGATCAAAATACAGCAACACGTTTTTTGAATCAGTATAATATGGCATGTATTTTTCAAGAAGGTCAATCCCTAAAACGACCCCCGCTTTTTAATTGTTCTAACTATGCACATTGGTCAACACGTACGAGAATTTTTATGGAAGCGAATGGATTAGAAATTTGGTCAGCCACTCAAAATTAGTATGAAGCACCTGATACTGCTATGAACATATGGACTGATGCACAAAAAATTACAGCTTCAAATAATTCCAAAGCTATGAATGTTCTATTTTGTTCGCTAGATAAGAATGAATTTTCATGTGTCATGTTATGTAATACTGCATTTAATATTTGGCGCACCTTACAGTTACACATGAAGGCACAAACAAAGTTAAACAAACTAAGATTTCAATTTTACAAAATGAATTTTCATCATTTAAAATGAAATAAACTGAATCTATAGTAAACATGTACTTTGGATTTCAAACCATTCAACACGACTTAATGGCTCTTGGAGTGAAATTCAAAAATTTTGATTTAGTATCTAGAATACTCAATTCATTTACTCCAGAGTTGGAAAGAAAAGTATTAGCTATAAAAGAAGCTAATGATCTCTCAGCACTCGTAGTTGAAGAATTGATAGGAAATTAGTGTCCTATGAAGCTAATTTGCAGGCACGTAAAGAACAAAATTCAAAAAAGAAGAACATAGCATTCCCAGACAAATGAAGACTCTATCTTAGGCGAAGAAGAAATTGTACTTATTGCCAAAAACTGCAAAAAATTCAAGAATTTTAGGAAAATGACTATATTTTAGAAAGAAGGAAAATCAAGCTCAACAAACCAAACATCAATTAAATGCTATGAATGTGACCAATTTGGAGATTTGGAGAAAGACTGTCCCAAGCTCAATAATGATAAAAAGAAGAGCAAATTTGAAAAATTCAAAAAGAAAGCTTTCAAAGTAACATGGGATGACTCGGATTCTTCATCATCAGACAGTGACAACGATAGTGATGGAGAGCAAGCTAGTGTATGCTTTGTGGCACAAACTACTGAGGTATGCTTTGAACTTAGTTATGATGAATTATTAGAAACTAACATGGAATTAGATGATAAATTTAGACAAATTAAAAAATTAAATAAAGAATATATAGCCAAAATTAATAGATTAGAACGTGAAGTAGGAATGTTAAAAGATGAAAAAATTATTTTGGAAGAGTGACTAGAATTATCTCAAGAGAAACCAAAAATAGTTTGGTGAAAATGAGAATATTGCTATTGATTTTGATAAAACTAAATTAGAAAAGGATGACTTGTTAAAAGAAAATGTCGACTTGAAGAGTAATATCAAAATGTTGAATATTGAAAATTTAGAATTAAAAGAAAAATTAGATAAAATTACAAATATTGTTTCAAAATTTAATAAAGAAAAACAAGATTTGGAAAATCTTATCAAAACTTCAAAACCATCAAGTAATAGAAATGGAATAGGATTTAGAAATATTCCTAAACAAAGAGGGAATGATATTAAGAAATATAGTTGTATTTATAAAAGACTAAAAGTTCACCTAAGTCTAATACGAATACCATATAAACATTTGGATTCCTAAGACAAATTATAATTTGATTAGAAAAAAATATATTTATAATTTTTTTAGAAAATATAGTCCATAATAAAAATATATTCATAAAGGTACCAAACCGTCTTGGGTATGGGTACCTACTTCTTCTAACATCTAGGACTCTAACAAAATATATGGGTACCAATTAAATCATCTTTTATTTTGCAGGTACCCAACATAAAAAAAAGGAGAAATGGATACATGATAGCGGATTCTCCAAGCATACGACCGAAAATTCAAAAATGTTATCAAATATAACATACATTGATGGTGGAACGGTAACTTTTGGAGATAACTCAAAAGGATACGTCATGGGCATTAGAGAAGTCATCAACTCTGGTATTTCTAATTCTCCAATTATTACAAATATTTTGTTAGTAGAAAGTCTGAAACACAATCTACTTAGTATTAGTCAATTATGCAATAAAGGTTTTCAAATCAATTTCGAAAAAGATAGATGCATATTTTATACAATAACAAACAACTTATATTTGAAGATTTTAGAAACCAAAATATTTATGTTTTAAACATGAATATAAATCGAAACTCAAATTTGTGTTTAACCACCAAACATGACGATCCATGGTTGTGGCATAAATGATTTTGGCATATTAATTTAAATATATTAATAAATTAGCAAAATATGAGCTAGTTAGAGGTTTACCTAAAATAAATTACAAAGTAAAATATTTATGTGACGATTACCAAATTGGAAAACTAAAGAAAAGCTCGTTTAAATCTAAAAATAATATTCCTACAAAACAACAATTAAAATTATTACATTTAGATTTATTTGGTCTAACTCAAGTACGATCTATAAATCACAACAAATATGTTCGAGTAATTGATGATTTTTCAAGATATACATGGACCTTATTTTTAAAACATAAAAGTGACACCTTTGGTATGTTTAAATTTTTTGCTAAAAGAATTAAAACACAAATGGATTTGAAAATTAAGAATATTCGAAATGATCATAGTGGTGAATTCGAAAATGATCTTTTTACTAAGTTTTGTAATAAAAAGGCATAAGTCATAATTTTTCTTTTCCCCGCACACCTCAGCAGAATGGTGTAGTAGAAAGAAAAAATCGTACGTTACAAGAATGTGCACGAACACTATTAAATAGTAGTGGTCTACCAAAAATTTTTGGGCTGAAGCTATTGCTACAGCTTGTTATGTTTTGAATCGAGTAACTGTACGACCTATAACTAAACAAACTTGTTTTGAAATATTTTTTGGAAGAAAACCTAAATTATCATCCTTTAAAACTTTCGGATCAAAATGTTTTATATTAAATACAAAAGATAATTTAGGAAAATTTGACCCGAAGGCAGATGAAGGAATCTTTGTTGGATATTCGGATCGCAACAAAGAATATAGAATTTTTAATAAACGAAATAACGCTATTGAAGAAACTTTACATGTTTCGTTCGATGAAAATCTTCTTAACCATCATACTAACGACGATGAAGAAATCATTCCTATAACAAATACAATACATTGTTTTAATAATGAGACAAATGCGCAAAATAATACATTAGTATCATCGCCTAGAATTCTTAAGGATCATCCAAAAGATATTATCATTGGAGATGTCAATTCTAGAGTAACCAGAAATCAACTTAACCAAATAAGTCGTATAGCATTTCTGTCAAATTTTGAACCAAAAAATTGTAAAGAAGCTTCAAACGGTAACTTTTGGATAATGGCTATGTAAGAAGAATTAGATCAATTTGAACGTAATAATGTTTGGGAATTAGTACCAAGACCAAAAAATCAATCGGTTACAGGAATAAAATGGGTATTTAAATAAAGCAGATGAAAACAGAAATATAGTCAGAAATAAAGGACATTTAGTTGCTTAAGGTTAAAATAAAGAAGAAGGTATCGACTACGATGAAACCTTTGCTCTAGTAGCGAGACTCGAGGCCATACTTACATTACTCGCTTTTGCAAATCATGACAATTTTAAACTATTTCAAATGGATGTCAAAAGTGCTTTTTTAAAATGGTTTTATTAAAGAAAACGTATATGTTGAACAACCTCCATTATTTGTTCACGAAAAATATCCCGACCATGTTTTTAAATTACAAAAAGCCGTATATGGTTCAAAACAAGCCCCTCGAGCCTGGCACGGATGTCTTAAAAATCATTTAATTACATCTGGTTTTCAAATAGGTAAAATCGATACAACTTTGTTTATTAAACAAGAAAATAGCGAAATGTTAGTTGTATAAATTTACGCAGACGATATTATTTTTGGTTCAACTAACGAAAATCTTTGTAATCAATTCTCAAATATTTTGAAAAATGAATTTGAAACGTCTCATATGGGTGAATTAAATTTCTTCTTATGTTTACAAATAAAACAACTTGAAAATGCTATTTTTATCCATCAAGAAACATATTGTAACGATCTATTACTTCGTCTTGAAATGGATAAAACTTCAAGCAAACCAACACCAATGAGTGCTAGTGTTCACTTTGAAAAAGATGATAACAGAAAAGATTTCGATGAAAAATTATATTGTAGTATGATTGGCTCCTTACTCTATTTGACAGCTAGTCAACCCGACATTATGATGAGTGTATGTCTTTGTGCCCGATTTCAAGCAAAACCAAAAGAATCTCACCAAAGAGCTATAAAATGTATCTTACGATATCTATCTAGTAGTAGAGATTATAGTTTGTTTTAACCTAAGGGATCATCATTTGAACTAGTTTCATATGGTGATGTGGATTTCGATGGATGTGGAATAGATCTTAAGAGTACTAGTGTAACATGTCACTTTATCGGACAATCATTAGTTTCATTGTTTAGCAAAATGCAAAATCATGTCTCCTTATCTACTAGCGAAGCCGAATATATTTCAGCAGCTCTAGCATGTGCACAAGTGATATACATGCAACAAACACTTGCGTATTTTGGCAATGGTATCAATTACTCTCCAATAAATTGTGATAACACAAGTGCAATAAATCTATCAAAAAACCCTGTAAATCAATCGCGTGCTAAACATGTAGAAATACGACATCATTCTTTACATGACAATGTAGAAAAGGGAATCATTACATTAGAATACGCAAACACCGAGAATCAAATAGCAGATATTTTCATAAAATTGCTAAATGTACTGACTTTTGTTAAACTGCGACGTGATTTAGGAATATCCTCTCTTAATAATCTTCTGAACTAATAACCACATCTTCATTTATTCTAGTTTAGCTAAAAGTTTTTATCCACAAATTAAAAGAGATAATTCCTTTGCCTTAAATGTAACGACTCGGAATTTCTGGATATTTGAGATTGAAATATCTAATTGATTATAGATATTTGAAAGTTAGTTTAACTTGAATTTCAAATATAACTATTTATTTGGATAATTAAATAATTGGATCTAACAATTTGAAATTGGGTAAATTATTGAATCTTGATTTTTAATCTAGTTATAAATATTTCAAAGGCTTGTAAAAATTTATAACGATAATACTGAAGGTAATAGAACTTTTAAAATTTAATTTAAAAAGTGGTTTATTCAGTTTTGAAAATATATTGTTTAAATCGATAATAAAAAATAGCCTTCCGGGGCGCAGTCTCGAAATTTGACGAAACCAGTTCCGTTGGATCTGTAATATTATATTATTATCGAATTTCAAATTTCGTAGTGTTTGGAGTTGTCGTGTGATCGTACGGTAGATAAACGCGTTAAAATCTATATCGAAAATTTAATAAAATAACTGGTCCAAAAAGCTATCTTCTCCGTACGATCGAATTAGGACTCAGAACCTTTTCCATTGTGTTCGAAATAGAGGTTTAACCTTATAAACACCTAGAGACACGCCTCGATAGGATTTCAAAATTTTAGACTGTGTAAATCGAGACGATTTAAATTTGAATTTAAATTAAAAATATATTCACCTACAATGGGCATATTGGACACGTTTCCACCCTTAGAACACCTGTCCCCTTTTTCTTTTTTCTTATTGAAACGTGTTGTTCCCTTTATTCTTGATAAAATAAGAAAAATAAATCTCTTATTCAAAAGAAATAGACTGAGAAATCTTTAAGTTTAAGAAAAAATGGCCTTGTGAAATCAATTCGTTCATTCAAAATAAAAAAAATGAAAGCTTGGAAATTCTCGTTCTTTCTCCTCCTCTATTTCTAGCTCAACAAACTCGCGTCACTCTTCTCCTTGCTTGGACAGATTCACGAGTCGAATCGAAATTCGTTTCTTTTTTTAAAAAAAAGGCTTCGACAATCGAGCATCACGCTCGAGATCTCTGGCTATTAGCGATGCATGGCAAGTGGAAGCACTCCTGGAGCTCGCGCGTCGTTCGTGGAAAAGAAGTGGAGCTCGTGCTCGGGCAAGTTTGAAGTGGCGTTCGTGAAGGGAAGAAGTTACGTCAACTGGAAGCAAGGGAACCCGACGAGGCAAGTGAAGTCGTGGAGCCTGGTGCGTCACTGTGTGTGGGCCACTTCTCCGATTTGAGGTGAGTGTTCTCTGAATTTAAATTAAGTCTAGTTCAGTAAAATAATTTTGTAAAGTTTAAAACAGAAATAGTTCTGGGTAGGGGAGAAATTTCAAGATGAGATTATATACTGTTATGTAATCGTGTTTGAATTAGAATGAAATATATATAAGGTTTTTAAGAACAAATTACTTTGAATATATATATATACACACACACAATAAGAAAATTTTATTTTGTTATTTACAGAAATATATATAAAGAAATATAACTATAATATATATATATATATATATATACATATTTATTTTCACTTACTATTTAATCTCAAGGTATAAATACACACACACACACATACACCTATTTAACTTAAAATATATATATATATATATATATATATATATATATTATAATGACCCGCAAATCTGTACCCCTTGAGTCGACACTATTCTACATCAATCAACTCAAGAAGAACAGAAATACAAACCATTTGGGTTAAAGAAGAAGAGGTAGAAGAAGAAAGTAGAAAACAACAACAGAATCTAACCATCGCAGCGGAATAAAATATAATAGATAGTAACGATCTTTACACAAAAGAAAACTATATCTATTTTATATATATATATATATATATATATTATCAGAATACATCATCAGAGTTCAACAACATCAATAACATACAACTGAACAGTCATATAAACTTATCCTCAAAACTGAATACACAGCGGAAAAATAATCAAGTCCGGAAGTACGAATCGCCATCCAGCTCGTCTCCTGAGCTCCACAGCATCATATCCTGTATTCTATAACACTCGGTCTGACCCGAGCATTATAGTTATATAACAACCGAGTCAGTTTGGAAAACCAGCGTGAGAAAACCACACTCAAATTGATTATTAAAGTTTCAAAATTCTTTTGAAAACAAAAGCATCTCGTTAGACCACGTCACAAATAAACATGACGGGTTTTTACCTTACAATAGCTAAAACATTTTTTATTAAAATTCTCTAATATTATAATAGTGTCTATAGAAAGTAAATAGAATCTAGCTGAAATGCTTGCATCTCACGTTTCAGCAATAGTTGGGCAACAATCAAAACCGTACAGGCGCGTAGGGAAAATGGATTTCCCACTAATGACTATGCATTTGGATACCACCTATCACGGTATCTTGCCTAGATCAGCATAACGAGGATCACTCCGGACCGCCTGCAACACAAAACTGGGACTACCCTTACTGTATAATCGCAAGTAAGATCACCCTACGGTTGGTATGAGCAACCGCACTACTAAGCCGAATAAAAAGGGACATCTAGAAAGGGAGGACCTCATCCTGATAGGCGCTACCCACCAAGCCTTGCTGCATAACCCCTGATTTTCAGTCATTCATGGTTGATGAGGCTTGAGGCTAAGCGTTACCTTTTTAGATCGTTTCACTTAGAATGCTCATTGCACACCTAACGATGTTCTGAAAGCACTCATCCATACAAGTCCGTCCCGGGTTCGAACGGAACCGAAGGCACTACACCTACTACATCCATTTTGGAAACATTCTCCGGATTAGTAGCGACTAGCCCTTGTACTTCACTGCTCCATCTTCAACTTCGAACTCCTCTTCCTCATGGAAACGTACAAACCAGTTCGAAGTGGTTTTCAAGAAATAAATCCCGATCCCGATCTCTTCGAAACGATCAACGCATTGGCCAATATTGATAGTCGGTTATTTAACTATCAATTGACATTCACAAAAACCATCCAAATAAATAATTTCACCAAATTATTTATTAACCTCGAAATATCTTCGCAGGACATATTTCTATTTTCAACCCCTTTGAAAACAGTTTTCAAACCATACTTTTCTCATGGAATGAATTCCCAATTATTTATTTTCACTGAAGACATCAAGTAATATACTTTAGATTTTAAAATAATTTAAAATACTTCATTATCAATTATTCTTTAAAACATTAAATTAAAAATTACCTTAATACTTTATTAAAAATATGTAATATAGGAATATTTGAAAATGAGGTCACTTTATAAAATATAAAACTGGATTTGCTCTTTTAAAACAAAATACCAAGTCACCTTTAAATAATTACTACTATAATAGATTTGAAAAATACTTACTTTAGAATTTAAACATTTGGAAATAATAAATTTTCTAAACATGCTTTTAAATCAAATTTAAACTTTTACTTATACTTAGAATTTTACTTTGAAAACGTACTTGGTTATTCGAGGAAATATAGTACTCTTCACATCTTTTAAAAATAAATCACTATTTATATTTTTTAAACAAATTTACCTATTTCTTAATAAATTCTTACGGTGAATCTACTCTTCCAAATATCCACTGATATATTGCTTTGCTTTTATAAACCAAGTTTATAAGTTTCATAGACTGAACTTCCCTTTTCACATTCTGATTCCCAATTTACCCCATTTGAAATAAATTTCTTTACTTTCTCAATTTCTTTCAAAATCCATTAACTTTTGATTTTATACCCTAATTTTTAAATCTTTTTAACTGAAAACACAAATTTCAGATTTCCCAAATTTCTTCTTTGTCCTTTCAATAAATGCAAACCTTAAATTTTTAATGTAAATTCTTTATTCCTTTAAATAATATCACTTAAGTTTTATAATTCATTATTTTCTGTTTACTCAAAATCCCTTTTTTCATGCTCGGAATTATTTATTAGAATTTTAAAATCACTTTTATTCTTATCCAGTTCATTCTTAAATTTATTCAAATTCTCAACGATTGTTTTACTTAAAAAGTCACTCTTTTATTTTCTTTTCAAAAATCCAATTCTTTATATTTTGATACCTCGATGTACTGAAACATATTCAAGCAAATCATAGCATTAAATATTCCAATTATCAATATAATTCATCACAGGATAGCAAATAATTATATCACAAAATATTTTAACAAATCTAAATAATTTGAGGAATCCAGTTGTATCCCTCCAACCTGTTTCCCTATATCCACAGATGTTAGTACAATAAATTACCAATTCCACTTCGAGGTGGAATATCGCGTATATGGGTTTTAAATATAATATCATCCGATATTATGTTGCGCATAGGATCTCATCCGCTATATAATGCGGGAAATCAATCACTCCAATATATACTATATACTACTATATAATATGGCACATCCAATCAAATCAATCAATCAACCAATTATGTAAATTTAACCATTTAAATTTAAATAGCAACCCAGAAGAGTGAGATTAACTCACCTTTGCTTTATATTTGCAATCCACTTCAATATTTCCTTGGTTTTCCCGATTTTTGACCTTGAGTAAACAATTTATATGATTCTTATTAATATTCGAAATAATCGAACAATCGCTTATTATTAAATTATTTAATTGACTAACTACTTTATTCAAACTGGTAATTTCCCTTTTAATAAAATTGAATTAGTTAATAGTTTAATTCTAACTAAATAATTTCCCCTTTTAAAACCTTATAATAAGATTTCTGGATTTATTAACATTAGCCATGAGTTTAAACTGCCATAAAAAAAATTCATTTAAAATTTCGATTCATAGCCTTACCAAAACTTTGAAAGTACTTTACTATCAAATCGAATAATAAATAAATAAATTTAAGTTCTAGTTTATAAAGTAAAGTAACATTGAATTTAGGTGTTTGAAATAGTTAACTACTCGAATAGAAAACAATTCTACTTCCTAACAGTTTATAAACTAATTATAAGTTTATGTATATTTTTCAAAACCTTAATCTGTTTTCTGTTTCTGTTTACATATGTTAAAAATTAAAAAGCAAGGAAAACAAGAATTTCATCTCCTTCTTAAGTTAAACAAAGGATGAAATGTTATATCTATGAACTAAAATAGATCTGTCCAATATTATAAATCCTATACCTTACAGGAAGATGTGAACCAGGCCTCGAGCCTTCCCCGTCGAACTGCCCAGCCTATGCTCCCTCCCTTGAACCCGCGACGTGCTATTCTAGATCATCTAGAAAACTCATGATATGAACCACCACCTCGAAGCTATCGACTATGCCCAGAAACCATTCCTTCGTGCATGAGACCACAATTGCCTACCAGATCGCATCAAAATCATCACCGAACTCCACCGAGTTGGCCTTGCGAGTGCGGCCCACGTAGCTACAGCTCTCTTTCCAATCCACGCCCGACAGTGCTAGGGTTTGCAGAACCCAAAACCACGAGACATCATCTACTCCCACCATCGAGCCCTAACCTTTCTGACGCAGCGGATAAAGGAAAATGGATGAAACAGTGAAAAATTGAATCGATGGATTGAAAATACCCAAGTGTCCAAATCCGTTGATCTCAAGAGATACGGATTCTAGCTATCTCCAACACGTTGATCGCGCACGATACCGTGTTAAAAGATCTACGATTCCTCTACGTTGATCTCGCGCACGAGATTCCATGAATCGGCTTCAAATCCGTTGATTCGAGCGCACTCGAATAACCGAAAATGGAGAAAGGAGACAATGCTCAACTTCCAATTTTAAAGAGGCACAAAGCACTCAAACAAAAGTTTATTCAAAAATCAACCATCTTTACAAGTGACACAACCCCGCTATTTATAGCAATTTACAACTCACACAGCCCCAGCTTCAACAACCTAACACAGGTCATTGACGACCTAACAACACATGACATCACGCGACCTACGACTTGCGACATAGCAAGTTACAACGTACAAGTGATTTATCATTGAAAAGCGACGTAAGAAAAAAAAATGACTTAATTACAAACGCACGCGACCTATCTCTTGAGCGACACAAGCTTCTGGGCGACTTAGCATTGAGCGACCTAATAACAGTTAGCTCGCGAATGACCTAAGTAGATAGCTCGCATAACTCGTGCAATGCTTCTTCCTTCCCTCTTATCTCGCTAGGCCATATCCCACTAGGTCGCAGCCGACCTAAAGCTTGTTGCGCTGGATCACGTAGCTCGCTAGGTCGATCCATTTGACTTGCTAGGTCGCTTGGGCGACTTATCAGCTCGCTAGGTCGCCGGCGACCTAAAACACACGTGAATTGCGCTGCATTCTCCCCTATTGCATCATCCATCTCATTAGGTTGCAAACGACTTATGGCTATCGTGCGACTTAAAGAAAATGAGTTAGCATTGTGCGCAGCATCATCCTCCCCTGGTTGACAGGAATTCAACCCCGAATTCACACTTTCCTCTTCTTCGACACACTTATCCCCATGATATGAAATCAAGTGTTTGATGTTGAAAACGTCGGCAGTATGGACATGATCCGGCAATCTTAACCGATAAGCATTATCATTAATTTTCTTTAAAATTTCTACTGGACCAATCTTTCAAGCTCTCAATTTGTTGTAAGTTCCAACTGGAAAACGATCCTTGGTCTACACTGCATAAACAAAATCACCTTCTTTTATGTCCACACTCCTTCGCTTCTTATCTGCAAGTTGCTTATATTTCTCATTTGACTTAAGAAATCGTTCATGAACAATCCTGTGACATTCCTGCAACTCATTCACGAAATCACAAGCTCGTTTAACAACCCCTTTCTGAAATGGAATTATCGACAAATCCAATTGTCCCTTCGGAATTGCTGAATATACTACTTGAAATGGACTGAATCTAGCACTTTGATTAACAACATGATTATGAGCGAATTCCACCTGACACAATTTCACATCCCAGCTCTTCAAATTATCTTTCACAAGACATCTCAACAAATTTCCCAAAGATCTGTTCACCACTTCCGTTTGCCCATCAGTTTGTGGATGATAAGCGCTACTAAAATTAAGTTTAGTCCCAACCATCTTCCACAAACTCAACCAAAAATGACTTAGAAATCAAGTATCTTGATAAGAAACAATGGTCTCAGGTAGTCCATGTAGTCGATACACCTCTTTAAAGAACAATTGAGCAACCCGGACTGCATTAGCGGTCTTTTTACAAGCTATGAAATGTGCCATCTTCGAAAATCTATCCACCACAAAACATATAGAATCGTTCCCTCGTTGAGTTCTTGGAAAATCCAAAACGAAATTCATGCTAATATCCACCCATGGTCTAGTAGGCACGGATAATGGCATATACAATCCTGCATTCGTAGCTGCCCTTTTGGAAACTTGACATATGTGACATCTCTGCACAAATCTTTCAACTTCTTTCCTCATGGAAGGCCAAAAATATGATTGAGAAATTAACTTCAAAGTGCGATCTCTTCCCACATGACTTTCTTCATGCAATTCTTTCACAATCTTCATTCACAAACTACATTCTGGTATGCACAACCGATTCCCTTTGAATAGATAACCATCTACCAACACATACTCATCCGTCTTCCCTTTCTCGACTTCATCTATAATTTTAGCGAAGTAAGAATCCTCAACAAACAATTCTGGAAGTACATCAAAACCCGTCACTTCAACTCTCATCGTAGTCAACAAATGATTTCTTCTGCTCAATGCGTCTGCCACACGGTTTGTAATTTCCGACTTATGCTTTACAACAAATGTAAACTGTTGCAAGTACGCGATCCATGAAGCATGCCTGGCTGCAACCTTATCCTGTCCCTGCAAATGTTTCAAGGCTTCATGATCAGTATACAACACAAACTCTTTATGAAACAAATAGTGTCTCCAATGCTTTATAGCTTGAACAATAGCGTAGAATTCCACATCATAAGTATTATATCTCATCTTTGCTCCCGAAAGCTTCTCACCGAAATAAGCAATTGGACGACCCCTCTGACTTGACACTCCTCCAATTCCAACTTTAGATGCATCAGTATGTAATTCAAATAGCAACTAAAAATCCGGCAAAACTAAAATTGGTGCTATCGCTAAAAGTTCCTTGATCTGTTCAACAGCAAATCCTGCTTCCTTCGACCATGAAAACTGCTTGCCCTTCATACAATCAGTAACAGGCGCCATCACGCTACTGAAATGTGGAATAAACCTTCGGTAGAATGATGCTAAACCATGAAAACTTCTCACTTCAGTTATAGTCCTGGGCTGTGGCCAATTTCTGATTGCTTCAACTTTACTTTGATCCACCTGGATACCTTCCTTGGACAATACTTACCCCAAAAACAAAACACTATGCGTCATGAACACGCATTTCTTTTGTTGCCGCGTAAAATTGCTCCTGACGAAGTATCATCTACACTTCTCACAAGTTTTGTAGATGTTATTCCGTGCTTCCACTGTATATCAATATTCATCAAAGTATACCACCACGAACTTTCCAATAAACGGTCGAAAGATCCGATTCATCACCCGCATAAAAGTACCAGGTGCATTCGAAAGACCAAATGGCATCACCATCCATTCATACAACCCTTCCCATGTCTTGAAAGCTGTCTTCCATTCATCACCTGGTCGAATTTGAATCTGATGATATCCACTCTTCAGATCAATTTTTGAAAAGATAGCAGCTCCGTTCAAATGATCTAACAGATCATCCAATCGCGGCACTGGAAATCTGTACCTCACGATAATCTTGTTTAGTGCTCGACTATCTGTACACATTCTCCAAGTTCCATCCTTCTTCGGCACTAACAATGCTGGTACTGCACAAGTACTTAAACTTTCTTGTACACGCCCTTGTTCAAGTAACTCCTCCACCTGCCTTCTCAACTCTTCGTGCTCCTTTGGACTCATTCTATAATGTGGTCTATGTGGTAACACAGCTCCCGGAACAAGATCAATCTGGTGGTTTATGTCTCTCAACGGTGGTAACTCTGTTGGCAATTCTTCAGAAAATACATCTTCAAACTCTGTCAATACTGGCTTAACTTCTTCAAGAATTTCAACCGCTTCACTACTTTCACGTCCAATCAATAAAAATACTTCAGGCTCATCCTCCACTTCCTTGACAAACTCCTTCAAAGATAACATAGTCTTTAGTTCTTCAATCTCCTCCAACTTGCTTTCATTCTGTTGTCGTTGTTTAGGAACTAAAGTGATTTTAGTGCCATTGAACATGAAACTGTAGCAGTTAGTCCTTCCATCGTGTTGCACGGCTCTATCGTATTGCCACGATCTGCCCAACAACAAATGACATACATCCATATCCACAACATCACACCAAATTTCATCTTTATACTTCTTTCCGACAAGCTCTTCGACTTACTTTCACTTCCCCACCTTTCCTCAACCATGCTAACTTGCAGGGTTTGGGATGCTTCTCTGTCTTTAATGCCAACTTCCTTACAGCTTCTGTAGAGATGATGTTATCACAACTTCCTGCATCGATAACAAACTTGAAAACCCTTCCCAAAATAGTACATGTTGACTGAAAGATGTTACTCCTCAACCAACTAGTCTCCTCTTCTTGTTTAGGTGCAAGCAAGATCTCCTCATCATTAATGAATATCCTTCGTCTCCCGCCAATAATTCTTCTTCCTCCTCAACTTGTGGTGAATTGGAACATTCTATCTCTACATCCTCATCCTCAACCTCAGCAACCATCACTCTCTTCTTAGACTTCGGACATTAATTGCTCCTGTGACCAAACTCCTGACAGTTATAACACTTGAAATTGTTGTTGACCTTGGTCTTAGCAACTTCATTGACAACCGGTTTACTAACAGCCTTGGAAACATTCGTATTGCTACTAGCCCCTTTCACTTGATTGTTGGAATTTGTAAACATACCACCTCCTCTTATACATTGCTTCTCCCAAGCTAGATCCTTCTGGTGTGCTTCAGCAACGGATCTTGGATCAAACATATTCACCATATCCTGAATTTGCATTCTCAACCCTCCAACAAATCTAGCTGTCAACTGTTCCTCCATCTCCATAATATCATTTCTAGTAATCAGTTGACAAAATTCATCTGCATAATCATTTACTGACTTTGCCCCTTGTCTCAAATTCTGTAAGCGCTGATACATAAGAGACTGATAGTTATAAGGTAAGAAAGTAGCTTTCATCAACTTCTTCATCTTCTCCCATGAAACAATCTTCGACTTTCCCATCCTTTTCCGTGTAAGTTTAGTTTGTTGCCACCCAGCCATAGCCCTTCCCCTCAATCGCGTAGAAACCAACTTAACTCTACGATGCTCGGGTACTTCCTTGAAGTCAAAAATTTCTTCAACATTTCGATAACCAATCCAAAAACTCTTATGCTATCATTCCTCCTTTGAATTTTGGAATCTCTGTTTTCATCCCCGATTCCCATTTACAATCATCTTCTACATCCACATATTGATTTCGCACTTGGCCTCGATCTCGATAATGAATACTACCTCTATCACCATCTTCATCATAATCAAGTGTACTTCGATATCGATCTCGACCATCAACATCCCTACGATCATACATATCTCTTCTACTATGTCTTTCAACATCACAGTATGGCTCATTTTCAAATCCACGTGGAGTTCTTCTCTCTTCACCTCGATACTCATGATGTTCTCTTCTCATGGAAACTGATGATTCTCTTCTATCTCGATAAGATTGTGGTGACACCCTCCTCGCTTCCAAAACCGATGGTTAAACTCTGTTTCCTCCATGGTTCGAGACTGGTGACCTTCTCCTTTGACTTTGATTCAAGTCATTCATTAATTTTTCTAACTTTCCAATACCTTCATCAAACTTTTCATTGATTCATTGTTCCATTTGCTCAGCTTTTTTCTTCGATACACATCTTCAACATTTTGAAATCGATTAGCACGTCTCGGATGCATTGTCAAATCTTCAACAAATCCAAACACACTTCCACTAGCACAACTTCTATATCTCTCGGCCTGCACTTACTCTCGGCCTTGATCCAACTTATCAACAAACAATCTCCAATACTTCTATCTCGGCTCAAACTCCAACTTATAGCTCTCGGCTTTGATCAACAACTCTATACTCGGCTCCCAATAGGCTCAGCTTAGCTATGACTGGCTAAGTCAAGCTCTGATACCAAATTGACGCAGCGGATAAACAAAAATGGATGAAATGGTGAAAAGTTGAATCGATGGATTGAAAATACCCAAGTGCCCAAATCCGTTGATCTCTACCGGATTCTAGCTATCTCCAACACGTTGATCGCGTACGATACCGTGTTAAAAGATCTACGATTCGTCTACATTGATCTTGCGCATGAGATTCCGTGAATCAGCTTCAAATCCGTTGATTCGAGCGCACTCGAATAACCGAAAATGGAGAAAGGAGACAACGCTCAACTTCCAATTTTAAAGAGGCACAAAGCACTCAAACAAAAGTTTATTCAAAAATCAACCATCTTTACAAGTGACACAACCCCGCTATTTATAGCAATTTACAACTCACACAGCCCCAGCTTCAACAAACTAACACAGGTTGTTGACGACCTAACAACACATGACATCACGCGACCTACGACTTGCGACATAGCAAGTTACAACGTACAAGCGATTTATCATTGACAAGCGACATAAGAAAAAAAATGACTTAATTACAAACACACGTGACCTATCTCTTGAGCGACACAAGCTTCTGGGCGACTTAGCATTGAGTGACCTAATAACTTAGCTCGCGAACGACCTAAGTAGATAGCTCGCATAACTCGTGCACTGCTTCTTCCTTCTCTCTTATCTCGCTAGGCCGTATCCCACTAAGTCGCAGCCGACCTAAAGCATGTTGCGCTGGATCACGTAGCTCGCTAGGTCGGTCCATTTGACTTGCTAGGTCGCTTGGGCGACTTATCAGCTCGCTAGTTCGCCGACGACCTAAAACACACGTGAATTGCACTGCATTCTCCCCTATTGCATCATCTATCTCATAGGTTGCAAATGACTTAAGGCTATCGTGCGACTTAAAGCAAATGAGTTAGCATTATGCACTGCATCACATTCCCACAAAACAAAAGCTATACCCTAAGGTGCGAACGAGCTTGACGACCAGAATTCTTGCCTTCATCCCTTCACGCGAGCACGCGACCATCTCGTATGCAATTTGAGAAATCGAACTGTCATGATTCGATATGATTTTAAGAAAGAGGGGAATGCGAATTTGGCTTGGCCATTGATTGTAATTTTAAATATTTTCTGATGTTCTAAAATTAAAGTGAAAGGCACCGCTGAAAATGAAGAGGGATGGGACGTGCTGTTTTGAAGAGAATGTGGCATGCAACAGAAGGCTACAGTGCTTTGGAAAGGACTGGAAAACGGTTGATGTGAGATAATTTCAACTGCAGTTAACTTGTGACAGCCTGCCTATCCGCAACCCTTGAGTCAACACTACCCTACATCAATTAACTCAAGCGGAATAGAAATACGAACCATTAGGGATTAAAGGAGAAGAGATAGAAGAAGAAGAGACTAAATAATATCAGAATCTCACGGTCGCAGCGGAATAAAATATAATAGTAAATATAGATCTTTACACAAAATGAAATCTATAACTGTTTTATACATCATATCATCAGTATATCTCATACACCAAATTCCCAATCAGACATACCATACAATCACAGCAGCGAAATATATATATAGGTAAAGATGATACGTCTCGGACTCCAGCTCCTTTCCTGCTCCAAAGCATCCTGTCCTGTACATATAATACTCGGTCTGACCCGAGCATTATAATGAAATTACACCCGAGTCAGTCTGGAATACCAGCTGATAATAATGCACCCAAATTGATTATTAAAGTTCAAAAATCCTTTGAAAACAAAGCATCTCATAAGACCACGCCACAAATAAACATGTCGGGTTTTTACCTTACGATAGCTAAAACACTTTTTATAGAAATCCTCTGATATTATAAAAGGGTCTATTTACAAATACTTATAAAATAGCCGAAATTGTTACATCTATTAAATTCCAACTTCTAGCCACAAAAGTGGGTAATACAAACAAAACTTGTACAAGGCTCGTAGGGAGAATGGATTTCCAACAATGACTAAGCACTGGGGTACCACCTGTCAAAGTACGGGGCCTAGATCACCGTACCAAGGACCACTCCCGATCCCCTGCAACACAAGGCCGGACCCATCCCTTACTGGACAGTTTCGAATAAGATCACCCCATGGTCGGGATCAGCAACCGCACCACTAAGCCGAAATAAAAAGGGACATCTAGACAGGGATGACCTTACTCTCCAGTAGGGGCTACCCACGAAGCCTTGCTGCATATCCCCTGATTTTCAGTCATTCCCATTTGATGAGTCTTGAGGCTAAGCGTTACCTTTAGAACATTTCCCTTAGAATGCCCATCGTCCACCTAACGGTGTTCCGAAAGCATTCGGCCATACAAGTCCGTCCCGGGTTCGAACGGAACCCAAGGCACTACTCCTACTACATCCATTTTGGAAATATCCTCAGGATTCGTAGCGACTAGCTCTTGCACTTCACTGCTCCATCTTCGACTCCGAACACGTTTTTCCACGAAACGTACACACCGGATCGAAGTGGTTTTCGAGAAATAAGTCTCGATCCCGGTCTCTTCGAAACGATCAACGCATTTGTCCAATATTGATAGTCGGTGATTTAACTATCAATTTATATTCATAAACATCCATCACACAATAAATAATTTCATATTATTTATTTTCCTCTAATATCTTTAAAAGATATACTTTTCCACATCTCAAAACTCATTTTTGAAACAGTTCCCAAAAATTCTCTTCCTTTACACGGTAAATCCTTACCATTTATTCCCATTGGAAATACCAAGTCCAACAAACATTTAGGGTTTAAAACAATTCCAAATACTTTATTTTTCAATACACTTTAAAATATGAAACTTTGCTTCTAATTATTTAATATAAATTTCAAACTATTTTAATAATATTATTTAATAAAATATAAACTCGATTAAATAAGGGTTTGATTAACTAATTTTAAAGGTAATGTTTAAAAATTAATACTAGCCTTTACCAATAACTTAAACAAATAAATTTCAAACAAATTAATAATTTCTCCTTTAAAATAATAATTTATTGTAAACAATTTAAAACTTTAACCTTTAATTAAATAAAATCTTTTTAAAACACTAACTTGGTTTTTCCCAGGAAAACACTTTCCCGTTCAAACATCCCAAAGAATCCGTCTCATAAATCCAGCCGATTTATTTCATTTTAATTTATGTTTAATAACATAAATTCCCAATTCCAGACTTACTATAACTTCCTCCGAAGTTCAAACACAATTTCCCATTTCCGGAAACTCATTTTTTTAAAACAAAATATACGTTTAAACATTTTTAAATAAAACATTTAGGAGAATTTTTCAATGAAAACCATATCTACCATTTACTTAAATAAAAATCCCAATGAAAAACGGCATTTCAAAATAATCTATACACATTTAAAACTGTTAATTTAAGGTCGGAAGCTTCATTGTAACATATTTTAATTTTTCCGGATAACACTATTCATTATTAAAATAACCCATCGTTATTTAAAACAAATCGTAATTTCCATAGAATTCATTTCCAGAAATCTATACTTCGCATTTATGGATTGATCAATTTTCCCACAGTTTTTTTCTAAAATCCCAATTTTACCAATTTACATTTGCCATCCAAATCAGAGTTCAAATTTTATTCTTTGGAATTCTTATTTTAACAGTTCATTTTATTTCGTAAAAATCCAATTTAATCCATTTACAATTAAATTCTGTAATTATATTTACACAACAATTTCACCCTACAATTTAATTTCAGATTTTTCAATCACAACATATAAACAGGAATCATTATCAATTATAGAATAATTGCTACATTGTGAGGAATCCAGTTGGATCCCTCCAACTTGTTTTTCCCTGCATCACAAATATTAGCACATCACATATATAAATATCTATCCAGAGTGATACAACAGTTAAAGTCAACCAATCACACAGATATTAAATATCAACTATTTAAAATGCCTAGCATCCAGATGTGAGTGAGAATAACTCACCTTGAGTTTCGACGAGCGTTCGAAATTTAAATTAAACCGAACGACGTCCGATTTAACTCAAATTTCTACTTGCCCGGAATGACTCCGGATCTGCAACATCACGTAGTGCTCGTCTCTGCGATCCCGGCGTTTTCAGTTTCTTTGGAATCTGATAAGGTACGCAATAGTTATGAATTTTTGAAGTTTGAATATCAATTTGAAAACAATTTTTTTTATTATTATTAAACAAATACCATCGGCCGATGCTTCTTCTTCGCTCACGCAACACAGAAGAGCACGAACCCAACGCATGCGTGCTAGGGCTTGAAAACGCCCCTCCAATGTTCACCTCCACGTCGATCAGGACCTACCACCTCGAAGAGTCACGCGATAGCTACCCTCGGTCGCAACCCCACTGAACTCGGTCGTCCCTCTCGCCCAGAAATCGAACACGAACACGCAGCCTTCAAGGCGCGATTTCTGACAATACACTCAACGATACACGATCATACCCGTTCACTTCGTAGATCTCGAAGTTCTCTTCATTTTCGTAGTTGGAAGTTTTCAAAATTATTAAGTGGATTGATCGATAATTTGAAAGGGAAATCAAAGAGTTTCGGCCATTAATCTATAATAGAACGGCGGCTGGTGAAATATTTTTAGGGTTTGCAAAAGTATTTATTTATATAATATAATTTTATATTATTATAATATCGTTCTTCACTGTTTTAATAAACTATGCAAACGAACTCCAATTCTCACGTACTAATAGGCATTCCTAGGGTTTTTCCGTGTTCTGGACACAATGGAATGGGTTTTGTAAGCTAATTTGATCATATGTGCGAGTTACGGAATAAACGATCAATTTTTAATTTAAACCGATTAAAACGATTTTGATGCGTTTCGAGCTGCCACGGTCAAACGATAACTCCGAATGCTACAAAAAATGAAATCTGATAATAACTAACTATTACGGATCCAATGGAACTGGTTTCTTCGAATTCCGAGACTGTGCCCCGGAAGGCTATTCTAACTCGTCTATTAAATCGGGCGATTTTCAAAATTGACGAAAACGCTTTAAATTTTTCTTGTAAAATTTTATTAACTTAATAATAAATCATATAAAATTTATAAACACATTAAAAATCATGCTGGCTCATTCCGGACCCAAAATCTGATTAAATTGCATTTTAATAATATTTAATTCATTTTTAAATTAATATAAAATCCCAAATATTAATTTATTAACTTTAAAATTCATCTAAAATTCCCACCACTCTATTTACACTCAAATAACTCAAAATAAACTTTTAAACCCATTTTTATCACTATTTACATCTAGATTTACCTTTATCTCAATTTTGAATATTGAATTATTATTGTTCAATTTCAAATTAAATCTCCACCTTAGCAATTTTACTTGTTATTATGATTTAACCCAAATCTTTTTATTTTAAAACCAATTCAAAATCTACATTCAACATTTAAAATGAATTGAATGTTCAAAATTTAATGCCTAAAATTCTGGGATGTTACATTCCTCCCCTCTTATAAAATTTCGTCCTCGAAATTTGCTAGGGTAGAACATACTCTCAAACTTATTTACTTAACCCAACCTTCTTTAGTTAAAACTTATATACACTTCCCAGAACCATTTTTCAAATCCAAACTAATATGTTTTATTTAGAATCAAATGTTTTGGTTTCAACATTTTCTTAAAAACCACCTTCCAAGTTAATTACAATTTTCAAACTCCCAAAACCCCAAAAATTTTCTAACTCCCAAAATTTCCAGAAAATTTTGGCAGAGTCTCCTTTATACGGAGGAGCTTTCACGATATCGCGATACAGATAAATATATATACATCGAGCCACACGGACGGAAACCAAAATTTATCACAAAATATATATCATTTCCCAATTATAATTGCGTAGGCGTACCTTTTTAGCAAATTTTTAATATCAAGCGGCTAATATAACGCATATACGCACTCCAACTCTATCGAACGCCTTTCGTACCTGTACTTACTCAACAAACTCATCAGTTTCAAAGATAAGAGCATTATAATCAACATTTCCAATATAAATGTAAGCCAAACATATCCATTTCGTAATCCAATCAAACATTTGCATGATTTCATAAGTAAGTCATATTTTAAAGCATATACAAAGTTCCTTTTCTAATGCCAAACTCCACGTTATTACACACAAAGGATTTACATACAAGTTTCGCTATTCCAATTCATACTCTACCAAATTTTCGAATTGATTCACCAAGCAATTTCATTTCAATTTTTTACATTTGCATTTCCATTATAACTCACTTACATTTATACTCAAATCCATTTATTAAGATATTAGCGCATCCTACTTTCATCCAAACTAACTTCATTGTATTTCACTTGAATGATTTACATATGTCTTACTTGCATTTCTTTACTTTAACTTACATTCCTAATTTTATTTACAATCAAATTTTATCTTAAACTTGAAACATTTGCATTTCTTTTATGATACATTTCTATTCATATGCAAAATCACTTAATTAGATTGCATTTATCTAATTAATTTAAAACCATCTTTATTTGCTTCTTCAAATCAATTCACTTGCATCCATATACAAACTCTTTGAATTCTATTCCAATCCATATCAATTTATTCAAAAATCAATTTCAATTGCTTGTTAAACAACTCAATTTCGAATACATGCAATTTTCATGTCATTCGAGCTAAATAACCACCACTTAAGTTTATACCCATTAAAATTAATTCTACTTAAATTTATATTAATTTTATTCAATTTTGCCTAGTTCACAAGCCAAGTATTTTTATTCCAATGAAATTGTTAAATTAATTTTCCTTACATTTTTATTTCATTAACCAATTCAGGTTTATATTAATTTCATTCCATCCTGGATTATTTACAACCCAGACATCCTTAATTTATCACAATAATTAATTAATTCCATTTCACTTGAAATTAAATTTTATTATCTAACAAATTTCATTCAAGAGTACTTAATAAAGCTTATTCACCATCATTTTGTTTTTCTCCTTCAAGTTGCTTAAGTTCTTTCACAACATTTTCATTATCTTCTTATATCAATTTTATTTTATTTCCATTTGATTCTCATACAATCAAATTCCAATCCATTTACAAATTCGAATGCCCTTTGTTTACTTATTCAATCCGTTTTAGATTTAT
The DNA here is from genome assembly GCA_030765085.1 of Allium cepa. Classification (NCBI taxonomy): domain Eukaryota; kingdom Viridiplantae; phylum Streptophyta; class Magnoliopsida; order Asparagales; family Amaryllidaceae; genus Allium; species Allium cepa. The sequence goes on from CM060945.1 coordinate 489,376,528, forward strand.
TTTATTACTGTTAACCCCATTCTGCCAACGAGTTAAAATCTGGGCCGACTCATCTTCTTAAGGTCCTTAACGACTCAGTGGACCTGCAACTCAATAAACCTCAGCAACTTAAAGAATGGACCGACTCAACTGGTTGCGACTCAATTAGCTGACGAGCTAAGGCTTAAGGCAACTTAGAGGAACAAAACGACTCAAGGGGGGAACGGTTCATGAGACAGGCCGACTCAGTGAATCACCGACTTAACGAGTTAGAGACTTGAAGCCCCAAGCAACTTGAAGAGGTCAGCGATTCAGTGGGTACACGATCTAAAAAGTATTGCGACTTAACTGATATGCGACTCATCAAGATTACGACTCAACGACCTAATTAGTTACCGACTCAACAAGTTCACAACTTAAGGACTCGAGGCAGTGAGAAGTTAGAGTTGCACATAGGCCACGACTCACGACTCATGACTCAGTATGACTCACCCACGACCTAAAACCACTGAGTCGTAATCTGCTGTCACAATACTTGTGTCGAAGAGGATTGACTCGTGGATGACTTAGGACTTGTGCTATATCCAGGAGACCGAGGGTGCTCTGATACCAAGCATGGACTTAGCCAGTTAAGTCGCCCACGACCCAACTTGACTCGGCCACGAGTTAACCATGAGTCAAGCGCGGCTTACGACTTAAGGAGGAAAACCCCTATAAATACGTGACCACCTTCAACATTCAAGGGACTTTTGGAGGAGGGAATCTTTTTTCTTCAAGGCATTGGAACTTTACTATCTTCAAAGCAAGCTACACTCCATCACTTCAAGTTCACGCAAGACGCTTAGATAAAACTTCATACAAAGATTCAACACATTCAATCATGGATTCGAAGAACTTTGTTGCATCGAAGTTTTCTCTAGCTACTTGTCTTTCGAACGGAATTGAATTGTAATTGGAAGATATTGTAATAAGTTGTAATCCAATCAGCAATAAAAGGATTGAAGTGGACGTAGGCTTGATCATAAGCCGAACCACTATAAACTCTGTGCTCATTTATCGCATTTTTTGTTACTTACTGCTATTTCTTGATTCCCGCATTCACGGGTGGTGCTTTCACACTGTTTCTACACACACCGAGGTGTTAGCGTCAGAATTTCACGTTAACATTTTTGGTGCTTTCACTGAGAACATCGATCTCAGGGTATTTACATCATTGCTTCACCAAACTTTGAGGAAAGAATCTCCGTTAAGACCAGAAGTCTAACAGAAATTATGGCTCCCGGAAGGAAACGTAGATCTGCTAGATCTGATGATATTCAAGAGAACACCGCCACTTCTCCTCCTCTGAGTCAGACAACTCCAACTGTGGGAGTTACGCGAGCGGAATTGGACGCTGTGGTTTTGGGATTGAATCAACAGTTAAATGCTCAGAATTCACAATTAGAGGCTCAGAATGCTCAGAATACCTTGATATTGAATAAGCTAAATGATTTGCTCGAGGCTAATCGTCAGCCAACAAATAAAGAAGGAAACTCTGCTGATAGAGCTCAGGATGTTAGAGGGAATACTTCTCAAAGGGCGGTAAGCCCCGTTGAAAGGCCACTTCCTCAGGATGGAGGATCGGGACCTCAACCGACCCTTTGTGAATGACTGTCAAGGCAGAACTCTAAAAGAATGGCTGACGTTTTCCCCGTAGGGCCTGTGGATGATGATGAGTATTTTTCAGGGATGGTCCGTCAAATCATGAAAGAAAGTATGCGAAAGGACGAGGATGAGAAAGAGTGTGGCTTTGCTCCAAGCAAAACTCCATTCACCGAGAGGATTTTGAAAGCTGAATTCCCGAGAAAATTTGTTCCGCCCGCTATTCCAGCTTACAAAGGAACAAGTGATCCTAACGAATTTCTGTATAAGTATGACTGGCATATGACTGGCGCCGGGGCATCCAATGAGATTAAGTGCCGGTACTTCCCGGTGTATTTGGAAGGTGTAGCTTTATTATAGTTTACCAAGCTGGCAGTTAGATCCATTGATCAGTTCTCGGACTTAACTAAGAAGTTCAAGGAGCAGTTTCGGTTTTACGCCTCTAAAGAAAGGATATAATGTCATTGTCAAGTCTGGAGCAAAACCTAGGGGAATCCATCAAATCGTTTTTGAATCGATTCATCATAGTTTTGGCCGAGGTTGATAATGCTGAGCCACACATGGTCTTAACATACTTGATGAGGGCAATTGATAAATCGAGCAAGTTTAGAGAATGGTTGAAAATGAAAGAACCAAATTCACTCGATAAATTCTATAAAAAAGCCGATGAGTTCATGCGCTTGGAAAGCCTTCAAGCATCGGCTAAGGTGGCGTCAGCAGAAACTAAGAATGATAGTAACGCTCCAGACAAAAAGGAATCCAATGCATAGAAAAGGGGGAATGACGGCGGAAAGAAACAAGTGGATGCAAAGAAGGGTCGAGCTTTCAACTTCACACCCTTGACTGATACCCCTGAAAATATCTTCTTTGCAACCAAAGATAATATCAGTTATCCTACGCCACCTAAGACGAGGGTTGGAGGTAAAATGGAGAAAAGTGGAAGATTCTGTCAGTTTCACAATCAGGATGGTCATGACACTAACGAATGCCGACACTTGAAGGAAGTAATTGAGCAACTGTTGAAAGAGAACAAGCTCCAACAGTATGTTAAAAGGGGTAGGGACACAACAACCTCATCAGTCCAAAGGCAACAAGTCCCCGCTCACCATCCAAGCTCGAGTGACAAGGCCGTAGAGCATGAGTCAGACAGGCCTGTCATTAATGTGATAACGGGGGGTCCTCACCCAGCAGGCAGGAGCTGGGGTGAGATGGAAAGGTATGCTCGTGCACTGAAGCATGCACCCACAGAGGAAAGTGTTTTTGTGTTAGAGGATGCTGCGCCATTGAAACAACATAAAGCTTTCCCTGATGACATCATATCTAGCGCCAGGGACTCTATGGGTATTGAAGCCCCTACAATAGATCCTCTGGTCATTTCTGCCGGTATTGGCCCGGCCACTGTGAGACGAATTCTGGTCGATTGCGGGGCTTCGTGTAATATTCTCTTCAAGAAAACTTTTGACCAGATGAAGATACCAATGGCTGACGTTCAGGCTTCGTCATTGAAAATTGCTGGCTTCGCTGGGGAGCCAAAGCAGCCGATTGGGACTATAGACTTGATTGTAGAGCTCGGAGAGGGGCCGAGAAAGGTAGCTCGAAAGCAGACCTTTATAATTGTTGAAGAATTTTCTGCTTATAATGCTTTCTTAGGCCGACCGACCCTGGCTGCATTCAAAGTTGTTCTCGCCCCATGGTGTCTAACTATAAAATTTCCCACTGATAACGGAATTGGGATAATTAAAGGGGATCAGAACGTGGGACGGGAGTGCTATCTTGCAGAGCTACGTGAAACAAAGAAGAGAGAAATGGGAAAAGATGCGGCGCCTTCAGTCCGCATCAAAGAACGAACCTTGTAGCAACTACAGGTTGGTCCCTGCACTGGCGAACATAGCGGTGCTCGGAGAGAGATGGATCCAAGAAAAGCTAGTGCAGGGGAGAATAGAGTGGTGCCGGTAGAGGTGACAGTGCTGGTACCTGTTGACTTAAAGGACCCAAACAAGGTGCTGAATGTGGGTTCACAACTCAACACTACAGCTTAGAATATTCTGATCTCGTTCTTGAAGGCAAATTTAGATGTATTCGCATGGACTCATGCCGACATGTGCGGAATATCACCAGAGATTGCGGTACATGCTCTGAACATCGATCCAAAGTTCACGCCAGTAAAACAGAAAAGAAGAACTCAGGGTCCAGAGAGGTCAGCAGCGCTGAAAGAAGAAGTCGACCGACTCATGGAGAATGGTTTCATCAGAGAATCTGTTTACCCGGATTGGGTCTCAAATCCTGTCCTGGTTAAAAAGGCTAATGGGAAGTGGAGAGTATGCATTGACTTCTCAGATCTAAATAAAGCTTGCCACAAAGACTGTTTCCCGCTGCCTAGAATTGATCAGTTGGTGGACGGAACGGCGGGACATGAATTGTTGTCTTTTATGGATGCTTACTCCGGGTACAATCAAATCATGATGCATGAGCCAGATCAGGAGGACACGAGCTTCATAACAGATGTTGGTCTTTACTGCTACAAAGTCACGCCCTTCGGACTCAAGAATGCGGGGGCAACTTACCAAAGGCTTGTTAAAACCATGTTTAAACCACAGATCGGAAAGACGATGGAAGTCTATGTCGATGATATGTTGGTAAAGTCAAAGAAAGCAGTGGACCACATGGATCACTTGGCGGAAATGTTCGCGGTCCTCCGGAGATACGGAATGAAGCTTAACCCGTTGAAATGTTCATTCGGAGTGGAGTCCGGAAGGTTTTTCGGATTTATTGTGAGCGCTAGGGGCATTGAGGCCAATCCTGCTCAAATCACTGCCTTGAAGGAGGTCAAAGCTCCTAGAACAAAGAAGGAACTGCAGAGTCTTAACGGAAAAGTTGCTGCTTTGAGCCGATTCATTTCTAAAGCTACTGATAAATGCATTCCATTCTTTGACGCTCTAAAGAAAGGAAGAAAAAAATTTGATTGGACTCCCGAGTGCCAGAACGCATTTGATGAGCTGGTTCGTCATATGGAAGTGCCCCCAATACTCTCAAAGCCCGACAATGGTGAAGATCTCTACATATATCTGGCAATATCATCTCACGCTCTGAGTGCAGCATTGGTTCGAGAAGATACAAGAATCCAGCGACCAGCCTATTACATTAGTAAAAGATTCACTGGGGCAGAGATGAATTACTCGAAGCTGGAGAAACTCGCCTATTGCCTATTGATTGCATCACGGAAATTGAGGCCGTATTTTCAAGCTCATCCCATCAAAGTCCTCACTGATCAACCTCTGAAGCAAGTCCTGTCTCGCCCTGAGACTTCGGGCCGTCTTTTAAAGTGGAATATTGAACTCAGTCAATATGACATCGCTTACCATCCCCGAAGAGCTATCAACGGACAAGCTTTAGCAGACTTCATTGCAGAATGCACAGATAAAGGTGATAGTGAGGAAAAGGAAACTAATGATGTCCCGGTGAGATGGAAATTATACGTTGATGGCGCAAGGAATGACTATTGTTCTGGGGCAGGGGTTGTCCTTGAAACCCCTGAAGGACGATCATTGTGTTATGCACTGAGGCTGGAATTTCCTTCGACGAATAATGAGGCAGAATATGAAGCTCTCATTGCAGGTTTGAGAATCGCTAAAGAGCTAAATATCAGAATATTACAGATCTTCAGCGACTCTCAGTTTATCGTATGCCAAGTCAAGAAGGAATTCCAAGCTAAAGGAGGAAATCTACCCACTTATTTGTCAAAGGCCTGGGAGCTTCTTGAGGATTTCGATCATTATTCAATAAGCCATATTCCCCGGGAAGAGAATATGATGGCAGATTCCCTCGCAAAGTATTCAAGTACTGGTGAAGCTCAACTATTGGGATTAGTCCCCGTAGAAGTCCTGTCAGCACCAAGTACAGACGAGATGGATGTTGACTGGATTATGAATGTATCTCAGGAACAAGAATCATGGATGACTCTAATACTGGACTATCTACTCAGAGGTTCTTTGCCAGAAAATTCGAGAGAAAGACAGAAGCTTCTAAGGAAAGCCTCCAGATATATAGTCCAAGACGGCCGATTGTACAGGCGGGGTTTTTCAATGCCATTACTCCATGTGTAACTAAAGATGAAGCCAAGACAATTCTAGCTGAAGTACACGGAGGGGAATGTGGAGATCACACGGGTGGTCAGACATTAGCAAAGAAAATTCTTCGTTATGGATACTTTTGGCCGGAAATTAATCGAGATGCTGCTGCATATTCTCGGAAATGTGACAAGTGCCAGAGATTCGCAAAAATTCCTAGAGCACCTTCCACTGAGCTAACACGGATGGTCAGTCGATGGCCATTTTCCATTTGGGGAATGGATCTCATTGGGCCATTACCGACTTCCAAATCAGGGATTAGATATGCTATTGTTGCAGTTGATTATTTTACTAAATGGGCTGAAGCTGAACCTTTGGCTACTATTACCTCTAAGAAAATGATTAATTTTGTGACTAAAAATATCATTTGCAGGTATGGTGTGCCACAGAAAATAATCACAGACAATGGTACTCAATTTGAAAGCGAGGAATTCCAGGACTACTGCAAACGATTCAAAATCCAAAAGAGTTTTTCAGCAGTGGCTCATCCGCAGGCAAACGGGCAAGTGGAAGCAGTAAACAAAATCATCAAGTCAACCATCAAAAAGCAATTGGAAAAAGCAAAAGGTGGTTGGGTCGATAAGCTACCACTGGCACTATGGGCATACAGAACTACTCATAAAACTGCAACTGGGCACACTCCATTCTCATTGGCATATGGATCAGAAGCAATGATTCCAGTAGAGACGAAAGTCCCTTCGCATAGAAGAATTCACTTCGATCAAGATGAAAATGAAAAACTTCAACTTGAGGCACTTGACCTCCTTGATGAGAAAAGAGAAGAGGTTAAGCTCAGAGTTGCGTCTCATCAGCAAAAAATAGCCAGGCATTTCAACTCCAAAGTCCGCCATCGCAGCTTTGAAATTGGGGATTTAGTCTTGAAAAGAATTATGACAGCAACAGGAGTGTTCGGGCCAAACTGGGAAGGGCCATATGTCATATGCAGCAAACTTCTTGATGGCACATTCAAACTCATAACTGTTGAAGGAGATTCAATCCCGAGAGCCTGGAACAACAATCACTTGCGTCCATATTTTACTTAAAAGCTTTACCGAAATGTTATAAAAGAATTATGAATGTATGATTCTTGTATTGAAAGCTCATGTAAAACCACTGCAAGTGAATAATGAGAACTATAAAGTGGATGTAGGCCCGACTTTTGGCCGAACCACTATAAATCTTGTGTTCTTTAGTGTTACAAGTCGCTTATTTTATTTCGATAGGTAAAGTACTTCGAATATATTGCTGAAATATCGATTTAAATTCGCAGGCAATTTTTTTAAAAAAAAGGCAGACTTACCCATCGCAGTACCAAGCAATTGCAATCCTTGGCATCACTCAAAAGCAAGCAAGCTTTAAGCAGCAAAAGACTCTAGGGCCGAAGTCCTATATAGGAAGTACTATAAGCAAACAATGGTTCCGCTGGAGTACATTCCTTTGAGAAGTACTTTAAGCAAACCATAGTTCCGCTGGAATACATTCCTTTGGATAAAGCAACCCAATAATAAAATGACGCATGCTTAAAGATGGTACCAAGAGATTACCAATATGGACAACCAGCAAAAAGAAATGGGCAAGATGACCAGCACCAACAAAAGACCTATTCGGAGGCCCACGTTTCACCAAGATTGAAATAAAACTTCCAAGTGTTGTAACGTGGAAAAGCCCTCTTCGGAGGCAAAACTCTTCGGAGGATAAAGACCCCTGACGGCTCAAGCCGCAAAATGAGAGTTTTCTTCCTCTATGGGTGAGACGATCGGAGGCACCTTCCCTATGGGAAGGCGAGGCGCTTGTTTACTAGCTAAGACAGTTTGTGCAATGAACGTCCAAGTAACTTTTGTTCGCCCTGGGAGTCCATAAGACGACCAGAGGCACCTTCTTCCCTGCGGGGAGGCAAGGCACTTGTTCACTAGTTGAGACAGTTTGCACAACGAACGTCCAAGTAACTTGTGACCGCCCCGTAAATCCATCCAACCATGAGAGAGTAACTCCCAGGCAGTAGCCCCACTCAGAGGCACACGTTTCACCGAGATTGAAATAAAACTTCCAAGTGTTGAAGCGTGAAAAAGCCCTCTTCGGAGGCCCATTTCACCAGGAGCAGAAATGCAAGAGTCGCTCTTCGGAGGTCCACTTCACCAGGAGCTGAAATGATAAAAAGACCTCTTCGGAGGCACACGTTTCACCGAGATTGAAATGAAACTTCCAAGTGCTGGAACGTGGAAAGCCCTCTTCGGAGGCCCATTTCACCAGGAGTTGAAGTGTAAGAGTCGCTCTTCGGAGGTCCACTTCACCAGGAGCTGAAATGATAAAAAGACCTCTTTGGAAGCCCACGTTTCACCGAGATTGAAATAAAACTTCCAAGTGTTGAAACGTGAAAAGGCTCTCTTCAGAGGCACAACTCTTTGGAGGTACACGTTTCACCAAGATTGAAATAAAACTTCCAAGTGTTGAAACGTGAAAAATCCCTCCTCAGAGGTACAACTTTCTAAAGAAGCATTTCATCAGAAATGCGAAACAAAAAAAAAAGAAGAAGAAGAAAGTCCTCTTTAAAGCTACACTTCAGCTCTTGAAGGAAGATCGGTTCATCTATATTTAAAAAAAAAAGAGACCCTTCCTTCAAAGACTAGAGTGTTCTTCGGAGGCCCGCTCTACTACATAGTAGAATTCACTTTGTAAAATATATATATATATATATATATATATATATATGCAAAGAAAAAGTGATATTTCCGAAGAGTAGGGCGTGAGATCTCATACGAAACGAGGAGAACTCTATTTCAAGTAGAATAGTATTCCTCCGAAAACGGAAAAAGTATTCTCCAAAAAGAGAAAAGAGTACAAGTCCCTTCGAAATTGAAAGTATTGCAACGAGCTTATGGTATGGGGGCAACATGGTATAGCTACATTGGCAAAAGTAATGCTCAAACAACATACCATAAGCCCACTGCAATATTATATAAAGAAACTTGTACAAAAATAAAAAATAAATGCATTCTCAAATACAAACAAGAAGTTTGTACAAATAAAGGATCATTTTATTTAATTCTATTACAATTTCTTACAGATACAAGTTTCGAAATAAAGAAAGCGGGGGCCGGTACCCGCACAATCCCCGACCAGTACGTGCAAAAAACAAAAAGCTAAAAACTGGAATCTTCATTTCTTCTTGCCACCTTTGGACCCTTCACCCGGCCGGATGGTTAGCTTTTTCGGTCGATCTTTAGGCATGAGGGAAGAAGGAGAGGGAGGTACAACTGGTTCAACTTCCGGTTCCTCTTCGGTAGCAATGATGCTCTTCCTCCTCTTCTTTGATATTCCGTGCTTCTTTTTCCTCTTTGAAGAAGATTCACCTCCTGGAGTAACAAGTTTAGACAAAGTTATGTCATCAGAAGGAGTCCGCTTCGGAGATATCTCACCTCCCTCAAGTCCTTCGTCCTTTTGCTCTTGCGAAGCAGCTGGGTCATCCAAGCCCCGAAGGGCACCTATTATTTCTTCCTATGATCCCAGATGAGGAGTAGGAGTGATTGGGGGAGGCAGAGGAACAGTAACTAGAGGTGAAGATGTTTGAATGACGCTCGGCGCTTTCTCTACAAAGGAAAAGTTAAAAGTGTCGGTAATTCCCGCAAAAAGAGGAGACAATGGCTCGTCGAGATTCAAGAAATAATCAAGAAGCTCGTCAAATCCGTGAGAAACTAGCAAGTTGTCCCCCTGAGCATTATTAGGGTTACCTGGAGAAGTTGGTGGTATCACATCAATTTCGTAGTCTAGAGCTTCAGCACTCTCTTGTGGCTCATTTACGGCTTGTGTAATTATTTCTCCGGTATCAGCTTTAGTAGGAATCGGTGTATGAGAGCTAGAACCAGCAATGTCAACATTGACTGAAGTTGAAGGAGGGACAGGGGCAGTCAAAGTTGTTTCTTTTTCTTGATGCTCTTCCTCCATTATTTCAACTCGCGATCTAGCAAGTTTCTCCTTCCCTCTAGCAAGAGCTGCGCGAGCTTCGAAGTCTAAATAGTGCGCCTCTAGCTCCTCTTCAGTGTACCCGGTGCCTTTAAACATATCAAGCGCGACTTCCCATAGTTCAGCTAGGGTAACCTCATATTTGGGACCCAGAAATGCAAGACGGCCACGCCCTAACACACTTTGCGAATAGAATTCAAATAATGTCGAGCCGATGTCAGCTTTGGTAGCTTCATGAGCTTCTTCAGCTGCAATTCTACCAGCAATAGCCTCATCTCGCTCTCTTTCGACTTTTGATAGTTGAGCTTTCAATTTTTCAATTTCCGCGACCTGAAAGTTAGTTTGCCCTTGTAACTGAGTAATATCAGTACGGTAGCCCTCTACAGTTTGCTCCAGCCCATCAGCCTTGGCCTCGGCATCCCTTTGCGCAGCATGAGCATCCCGCACCTGCTGCTGGAGCACACTCTCCCTTTGAGAATAAGAAGTGGAGGAAGTGGCAAGCTCCTCTTTGAGTTTCCCAACTTCCGCTTCAAGTTTTTCATTATAATAGGCAATGCTCCTCATTTCTGCATCATGCTGCTTAAGGGTCTTTTGCCATTCGGTTTTGTCATTCTCCATGGTCAGCATAGCTTCGAGATTGGCCCGATTCACCCTTTGGAGCTCATCAACAAGTTTTTGCCAATTTGACATCCTCTCAATGTCAATTATAACGGCATCAAGGTTCTGTAACATGGCATTTTTATCTATGGGAACCAAGTCAAGGTCAAAGCGAACTCCTTTTAAGCACCAATTTGGAAATCGACTTTGGAGAGTGGCTGGACCTGGTCCAACTTGGTAAGAAGGCCTGTTGATGATTGCCTAGATATCATTACGGGAAGGGGCAGGAGACTGAGAAGGAATAGGAGCGGTAATCTTTTCAGAAGTTGCAGGCATTGGTTGCTCACTGACTTTAGCCCGTTTACTTGGGTCATCAGTTATGTGACTCTTCCCTCTATCATCGTGAGATTTACGTTTGTGGGAGTCACCCTCTTTGTGGGAAGAATCGTATCGGTCATCCGGTCTTCCATAACGTTCTTCATGGGCACGTCTCTCCCGAGCCTTCCGAGCGGCCCTCTCTTCATCTGTCTCTCTGTGAACAGGAAGATAGCGCTTATAGTCATACTGGCCGCATCTCCCGTATCGCTGGAAGTCATCATAATACGAGCCACCTCGCTTCATTGAAGAACCTGAAATTGAAAAAAATACACAACTTTAGAATTTTTTGGAAAGTATGAAGAGCCAAGCATATAAGATGTCAAAGAATCCTAGTCGTGTGTGATGTGCAAACTACGCGCGCTGAACTAACGAACCGCTCTTCGGTTGAGGGAGAGCAACTGATTTCACCGCCGGTGACAGTTCTTGGGATAAAGGAGTCTGTTTAAGGGCGGATGTCGCTTCAACCGCCGGAGATATAACCTTAACACTGGCAGAGTCATCTTTAAAGAGTTCTTGAGAAGTGGTCATTATGTCGCTTAAACTCCCAAAGATGTCATCACCATCGTGCCTAACAAGGCTCCCTCCATCGATTCCTTCCTCAACATGCTCCCCGGTTTGATGAAGGGGCTCCTCTTCTTCAATAATCGGGGCAAGTGCAGACTTAACAGACGGCCTCGCAACATCTTTCGGAGTCGAACATTTCACTAGTGAGGCTTCAATGGTAGTTTCTCCCTGCACAGGCTCTTTAGCAGGAGGCGGGGCATCCGGAGTTTCAGCTGGAGAATCCGGGGCTTCGTGAGGGTGCATAGAGCGAGAAGTATGTAGAAGCCCATATTGATGTAGAAGTTCATCCCTCAACAAAAACTTTATACTCCTCTCCTCTTTGGCCACGGCACTTAGTCTTTAAAAAATTTGTTTGAGACTTGGATCTTTGGAAGGAGGAGGAAGTGCTGAAAAAGGAAAGAGCGAAATTAGCACTTAGCAACTCTGATCTCAAAAAAGCTCAGGAGTGGAAAAATTAAAGCAGCTAATCTTACTTCCTACTCTCCAAATGGAGTAAAACCCTCGTGGGCAGCGAGCAAAGAAATACTGACTTAAGAATCCATGAGCGCTGTTAGAGAGATCAGTGATAAGTTTGCGATTCCTAGCGCTCCTTATAACTATGATAGAAGGATGATCTTTAATTTTTGTGAAAGAGCATAAGTAACAGATTTCTTCGAAGCTTGGCAAGCGGTCAAGAGTTCTCCTAAACAGAACACACAACCCCATCAAGATAGCATAGCCGTTAGGATGGAGTTGGAACGGAGAAATTGTCAACCGAAAAAGGAAGGTTCGAAGGAAGTCATTGAAGGGGGGAATCGCCCCGCTTAAGCACATTTGACGGTTGACTGCGACAAAACCACGGGGAGGGCTGTCAGCAGTATCATTTGGCCCGGGAAAAAGTACTTCATTTTCAGCAAAACCAAAATGAGTGCGTATCTGAATAAATGCTCTCGGGGTAAGGCTAGTCGGAACTCTCTCTGGGGGATTTGTCACGGGAACAGCTACCTGAAAGGTCTCTCTCATTTGAGCTTCCATTTCTTCTTCTCCTTGATGTGAAGCCATTCTGCTTAATTAACTGGATGTTCAAACATGAAGGTGCACGTTTCCTAAAAGTGTGAAGTGTTGTGCAAAACTAATAATAATGACAAGTAAATATAACTAAAGCTAAACTAGTCGACAATTGATCGATTACTAAATTTCAGGACTTGTTAATTTAAAAAGTTCGAGTGCAGTATTGGTGCAAACCGGTCGATTTCAATTGACTATCTCAATGTTGCTTTAATACTCTACTTGAATTCATTGAATTGAAGCACTTCGTTCACACAATCTATTTAAGTTAATTATCTTCTATTAACTAATCTGTCATTGGATGAGGGCAATCAGTGGCAGTATATTCGTCCCAATTTTCTGTGACTGTTGTATTAAGCAGGTTGTAGACTCGCAAATTGAAACAATCTGTAAAACTAAAATACGCAACAAAGTTTAACAGGATAAAGTCCAAACAAATCAATATTCAGGCAGTTTATTTCAGCAATTCAAGTTAAAGTTCAAGTCAGGATTATGCTCCGAGACAGTTCGATATATTGACTCGGCCACGATTTAAAGGTTATGAGGCGACTTAGGTCGTTTATGCTATAAGTCATCAACCCTTTGAGTCGGCAATGCTTAAGTCGTAAGGCATAGAAGGGAGAAAAGATTTCGGTTCAAAGTTATGAGAAAATTCTCTAAGTCCTATCTCGGCCACGACTCAAGACTTGTGTCGTGAGGATAAGTAAGCCGGTCCAGAGTTAAGCCGCGAAGGATATCAGGTCGCCTAGAATTATTGAGTCACATCCGAGGCAATGCTCCACTCTGATTGGCCTACTTACCATACAATTCCTAAACCCGTCTACCTTCTAGCTCTTAACCCATGAACCATCTCCCTCCTATCCCATGAACCTTCTAATTCCTAACCCGTTAACCCAATAACCTCTCGATCAACAATCCTAGCTCTATCACACCACTGAATCGCTTCGAATCGTGGATCATCAGAATAGATAACCCTAAGTCCGTTGATGACCAAAACAACCAAGTTCGCAGGGCTCAAAGGGGCAAATCGAAGATGAAGATGGGGCGCATAAGTTAGAGATGATCGACAATCATAGGGAAAGTGAGATCGCTTATGCAGTATGATGTTAGAGATGATCGGAGATGAATCTGATCGAAATCGCCTTTAGGAGCTTGAAGGTGCGTTAATGGAAGACACGGTTTAAAGGTTAGGGAATGAGAAGAAAAGGGGAGCGACTCAGGTTTTTATAGCTTTGGGCAGTAGAGCCTGAGTCGGCACACGAGCTAAGATGAGTCGAAGCACACGACCTACGACTCAGGCGTGTACTTCGAAGGGAAAATGTTAACCCCGTTCTGCCAACGAGTTAAAATCTGGGCCAACTCATCTTCTTAAGGTCCTTAACTACTCAGTGGACCTGCAACTCAATAAACCTCAGCAACTTAAAGAATGGACCGACTCAACTGGTTGCGACTCAATTAGCTGACGAGCTAAGGCTTAAGGCAACTTAGAGGAACAAAACGACTCCAGGGGGGAACGGTTCATGAGACAGGCCGACTCAGTGAATCACCGACTTAACGAGTTAGAGACTTGAAGCCCTAAGCAACTTGAAGAGGTCAGCGATTCAGTGGGTACACGATCTAAAAAGTATTGCGACTTAACTGATATGCGACTCATCAAGATTACGACTCAACGACCTAATTAGTTACCGACTCAACAACTTCACAACTTAAGGACTCGAGGCAGTGAGAAGTTAGAGTTGCACATAGGCCACGACTCACGACTCACGACTCACGACTCAGTATGACTCGCCTACGACCTAAAACCACTGAGTCGTAGTCCGCTGTCACAATACTTGTGTCGAAGAGGATTGACTCGTGGACGACTTAGGACTTGTGCTATATCCAGGAGACCGAGGGCGCTCTGATACCAAGCATGGACTCAGCCAGTTAAGTCGCCTACGACCCAACTTGACTCGGCCACGAGTTAACCATGAGTCAAGCGCGGCTTACGACTTAAGGAGGAAAACCCCTATAAATACGTGACCACCTCCAACATTCAAGGGACTTTTGGAGGGGGGAATCATTTTTCTTCAAGGCATTGGAACTTTACTATCTTCAAAGCAAGCTACACTCCATCACTTCAAGTTCACGCAAGACGCGTAGATAAAACTTCATACAAAGATTCAACACATTCAATCATGGATTCGAAGAACTTTGTTGCATCGAAGTTTTCTCTAGCTACTTGTCTTTTGAACGGAATTGAATTGTAATTGGAAGATATTTTAATAAGTTGTAATCCAATCAGCAATAAAAGGATTGAAGTGGACGTAGGCTTGATCATAAGCCGAACCACTATAAACTCTGTGTTCATTTACCGCATTTTTTGTTACTTACTACTATTTCTTGATTCCCGCATTCACGGGTGGTGCTTTCACACTGTTTCTACACACACCGAGGTGTTAGCGTCAGAATTTCACGTTAACAATTACCCAAGAGACCATTTAAATTATTCCACTCATTCAAATTTATTTATAAATCAAATCATCATTATCATATCTAATCCCATTATCCATTCACATTTCCAATATTTATTACCGAAATTACATTCCATTCCAAACTGGACTTTATTTACTTTCTAAATTTTGACCAAACTATCAAAATTATATTCACCTCATTACAAATTCCATTAAATTGTAATTCAATTTAGTCAATAACCTAATCCATATTAGGTTTTAATTTACTTCTTCAATTTACTCTGAATTCATTTATAATATGACAATTTTCCAATTATGTCATTTAGTAAATTTAAATTTTCTACCTTCCTTTTCACTCCTTTAAATAGAATTTAAATTTCTTCCAACATTATTTACTACACAACTGAAATTTAATTTCAATGTCATTATCAAAACAAATTTCATTTTCCCCATACATAAGTTCAAGACTTATTTCCTGACTTAAGAACATCCACCTTTATATTTTCATTTTGCTTCACTGCACTTTACATTTCATTTATGGTTAAGTTTTGAATTTGTCACACCATTCAACTCTTTCACTTAATGAATTAAAATTTCACTTCTATCCAAGAGTTTAGATTGCTTACTTAAGTCCATTTCCATTTTATAATCACCAATTCAAATTATAACACTTAATAACTTAAGAATATGAATTTCTTTATGCAATTATAAGCAATTTTACATTTCACCATTATATCCAATTTATTCCTCCATAAATAATTTCTAAACTTATTTTCTAACTTAAGTTCATTCACTTCTTTTATATCTCACTCTACCTTATCTCAATTTACATTTCATTTGAGATTAAGTTTGAATCCACCATACCATTCCACTATTTCCCATTTGTGATTATAACTCCATTTCTATTTTATAAGTTCACCAACTTATTTATTTAAAAGCTTATATAGCTTTTAATCCATCTACATCTTATAATCACAATTCCAAATTGTATAAATATGTATCACCGAATTCTTAAGGATATAAATTTCTTCAATTTAATTCTTTGCAAATTCAAATCCACAACCTCAAATTACAAGTATAATACTTAATAGCTCATGGGTACTATTCATTACACTATGACCCACCATTTCAAAGTCAACTTGCATTTTAATTTAACCCAAATCAATTTAATTCTAAGTCCAATTTATTTTACGTATCCAAGTTAAATTCAAATTTTCTACTCACTTCCATATATTTTATTCACTTCCATTCACTCAAGTTACATTTTAATTCCAAGATTAAAATTTTCATTTCTTTCTTCTTATTAATATCAACTTCACTTAATAAATTCAATAGTTAATTCATTTTAATTTTACACATCATTTAAATAGAATTTTTCAGAATTAAATTACCCAGTTTTATTCCAAAACCATTTTGAATAATAATCAACTCATACCCATTTGGTATATCAATCAAATCTCTAGATTTCCAAAACAATTTGTTTATACCGAAACACTTTTCCTCTTTTGAAAATTTCCTAACAACCGTTATGCCCAACAAGTCCCAAACAATATCATACCCAAGTACTAGGGAAGCAATCCATCACTTTAGAAAATCGAAAATGAATTCTAATGATGTGGCCAGCATCATCAGGATTAATTTCCAGCGACTGAAGTGAGTTTAGTGCTTTCTTACTTTCCCAAATTCATTTCAAAACAGTTCCCATTCAAAAATATTACCCAAAACAATATTTCATCATTACCTTCAAACACCTTGGAAAACATTCCGAAATATTCCCAAGATTTTAAATTTCCCATACTTTAGGTTTCACCCCATTCAAATCATTTGTTTCAAAATTTGCGGGATTTAAATTCTGGTTTAATTCAAATTTAGCTATTCTTCCTTTATATTATTAAATTTGTAGAATTTTATTTTCATTATAACTATTTCAAATTTCAGATTAAGTTTTAGATTCATATTTGATTTAGACATTAACAACCAATCATCCAAATATATATAATAATTTCAGAAAATTATTTCTTTTTATATCAAAATATAATTTGGGAAAAATTATTTCATTTACCCACTATAAAACAATACTATGTCGGTTTATCTTATTTAAGAGTTTAGAAACCCCTATCGATATGGTTGTACTTCCCCTACCGACCAGAATTTATAAACACTCAACCGATAAGTCAACACAGTATAAAAATAAATTTTATATGCACTAACAAGTACGCTCTCATATCTATTAATACACTCAACTCATTATAGAGTACTACTGACACTGTTTAATGAGTAATTTCCCTACCAAAGCCTAGGTTGTCGCCAACCTAAGCTCTGATACCAAGTGTGACAGCCCGCCTATCCGCACCCCTTGAGTCAACACTACCCTACATCAATTAACTCAAGCAGAACAGAAACACGAACCATTAGGGATTAAAGGAGAAGAGATAGAAGAAGAAGAGACTAAACAATATCAGAATCTCACGGTCGCAGCGGAATAAAATATAATAGTAAATATAGATCTTTACACAAAATGAAATCTATAACTGTTTTATACATCATATCATCAGCATATCTCATACATCAAATTACCAATCAGACATACCATACAATCACAGCAGCGGAATATATATATAGGTATAGATGATACGTCTCGGACTCCAGCTCCATTCCTGCTCCAAAGCATCCAGTCCTGTACATATAATACTCGGTCTGACCCGAGCATTATAATGAAATAACACCCGAGTCAGTCTGGAATACCAGATGATAATAACGCATCAAAATTGATTATTAAAGTTCAAAAATCCTTTGAAAACAAAGCATCTCGTAAGGCCACGCCACAAATAAACATGTCGGGTTTTTACCTTACGATAGCTAAAACACTTTTTATAGAAATCCTCTGATATTATAATAGGGTCTATTTACAAATACTTACAAAATAGCTGAAATTGTAACATCTATTAAATTCCAGCTACTAGCCACAAAAGTGGATAATACAAACAAAACTCGTACAAGGCTCGTAGGGAGAATGGATTTCCAACAATGACTAGGCACTGCGGTACCACCTGTCACAGTACGGGGCCTAGATCACCGTACCGAGGACCACTCCCGATCCCCTGCAACACAAGGTCGGACCCATCCCTTACTGGACAGTTCCGAATAAGATCACCCCGCGGTTGGCATCAGCAACCGCACCACTAAGCCGAAATAAAAAGGGACATCTAGACAGGGACGACCTTACTCTGCAGTGGGGGCTACCCACGAAGCCTTGCTGCATATCCCCTGATTTTCAATCATTCCCATTTGATGAGTCTTGAGGCTAAGCGTTACCTTTAGAACGTTTCCCTTAGAATGCCCATCGTCCACCTGACGATGTTCAGAAAGCATTCGTCCATACAAGTCCGTCCCGGGTTCGAACGGAACCGAAGGCACTACTCCTACTACATCCATTTTGGAAATATCCTCAGGATTCATAGAGACTAGCTCTTGCACTTCACTGCTCCATCTTCGACTCCGAACACGTTTTTCCACGAAACGTACACACCGGATCGAAGTGGTTTTCGAGAAATAAGTATCGATCCCGGTCTCTTCGAAACGATCAACGCATTTGTCCAATATTGATAGTCGGTGATTTAACTATCAATTTGTATTCATAAACATCCATCACACAATAAATAATTTCATATTATTTATTTTCCTCTAATATCTTTAAAAGATATACTTTTCCACATCTCAAAACTCATTTTTGAAACAGTTCCCAAAAATTCTCTTCCTTTACACGGTAAATCCTTACCATTTATTCCCATTGGAAATACCAAGTCCAACAAACATTTAGGGTTTAAAACAATTCCAAATACTTTATTTTTCAATACACTTTAAAATATGGAACTTTGCTTCTAATTATTTAATATAAATTTCAAACTATTTTAATAATATTATTTA